>CM065743.1:10488262-10525762 GCA_033310375.1 Conus canariensis
GTTGAGTGTCTGGTAGGCTAACACAGCGGCGGACATACCCTCAATGTACAGATGAAGCTAGTGTAGTGACTGTGCCATGACACATCCCAGTAGAGGCCCACTGGGTAAAGACTTTTTGCCCCAATCCTTGCTGACTCAGTTGTGAAAGCGGAGAGGACCCTGTGGCCAAGGCTCCCTGGAAGAAATGGCAGGAAAAAAAAAAACAGCACACACAGCAAAGTGTCACAACTCATTTCGGAATAGCTCAGTTGGTAGAGCGCCGGACTCGTGATCCTAGGGTTGCGGGTTCGAATCTCCGCCGGGCCGTTTCGGTACAGGGGGGTTTTTCCCTCAGAGTTAACATTGGTTCTGACTCCATTTCCCATATAGTCCTTCGGATGAGACTATAAATCGAGGTTCCGTGTGTGAACGCACGCATAACATCTTGCACACACATAAAATCCCATCACCAACTTTCGGAAGAGTAGGCCAGTTTGGCGGTTGGTATGGATGACACGTTACACATAGCATGCACCCTGCATGAGAAATGGAAAGAATGAAGGAAGTAAGGAAATTGAAAGAACGATATTGAATGATATCGACTGGATGACACAGGAAATGACTGATTGAAGCGCCAGCTGGCAGCTCTTCAGTCGGCACTACCCAGATAGGCAGCCCGTTGTGTAAACGAGTGTGGATTGTAAAACGCTTGGAGCTTGATCTCTAGCCGAGAATAGGCGCTATATAAGTATTCATTATTGTTATTATTATTATTTCTTTATGCACAAAACTCCAAGAAACATTGTGAGCATGTCGGGGAAAAGAGACTGCAAATTTTGACAGAATAGTGAGTTATCAAGGTAACGTATGGCAGCCATATTGAAAAGGGGAAATAACATGTTCAATTTCTTGAGCTGTTCATAGGATAGTTAAATATGAAAAAAAATGAATCATTTGATGTAGGTTTACCATACTTCAACAGTTTCTTTCAGAGAAAGATAGTTGTTCAGTGTTAGAAGGCTCTCTGTTGCAGACAAAACTCTGTATCTATATTTACTCTATTGAGTGCTGCCAAAGTGATAATGCTTGACTGTATTTTCAAATTCATGACTTATGAGATAACTTGTTACAAGATGGCCACCACACCAGTCAAGTTATGAGATAACACGGAATAGCAAGTGTAGTCTAGATCCTTCAACAAGCCTAGTTCTTTTCAGTTAGGACGGCATTTTCATGCTTATTCCTCTTGTAAAAATTCTATCAGAATGTCAACTGTGCACTGTCACTGACTTGGAATTTTTCGTTGTTATTTTTAATGTGCAAACTATTTTTTTTTTTTTTTCATATACATAATTTTCTTAAAGGCAACCTCAGCCTTAGGGTTTTGGCAGGTGAGTCAGAAATAAGTTAAGAAGTTTCGCAGTGTGAAACATTTAGTTGTCCAGAAAGCCGAAGTCATTTTTTTTTTTTTCCCCTGATGGAAACTCTTCCCATTTTCAGTGAGTCCAATTGTAATGAAAGTTGGTTATATACATCTTGATGTTGTATGTGTCTTTGCTCAAACAGCTTGATGTTGTCTGACATTCCCTTCGACTTCCATTTGCTCAGTTTGGACAGTCTGTTTCCAGGGTTTGTTGTTTGTTTGTTTGTTTTCGTTTCCATCATTGCTGTTTAAGCACGCAGACGGTCTCTTATGTCATGCTCAGATGTAATGACGGTCTGAAGATGCCCATGCCCAGGACATCAAGGAGCCATGACCTGGATGTGGCCTGGCCTCTTCAGAGTGTGAGCAGTTCAGGACTGGAACACTTGACTGGAGGAAGTGGGGGGAAGGGGGGAGGGGGGGGGGCGAGTAGGAGGGATGTTCTTCTCTGAACACCCTCTGCTGTCAAGCTCTCCCTAGAGTCTCTCTCTGCTTACGACAGGCGGTGGATGTAGATTTCCAGCCAACGCTGTGCAAGCCTTTCAGTGGAGTAACATGTAAGCCGCCTTGCGTGTTTGTTGGGAGGTTTCCCTTCAGCCAAGTGTTTGTGGTTTTTGTTTTTCAGCTGTACTCTGTGAGGCTTTCTTATTCCACCTGTGTGATGATTTTGTTAACAGTCTGAACAGACGAAAATCCCTTTAAGTCACTAGTGGACTCGGCACCAGTGTGTCTTACCAACAACCACTGAAAACGAGAATGTTCCCTCTCAGAACAGATAACTCTTTGCTCTTTGTTAGTTGCTTCTGTCCTTTCCTCGGTTCCATAGTAAGAAATTTTGGGGGTAGATTTTTTTTTTTTTGTACACAGCTGTTTTATAATCCCACCATTAAGATAGCCACCTTCGGAGGTGATTTGTAGAGGTGACACTGGTGTGCCTGTTTTGCTTTTGCCATATCCATCCAACCAGCACCCACTGCCTTATTCTCTTTCTATGCTCACCTTCTCATTTCAAGTCTCATCTGAAGGACTACAAAGGGGTCAGAATCTGCATACTGGTAGGTAGGAAGTCTGAAGAGGAAATTTCTTCTAACCTGGCAGTTAGGTCAGTCAGTCATTCCCCTGACCACTGGGGTGGTTGGGGGGAGGTGATGAGGCAGCCGCCACTTCTCTCCAGGCTGTTCTGTTGGTGGCTGTCGTGAGGAGATCTGGCATGGTCATTTTGGTCCAGTCCTTTATATTGTCGGACCAGCTCTTTCTCTGCTGTTCTCGTTTGCGCTGTTAAGTAGAAAGTCTGAAGAGGAAATTTCTAACCTGGTTGTTAGGTAGGAAGTCTGAAGAGGAAATTTCTAACCTGGCTGTTAGGTAGAAAGTCTGAAAAGGAAATTTCTTCTAACCTGGCTGTTAGGTAGGAAGTCTGAAGAGGAAATTTCTAACCTGGCTGTTAGGTAGAAAGTCTGAAGAGGAAATTTCTTCTAACCTGGTTGTTAGGTAGGAAGTCTGAAGAGGAAATTTCTAACCTGGTTGTTAGGTAGAAAGTCTGAAGAGGAAATTTCTAACCTGGCTGTTAGGTAGGAAGTCTGAAGAGGAAATTTCTTCTAACCTGGTTGGTAGGTAGAAAGTCTGAAGAGGAAATTTCTTCTAACCTGGCTGTTAGGTAGGAAGTCTGAAGAGGAAATTTCTAACCTGGCTGTTAGGTAGAAAGTCTGAAGAGGAAATTTCTTCTAACCTGTATGTTAGGTAGAACGTCTGAAGAGGAAATTTCTTCTAACCTGGTTGTTAGGTAGGAAGTCTGAAGAGGAAATTTCTTCTAACCTGGTTGTTAGGTAGGAAGTCTGAAGAGGAAATTTCTTCTAACCTGGCTGTTAGGTAGGAAGTCTGAAGAGGAATTTCTAACCTGGCTGTTTGGTAGGAAGTCTGAAGAGGAAATTTCTTCTAACCTGGCTGTTAGGTAGAAAGTCTGAAGAGGAAATTTCTTCTAACCTGGCTGTTAGGTAGAAAGTCTGAAGAGGAAATTTCTTCTAACCTGGCAGTTAGGTAGGAAGTCTGAAGAGGAAATTTCTAACCTGGCTGTTAGGTAGAAGTCTGAAGAGGAAATTTCTAACCTGGCAGTTAGGTAGGAAGTCTGAAGAGGAAATTTCTAACCTGGCTGTTTGGTAGGAAGTCTGAAGAGGAAATTTCTAACCTGGCAGTTAGGTAGGAAGTCTGAAGAGGAATTTCTAACCTGGCAGTTAGGTAGGAAGTCTGAAGAGGAAATTTCTTCTAACCTGGCAGTTAGGTAGGAAGTCTGAAGAGGAAATTTCTTCTAACCTGGCAGTTAGGTAGGAAGTCTGAAGAGGAAATTTCTTCTAACCTGGTTGTTAGGTAGAAAGTCTGAAGAGGAAATTTCTAACCTGGTTGTTAGGTAGGAAGTCTGAAGAGGAAATTTCTAACCTGGCTGTTTGGTAGGAAGTCCTGAAGAGGAAATTTCTTCTAACCTGGCAGTTAGGTAGGAAGTCTGAAGAGGAAATTTCTAACCTGGCTGTTTGGTAGGAAGTCTGAAGAGGAAATTTCTTCTAACCTGGCAGTTAGGTCAGTCAGTCATTCCCCTGACCACTGGGGTGGTTGGGGGGAGGTGATGAGGCAGCCGCCACTTCTCTCCAGGCTGTTCTGTTGGTGGCTGTCGTGAGGAGATCTGGCATGGTCATTTTGGTCCAGTCCTTTATATTGTCGGACCAGCTCTTTCTCTGCTGTTCTCGTTTGCGCTGTTAAGTAGAAAGTCTGAAGAGGAAATTTCTAACCTGGTTGTTAGGTAGGAAGTCTGAAGAGGAAATTTCTAACCTGGCTGTTAGGTAGAAAGTCTGAAAAGGAAATTTCTTCTAACCTGGCTGTTAGGTAGGAAGTCTGAAGAGGAAATTTCTAACCTGGCTGTTAGGTAGAAAGTCTGAAGAGGAAATTTCTTCTAACCTGGTTGTTAGGTAGGAAGTCTGAAGAGGAAATTTCTAACCTGGTTGTTAGGTAGAAAGTCTGAAGAGGAAATTTCTAACCTGGCTGTTAGGTAGGAAGTCTGAAGAGGAAATTTCTTCTAACCTGGTTGGTAGGTAGAAAGTCTGAAGAGGAAATTTCTTCTAACCTGGCTGTTAGGTAGGAAGTCTGAAGAGGAAATTTCTAACCTGGCTGTTAGGTAGAAAGTCTGAAGAGGAAATTTCTTCTAACCTGTATGTTAGGTAGAACGTCTGAAGAGGAAATTTCTTCTAACCTGGTTGTTAGGTAGGAAGTCTGAAGAGGAAATTTCTCTAACCTGGTTGTTAGGTAGGAAGTCTGAAGAGGAAATTTCTTCTAACCTGGCTGTTAGGTAGGAAGTCTGAAGAGGAATTTCTAACCTGGCTGTTTGGTAGGAGTCTGAAGAGGAAATTCTTCTAACCTGGCTGTTAGGTAGAAAGTCTGAAGAGGAAATTTCTTCTAACCTGGCTGTTAGGTAGGAAGTCTGAAGAGGAAATTTCTAACCTGGCAGTTAGGTAGGAAGTCTGAAGAGGAAATTTCTAACCTGGCTGTTAGGTAGGAAGTCTGAAGAGGAAATTTCTAACCTGGCAGTTAGGTAGGAAGTCTGAAGAGGAAATTTCTAACCTGGCTGTTTGGTAGGAAGTCTGAAGAGGACATTTCTAACCTGGCAGTTAGGTAGAAGTCTGAAGAGGAAATTTCTAACCTGGCAGTTAGGTAGGAAGTCTGAAGAGGAAATTTCTTCTAACCTGGCAGTTAGGTAGGAAGTCTGAAGAGGAAATTTCTTCTAACCTGGCAGTTAGGTAGGAAGTCTGAAGAGGAAATTTCTTCTAACCTGGTTGTTAGGTAGAAAGTCTGAAGAGGAAATTTCTAACCTGGTTGTTAGGTAGGAAGTCTGAAGAGGAAATTTCTAACCTGGCTGTTTGGTAGGAAGTCTGAAGAGGAAATTTCTTCTAACCTGGCAGTTAGGTAGGAAGTCTGAAGAGGAAATTTCTAACCTGGCTGTTTGGTAGGAAGTCTGAAGAGGAAATTTCTTCTAACCTGGCAGTTAGGTAGGAAGTCTGAAGAGGAAATTTCTTCTAACCTGTATGTTAGGTAGAAAGTCTGAAGAGGAAATTTCTTCTAACCTGTATGTTAGGTAGAAAGTCTGAAGAGGAAATTTCTTCTAACCTGTATGTTAGGTAGAAAGTCTGAAGAGGAAATTTCTTCTAACCTGTATGTTAGGTAGGAAGTCTGAAGAGGAAATTTCTAACCTGTATGTTAGGTAGGAAGCCTGAAGTGGAAATTTCTTCTAACCTGTATGTTAGGTAGGAAGTCTGAAGAGGAAATCTCTTCTAACATGGCTGTTTGGTAAGAAGTCTGAAAAGGAAATCTCTTCTAATCCGGTTGTCATGAGTGGGAATTGAACCTTGGAACATGAGTCTGATGCTTTATCCACAAGGCCATCCAGCCCGCTGTATGTTGTCAGTCCCCACAGCCCATGTTAAACCAGCCAACGTCAAAACAACAACAGCAACAACGAAATGGAACAGGGGACTTATACTCGGCCTGCCCTCCACGATACCTTCAGGCCAGGTAAAAACGCACTCCAGCCGTGCTTTGGAGCTTGTCCATTTGCCAGCAAGAACCAGTACTCTGAAATGCAGCGTGCTTTCCTCATGTCATTCCAACATGGAATTCTCTTCCGGTTTCTGCATCTGAGGTGCCCTGCTTGTTTTCTTTTTACAGCAAGAGCTCTCTTGCCCATTAGGGCTGTGCCAGGTGGTTGGGACTAGGTACTGGAGGGTCATAGAGTGGTGGGAATGGTCTGACTGGAGTTCTTCATAGGTAGGAATGACGACAGTGTATGCTGTCTGGGTGAAAAAAGAAATTACACATTCATAATGCCGAATTCGTACTGTTCCGAGCACAAAGCAACAAGTTTCCCTATTTCTTCTGTGTGTCATGTCTGCGTCTGTGTTAGGTGAATGGGTCCTGGAAGCATTATTTCAGAGTTGTGCATTTGTACTTATGTCACCAAAGGGGTGAAAGTTTCTGTCACAAGCGGATAAAGGAACATATAAGCAAGGTAAAGGCCTTGACTGTCATTGATGAATGTTGTCATGTTCAGACGACTCCCTAGCGATGTTTTCAGGTGTCTGTTTTAAGATCTGACTCTAGTATACTTGTATCTATTTGACAAAATGTAATGTTTTCATGGATACTGAATCAGTGTTAAATGTGCTAAATTGACATTTTTAATTCTGTTTATCAGTGGGTGTAAAATGCATAGATGCAAATGTTTTCATTTATTTCACCCTGTAATGTACTTATGGGATAGAAGTTCATTTTAGCAGTCAAAGTGAAACATTTTTGTAGTATTTGTTCTGTCATAAATTGATAATGTGATTCAGTGTTTTAGGTTAAAATCTCATGAATATCATTGAATAACATAAATTGTCTTCCTAAGAAAGACCACCAATTCCCCTGGTATTTGTTTTCAAACCATCTGTCCCAAAGGTCCTTCATTGTTTGATTTGCTCTCCATTTTCCCTGATTGTTTAGTTCTCTGTGACTTCATGTCTTGTGAATGGTCTTTAAGTGTGACAACAAAACCAGAGCACACAGTGTCTAGAGCTACTAACACACACAATGCCTCACAATTGCAGGCTGTTGTTGCATAGACAGTCACTGTAAGTCCAGACTGCCAAGACTGTATCTATATACCGGGGGCCGGAATAGCCTAGTGGTAGAGCGCCGGACTCGTAATCTTGGGGTTGCGGGTTCGAATCTCCGTCGGGCCATTTCGGTACAGGGGGATTTTCCCCTCGGAGTTAACATTGGTTCGGACTCCATTTCCCGTACCATCCTTTGAATGAGACTATAAACCGAGGTTCAGTGTGTGAACGCATGCATGACATCTTGCACATACGTAAAATCTCATCACCAACGTTTGGAAGAGAAGGCCAGTTTTGCTGTAGGTATGGATGACACGTTACACATAGCATGCACCTTCCCCGAAGTTGGAGTATGGCTGCCTTAGTGGTGGGATAAAAAAAACGGTCATACACACAAAATTCCACTTCCTTTGTTGGGAAGATGGGATTAATTCATGCCTGTCTATACAGGGGAGTGTTCACAGAAGTGTCGGCCTGCGTACGTGAAAAAAAAAAAAAAAAAAATCTATATACCCAACTGAAAATTCTCTCCCATAATTCACTGCGCTTTCAGTTGTTTTGGGGGGAAAAAAAAATCTAGCTCGCTTTTTGTAGGAGGGGCTGTCCAAAGAGCTGTAACTCTCCAACAGCAAGTGTCGGTAGGAAAATTATAGTGGCTTGCGGGCTTGTGTCTGTGCATATGCTTTTGTTGCTTCCCTTAATCACTGTATTAACTTCCTGCCTCATGAGGGAATTCATTTGGAGTTCTGAAAGCGAGGAAGTGCTGTATTCTCTTCGTGGATGTGAGTTTTAAGTTGTTGGTTTGGCTATCGTGCACTGTCTTAAGAAAAAAAACAACAACAACAAAATGGTCATTCATTGTCAAGAAAGCTTGTGTCTGTGCCATTGGAAACATGAAGTTAATCCAGATGTTGTGACTTGTTATCTTGTAAACCCCTTCAGAACAGTTGTTTAGTGGATATGCATTTATATTGATTGGGACTGAAGATCTGGACTTGTATATAGTGTCCTGTTTAGACTGAAAAAAAAGAATGTAGATAAATCAGTCATGACTCTGGCTATACTCATTGCATTTGCTTTACCATACTTTGGCTATCCCCATTGCATTTGCTTTACCGTAGTCATGACTTTGGCGATACCTACTGCATTTGCTTTACCGTAGTCATGACTTTGGCTATCCCCATTGCATTTGCTTACTTTGGCTATGCCCACTACATTTGCTTTACCGAAGTCATGACTGGCTATATCTATTGCATTTTTTTTTTTTTTTTAATATCTATTGCATTTGCTTTACCATACTTTAGCTATACCCACTGCATTTGCTTTACTGTAGTCATGACTTTGGCTATCCCGATTGCATTTGCTTTACAATACTTTAGCTATACCCTCTACATTTGTTTTACCATACTCTGGCTATACCCATTGTATTTGTTTTAATGTAGTCATGACTTTGGCTATACCCATTGTATTTGCTATACCGTAGTCATGACTTTGGCTTTACCCATTGCATGTGCTTTGCCGTAGTTTGGCCATACCCATTGCATATGTGCTTTACCGTAGTCATGACTTTAGCTATATCCATTGCATTTGTTTGACCGTAGTGTGGCCATACCCATTGCGTATGTGCTTTACCATAGTCATGACTTTAGCTATATCCATTGCATTTGTTTTAACGTAGTCATGACTTTGGCTATACCCATTACATGTGCTTTACCGTAGTCATGACTTTAGCTATATCCATTGTATTTATTTGACTGTACTTAGTCTATACCCATTGCCTTTGCTTTACCGCAGCTTCGGTGTATGTTTCTGTTGTGTTAAACATCTGACTGGCAGTTTCCTCTACAGTTCCAGTTTGTGTGGACCTGACAGTGAAAACCTTGTTGTGTGTTCCATGGTAAAAACTGCTGCCAGCTATGGCTGTGAGCACTTCCCATCGACTGTGGTACTTGTTGCTGTTTGTCGGCAAAACCAAAACAGCAAGACCTGTGACTCTTGTGATCTTGTCGTGGATCGCTTTTAACAACGATGACCTCAGCCATGTCATGCAGCAGTTCCAAGCCTGGCTCGCAAGTGCTTACAGCGGCTTTGCACAGACACAGGTGATTCTGACTGTACCTCAGTCTCGGCAGCCAGGCGGCCGTCAGCAGCTTTCTTGCTGGTACACACAGCTGGACTGTGGGCCTGGGCACTCACACACATCATGTGAACTGTGTTTCCTGGTCAGATTCCAACACACAACTGGCGATTACCGTGGCTAGTTCAGTCTGAGTGTGGCTTGGGCGTGGGGTGAAGGATTGGTGGTGGAGAGAGGATGGCAGGGGGTGAGTCACTTCTGTGAGAGGTTTTCTTTTCTTTTGGTTGTCTTATTGCGAGAGAGAGGGAGAGAGAGAGGTTCGTTCTCCCTTGGACTTGCTCCATGCTTGCACTGCCATTTGCCCCCATGACGAATAATGAGATGTTGCCGATCTGCCCTGTGATGATGACTGTACTCGGATCGTGTGAGCTAATCAAGCAAAGTGTTCTGAATCCTGCCTGTATTTCAGTTGTTTTGGGGGTTGTTTTTTTTTTTAGCTGTTAAACGTTTCTATAGTCGGTTGCAAAAATGTGATGTTGTTCCTATGATATTATTGGATGGTGACTTTTTGTTGTTGTTTGTTTGGTTTTTTTTTAATGTGTCTGTGAGGAATTGGTCAATGGTCCATCAGCCTTCCAGCGGTGGTTTGGATACATGGCTGTATGTGATGGGTTCATCATTAGGGGATTTGTATATGTGTGTGTGCATCCTCTTTTCTTAATATCAGTTTTGAATGTCTTACATGTGGAAAACGAAGAGGGAAGGAGAGGGAGGATGGTGGTGGTGAAGAACGGGGGAGGGGGGGGGGGGCGATGTTGTTCCTCACCCCTCTTATCCTTCGCCTCCATCCCTTCATTCCAGTCTGCACACCATCCCCTCCCCCCCCCAACCCCCCCCCCCCCCCCACCACAAAAAAAAAAGGAAAGAAAAAAAAAGGAAAAAAGAAAGAACATTTTCAGGCAAGTTACAAACAAAACTACATTTGTCATCATGTTTGCTTCACTTGTCCTAACGCTAAACTGTGCTTATGCTACTTATGCTAAACACAAGTTTTCCTCTAATCCTGCGTCCAGTTTGTGCTAAAAATACAGCGACATGTGCATGACACTATGGTCTTCATTAACCGGTGAAATCCTTGAAACAGATCTGAAAGAGACTGCTGTCCTTCTCTTGGTTCTTCTAATGATGGAATGGAAAGAAAAAAAACAGGATGGAGAAGGAAACAGAGAGAGAGAGAGAGAAGGATGGACTGAGACCGAGAGATAGGCAGATGGGGAGAAAGAGAGTGAGACAGAGAAGAGGGATACTGTGATAGAGTTTTATGCGCTGTTGTCATCTTTTGGTTGTGTGGGATATTGGGTTCCATTCTGTTGTGAATGTTGTTACCCCGCAATCATCGATTCGAGGCTTCATGCTGCACTCAGAACATGTGACCCTGGAGAAGTGGATTCTACGATTTAAACCCTTTTTTTTTTCTCAGAAATTAGGGCTGTGTGTGTGTGTGTGTGTGTGTGTGTGTGTGAGTGTGTGTGTGTGTGTGTGTGTGTGTGTGTGTGTGTGTGTGTATGAGTGTGTGTGTGTCTGTGTGAGAGTGAGTGTCTGTGTGTGTGTATGTCTGTGTGTGTGTATGAGTGTGTGTTTGTGTGTGTGTGTGTGTGTATGTCTGTGTTTGTTGTGTGTGTATGTATGTTTGTGTGTGTGTTTGCATGTGTGTGAGTGTGTTGTGTGTGTGTGTGTGTGTGTGTGTTTGCTTGTGTGTGTGTGCATGTGTTTTTGTTTGTGTGTATGTGTGTGTGTGTTTGCATATGTGTGTGCGCGCATGTGTGTGTGTGTGTGCATGTGTTTTTGTATGTGTGTGTTTGTGTGTGTGTTTGCATATGTGTGCACATGTGTTTGTGTGTGTGTTCGTGTGTGTGTGTGCGTTTGCATGTGTGTGCGCATGTGTTTGTGTGTGTGTGCATGTGTGTGTGTTTATGTGTGTGGTGTGTGCCTGTGTATTGCTAGAACTTGGTGTTTCTCTGCTGTTATTACTTTCCATGTCAGTGCTTCAGTACCAGGGTACATCAGTGGGGCAAGACTTGAAGCAGTAGAATCAGGACAGAAAGGTTTGATGTTGACATGTTTTGTCTAATCTCATGATAGTGTGTTTTGAATGCAGAATGTGAGTGTTTGATGATGATGCGTTTTGCCGCTCTCATGATAGCGTGCATTTTGAATGCAGGACTTTTTGGTTGGTTCGCTGGTTTGTATTGAAGTCAGAGAAAAAAAAGAATGATCTGGGTTTCATGTGCTGTACTTGTGGATGGCATTAATCGAAGGCATTTATCGTTACATTTATGATCATTACAATGGCTGTTCTTGCTTATATTTATTATCAGTACAGTTCCTGTTGTTGCTTGTTTATTGCATTGCATTTGTGTTTGGAAAGGTTGGAAGCGAAGTTTTCGGTTTGTTAGCTCCGCCCTTTTAGGTGCGTCGTTTTTGCCTGTGGGAATCATACATTTTGAAGAGTGACACTTATCTGTGATGACATGAATTATGTCCCCTGGCGTTGATGATTCCCAGTATTCCCTGTGTTTTCGCTCATGCTCACTGTGGATGTATTCTTGGGTATGACCCTCACCCCCACCCCCACCCCCAGGGCTTGTACAGCGTGTTTGTTGACTAATCCGTCACCTCTACATATTCCATTTCAGTCGAGGTACCTCTCTTGTATGATGGGTACATTCCATTCTGGGTTCATGGCCTTTTTTTTCATGGAGTTTTGCTAAGGATGGGTCGGTTGTTCTACTTCAGGTAATTTGTGATATGCCCGCATTGATAGTGTCACAGATGTGCTTCAGGTATTAATGTTGATGAATGAATGATAGCTGTTACAGACTTGTTAGGATTCCCAATGTTTACCATGTATTGATAGCATGACAGGCTTGCTATAGGTAACGGATGTTTACCAGGTATTGATAGTGTGACAGTCTTGCTATAGGTAATGGATGTTTACTAGCGTGACAGTCTTGCTATAGGTAACGGATGTTTACTAGTGTGACAGTCTTGCTATAGGTAACAGATGTTTACTAGCATGACAGGCTTGCTATAGGTAACGGATGTTTACCAGGTATTGATAGTGTGACAGTCTTGCTATAGGTAACGGATGTTTACCAGGTATTGATAGGGTGACAGGCTTGCTATAGGTAACGGATGTTTACTATGTATTGATAGGGTGACAGGCTTGCTATAGGTAACGGATGTTTACCATGTATTTATAGGGTCACAGACTTGCTACAAGTGTCGATGTTTATCAGGGACTGACTGATAGCCTCACATACATGCTGCCATTACTGATTTTCCCATGTGTTCATAGCATCGCAGCTTTGCTTCAACTATCGATGTTTACCGTACATCGATGGCATCGGTCTTGTTGTAAGCACTGATGTTCATCAGGGATTGATGGCATCATAGACTTGCTACAAGTATAAAGACATGGACAGCTAGTGTCTGTTTTAAGTGGTATAAAGTTTTGACTTCCTGGACGCTAAATAGCAACAAAAAAAAAAAAGGAAAAGCAAAAACAAAAAAAAAAGGTCATGAATTGTAATGAGAAAGAAAAGAATATGCACTTTCCAAAACAAAAACGAAAAAACCTAGTGAATGTACCGCAAACATAGAAAAACTGGAGGGCAGGGGAGGATGATAGACGTTAAAGGAAAAGGCAGAGTTCAAGAGGGTGACAGGAAAGACGAAACGACCGGGTGAAACTCCCCGAGGGACAGGTGCGCAATTTACAGCAAAAGAGCCCCCAGCGTTCCCAGGACTACAGTGGTTTAAATGACCTCGAGAGTCGGCAGACCCAGACGGAACTGACCCAGCCTGCGACACTCACTGTAGGACCGGGTGATGCCACTTTAGTTCTCAGGATACAGGCAGCGAGATCAAACCATTGCCTCTGCCGTCTTGTCTGGCATTCCTGGCCTGCCTTGGAAGCAAAAGACGCGTCCTCCACGGCACCAACCTGTCGTGAGGTTCTTTTTTGACACCTGTCCAGTCTGCGTTGGGCATGAGTCATGGCAGACTTTGTGAGCCTAGGACAGTTCCAGATCATTGGTTCCCACCTCCTCCAAGCCAGTTAAGTTTTTTTGAAAGAGGCTTTCGATGTCAGCATGCCGCACTTTTTTTTTGCTTTAACACTTGTTCTTTATGAAGGTGTTTGGTTTGTGATTGTGTTTTTCTCCTTTATACGTGGGACAATTCTGGATCGAGCTGTGTTTTTTCTCAATGTGTCAGTGTGTTGACTTTAAGATCTGATCTCTGTGATGGTGGATATTTCACCGTCAGATTTCTTGTGAAGTAGTTGTAAAATGCACAGGGGATAGGATGGGGGATGGGGGGGGGGGGGGGGGGGGATGTGTTGGATGGGGCATCTTCTCATTTTTTTTCCTTTTGCTTTTAAAAACACAAAACCAATTTTCAAAAGCGCTGCATGTTCATGGATCGATCAGAAAGATGTGGAGGTTGTTTAGGTCGGATGGTTAAGTAATGTGTATACCGCACAGCAGTGCGCCATTGTGTGGTAAACTTGACATCCTTCAGACCTTTTGAAACTGTGTTTCCACACTGGATGAATGTTGCCTCACTCTCGTGCTTAAAGAATCATTTATGCTTGTTGTGAAGGGGAAAGGGGGGGGGGGGGGGGGGGCATTAAGAACCCTATCACGCACATACACACACATACACACACACACGCACACACACTGGAAAATTCCATTTCTCATTCACTTTTTTTTTTTTTCTCAGACATCAGTGGTATCCTTGGATCTTTTAACCCTACAGTAACTAACGAAATAAAAAGCTTCTGTAAGCCTCAGCTCAGTAGCTGATTTGTGCACCGGTTCTAACATTACAACTGTTAGCCAAATAACAGACCTTGGGAGATCGGGGAAAAACAAAAATACTGACACAGCTTCAAACTAACCACCGTTTCCTGTTATTTGACTGAAAATTGGGAAAGGCGGGCTCCCAGAGAGGTGAAATGATAGGTCTTTGAAGCGGGCCATGGTAAAAGTGGCTGGTGATGGGGAACACCGACTCTCCCTGTGTCTGGTGGCCAAAGGGTTAATAACAGACTTCATACAGTTTAGTTTGGAGAAACTGGGGTGTCCTTTTTAATACCTTCAAAGTCAGTTGAAAAAATGACTTGGGTTTGTAAACTTGATGTTCTGTTTAGAAAATTAAAGAGATGAAAAGACAAAAAAAAGCAAAAAAATTGAGGGGGTGGGGGGGGGGGGAGAAAGTATTTGGGGGAGGGAGGTCCACAAGTGAAAATGTCCAGCATGGATTACTTTCTAGTTTTGTAGAGGTTCTAAGGAAACTGTATCCTATCGATACTACTAGCATCAAGCCGATTTAATTCTGCCCTTATTGACAGAAATGGATGGTCTGCTCTGGTAAAAAAAAGTAGGTTATATACATGAATTGTGGAGCCATCTCTTTTGGTGTGTGTGTGTGTGTGTGCATGCACACAAGCGTGCACGAGTAGATGATTTTCTAAAATTCTGTTACTGGGCTTGTGCCATTGAATCACCATTCACAAAAATACAGTGATGAAATAACTGGAGAAAAAAAAGAGGACAACAAAACTGAATCTTTCTTTGCTTTCTGTTCTTGTATGTACAGACACATACAGGTGCATAGGATACACAGGTGTTTTCTTTCATTCAGCGATCTCATGCATACGTCTGCAATATGATGTCTGCAACTTGCATGCAGTTTGAGCCATGCATACCAAAGGTTCAAGTTCTTTTTTTTTTTTTCCCAGTGAGAAATACTGGACTTCTTGTGGGCTATTTAGCTGATGGTCTCTGAATGCCTATCAGCTTACCCAGTTGTTCTTGTTCGTGAGTATTATGTCAGGGCGTCTGTAATTGTAGAAACTATAGTCTGAAAATTGTGTGAAACAGAATTAAGTATAGTTTTGTAAATTTATTGATTTTTCTGTTTATTCAACAGCAATGGATATGTTTGGATTAATGGAGAAAGTATGGGAGAGAAATTTATCCTTTTCTTTCAAGTTTTACATATCCGCTGGACACAGATTGTGATTTTGGGTGTTCGTCCATGTTTTTTCCCCCTCGCTTATTCAAGAAACATTGGCATTTGTTAGAGCTTGTGGCCGCACATGGAGGGAATAATGGAGTAATAGAGGAATTGCCATGTGACTGATACCGCTGAAATCCCCCAGAGTTGGTGGTCATGAAGCTGCAACATTTGCACTAGATCTTCACAAAACTGCAGTCAGTATTCTTTGGCTTGTGCCAAGGGAGAAATGGGCCTGGCAGTGTGTAGCGACATCTTTGGTTCAAGTTAGCGACTAGCGATTGTGAATTCACATTGTGAGTCAAGTGAACTCAAACGATTCGAGGAAAAAAATGCGTAGATGTTTGGTTGATCCCCAGTGTGGCTTGCGCTCATCTCACCCCTCGGTTTTCCTGTGACAGAACTGTCCTGTGACAAATATGACAGAACTGCTCATGGTGAAATCAGTTGTCTTGACTCCCGTGCAACTGGCAACTCCTCCATTGCCTTTCCATTCAGTCTGCCTTTCTGTGTTGCTGGACAGAGATTGGGGATTGATTTACCTCCCCCCCCCACATGATATTCAGTAGGTACCCCTGGACATGGATTTTGTTTGGTCAGACAAGTGCTCCTGAACATGATATTTAGTGAACAAAGCAGATTCAGTATCTGTCATTCGCTTCTTGCATTTGACAAAAATCCGTATCATATCCATATGATGTTTTGTCACATTCCTGTGGAAAAAAAATGCTAGCTAGGCCAAAGTTGAAATCTGTTTCTAAATTTTTTTTTTTTTTTTGTCAAGCTTTACAGATTATTTGCTTTGTGAACTATTTGCTCCATGAGTATACATGTGTGTGTGTGTGTGTGTGTGTGTGTGTGTGCGTGTGTGTGTGTGTGTTGATGGGGACAGCATTTTCAAAGAAAAATCATTGCGAAATATGTTACTTCCAAGTTGTGCTTAAACTTTGTGTTGAATGCATGCTCACATGCTCTTGTCAATTTGGATGACTATTCTTGTTGTTGATTTTTTTGTTTTTTTTTCCTCCCCTTTTGATGTCAAATAAAACTGACAATGCTTCTTCAGAATCAGTGTCTGTCCACGTGAACTTGTCTCCACGCTGATGGCGTTTATACAAGATGGTGTTATCTTTTTCAGCAGTAATTGTGAATACACACTTTAAGATGATATCAAACACTTTTGTTCTTTTTTAATCAGCACCATTCTTCCTTCTTATTGGTAAAAACACTTCCACAGACATCTCTCAACAAACAAGCACACATTATCACACACTGATGTCCAATTTGAATCAATTTAATGTGAAAAGTATGCAACATCCTGTATATATATGTGTGTGTGTGTGTACATTATCAACATCATCACATAACATTCACATCATCACTTAAGCGTCCTGTGTTCAATGTCCAACATGATCAAGCATGTTCCCATACTGACAGCGACACATTTTCATTTGACAACGCTCCACAGGCAGAAGCCTGACTAACAGTAACACACATGAACACTTCTCGCACAATGCTCGGTAATTTTCAGCACAACTCGGATAATGACCTTTTGATAGCCACAGTAAGATGGACAGTAAGAATGAACAGTTGTGTAACAAAAATATAAAGGACCCTGCTCACAATTAAACTGGTCAACTGACAGAAACTGAAACAAACTGAAGTCATCGAGTCAAGTTGGATAGCTGACTAAAAAAAAAAAGACTCATGGAAGGTAAGCCACATCAAAACACATAAAATGTGTAGTTTTAACTTTCTTTTCTTTCGAGGGCCCGTAATCGATTTGTTGATCATACTGGCAAACTAATCCTTTACTGCATACATAAATGACCTCGAAACCATACATGGGAGGAAATTGATGAAACTCAGGTCAGCATGAGAGTATGACATGATGAGTCAGAGAACTTGAATCTTTTTCTTATGCAGATGAATGAGGATGATACAGTAGAGTCCCATTCTGGTATTGCGCAACAGGGTTGTATTTCACATGTACTTTGATGATATATATCCCAGTCAGGGTTCATAGGGTCCTTACTGGTCCCTACAGGTCCTTACATTTTGGAACACCTCAAGTAAGGCCTTACAAGTGCTTATATTAGCATCAAGGTCCTTACAAGTCCTTACGACAGCCCAAAAAATCGTCGATGGAGAAATGCTGGTCAGAAAATCTCGGAAGCAAGCAGTATTTACTCTGAAATCTGCTCGCCAATGGGTTCCGACAAACGGCCGTAGCCTAGCAGACGACTTTCAGCTTGGAAGTATTGATTTTTCTCAAGGTCTCGTCCTAGTTTTGCATAGTCTCGTTTCGCGTGAAGACGCGATACTTACATCCGCCATTTTCCAGTCTTTCTTCTTCTTCGTTCCTTTGGTGCCCACGATCTTGAGGACGATCATTCTGGCACATAGGGGGGGGGGGGGGGGGGGGGGGGGGTTGTAGGCAGTCCATTTGTATGTTCTGATCATTGTGATCACGTTCACTGTGATTCTCATTGTCCATAAACCATAGCCAGTCCGTTTACTGCAAGGGACACATGGTATCAGTAAACTGTCACTGTCTTTGCTCAAGGCAATCGAAATGCCAGGAAAGTGTGCAATTCAGGATCGTTGGGTCAAAGAAAAGCAGTACAAGGACTGGTTGCTGAAGGATCCCCAAAACAAACATTATGCTCAATGTTCTGTGTGCAAAAGATCGCTGCATTTGGCGTCAATGGCACGTAGGGTTGTGCTAGACCATATTCACAATATGGGAGGTGTGGAGGAAGTTGTCATTGACAAAAACTCCTTGTCTCAGCATCAGGAGCCTGGGGAAGATATGACAGATACCTTGCTAAACAGAGGCAAGAGAAGGAGGCAGCTGTGGAAAAAGAGAAGAGAAAGAGGTTAGGAGAAGAACTGGTCAACCTGAGGAAGAAACATAAATGCACCAGTGATGAGGCACGTCATCTTCTTGAAGAGGCTGACCGTCAAAGCTTCCAGGCTCAGGAGCAAAGAAGTTTCAGTCTGGTTGAACGATCCAACACTCTGCGTTTGTTAGCCAAGGACAGAAAAAATGAAGCAGAAAGAGTTCAACAGGACATCACAAGGGTCAAAAAAGAATGAAAAAAATGCTGATTAAGGCCAGTGTGTGTATGTGTGTGTGCGTGTGTGTGTGTGTGCGCTTTTTTCTCTCCAACATCCATATGGGATCTGAAAGTGCCTATGACCACTAATAACAGTTTGGGGTTTTTTTGGTTTCGCATTCTCAGTGTCATTTTTTTTTTTTTACTTATCTCTTTTGTTGTGAAAGACTGACATTCAAGTTTAAGTATCAGCTATGACTGTCAAGTTAAAGTATCAGCTGGTTTTAGTTTTAGGTGTGAAAAGAGTGGATTGAAGTTGAAGACGAGAGACTCAAGACATTGTTCTTACTGAAGACTGAACAAGTGAACAGTCAGTTTTCAGTGTGATTTGATTCTGCAGTACAGCAGCCAAGTTGTGTTGGGTGTATGCTGTGTTTGGTGCATTTCCATGAAGAGATATACAAGTACGTTTTGTAATAAGTATGCTGCTAATGTTAATGTAGAGGTCCTTTCTAATTTTGAAAATGGTCCTTATAGGTCCTTACAAGGTCCTTACTTGGCATATGCTGAAGTCCCTGGGAACCCTGCCAGTGTCAACCAGGCCCAAGAGATTCACACACCTGCAGTGTTGGTCAGGAAATTTAAGCAACTCTCTCAAGAGACATGTTCATTAAGTGGATGAAACTGGACTGTGTGGTTCAAGTCTTCCAAACTGAGCCAAAAGGAAACTCAAACCCTGGATATCAGCTGTTTGGGGCAGACAAATCTCGCGTTTAAACATCTCTGATGTAGAAAATGAAGCCATGACCTCCAAGCCAGAATTCCACTACACTAACCACTGTGCTGTGGTCCCAAATGCCTTTCTAGTTTTGACTGGCTGGTTTCTTTTTGCCGAACCATAATCTTCCATGACCTCAGTATCAGGCTTGAATATGACAACTGAAAAGGTGCTAGGGTCCAGGGGGCCTTGGAAGGGTTAGGGAGCAACGTGCCCTTAATCTGTTGATTTCTTGCACTTTATTAATTCTAAACTGCCATTTCTGCTGAAGCCTAACACTGCAAGGAAAAGTACACATTTACAACTGTTTCCATCCCAAGCTCTTGCATGTTTTTTTAAAGTCTGAATTACAATTTCAAAAAGACTGAAGTTTTACAGGCCAACCCCAGTGGGCCCTGTCGATCCAGAACAGCTCAGCTGGTTGAACATTAGACTCGTGATCCTGGGGTTGTGGTTTGAATCTCTACTGGGCCTTTTTGATACAGAGGGATTTTTTTCCTCACAGGTAAAACACTGCTTCAAACTATATATCTCCAAAACTCCTTTGAATGAAACTGTGTACTGAGGTTCCATACATGAGAACGCACTCTGTCTTATGCAAAAGTCCAATCCTTTCACCGATTTTTTGGAAGAGCAAGCTAGTTTGGCTGTTAATATAGGTGACACATACAACACATACCAAAACACATACAAAAAAGTGAGCGACTATATTCAAATGAATAACATGGGAAACCAATGATAAGCGCCAGCTGTCAGCCCATCAAACAGCTCCTTGAAGGGAGGCAACCATGATGTAAATGAGAGCGTGAAGAAAGTGCCTAGAGCCTGGACTACGACTGAAGATAGGCACTGTACAGAAGAATTCTCTATAGATAGGAATAATAAAAGACTCATCGGCATTACTGCCACTCCCCTCATTCCAACTCTCTCACACACAGCCGCACTAGGGTGGGACATTAATCACGGCAAGGCAGGCGATCACTTGTGTTGAGCATGTAGTGAATGCTGCCACCCTGCCCGCCATGCAAGACCACTGTTTTTCAGTCATCTACTATGGACAAATTGAAGTGTGGCATAATTCTGACCATGCTAAATGATCATTGCCACAGTTGGAAATTTCACTTCATCAAAGTATCATGTTGCTGTTTATGACACTAACTTAAATATGTACCATGTGGCCCGGTCAGAAAGCATCGACCAATCGGAATGCGGCTAATAGGTTGTTTAGTTTTGTCCATCTGCTGACAAACTGGCAGATGACAATAAATTGTGTTTCCCTTGTCCTTCCTCGTTTACTATTTTAAATAAGTTAAAATTACAGCCAACTGAGGGACAGACAGTTTGCCTGGGGAGGGGGCAGGGAGGTTAAAAACATCTTCCTCTCCCATCCCCTTCGCCCCTCTCTCCCTTCCCCCTGCTCCTCCCCCCTACACTGCACACCCAAGCTCGTCCTGTTGCAGTCCCAGGGGCTGCAATCCTCAGTGACATTCTTCCTCTGGAGGAAGACACTTGCTCATTCTAGCTACATGACCGAGCAGTTAGTGTTGTCAGTAGGGGTCCTGGTACATGGCATCCTGTGTCTGTTGGATCAGGACATGCACCACTGAAAACCGCCTAAGTCTGTCAGCGGCATTGCAGTGTCTCATCTAACGGGTTGCCTCATGGCAACTTAAATGTTGACTGCTGCCAGTGGACTGCAGCCCTGGGGCTGTAGCAGGACAAGTCTGGGTGTGGCTGTGTGTGCGGGGACCAGAATGTGCGGCATGTGAACAATGCCACCTGGGAAGCAAGGAAGATAAGCCAGCCGGAAAAAAAAAAAAAAAAAGGTAAAGAAAAGAGAGATCGAACCTATGATACTAACAGACCTACAAATCACATCATCTTGGTTAAATACTCAAAAAACAAACACACAACAAATCAAAACAATACGAAAAGAAGAAGAAAAGAGAGATTCCTAACTTAATGGCATTAAGAGACCTACAAATCACATCAACTTGTTTAAAATGACATCAGTCACAACCATGCTCCAAGGATTTAAAAAGTTGTTCATAAATACAGAAATCGTTAAATGAATAAACAGAAATAAAAATAAAGAAAGAATGATAACTACGAGGAGAAAACTGAATTTTGCAAATGATTCCATGGTGATTTTCACCCTTCCCAGCTTCCCAAGAGTCTTTCTTCAGCCACAAACAGCAGAGTTCTGTCATGATGACAGAATGTCTTGCATTTTGACATAGGAAAAAGTGCTTGGAGAGATCAAGTATAGCCAGCTTCCACGTTCAAGGATTTGTACCTTTGGGATGATCTTTAACTCTCTTCGGTTCTTTCCCTTGAATTTCGATCACCGGTGATCGACCGTTTTCTTCCTGGAATTAAGGTATTTAAAACAACATTTTTGTTATCTGAAGCAATGTATCGCCTAAAAAACCCGAAATAGACACACTCATCACAAATATATTATTATTTTAGAAATAATGCGCAGAATGTTACAAAAAAATTAATGCAAAACGCAAAAATCTCAAAAACTGTTGAGAGTTAAAACTTCTCCAACATTTGCCTTAGGTATGGCAAGATTTTTTTTTTTTTCATCATGCAAAAAGAGAGCTTTGGTAACTTTCGAAGCTGCAAACTGCCAAGAGAAAAAAAAAAAGTCATGAAAAGAATGAGAATATGGAGCAGATATATATTTGTCTGAGATCTGATTAGATACTGATAACTTGCAAGTTGCTGTGATAGCATACGGTTTGAACAAAATGTTAACAACGATATAGTATAGACTCTCAAGCCTTCAACTGCTTTTTGCAACAAGCCGAAAAAAAACCAAACCTAAGTCTAATGGGTCATTAATGAAGACAAACGTTTCTTTGAGGAAAACAGTTTGGCTTTGACTCCTTTGCGTCGGATCTCTGCACCGAATGATGGAGTACACTCCCTTTGCACACATCTGAAAGTGGAAGTGTCCCTGTTGGATATACTCATTTCAGTTTAATCTGTACGCCTGGAATTCATCTTCCCTACTTTTCTAAGACTGAATATTATTTTCGTTTAAAAAAAAAAAAGTTATTTCATCATAAAAAGCAATCAACTTCAATACAGTTCAATAACAATTTCATGTTCAAAAAGTGTGGAGTATCAAACTGGGTGTACTAGCTGTTCTTTGGCAGTATGTTTCAAAAGCTCAGATCTGTGACCTGTCACAGGACATAGTGACAGATAAATCATGTCCAGAGTCTCTGCAGTGTTTTCCTTAAAAGGAACCTTTTGCAGATTTTGTCAGATCCAACAGCTTCAACACAGAGACCGACAACATGGCTGATGGCAGAGAATTGAGAGTGCTCCATCCTATGTCTTCTGAAGTCTTACAGTTGTGACAATGTCCACACTAGTGGAACCACACACAAAAAACTTGGCATCACAGTGAAAACAAACAACACAAAGCCTTCAGTGATGGCGGCTTAATTGTAACTCCAAGGCTAAGTTTATGTCACTGCTTTTTTCAGATCGTATTTCCTGTGAGTCTTCCTGACCCTAACCTAACCCTAACTGCACATTAAAAACTGTACAAACAACATTAACTCTTTCATCCCTACAACCCAGTTTTCCGGTTTGCAGACATTCTACCCTTCCTTCCTGCAGCCCGGAAAACCGGGCAGCACAAAATCCCTCCTTTCCTTCCTGCAGCCCGGAAAATCGGTTCTCGCGGTAAGCGCTTTGAACTTCGCACGAGTCGTGTCATTGGTACACGTCATGACCGGGTCACTCGCGTGACAGTGTTTATGAATGGAATGGATGCCAGACGGCCCCTACAGCGTGGGAAAGTGCTTGCCGCTCTATTCTGGCCGGTTTGCTACTGCATACGTAGCAGTTCCCACTTTATATTTTTTTCTTCTTCTCTAAATCCAGAAATGAAGGGAATACTCGTATTATAAGAATCTAGAAAGAAGAGGAAGTAATGGTTCATAGAAAAGTAGGAATGAAAGAGTTAACGATGTAAAAATCCTTCCTGCTATTCTTGCTAGAGTGACGTCCCCTGCCCATGACATTTGCGCTATGGCATGACATATCCATAACCACTGTGAAAAAGGCAGTGTTCCACAAACCATCTGAGTACCATCAGTAGTGACTTCCTGTAGTGTAGCAATGCACAGTCTTCTTTGGGCAGTGGCTTGTAGGCGGCCACACATTGAGCGGATGAAAACAAAGGTGACAGAAACTGAGAAAGGAAACAAAATCTTAAAAAAAGAAATGAAATACTACTACTCTGAAGATTTCATTTTTATTTTTTCATTATCGCATCTAGTGCAGTCTCCAGGACTTGGGGACACATGAAATGATAAAAACATCCTCAGCATTCAGCAGGGGAATCTCATCATTTTAACTAACGTATAAGACACAATCTAAAATAATAATTATCATGATGGACACAACCTCAACACAGAACAGGCGCTGTCACCTTAATACAATTGTACTTATGGACACAGAATGAGCAGGCATTGCAGACCTGAAGCAATAATCATAATCGTACACAACCTCAATTGATCAAATAAGTTACACATACATATAATCAAACAGATCTGAAAGCAGCTTCGACAAAACTATAGAAAAGTGCAAAAGTTTAATTCAAGTTGATTGCATAACACGGCAGAAACAGTATTTCCAATGTGTGTGTAAGTGTGTAAACACACACGTTTGTTTCTTTGTTTGCTCGCCTGTGTGTGTGTGTTCGTGTGTGAGTGTGTTCGTGTGTGTGTTCGTGTTTGTGTGTGTGTGTGTGTGTACATGTCCCTGAGCTAAGAAATCAAAGGGATCAAATTAAAGTCTGAACTGCACTAGATGCCATGAAAACATGCGGACAAATCCATATAAAATTTATATTGAACAAAGTGAGCAATGCTGCCTTCAATGGAGTTTCCCATTTCAAGTGGCAATGAAGTAACTAAACAACAAGCCATCGTATCAAAACTTTGTATACAAAGACACAATCCATCAAAGCATCATGACACTGCTGTAGGTTTGTTTGTTAGTTCGTTTTAATTTCTAAAATCCATGAATTTTTTTTTTTTTTTTCTTTTCACAAAGCCACACTCCTACAGTGGAACAAGACTTTATTTCTGGTCCAAGTCTAAAGCCTACCTCACACCAGGCAAGTTTCTTGTTCCAGTGAGCTCGCTTTTTGATCTCCACAAGTGTGTCCATCTAGGTAAGCAACCCCACAAGCCAATTCTCGCATAATTTAGGAAGTTGAACATGTCAACCTTTTCAGGCCACACAGTCACACAGCAAAGGTGATCAGCCAATCACAGCAAAGGTGAAGGTTGAACCTGAATGCTCTTCAACTGGCCACATCCCCCAGATCAAGATAAAAGAAATTCACCAAGATCAAAAATTCATCCTTGCTTTCCGATTCTGTGTGGAACGTGATTCAACTCATGAATTACCGACTGTTTACTGAATGAACCAAGTCATGTACATCTCAAGCTGTGTCACCAAATAAACAACACACAGTAAACACCAAAGTGAAGAATGAGTTCTGTGTCCCAATCACATAGTCAGCGGGTCAGCATAGTGCTTCCCTGTGACCTGGCCGGTTGTTGACCACAAAAAGGCGAGATGATGGAAAGAGTAAACTTACAAGTACAAGAACAAATCGTTTTCGTGCACTTCAGAGAGATACTCGTGTGGTGTGACGAGGACTTAACGGAAGGATCTCAAAATCTTTTTTTTTTTCTTTGGACAGGAATAAATTTATCATTTCTAATTAAAATTTTTTTTTCTTAAAACGGGAGTACAATGCTGAACAAAAAGGATTACCAGTGCAAACCCGACCATCAGAATGAAAAAATTTCCCTGGGCCAAAACAGGAGACCGCACAATGGGTTCTCAGGCTCTTTAATCTGATGTCCACTGCAACTCAAGTTGTCATCACCGCTCACACAGTAACTCTACCTGAACTGCTTTACTGTCTCCCGTGGTTTGATGTTACGTCCAAAATACAAGGTACTTTAACTTTTCCAAACACTTTCATACTCGCTAGTCAAGTCAAAACATTCTCCCCTCCTTGACCCCACGTGACCTAACCCCAGTCTTGCTCATAGTCATTCCCTAGTTAATTTGGGGGAGGGGGGGGGGGGGGGGGAGGAGGAGTGGGAGGATATTCAGGTTCACTCTTGGCAAGAACAGCGCAGTTATATCTGACCTCATCCCAATTCAGCACTCGGCTTTCCATTCAGCATTGTCAACTCAACCAGCATAACAGAAACACACAAACATTGATCCATGATGTGACACACACTGATCAAACATAATAGTACATATCAAGCATGCATGTCAAGGAAGCTGCATGATTTTTGGCTTTTCGTAAAAATCATCATATAAAAAAAAGATGTACAGGATGATGACTACACTGTCAAAATGAAAAAAAAAAGATTAGGTTAAATAGGGCAAAAAATACTGCAGCAGTGGCTTCAACAGTTAACACTTTGCATAAAAATGAAAACCAGTGAAACTGTGTGAATGCTGAGGATGGAGACGTGAAATTTTCACTGTCGGTGGTCAACCACTGCTTACAAAGTATCAAAGGACATGTATAATTTACCACATGTAGGAATACTTGCTATCCTTAAGTTAAAAAAAAAAAAAAAAAGAGAAACTCTTTTCCTCCTTCAGAAATCTCAGATTTCTCATTAAACTAGCCTCAGGTAATTAAATGATGACACTTGTACAGTGTCATTAGTGACATACCCCCCCCCCAGAAATGCTCATTTATCAAACGCTCAAGATCACATTGATCAGAAGTAGTTGTCGAGCTTCTTTCTATCAAGTTATGCTAAATGAGCAGTGTTCACTTAATCCTATGCCATATCATACAAATTTCTAGCTCAAGTACTCCTGCTTTTTAACACTAGATGAATATGACCACCAGTGTGTGCATGACCACCAGTGTGTGCGAGCACTAGAGCAAAAATACACCCAGCTTTGGGAATCCAGCGCAACCAACTTTTCAGGCGGGACACTCGTACAGCGAAAATGATTAGCCAATCAGAGCACAAGTGGATTCAAGTGCTCCACAACCAGCCATCTCCTCTAAACACGATTTTTCTATTGTTTCTGTTGTTCCTCATCAAGATGATAATTTGACCTCACTTTCAACTCCTGTGTAAAATGGGATTCTGCTTGTACTTTTTTTTAACTCATCCCTGACATTATAAGTATTTCAACAACTCAATGCGTAAACAAATAAACGACCTGGAGTGAACTGCCGAAGCAAATGAGGAGTTAAGCACCCAAGTCAGTGACCAATCTACACACTGCTTTCCTCCAAACTGGCCTGGTGTGACCAAAGAATCGTGAGGTGTGGGAAACTGCAAGTCCAATATCAAATTTTAAAGCAAAATGTCTCTGTTAGTGTTTGAGCAAACGGCTCGCCCAGTGTGATAAAGGGCCTCAGACTGGTGCTGTAGCAGCATAGATGGAGCAGCTTTTTCCATTGGTCCGCCTCCCTGAGGTATTAACATGTTATAGGTCACTTCATATTTGAACTCTCCAGCTTCGACAGGTATGGGTGTAGAGGTCTATAGCAGAGCAGACAGAAAAAAAAATATACAGCCCTGGACAAAGTCTTCACGTGGTTCTTGTGCAATAACAGCCTTAATCGTTGGTCAGTGATTGACAATATTAGCACACACGCACTGAATTTGTGAATAAAAGCACATTCTTCTACAACGAAGTTTAATAGCTTGTCCATAGCTGACAAATGCACTGCGCAAAAAAAGCGCATTCTTCAACAGTTAAGTACAGCTGACCCAAGACCTTTCCACTGGCCTGTTAAAAGCATTCGGGATTTGAAATCATTACACATTTAAACACTCATAAAATCTTTGATCAATTGATACAAACATAAACAGTGCACAAACTCAAATTCAACCACAAAGCCTGCAATTCAACACGCTGAATACATGATAGAAAACAGGTCAAAACAGATCACAACTCACGCACGCAGCCATCATTCTACTGGTTGTGTAGCAATCTGAAGACATATGGGCCTCAACCACCTGTTTATACTGTGAAAAAGAAGAGCAGAATATAACTATAACATGGATTGCCTACAGGTACAGATCCTCTAAACCACTTTATCAACACATCTTCACTGGTCTCACTAAAATCAGTAAGAATTTCACATTCAAATTTCTTTTCCAATTTTTCGCTTGAACTACTTCTATCAACAGTGCCCTCGAGTCTGAAATCCATGAAAATCTTTTTTACAAAAATTCTCTTGTCTCTCTCTTTTCCTTTTACCCCCTCAAGTCTCGTTCAGTGGCATTACCCCCCATGCAACTCATCCTGGCTATCCATTCATAGCCACATTCTCGCTCTTCCCACCACAGCCTTGCCTCCAGTAGGTGAATCAAATTCATTGCTAGGGAGCAGTCCATGTCAAGTCATCACAACGCAACCCACCACAGCCCTGCCTCCAGTAGGTGAATGGAATTCATTGCTAGGGAGCAGTCCATGTCAAGCCATCACAACGCAACCCACCAGAGAAGACACTGCACTGCTGCCCAATAAATTTCATGGTGTTCAGCAATATCTGTTTTGATCCCACATATGAGGGCACCACCTACTAGGCCCCCTACAGACGACAATAATCGCTTGGCTGTGGAGACAGAGTGAGCATCCCCTCCTGAAAGCGTCACCACATCCGTCCTACAACAGTTCCCATGAACTTGCCAATTGATATCGATGACCTTGGCATGAACTCGCAAAGATGTAGAAAGGAAATCAATGCTGAGGTACAATAACAGCAAGGCAAGAAAGGCCACAGAATCTGAGACTTTCATTTAAATTAATGCTGATTGGTGAGAATGAGGAGGATGAAGATGAAGGAAAAGGAGAATTTTCCATCCTGTCTGAGACTGGATGACAAAGCTGTACTCTACACTTACTTTCATAGTAGACCTCAGCCTCAACCAAGCCCAAGAGATACAGGCACAAATTCAAGCACAACTGTATCAGAGATACATCCATTTAGTGGATGAAACTTGACTGTGTGGTTCCAGTATCTGCAACTGTGTCTAGAGCAAACTCAATTCTAGATACCAACCAGACAAGATAGAAAAATCTTACGTATGCAAATGGCCCCGATGAGATTCTAACCAACAACCTCCAAACACATCATTCATGACGCTAACCACTGCACCACTGCAGCTAGTAAATCTCATGTCATGGCATAAAGGGAGGCCATTAGGGAATTTCCCCTCTTCCCCTTGTCTTTCTTCCCCTAGCTTTCAATGAAAGTTTCATGCCCATGGCCACTCCGGAAGATGTTGACATGACCTAGTAACTTTTCAGTGTTAAAACAAACAGATAAACATGATTACATCAAATTTCCTGATCAGGCTTACAGTTCAATTAAAATTCTAAAAAAAAATGAAGAAGGAAAAAAAGCAGAATACTGCAACCTGTTTTCACTGCCTTTTCGTTTTGTCAAACTTTTGAAGTCTGCCAGTACATGTTCTAAAATAATAATGACATCACTATCCAGCATTTTCAATAAATCTGTCATAAAAAGTTAGTCAGAACTAGGCCTAAGTCCTCCTGGCACCGGCCATAGAATTGGAACACAGGCTGGAGACTGTTTTTGGTCGAGTCAGCACAATTGTTAAAAAAAAGGACCAGCTTGTCATTTAATTAACGTTTTACTCTTCAGCCAACTAAAGACATGTATGCATATTTAATTCAAATAGAACTTTCTATTACACAACTTTGACCATCAGTTTTTTTCAGCTTTTTTTAGTGTGTGTGTGTGTGTTCTGCCTTTAAAGTGCTGCTTATTTGATGTGTCAGAAACAGAAACCAACTATAGTTTAAAGTTGTAGTACTGCTTAAACACCGAACAGCCCCCCACCTCACCTCTTACAGAAACCATACAAGTGAACTTTCAAAGTATTATTTAAAAAGTACACAGCCCAGCATGCAGAATTGGTAACATTTTTTCAAATGATTTGAAGCTCTGAAAACATATGGCCCACATAAAACATGCATAACGATTATGAGAGTTAAATGTTAGTTTGAACATTAAGAACTGAAAACCCAGACAATGTTCTACATGTATGCTTTAGTCAATGATCCCTCCCCCCAACCCTGCCCCTCCATCCTATGTTCTATCACTTTCCTCAAAACTGGACAGGCACTTCAATATGCCCCATGAACATGATGAAATTCAGGACACTGGCAAATATAGCGTACAGGATGATGGAGCAGAAAAACATACTCAAGTCAAACTTGGTCTGGATTTGGATCCACCATGTCTCAGTAGTCAGCAATTGGTTATTAATGCGCAGTCTACATTACCTCCCCTGCCCCCCTTCCCCAACAGCTACTGACATGGATGATAGGTTATGAAGGTGGGGTTGGGAGGGGGAGGGGGGGTTGAAGCATATATACGGATGATAAGATGGCCACTGCTTTGTTCTCTAAGCCATCTTCACGTGTGTGCATGCGTGTGTGCATGCATGCAAGTTTCATATTGGGCAGGCTTTTTTATTTCTAGAAAAAAAAATTAAGTACGGAGTCAGCCAAAGATTTAAGGGTTGGTCAAGTTACTGTTGTCACTTCCCCCTCCCCAAATAACTAATTTATAAGGTATCAGGCCCCTGTCAGTCTGTTAACATTCCCACGGGCACCCATAAAAGATGGCTGAGCAAAAGCAATGCTCACTGGGAATGACTTTCAAACTTATGTTACGTGAAAAAAATCTGACACTGAATGTGGCATAACAGGGGAAACAGTACACTGAGAAAAATCGGTTACTTCTTCCTCACAAGTATATTTGCTGAGTGATAGACAGTTCACAGGAAGTAAGCACGAGTACCCTCACACCCTTTCTTTAAAATTCAGTGACAGAATAAGAAAAATTCTAAGTGGCCCCCCCCCCCCCCCCCCCCCCCCCCCCCTGTCTTGGACATTTTAAAAGTACACATAAAAAACCCTTTCAAATCATAGCTTTTATGCTTTTTTCAGTTGTGCAAGTCTGACGAATTTTAAAATACAGCCACAACATAAAACAGCCTTCTAACCCAATGACTATCTACACCAACAAATTTACGTTTAGTCGTCGTGCACAGATTCAGACAAAAGGTACTTTGTTCAGGCTTGACTTTTCATCTCACTAATCTGGCCGCGTCAGATACTGGTCAGATGTAACCATGGGAACAGACCCTCCACTGCTGTGTAAAAACTGATCAACTGGGTCGTTTACAGCAGTATCCGGCCTCCAGCACCTAGTACAAACCTGATCCGACTGGGTTGTTCACATGTATAGTAGTTCTGGAACCAATCCCTCTACCAATGTCTAAAACCTGATCAGATGGCGTTGCGTACAGCAGCTCTGGGACTAGCCCCTCCACCACTGTGTACATGCTGATCAGACTGCATCATTGCCAGCAGGGGTGAAGGTGTAGGAGCTGGTGCGGGGACAGCATGGTGGTGACATAGCCCAGTGTTCCTGGATCCGAAGTCCGTGGTCATAAAGCAGGTGCTTGTCGCTGTGTGTTGTTCAATTCCAGCTAGCTTTGGAGGTTTTGTTTCTGGCACACTACCAATTTTTGATGTGGAGTTGTGCAGTGGACACGCTTCTACACAGGAATACACACACACACACACACGAGTGCGCGAGCATGCTCATGCGCACGCACACACACACACACACTCATCCAAGACACAAGGCTGTGTTCAGTTTCCAAGGTTCAAACGCATGCTGAAGTTACACAATGTCTCACCATGATATGATAACGCAGAATTCTGTGGTAAAACAGGGACATATACACACAAACAAGAATGACACAGCCCAAGTGATCTGACTGACGTGCCTGCGCATAGGATCCCAGATGATTTGGGTAACTGAAGTTGCAAGCTCCAACAACTCAGTATTTTCTGGGTACACTGGCATGCTTGGGCAATGCAAGGAGGTAATGTTGCTGGTGTCAGAGTTCAATCTCTGGGTACCAACAACCTCAGTCTGACCTGGGCGTACACTGGTGCCTGATGCAGATTTTAATGAGTTGATTCTCCTAAGTGCATCAAAGTTAATGACCAGGTCAAATTTGTTCCACAGGATAAAATGGTCACTCCTGGGGTAAAAAAAAAAAAAAAAAAAAAAAAAAAAAAAAAAAAAAAAAACCTGAAAAACTGGTCCTATGATCTAAACATGAACCTGCTTTGTATCCAGGAAAAACAAATGCAAATGGTAGATAATAATGAGTACTGCAACACCAATATGTAGTGCACTGAGAGGATTCTGCATGTTTGGCTCTGCTGAAAACTTCATTAATTTGACACGAACTCAGCCACTCACATACTTTGTTCATTGATTCATTTTGTGACGCTAACATCAATCAATCAAGGAAGGTGCTCAACACTTACGAACAAACCCTCTCACAGCACACACGGGAAATTCCATGACCCAAAAGACACTGACAGGGTGATCAATGCAAGTCAGCTTCAACTTCCATGCGTGCAGTCATTCACACTACATAGCTGACACAATGTTGCAGACAATGAGGAATTCATGCATACGCAGACTATGTCTTACCAGGCACTGCCGGTGCCGTAAGGAAGTTTGTAACCATGACTCTGACACATGACAAGGTTCAACCATCTACTCCTGGGTAATGTGCACATGAATGTCTCAAAATTGACCCTGAATACAAAGTTGCTTCTCAAGAACACACAGCAGAAGCTGCAGATCTGAAGTCACCTTCCAACACTGGCTCGCTCTTCCCTTGTTTAAGAGCACACAGACTTTTCCACATTTAGCTTAATAAGCACTGTGCAGATCATTCATTCAACAAACCAATCGAGCACTACGCTGAAGATTCTGTTGTTAAGTTCAAACACAGATGATTACATAAAAAACAACCATCGCCAATGCTATACTGAAGTTTCCGAGTTCAACCTTAAAACGAATTTGTTGTTCTTGGGATCTATGACCTCCTCCGTCACACTAAAATGGGGCATTTTCCGCACATAGCACATCAGCGACACATCCCCGTGGCGAAGCTGGAACTCCATCCCATCCTCCATCTCACGCACTACGTTGTGGTCGCAGACCAGGATCCAGCGGTCCACGGAGCGGTAATCCCTCTCGCTCATGATGACGGCGCCCTGGGTGAGGTACCTGGCAATGAAGGCGCGGGGGGCCAGGTCATGGGAGATGGAGGTGGCCAGGTGGGTCAGCACGCTCTCCATGGTGTAGCGGGGCTGCTGCCGCGTGATGCGCAGGTACTTCTGCAGTGCTCGCGCCATGGACGGGAACACAGCCTGTGCCGCCTCCTGGGGATCCATGGGAATGGCTGGCCCTGTCAGTGACACATACAGCCAACCGTCAGTAACAGGCCATGATAGTGGGAGTCCTTTAAGAATGGAACAGACCGCAACATCACTAAAACCAAGGCAAAACAAGAAGTCTGAAACTAATTCCATGGGTCAATGAGAATCAAAAAGACACTGGAGATTATCAGTTGCTTTTTATTAAGTCTACTTTCATTATCATCATCAGACAGGGCCTTTTAAGGGCCATGGTTGTCTCCGCAATGGGTAAAAAAAAAAAGCCCTGTCCTAGAAAGAACAACAATAAGCGACAATCCACACACTACACATTATTATAAAATGATGTTGATAACTAAATACTGATATCCTCAAAGGTGATAGTACTAGGCTACGCAGAAGGCACCAGACACTCTTCTGAATTCATTGCCCCAGGATAAAGAAAAAAGTAAATAATTTATGACATGTGAAAAACAGTACCCCCAAAGGCATGGATACTCATCACACATTGCAGAATGGACAGTTTCACCACCTGATCGTCTGATAACAAATAAAAAAACTGGCATGCTATAATCTCTACAAGTCTTGTTTGGGAGTTTTTTTGTCATTACACTGAACATGACTGGGTTGTGAGCCATACCAAAGAATGGTCACAAACATCAGCAATAAACAAACTGATAGTGATACATGCACTTGTTACTAGATTCATGACTGGGGTTTTCTTTATAAAACCTGACATGACTCCATCTTGCTTTTTTTTTTTTTTGCTTTAAAACTGTACTTTACTTTGCTTTGTGCTCTGTAAAACAATAATCTGGTCGCGAAAGGAAACCTGCGTCAAAAAATTTAGACAGATAAATGGCCGAGAAGAATGCCAGCCATGTAACTCACCCTGCTCCTCCTGTAAACGTTTGATGTGCGTGAAGGCTTCCTCTGCTGCCACCACCAGCCTGGCTCGACGTTTCCTCACCCGTCTCTCATACTCCTGTTCATCGTAAAACCTGTCATTGTGGCTCGAATCCCTCCGTCGCGCTGCTGCCGCGAACACCGCTCTGGACCTCCCTTGGTTCATGGATTGGTTCGGCCCGTTGCCATCCACATCGTAAACTTTGAACCCTGTCAGGTTCTGCTTGCCTGGTCGCCGGCCAATCATATCCAGGTAAGGATTGTACGCAGGGAAGTCGCGGTAGTAGTGTTCCAAGACGGTGACAGCGGCGCGCTGAATGGACAGCAGCCCAACGCTGTAGCAGTTGGTCTCTCCGTCGGGCGAGCGGGTCACCCTGACCACGAACTGGGGCTGAAGCTGTCGGATTTCCAGCAGCACCAGCGCCAGGTAGTGAATGAAGAGAAGCCCGTCCACCAAACTGTCGGCAAACTGAACAATGCCGTAATAGACAGTGCGTTTCTCCCGCACAATGCGCACCCCATAGAACAACCAGAAGGCGAAGGTGAGCACAAACACCAGGAAGAGCACGACGGCGCGGAACACGAAGATGCGGGGCATGGTGGCCTTGGGCTGGCGGAAGAACACAGCCAGCGTGCCCAGCATGAGGATGAGCAACTTGAAGGAGAAGGAGATGAGCAGACCCTCACACTCCGGGGCACATATCTTCATCACAGACACATCCACTACCGTGCCGTCGGGTCTCTGGCTCCAGTCAATTATGTCTAATCTCGGCAGCACCACCATGGCCACCGGGGAGAGAAATCCAAAGAGGGAGAGGATGACGGCCACAGCGGTGCCCATGAAGCGCACGCAGTTGAACCCGACACCTGGGGTGAACTCTTTGGGGAAGGAGTACTTACTAAGGTCCTCCATGGACATACCGGTTTCACTGGTGTTGCCCGTGATGGCCGTGGTGTTGTCGCCCCAGTTGTCATCCTGAGGGATCACCTGTGGACAGCCACCACAACCATACATGAAGTAACCATCCATGACAACCGCATACATCAGTTACCCCTCTCAACATCTATCCCACCTATGGACATGTAAACATCCATAACAGGTATGCATTAAAAAGCTCCATCCCAGCAACTGACAATATGAATCGTACATACTCATCACACCCTGAGATATGAACAGTACAATCCTTATACCATTACACTAAGAGGTATGAACATCAAATTCTCATCACACCTATAACTATGAACAGTACATACCAACCACACCTTCAGGTGTGAAGTCAATTCTGACCACAGCTACAGGCATGAACAATAATTCCCATCACACCTATGTGCATGAACAGAGAATACCCATCATATCCTCAGGCATGAACAGCAGGTACCCATTATACCTACAGGCGTGAACAGTAGGTACCCATCATATCTACAAGCATGAACAGTAAATACCCTTCATGTCTACAGACATAAACAGTAAATACCCATCAAATCTACAGACATGAACAGTTAAGTACCTATCATATCTACACACATGAACAGTAAATACTCATCATATCTACATCATATCTACAGACATGAACAGTAAGTACCTATCATATCTACACACATGAACAGTAAATACTCATCATATCTACAAGCATGAACAGTAATACTATCATACCTACAAGCATGAACAGTTATTATATACCCATCAACTCTAAAGGCATGAACAGTAAGTACCCTTAATATCTACAGACACAAACAGTATATACCCATCGTATGTACAGGAATGAATATTAAGTACCCATCATATTTGCAGGCATGAACAGTAAATTCCTATCACTTTACAGGCATGAACAGTAAATACCTATCACTCTTACAGGCATGAACAGTAAATACCCATCACTCTTACAGGCATGATCAGTAAATTCCTATCACTCTTACAGGCATGAACAGTAAATTCCTATCACTCTTACAGGCATGATCAGTAAATTCCTATCACTCTTACAGGCATGAACAGTAAATTCCTATCACTCTTACAGGCATGATCAGTAAATTCCTATCACTCTTACAGGCATGATCAGTAAATTCCTATCACTCTTACAGGCATGAACAGTAAATTCCTATCACTCTTACAGGCATGAACAGTAAATTCCATCACTCTTACAGGCATGAACAGTAAATTCCCATCACTCTTACAGGCATGAACAGTAAATACCCATCACTCTTACAGGCATGAACAGTAAATTCCTATCACTCTTACAGGCATGATCAGTAAATTCCTATCATTCTTACAGGCATGAACAGTAAATTCCTATCACTCTTAGCAGGCATGATCAGTAAATTCCTATCACTCTTACAGGCATGACAGTAAATTCCATCACTCTTACAGGCATGAACAGTAAATCCTATCACTCTTACAGGCATGAACAGTAAATTCCTATCATACTCTACAGGCATGATACAGTAAATTCCTATCACTCTTACAGGCATGAACAGTAAATTCCTATCACTCTTACAGGCATGATCAGTAAATTCCTATCACTCTTACAGGCATGAACAGTAAATTCCATCACTCTTACAGGCATGAACAGTAAATTCCTATCACTCTTACAGGCATGAACAGTAAATTCCTATCACTCTTACAGGCATGAACAGTAAATTCCTATCATCTTACAGGCATGATCAGTAAATTCCCATCATCTTACAGGCATGAACAGTAAATTCCCATCATCTTACAGGCATGATCAGTAAATTACCATCAATCTCAGGCATGAACAGTAAATTCCCATCATACTTGCAGGCATGAACAGTAAATTCCCATCACTCTTACAGGCATGAACAGTAAATTCCCATCATTCTACAGGCATGATCAGTAAATACCCATCATACTTGCAGGCATGATCAGTAAATCCCATCATTCTACAGGCATGATCAGTAAATTCCCATCATACTTGCATGCATGATCAGTAAAACCCATCATACTTGCAGGCATGATCAGTAAATTCCCATCATATCTGCAGGCATGATCAGTAAATACCCATCATACTTGCAGGCATGAACAGTAAATTACCCATCATTCTTACAGCATGATCAGTAAATACCCATCATATCTGCAGGCATGAACAGTAAATACCCATCATGTCTACAGACATGAACAAAATTACCCATCATATCTGTAGGCATTGAACAGTAATTCCTATGAATCTACAGGCATGAACAATAATTTCTCATCGTATCTGCAGGCATTGACAGTATATTCCTATCATATATCTACAGGCACAGTCAGTAAACAGAGATGCAGCACTGCCTGAAGTTTTAGCGTATCACTATTTGTCCTGGAACACAATGGAAACAGATTGTCTGTCCCTGGAATCCACCTTTCTCATTTATTTCCTGGGGGGGGGAATGGCAGGTCAAGGTTCACTGAATAATGTTAACAAGTAGCTAGACGACAATAACCGTCAGAATGACCAGAACAAAAATTATGCAGACAGCCCAACGTAATTTTGATACAGCCGAAAACAACAAAAAAATGGTGTTAAAATGAAGCAAAGCACAGTGGCCAAATTTGTAGAAAACACAATTACCAATCTCTTCAGAACATTTACATTCCCCCTCTGTACCTTTGTGGGAGACCTTAAAGTGAACATTGTGTACAGTCAGGAAAAGCAAAAAAATCCTACAAAATTCTATGAGGGATGGAGAGGAAGGGGTCCTGTACATGCCGCCCCGCCCCCCCCCCCCCCCCCCCCCCCCTCTCATCGGTGCACTCTGACACAAATCTAACAATCCAGACACACATTGTTTTTCTTTTTTTTTCCCCCCGAACCACAAATACTGCCACCTGATCGTGGAGATTTTGTGTTTCTCTTTCATTCTGGCATCATCTTGCAGACGCATGGCATCTCACTCACGCAAAGAAGTTTACACAAGATCTCGTGACTTTAGTGTTGTCTGCTGCCCATTCAAAAAAAAAAAAGAAAAAGAAAAAAAAAAACTAGCATTCTGCCGATTCAACTGATTCTTTTTGTCTGCTGAGCATTCCAAAAACATGAGTGGTGCTCTGCCGATTCAACTGATACTTTTTTTTTTCTTTTTTTCTCCCCCCCCCCCCCCCCCCCCCCCCAAATGTTTCTTCTTTTGCTTAAAAACTCTTTTACTGCCAGTTTCTGATGCTTATATTTTTCCTAAATCCAGGGAGCATGAGCCCCGAGTTCTGTGGTGAGTTAGCTATCACCAGCATAAGCCAGTATAAA
>CM065743.1:10530762-10543262 GCA_033310375.1 Conus canariensis
GGAACCAGTAAGATGGCAGCTAACATCGGGCGCCACGTGAGAGACCTGTTCTGGAGGAAGCCCAGGAAAGCAACCAGGTTCCAGCACCACCCACCCAGACCCTTCCCCATGTACTACGACGACCTGTTGTTCGCTCCCAGTTCATGGATGAACAGATTTGCAGTGCTGAGTGATTATTGATCCATTTTCTGGGAACTTCTTTCTGAGAGTGGGTGGAATAATTTTTGCAAAATTCCAGCACCTTTTTGACTGTTAGTTTTGTTTTGAACAAGGTGCCATCTTGTGATCTCATCATTTTGTAATTAACCTCATTATCATAAGAACATCAATACCATAAATTAATTCGTTATTACTGCGAATACCATTATATTGGTTGGGCTAATTAACACAGTTTGTTATTTTTGTTATTTGCTATTTTTAATATTATAAAAGTTGCTGTTTATTTGGGGGGGTTTTCTATTTAGGATAATACATTTTTTTCATTTTTCAGAGAGCATGACAAAACATTCGAATTTGAAAATATTGCAATGGAACTGCAGATCAATATCAACAAATATTCACGAACTGATTCAACATCTCTCAGATCATTCGTATCAAATGTTGATATTACAGTCTTTAAATACAACTGAAAACAAAATTCCAAAATTACAAAGCTTTTATTACCCTCCAATACTCCAAACTAACAACGAAACAAGGAGGGTTAGTACTGCAATATATATCCAAGAAAAGGTTGAATATTTTGAAATAGATCCACCATTTTCAAAGAATGTTAAAAACATTAATGCATGTGCAGCAAAACTGAAACTCAACGAATTACTTACATTAAACGTTGTTTCCATTTATTTGCCAAAAGGTCCTGACAATGAAAACACAGAATGGCTTCGTGCTATACCGGACCAGCATGAAAAATGGTTAATAGCAGGTGATTTTAACTCACATGCCCCGTTTTGGGATAATGAATGCGAAATAGTAACACACAATCGTTTTGTTGGAAATATAGTAGACTCTTCAATGAGTCTGTTAAATGATGGCAGTGTAACAAGAATACCTGGTATTTCACACCATCGAGCAACAGCAATTGATTTAACACTTATATCTCCTGCCATAGCTCCAAGCTGTGAGTGGTCTACCTTCAAAGATCCTCTTGGTAGTGATCATTTGCCAATAATTATTACCATTAAGGGTAAACAATCCGTTCAAAACTGCGCCAAAGATAAGATCCCAAAATATAATTATAATAAAGCAGTTTGGGATAAATTTGAAAACATACTCTCTACTTACAATTGTGAAGAGAGAATGTCTGATAACATTGATACAAGCTACGCGAATTTTGTTGATATTGTTTTACATGCAGCTGATCTCTCAATACCAAGGTGCAATTCTGATGCATCGAACAAATATGCAGGGAATGTATGGTGGAATGCTACTTGTGAAGAAGCAAGAGAAAAAAAGATGCAGGCCTATAAAATATATTTAAAAGATAAGAAAGATCCTGACAAAATTGCTGAAAAGAATAGAGCAAAAAATCATAGTAACAGAGTAATCGAAAAAGTCAAGGAGCAATATTGGTCAAATTTCTGTGAAAATGAAATACATGACCACAAAGATCTTCAGAAAACATGGAAAAAATTAAAAGACATGAAAAACGGAATCAGACTTCCTGAATATCCCATAAAATTAGAAAATAATGAGTTTCCTTCAAAATTTGAAAAGGCTGAAGCATTTGCAAATATTTTTGCAAAAAATAGCAATAGGGAGGGCCTGACAGAAAAGCAAAAGATATACAGAGAGAAAATGGAGGATAAGGAAACGCATGAAAAAAGTCCCAATAATAGTCACTATACAAACGCTCCCCTTACATTTCAAGAAGTAAAGGATGCAATTTTCTCTATTGGTTCGAAAAGAAAGTCAGTGGGACCAGATGCGATTTCCAATGAAATGATAAAGCATTTGCCAGTTAATTTCACAATGTTTCTGAACTTATTATTTCAGAAATGTTGGTCTGAAGGGCTTCAACCATCTTTGTGGAAAAAATCAATTGTAACCCCTATCCTTACAGAGGGCAAGTCAAAATCAGACAAAAATAACTACAGGCCAATTGCTCTCACTTCACATGTGGGAAAACTTATGGAAAGAATTATTCTAAAAAGACTTGAACATCATTGTGAAAAAAATGGTATAATACCAATACAACAGGCGGGCTTTAGAAAGGGTAGATCTACAGTTGACCATCTTGTAAAAATTACAACACAGGTTAAACATCAGTTTGCACGCAGAAAAAATGTTCTTGCCACGTTTTTTGACATTAGAAAGGCATATGACCAAGTCTGGCATTCAAAACTTCTAACAAATTGAAGTTAATTGGTCTCTCAGGATGTATGTACAATTACTTAAAAACCTTTTTAAGTGATAGAACAATACAGACGAAGGTAGGAAATGTATACTCTAATGAAAGACATATCCAGATGGGAATCCCGCAAGGAGCTGTAATAGCTCCTATCCTGTTTAATATTTTGATCCATGATCTTCCTAAATCATTATCAAAAACTGTTGAACTAGCACAATATGCGGATGATATCTGCATATGGATGAAAGTTACTTTAAAACGTCACACACCAGTTAGATCAATCAACTATATTAAAAAGATATATCAAAATGAACTAGATAAAATTAGTAAGTACATGACTGAAAATGGATTGGCCCTTTCAGCTGAAAAATCGCATATGGTTCTGTTCAATACTGGTTATGATCCTAATCCTCTGCCTTCATTTCAAATAGATGGATTGTGCCTTGAATATAAAAAAGTTGTAAAATTTTTAGGAGTAAATTTAACTTCTAAATTGAGCTGGAATAATCACATACAAACTATTTTAACAAAAGCTAAGAAAACTTTAAATTTCTTGAAAATGGTGAGTCAACAATCCTGGGGTAAAGACAGTAAAGTATTAACACATTTAGCTACTGCGCTTGTACGATCAAAACTATCCTATGCCCAGGAGACATTTTTTTCAGCCCCAAAATATTTAATCAAAAAGTTGCAGAGTATTGATAGTAAAGCTTACAAGATAGCTCTTGGTGTCCCGGTTCATACATCAACTTTAAGAACTTATATGGAGATCGGAATATTGCCTTTTGAAGAAAATATGAAACTTGCATCTGCAAAATATATCTTAAGAAGTCATACACTACAAAATCTTAATACCAGTGAAACTGAATTAAAATCAGAAATAAATTTTCCTAAACGGGCACAAAAAATTGATTCTCTAAAATCGATAGCCTCATACACATCTGACTTATTTACAAAAGCAGGCACTGCACCTCAAAACGTAGCTCATCGGGTGTCTTTTAGCACTATCCCAGAATGGGAACTTAGTAGAGCAAATTATGACATAGACTATACAAGTTTAAGAAAAAGTGATGGACCCTTGCTGCCAACGTATGTTAAGTCACATATAAATGAAACCTATGTAAATCACCTTAAAATCTATACAGATGGTTCCGTACTAGACAATCATTTGTCTGGTTCAGCATTCATAATTCCATCCTTAAAAATAGAGAAAGGTTACCACCTTGGTAAGAATATTTCCATATTTACTGCGGAACTTGTTGCCATTATTATGGCATTAAACTTTCTTCTTGATTTTCGATTTCCTGTATTTCAAATACTACTTTGTGTTGATTCAAAATCAGTCCTACAAGCTCTAAAATTTTCGAATACAACTGTGAGAGCAGAACTTATATCAGAAGTGTACCACCTAATTCATTTTTTGCATTTACGTGGTTCTTATGTCGATTTTTGTTGGGTTCCATCTCACTGTGGATTATCTGCTAATGAAAGGGTAGACACATTAGCCAAAAAGGCTGCTATCACTGAAACTGATTTAACAAAGATATACATTCCTTTATCCTTACATGAGAGTTATAGTCTTTTAAAAGACGCAGCCTGGAATACTATTTTAAATAAGGGAAAAGGCACCAAAAACAAAAAGGGTATATTATTTAACAAGATATCAGACAATAAAACAGGTATCAAGAATCTCTACCAAGAGAGGATTTTAAAAAGTTTGATTTTTAGATTGAGGCTTGATGCCTTTAAAACAAAATTCTGTAAACATGTGACTTGTATTTGTGGCCAGCAAATCACTCCGTTCCATCTACTTTTTTTGTGCGATAGAATGAAACCCTATTTACCTGCTTGGTTGTTGAACACCGAACCGTCGATGTCAGTCTTTGAAGATGTCATCTCTAACGAATCAAATATTTTTGAAGTTGTTCAAGGACTGATTAAGAGCCCAATTGGACATTTACTTTAACGTCTGTTATTTTCCCCATCTTGGTGTTAGTTGCTTATTTAGTGTTTCTTTTATAGTTTTGGATTCAGTTATGTGGTGTTTTTTTGTTGTTGTTTTTTTTTTCTTTTTTTTTTTTTTTTTTTTCTAGGCCTAATTGCATTATACATACCCACGTACGCCCAAAATCAACACCAACCGTTCGCATGCATACACCCAAAAACATCACATGCACACACACATAACACTTACATACTGGCTAAGATCACTGTTAGGTGGATAGACGTTAAATTAAAGAACGAACACACACACACACACACACACCACGCACGAAACGCAGCACGCACAGCGCGCACATACACACACTCACTCACTCACTCTCTCCACACACACACACACACACACATACACACACACACACACACACACACACACACGCATCCTTTCAAGCCCCAGTGAACAGCACTCAGGTAGACGCTGTCTGTAGTGAGTGTGTAATTTTCTACACAGAGTGACACCCCCTTCCTGAGCCCTCATCCCTTGTCCTCCTCTAACGATGACGGCCTAACGATGACGGCACTGTCCTCTAACGATGACAGCACTGTTGCTGGCAATGCATGCCACATGCAAAGCAGCTCCACACTGCATCCCAGTGAAAGATGTTGCTGGTGGAAAGCAAAACAAGTCTGAATCAAAACATTTACTTTCCCACTATTTTCGAAACTAGTCACTGTTCTTCGTCCCTTCTAAAGGGCAACAGTTCATGTTGTTCACACACACCGTAACCCCCTCAGCTTGTTTACCCAAGGTCTGACCAGGGCGTTGGGCTAATGGCTAGGCCAGGCATCTGCAAAGTCCTAGCCACAAGACCCTCTTCTTTAGTTCTCTCATCTTAGACACTGATGCACTTGTCTATCAGCTTTAGATCATGCGCGGTGTGGTCTTGAAACTTAGCGGATGTGGTGTAGTGTTTATGGGCTAGTCTGCACGCTGTGACACCTTGATGAAACTACAAGATGCATAGCATATTTAAACATACTCCCAGCACAGAGCCAAGAGGGGAGACAATTTCCAGTTAGTGGAAGAAAAAAACTCGACAGTGCGGTGGTTATTACCCTTATCGGACTTGATTTTTCTTAATTATCATTTATAGCCGTTAGTAACGGCTATTCTGGTAAAATAAAACATCAGGCATCATCCATGACCCATAATGAACATACCCACAAATTTTCAGAAAGATCGGCCCAGAAGTTTTGTCTGGAGCGAGTGTAACACATTCTGACCACGGACGGACACACACACACACCACACACACAGACAGCATTTCTTCGTTCCTATTGTAAAGTACTCCCTGTTCTATAAGAACTCTGTGTGTGTGTGTGTGTGTGTGTGTGTGTGTGTGTGTGTGTGTGCATGAGCACACATGTTTGGGAGGAAGGGAGGGATGGAGAGACAGACAGACAGACAGACAGACAGAGAGTGAGTTTGTACTGTTTCTGAAGTAAAATTGCATTTCAAATTCAGGTCATGAATAATTATAGTAACTACACAGGAGTCATCCATTACTATCATCAGAATTCTGACTGTGCTGTTGTTTTATGCCATTCCCTCACATTCTTGCCCCATGAATTCCAGCCCCCCCCCCCCCCCCCCCCCCCCCACACCACACACACACACACAAAGTTCACTCTCTGAACCAGATTGGATGCACAGTCTCGGACCATTTGTTTTTCTTTCACCATGTTTCTTGTTTCAGCCACTGGTTGATCCTTCTGCCACACCACACCTTATCTTCTTCACACAAACACCGACACACATGAACCCCCCTCTCCCCCCACACCTCTCCTCCTTCCCATACGATCTCATCCACACACACATCAACCTCATCCACACACACACATACACACACACACACACACACACACAAAGTGTTCAGAACACTGCGTCTTTTTCTCATAATTTCTAAAGATGGGTTTTGGGGGATCTCTTTTCTTCAAGTTCAAGGATGTTTTTGATCTTTCTTCATCCCTCACCCCTATCCCGTCTCCACACCCTTCCTTCCATGCACAAACCTTCTTTTGCACACTCCATCCATCTGTTTTATCTCTTTGAAGGTATATAACATGATGATGGGAGCTCTCTCTCTCTCCGTCTTCCTTCCCCCCCCCCCTCTCTCTCTCTCTCTCTCTCCCTCTCTCAGCAACTGACCTCAGCCCATCTCCTTTGGGAAGCTCATGTACCCGTTTCTCTGTTTCTCTCTGAAGCATGCAAAAGTTATCAAAGGTAACACTTCCTCCTCTCCCCTCAAGCTGTTTCCAGTGTAGAAGATAGCCATCTCCACATCCAGCTCTCTGAAGTTATAATACCGGGTCTCATACTACGGCTTTCCTGCCCTCTGCCAATCTGCTCATTTTATCAAGGCTCCCTCACAACTCTCTTCCCCTGCCTCCCATACCTCTGCTCTCTCCCCCCCCCCCCCCCCCAACAGGCCTTTACCACCACCACCACTGCCTTCCATCTACACCCCTCCCTTAACCTCACCTTTCTTTTTCATCCCCTACCCCCACTAACCAATCCCTTACTTCCCTTCTGCCCTCTAATGTTTTCTCCCTCTATCCATCATCCTCTTCCTCCCCCCTTCCCTCCCCTCGCCTCCTCACCCATCATTTTACACCCCTTTTCTTCCCTCTCAAGCCCTCCTCCAAGCCCAATTACATGCCTCTGCTCTTCCTTGCCTGGTGACTATTCCCCAACCCTTACCTCGCCCACCTGCCTGACAGGGGCAGTAGTGTAGTACCCAGGCTCAGGTAATGGGTCTGTTTGGACTTCCAAGTTCAAATCGCCATGCTTACCTGGTGAGTCAAGCTGACACGGCTAGGATTTGCTATGCAGTGCTGTGCTAAGGTGTAGAGAGAGGTCCAACTGCTTAATTCCTCTTGTTTTTGTAGGAGTGTGGGAATACCTTTAGCATTGGTTGAAGATTAAATATTAAAGTTCTTTTTTTTTTTCCATCTCGTGAAAAAGAACTATGAGCAATTGCCCTTTCAAAAGCCTTCAAATTCGACCGCATAATTCCAATCACACATGTAATGAAAATGTAAACTTTATACACTAGTTAAAACTGTACTCGGAGCACACACACGCATGCATGCATGCACACATGCACCACGCGCGCCGCACACACACACAACACACACACACACACACACACACACACACACACACACACATACACTCTGTGTGTGTATATGCTGTCTTTAAGCAAGTATTTTGATAACTGCATGTCTGACAAGAACATCCATTTTGGATACTGACAATGTAATCTAATCTTCTCTGACTGGTTAAAAAAAAAAAAAAAAAAAAAAATCTACTGTGAGAGGTAACCAGAAACATCCACTCTTAACAGGTAAACAAAAAACATCCATTCTGATAAAGCAGAAACATCCATTCTGACATGTTTGAAAAAAAAATGACAGGTGAATAAAAACATCCACTCCGACTTACCAACAGAAATGTCCACAAGGACATGTCAACAACAACAACAACAAAAACAGAACAAAAAATCACTCTGACAGGTCAATATAAAAATCCACTCTAACATATCCACAAAAACACCCATTCTGCTAGGTACACAGAAAAATATATTCTGACATGTCAAACAAAATATCCACTGTGACTGTAACAGGTAAACAAAAACATCTGACGTGTTGATAATCTCCTCCGCTTAGATTAATAGAAATATCCAATCTGACATGTCAACAAAAACCTTCCACTTTTAGTAATTGGAATTATTTACTCTGACCTGTCATTAAAAACATCCACTTTAACACCACTCTGACAGGTAAACAAAACCATCTGATCATCTACAGTAACAAACTGACAGGTAAACAAACCATGACAGTAAACAGACCATCACTCTGACAGTAAACAAACATGACAGTAAACAAACCAGACAGGTAAACAAAACCATGACAGTAACAGCCATGACAGGTAAACAGAACCATCCATCTGACAGGTAAACAAAACCATGACAGGTAAACAAAACCATCCACTCTGACAGGTAAACAAAACCATGACAGGTAAACAAACATGAAGAAAACCATGACAGGTACAATACCATCACTCTGACAGGTAAACAACATGACAGGTAAACAAACCATGACGTAACAAACATGACAGTAAACAAAACCATCCACTCTGACAGGTAAACAAAACCGACAGTAACGACATCCACTCTGACAGGTAAAACCAACAAACCATGACAGGTAAACAAAACCATGACAGGTAAACAAAACCATCCACTCTGACAGGTAACAAACTGACGTAAACAAAACCATCCACTTGACAGGTAAACAAAACCATGACAGGTAAACAAAACCATCCACTCTGACAGGTAAACAAAACCATGACAGGTAAACAAAACCATGACAGGTAAACAAAACCATCCACTCTGACAGGTAAATAAAACCATCTACTTGGACAGGTAAACAAAACCATCTACTCTGACAGGTAAGCAAAATCCATCCACTCTGACAGGTAAACAAAACCATCAAACATGTAGCGACAGGAAAAAAAAAAAAGGTGGGGAGGGGGGGGGGGGCACTATCCTATATGCTTGGCTGCCTGTTGGTTTAACAAACCTGTTCACCTATAGATCTTTATAAACTCATAAGTAAATTTCAACACTATTCTACATGTCATCTATCTTGATAAAACTATAAATAATTTGAAACCTTATCCTACAATCAACTGATGAACAACATAACAGAACCTTCTGTGGAAAGCAACCTGAATTTCCATCAGTAAAAAATCTCTATTGACCAAACAAAAATTTATGAAGACAGAAATCCCACAGACCTACACCCTACCAAATATAATGAACAAACTGGTATCTCTCTACAAAAAATACCAGCCACATGCATGTGCTTGTATGACAACTGTACATTTTACGACAATACTGCTGCACAAGCCATTTTCATTGTTAATTTTAAATGAACTCATATTAGACTTTCACACAGCCATCATTCCACCAGATTGATTGTAAACATGAATCCTATTCTCAGCCCCGTCAAATGCTTAAACTGTACCTCACTGTCAAGGCAGGCATGTAGGTAACTCAATAGCGGCACACTTGAAAATAAAAAAGTGACATCTTCAGACTTAACGGTTCTCGCTGTATTTCACAAATTCAATACATACACACAAAATCACTTGAGCAAACCAGTAGATATGGTTTGCCATGGGTGCAACTTACAAATTTAAATTCTAAAAAAGAAACAACAATTGTAAGGGATATATACTTACCTTACAGTGTTTAATAGTCCATTAACAAACACTGAGAAATTAAGATGATTTTTCACCTGACCAAAAAAAAAAAACTGATTATCTCTGGAAGTGGAAATAAGCATCTCCTGCATTCTTCCCCCGTCTTGTTTGAAGAATGAGTGCCCTCTGATCTGTGTCAAATACTGAGATCTGTTTTTAAAAATGAGACTATAACTCCCCCTAGTACCAGACAGAAAGTTACACCATTTTTGGTCAACAAGAAAGAACTGTCTAGATTGGAGGAAAAAAAAAAAACTGCATGTAGTTCACTGGCCTCTGTAGAGTCGAGTCCCTGGAACTGAAGCCTGCATGCTCATAAAAGCAAAAATCCCACTCTGCCTACATTAATAACTGTGGCATGTCACAAGTTTATCGGCGAGCCAGTTTGAGCCAGAGAGTTTGAACTTCGGCAGATCACCACTGACAGCTACCCCCCTTGCAGAGCTCTGCAAGAATCTGGTTTCTCAAAAAAAAAAGATCTTTAATTTCACCCCAACCAAAAACCTACCACCGGTTTCCAAACATAAGAACTTTAATTTCACCCCATCAAGGTTTCCAAATAGGATAACTTTAATTTCACCCCATCAAGGTTTCCAAACATAAGAACTTTAATTTCACCCCATCAAGGTTTCCAAATAGGACAACTTTAATTTCACCCCATCAAGGTTTCCAAACATAAGAACTTTAAGTTCACCCCATCAAGGTTTCCAAACATAAGAACTTTAATTTCACCCCCATCAAGGTTTCCAAACATAAGAACTTTAATTTCACCCCATCAAGGTTTCCAAATAGGACAACTTTAATTTCACCCCATCAAGGTTTCCAAATAGGGCAACTTTAATTTCATCCCATCAAGGTTTCCAAATAGGGCAACTTTAATTTCACCCCATCAAGGTTTCCAAATAGGACAACTATAATTTCACCCCATCAAGGTTTCCAAATAGGACAACTTTAATTTCACCCCATCACGGTTTCCAAATAGGACAACCTTAATTTCACCCCATCAAGGTTTCCACATATAAGAACTTTAATTTCACCCCCATCAAGGTTTCCAAACATAAGAACTTTAATTTCACCCCATCAAGGTTTCCACATATGAGAACTTTAATTTCACCCCATCAAGCTTTCCAAATATAACAACTTTAATTTCACCCCATCAAGGTTTCCAAACATAAGAACTTTAAGTTCACCCCATCAAGGTTTCCAAACATAAGAACTTTAAGTTCACCCCATCAAGGTTTCCAAACATAAGAACTTTAAGTTCACCCCATCAAGGTTTCCATATAAGAACTTTAATTTCACCCCATCAAGGATTCCAAACATAAGAACTTTAATTTCGCCCCATCAAGGTTTCCACATATGAGAACTTTAATTTCACCCCATCAAGGTTTCCACATATGAGAACTTTAATTTCACCCCATCAAGGTTTCCACATATGAGAACTTTAATTTCACCCCATCAAGGTTTCCGCATATAAGAACTTTAATTTAATTTCACCCCATCAAGGTTTCCACATATGAGAACTTTAATTTCACCCCATCAAGGTTTCCACATATGAGAACTTTAATTTCACCCCATCAAGGTTTCCACATATGAAAACTTTAATTTCACCCCATCAAGGTTTCCACATATGAGAACTTTAATTTCACCCCATCAAGGTTTCCACATATGAGAACTTTAATTTCACCCCATCAAGGTTTCCACAATGAGAACTTTAATTTCACCCATCAAGGTTCCACAATAAACTTAATTTCACCCACAAGGTTTCCACAAATGAGAACTTTAATTTCACCCCATCAAGGTTTCCACATATGACAACTTTAATTTCACCCCATCAAGGTTTCCACATATGAGAACTTTAATTTCACCCCATCAAGGTTTCCAAACATAAGAACTTTAATTTCACCCCATCAAGGTTTCCACATATGAGAACTTTAATTTCACCCCATCAAGGTTTCCAAACATAAGAACTTTAAGTTCACCCCATCAAGCTTTCCAAACATAAGAACTTTAATTTCACCCCATCAAGGTTTCCACATATGAGAACTTTAAGTTCACCCCATCAAGCTTTCCAAACATAAGAACTTTAATTTCACCCCATCAAGGTTTCCACATATGAGAACTTTAATTTCACCCCATCAAGGTTTCCAAACATAAGAACTTTAAGTTCACCCCATCAAGGTTTCCAAACATAAGAACTTTAAGTTCACCCCATCAAGGTTTCCAAACATAAGCACTTTAAGTTCACCCCATCAAGGTTTCCATATAAGAACTTTAATTTCACCCCATCAAGGATTCCAAACATAAGAACTTTAATTTCGCCCCATCAAGGTTTCCACATATGAGAACTTTAATTTCACCCCATCAAGGTTTCCACATATGAGAACTTTAATTTCACCCCATCAAGGTTTCCACATATGAGAACTTTAATTTCACCCCATCAAGGTTTCCGCATATAAGAACTTTAATTTAATTTCACCCCATCAAGGTTTCCACATATGAGAACTTTAATTTCACCCCATCAAGGTTTCCACAATGAGAACTTTAATTTCACCCCATCAAGGTTTCCACATAAAACTTTAATTTCACCCCATCAAGGTTTCCACATATGAGAACTTTAATTTCACCCCATCAAGGTTTCCACATATGAGAACTTTAATTTCACCCCATCAAGGTTTCCACATATGAAACTTTAATTTCACCCCATCAAGGTTTCCACATATGAGAACTTTAATTTCACCCCATCAAGGTTTCCACATAAGAACTTTAATTTCACCCCATCAAGGTTTCCACATATAGAACTTTAATTTCACCCCATCAAGGTTTCCAACATAAGAACTTTAATTTCACCCCATCAAGGTTTCCAAACATAAGAACTTTAATTTC
>CM065743.1:10550762-10563262 GCA_033310375.1 Conus canariensis
GAGTCACAGGTAAATGATTCCAGGTGTGGACTATGGTTCCTGGCACTCTGGGAGGTGAGGGGAGTTTGGGGGGGGGGGGGGGGGGGGGGGGGGAGGTAATAACAGCTGCTCACTCACCTGTGAAATGTTTTCAGCAGTACTTGAGGTCTTAAGCACTACTGCTGTTAAGTGTTAAAACTTCTTTTTTTTTTTCTTTTTTTTCTTTTTTGCTGGAGAAATGTCCTACTTGACTTTTTAATCAGCTGTGAGACTGTGTTAGCAGCCAGCCAGGTTATAAACATGAAACTGGAAAAAAGAAGTTCTCAGATGCAAGAGACAGAGAACAATAACAATCAAACAATTAACTTTGGAGCAGGGAAATTTATGCAAACTACCAAATGACTTCCTTCTCCTCTTTGTAATATTCACTACCCCATAACTGGGATGCAGAGAAAATGTGATCAAGGACAGGTTTATGCAGATGATGTCTTGGTACACAACTCTTTTGGTGCACTGAGGCACCCATGCATGTAAAATGTGCAGACATCAGACCTGTTTACCCTAAATCTGCATTTGGTGTACTTTTCAAAGAAAATGAGCGTATTCTCTACAAAGAGTGCATACAAAATTACAAATTTCTGTAAAAGCAGCCGGGAAAAGGGTGGGTCCTTCATTTCATTTTCACCTGCCATCCCATTGCAGACACTTCTTGCCAGTAGTAACCACCTGACCTTGTACCGACTATGGAAAAATGGGTTCTTTCTGAGACGAATGACTTTCAAACCTGAGTCATCAGCATACTTTGGCACATGCTCATGCTCTCTTGACGGTTTTTGGATGTTTCAGGGCATGTTGTCGAAGAAAAAGATACTGCAAAACGCGATTTGGCATGCAGAAGTTAACAAGAGTCATCGCTCTTTGGTCAAAGCCTCCACCACAATTATTTTCCAAAAGTTCAATAACCACTCAAGAACTTTCATCTCCAGAAATTTTTTTTTGATGTATTTCTTTTCAATTCGTTGTATTTTCGTCAAACGTGTACAAAATAAGGCGAAGTCATATGGGTAAGCAGGTCTGAGATATGTTTTATGCAGCTGACCATTTGTGTGTGCATTTGACAATTCCGGAGAACTAGCACCAGGTAAAGTGAGAGAGAGACACACACAGTAAGACAGAGAGAAACACTCAAGACAGACAGCTGACCTATAATTTACCCCCTAGTAATGAAGAGACCTTAAGTGTAATATGACAAGCGGAAAATTATAATCCAAGGTGTAAAGTGTAATCTTGGGTGCCACGAGAGGTCAGCTGGTTAAGCATGGTGATCCTGAGTTCACAGTTTCACATCAGCACCGTTATGGTACTGGCACGATTTTGCTCTCAGAATTAACAATGACTCCATTTCCCTACAAACATCCTTCAAATGAGAATGTAAACCAAGGTTTTCCTTGTGTGATCACATGCATAACATTTCACCCACATGCACATTTCCATTACAAGTTTTCATAAATGAAAGCCAGTTTGACCATTAGTATGAATGACACATGTACATAAACAACGCAACATCCATGAAAAATCAAGGGAATGTGAATGAAAAAGTGAGGAACTGACATTTGACTGAATGATATGGGAAACCAATGATTAGATCCAGCAGGCAGCTCTACCCAGGTAGGCAGCCTGTTGGATAAATGTAAGCTTGGAATTGGATAGTAAAGTACAAAGAGCTTGGTCTCTGAACAAGAACAGGTACTATGTGAGTACTCTCAATAGTAAAATAATCTCAGAGAATACACCCCTAAAATACACACTGTACCTTCAAACTTTGAGCAACTCGACAGATTCATGCAGACAGCATGGGTTACAAAGCTCTCAGAGCTTGGCCTCTTACCTAGAACAGGCGCTATGTAAGTATTTTTAATAGTAAAACCGTATTTACACTAGTAAAATAATCTCACAAGGTGCACCACGAAATAAGCTTGGTATCTTAACACCAAGAACAATTCAACCGATCCCCATACAGATTCTGTAAGTGACCTCTTTCTTGACACCATGTCAGACTGAAATGGGGAAAAAAGTGCCAGCCAAAGTCGCTCATCTTTCATCCTTGCTATCTCAGTGCCAATCAACAACATCACAACACCTGGCAGCGCTACATTTAATACACATTAGGTGCTCATCATTTTGAACCAGCCAGCTGCATCCTCAAGGGCTCAGTGAAACCAAGGAAGGGGGTTTTCTCACGCATACTTTGGCCATCTCTAAAGGGGAATGTAGCGAGGGTAAGAAGTGTCATGGTGGAATGAAGCCTCCAAAAGTGTACATCCCGAGAGGAAAGTGCACAGGTCTAAGTCAGAGACAGGGAGAAAGACAGTGACAGACAGACAGAGAGAGCGAGAGTGGGTCCAGACAGACAGACACGTGAGAGGCAGACAGACAGACGTCTTAGTCAGCACCAGGGAGAAAGTCAGTGACAGAGAGAGACAGAGAGAGAGAGAGAGACTGAGAGAGAGAGTGTGCGGGAGAGAGAGAGAGAGAGAGAGTGGGAGACAGACAGATACTTGGGAGACAGACAGACAGACAAAGATGTCTTAGTAAGAACTAGGGAGAAAGTCAGTGACAGACAGAGAGAGAGTGACAGAGTGGGAGACCAACAGACAGACATGTGGGAGACAGACTGACAGACAAAGATGTCTTAGAAAGAACCAGGGAGAAAGTCAGTAACAGACAAGAGAGAAAGAATGAGAGAGTGGGAGACCAACAGACAGACATGTGGGAGACAGACTGACAGACAAAGATGTCTTAGAAAGAACCAGGGAGAAAGTTAGTAACAGACAAGAGAGAAAGAATGAGAGAGTGGGAGACCAACAGACAGACATGTGGGAGACAGACAGACAGACAAATAGTAAGAGCCAGGGAGAAAGTCAGTGACAGACAGAGACAGGGGGGGGGGGGGGGGGGGGGGAGAGACAGACAGACACGTGGGAGACAGACAGACATAGACACACAAAAGACAGACAGACAGACACATGGGAGACAGACAGACAGAGACACACAAAAGACAGACAGACAGACACATGGGAGACAGACAGACATAGACACACAAAAGACAGACAGACAGACACATGGGAGACAGACAGACAGACACACAAAAGACAGACAGACAGACACGTGGGAGACAGACAGACATAGACACACAAAAGACAGAGAGACAGACAGACACACATGTGGGAGACAGACACAGACACACAAAAGACAAACAGAGGCAGACACAGACAGACCATATAAATGTCCAAGAAATACGTGCATATTCATGCATGCAAAAGATACATTATAGACCTGTATTCTGTATGTCTCTTTGGTACGTGTGCAGCTGTGCTCTGCAGATGATTGTTTGGTGTTGGCACTAATTCATTCAGACAGCCAGAAAATGAGGGCAAGATGGATAAAGATAGAAAAACAAAGGCGAAGAATGAGAGACACACACAGAGGGAGCCAGCCTGCCAGCAAGAGAGAGAGAGAGAGAGAGAGAGAGGGGCGAAGAATGAGAGACACACAGAGGGAGCCAGCCTGCCAGCAAGAGAGAGAGAGAGAGAGCAAGAGAGAAGATGAGTAAGTGTGCACAAACAGGCATCCATCCATACAACAGAAACATCTGTCTGTATGGGCAGATGTGTTAAGCAGATGACCCTTCCTGGGGGGGGGGGGGGGGGGGGGGGGGGGGGGGGGGCAATCAACTCTTAATTCATGTGGACACACGGTGCCTGCACATATAGCCAGCCAAATCATGCTAGGACACCCACAAGCTACGTCACTTATGTTACACACATCAATACAACTTGTACCCAAACCATATACCTCCCACATCCCTTGAAGCGAAAACATTCCCCAGCCAGAAACATAACAACCTCCCTTCCTCCACCCCCCCCCCCCCCCCCCCCAACTTCCTAAACTCCTGATCACCTCCTGCCCCCATCCCAGCTCTCCATGGCCCACATCCCCTCACCCCTGACCCTCTGGACATACACAAAGATGTGTAGTACTGCACACCCCATCCAGTAAAGAGGGGGAACCAACAACCCATCTGACCTGTTCCAGTTCTGTGTCTGTGTTCCAGTCACGCCTGGCTACCCACGTCAGCTAATGGGCCGTGGAAAAGAGGGAGGGGTGGGGGGGGGGGGGGAGGAAGGGAAGGTGGAGTGGAGAGGTGGGGAGGGTGGAGAAGGTGGGGGGTGGGGGTGGTGGTGGTGGAGGGCCAAACACACCTGGTTCTGCCAATCCTGTTTCGCTTCACCACCCCTCTGTCGCAGGATGGTCCCTTTCATCCCACAGGTAACAACATTTACATTCACTGCAAGGGCTGGCATGAAGAGTCGAGAGGGGATGGAGTGATGGTGAGGGGGTGGGAGAAGTGGTGGATAAGAGGGAGGATGGGAACGATAGAAGTTGGGGGGGGGGGGGGAGAAGTAGAGGAAGATGGGGAGGAGGAAAGAAAATGGGATGGGGAGGGGAAACAGAGGGAGGAGTTAGAAAACTAGAATTTCAGAGGAAGGGTGGGAGAGAAAGGAGGGTTGGGTGAGGGCAGGGGAAAAGAGTCGAGAGACAGCTATTTGTGTGTGTGTGTGTGTGTGTGTGTGTGTGGTGTGTGTGTGTGTGTGTGTGTGCTGATACGGTGTTGATTTATTAACCTGCCCGTGTCAGGTTAGTTGGTCGTTTGATTTGTTGGCGATCGATAATCAAAAATAGGTCAAGATACTAGATTCTTCAACACCCGTTGTGTGTGTGTGTGTGTGTGTGTGCGTGTGGTGCGTGCGTGCGTGCGTGCGTGCGTGCGTGCGTGCGTGCGTGAGTGCGTGCGTGTGTGTGTGCGTGCGCGCGTGTCAAGTCAAAATTTTATTTTCAGATGGAACATTGAATAAGCAATAAATCTGCTTTTTTTTTTTTTTTTACATCAAGCCATCCATAATTTACCAACAAGAACAAAAATATTAGATGAATCGACGAAAAATCACAGAAATTTATGAAAATCAAAGATAATAATTTTTGTTAATAGAAACCAGAGAAGAAATGGATGGGGGTGGGGGGGGGGGATGCAGGGGAGGGGGGAGGTAGGGAGTGTACAAATGAGAAGGTGAAAAATCTAGAAAGTAACGAAATAGAACAAGAGAGAGAGAGAGAGAGAGAGAGTGTGTGTGTGTGTGTGGTGTGTGTGTGTGTGTGTGTGTGTGTTGTGTGTGTGAGCAGTGGCAGCGGAAGCTGTCCAGGATTAGGGGGGGCAATGGATATTTCAAATCATTGAACTCCGACAATCACAATATGTCAATGTTCGATTAAAAAAAAAAATCCAGCATGCAATATTCAGTTCACACACACACACACACACACACACACACACACACACACACACACACACTTGAAATACACTTTGTATAGCTGCAATCAAAACGTTGCAGAAACTGAGACACAGACACAGAGAGAGAAAGAGAAAGAGAGAGAAAGAGAGAGAGAGAGAGAGAGAAAGAGAGAGAGAGAGAGAGCGGGGTGGGGGGGGACAACTGTCAGACTTTCTGACTGAATAGCGTAATAACATACCTTCTCTCCATATTCACTGGACATTAGGCACCGTAAAATGCAGTTACTAAGTCACAACTGTCACAGTCTGTACATTAGCAGGTTACACAAACAGCTGGGAGGTTACACCTTTACACATTTAATTTTCCGAAGTAACTTTGACGTCGTTCGTTTCTGCAAACTAACTCGGAAGAAATTTCAGCGAGATTGAGCTGATCAACCTTGTCTTTGAACACATGCATAATGAGACAGTTGTTTAGGCGCTTCTGAGTCACAGTGCTTCGGAGGTATATTTTGACCCGCTTCAAGGCAGAAATGCAGCGTTCAGCTGTTGCAGTTGCAACTGGAATGGTCAAGTACAGCCTGATAAGTTTGTCTACCTCACTCAACATTCTTTTAACAGTGTCAGAAGCTGTCAGTTCTTCTAGCAGTGCATCAAAGATGGACTTCTTGTTGTCCCCCAGAGCATGTGGAAGGATGGCCAACTGTGTTTTGAGTCTGTCCATGTCAATGTCCGCAGCATATGTGTCTTTGATCTCTTGAGGAATATCTGGATTCTTTCCTGCAGCTCTGTCACCCAAGAGAATTTCAGTCTTCCTTGGCAACTTAAGACTTTGTTGGTCAAACCTGCGCTTTATATGCTCTTTGACGTTGTCTATGGCCTCATACTACTGCTGTCTGTAATAAGCAGAAGGGTCAGAGTAGCTGTGACCCTGCGAGCCCTCATCAAGTCTTCGTGGAGGCTGTCTCTGTCTCGGAATGCGGGGCTCATCAACACACGTTTGCAGCCGTGGTTGAGACGTCGGCAAAAAACGTCTGGAAACTTTTATCCTGGCGCATACTTTCAAGCGTTCTAAGACAGAGGTTTGCAGCGTTTGTTGCATCCACACAGGACGTTTGTTTCCTTTGAACAGCAGTCGCCAGCTCTTCAGTCACAGCAAAGACATCCCGTGAAAGTGAGAGCCCAAGACAGGTGGAGAACTGCTGCATAAGTGCTAGAAGACCGGATGCCCTCCTGGCATACTCATCATGTCCTTGTGAGACTAGTTCAGGTGTTTCTTGCAAAGCCTTATAGTTTTCAATGAGAGAGTCAAAAGCTCTTGTTCGAACAGTCCACCTTGTTGGACACAGTGGTTTAATGGACGGGCTGCACGAAGTTGATGTTTCATGTTGGATTGTTTCAAAAAGGATCTGTTGTTTTGGTGATAATTTGATCAACTGAATGACCTCTGTGGCAAAGTCAAGGGCATCTCTTATTACTTTGACCTTTCTGGAAGCCTCTTGTAACACAAGATTGACTGAGTGTGCCAAACAGTATACGGACACTGCTGACAGGACCTCATCTCTGAACAATTTTGCAACTCCTGAAATGTGACCCTGAAAATTACTGGCCCCGTCGTAGGCCTGACCCCTACACTTCTGCACTGGCAAGTCCAGCCTGATCAAGCAATCCTTTAGCGCATTAAAAATTGTCTCAGCACAGGTATTGTCAACATGCACCAGTCCCACAGGCTCCTCTATGACTTCAAACTGCTCAGTTACCCATCTTATGCAAATTACAACCTGCTCCCTGTTTGCAACATCACGGGTTTCGTCAGCTAGTATTGAAAACCAATTCGCTTCTCTGATTTCAAGTACAACAGATCGCAAGACTTTATGTGCCATAATCCCGAGGATCTCGTTGACAATATCATGTGACAGATATTTTGAACCTGTGTTTGTTTTTTTCCTTGCAGCCCTCTCCAAAGCAGAACTTCAGCAGCTGTTGAAGGTTGCCTTCCTGCTCGTCATGTCCACGGAGAGGCAGACCCTGACGCAGGAGAAACTGAAGGCTCTTTAGTTCATTCATCAGGCTTTGCAGTGTTTCTTTTGTTCTGTTTCATGCTGACACGTCACTGGAGCATACACAGACGTTGTAGACTGCCTACAGTTTACATCATACACGGCTGCTCCATGTGAAGATGATTTTTCGTGGCTTGAGAACTTTTCCAGTGCTTTCTTCCAGTTGTCAAAACCGCTCCATACAAACGCTGCATCAGGTTTGCAGCCTTGATGATTAGCCTTCATGCAGAAGAAACAATATACCTTGTTGTCTGTTTGCCTAGGTGAAGCCAAGGGTATTGCTGGAACCAAGATCTTTGGAAATAGCAGGGCCTTCCTGAACTTACCCTGGTCAGTTTGGAGAGGACTGTGTCGCTCTGTGGCTGAAAGGGGTTGACTGCGTCCTTGCAGCACACAGTAAACTGACATTTTGGTTTTCTAACAGTAGCAGGTCAGTCAGTGTCATCACGAGGAGACTGCGCAGGTCGGTTGGCGTCGTCACGAAGAGACTGCATGATTGATGCACCTTCTGTAGGAGATGAGAAAACACTTTCTTCCTCCTTTCCTTCATCATTTTCACTGTCCTGGTTTGATGAAGTGTTAGGCTCACAAAATGTTCCTCGCCTATTTGCCCTATAAGGGCAGGTGGAAGGGATGATTCAATGTCTCCCGCCAAGATCTTATTCATCAGGTAGCATATCCTGGAGCTCTCTTGCTGACTTGTTACGATGTGTATGTCCCTACCAATCATTCTCGCCATAGCTTGCACTACAATAGCATCAGCATATATGCCTTTCTTGGCAATGTTGGTCAGGTACTGGTCAGTAATGTGTGACCAAAGTGGGTTAGCTGCAGAGAGGTTCCCGAGAAATGTGTTGACATCTTTCCTGAGCGAGTTTGACAGGAAGTATGACAAGTATGGCGACAAGGTGATGCACCATCAAACATCTCTCTCTCTCTCTCTCTCTCTCTCTCTCTCCCCCTTCTCTCTCTCTCTCTCTCTCTGATTTTTTTGGAGGTGCTCAATATTAGGGGGGGCAGTATATAAGGCTCCCCCCCCCCCCAATATTTTTCTGGAGGGGGGCATGCCCCCCCCCCCCCCCCCCCCCTGCTTCCGCCGCCTGTGCTGTGTGTGTGTGCGCGCGCGCACATGCATGCAAGCTTATGTGTGTCCATGCACTTGTGTACATGCAAGCGAGAGACAGACAGACAGATAGAGTGTGTGTGTCTGTGTGTATGCGAGTGTGTATTGTTGTGCATGTGTGATGTGTGGGGGTGTGCATGCATGGTTATGTATTGTAACAGTGTGAACTGTTTATACAAAAACAAAACAAAAAAAATCATGTGTAGGCATGTACACTCCCAAGCACTCATGCATGTTCTAAGCACTGGATACGTACATAAACACAGAAATCCTCATTCGTAACATCTCTCTCTCTCTCTCTCTCTCTCTCTCTCTCTCTCTCTCTCCTTTCTTACGAGCAGTGCTTTTTGTATGTAACTAAAGCTTACGGAACAAACACTCGCCTAATCACACACACATGTATACATACACACATGCATGCACACACATACATTGTACATACACACACACACACACACACACAACACCACACACACACACACACACACACATATGGGCACACTGTGTGTGTCACACATGGGACAACTTTTCCTTCCATCTCTCGCCCCCCTGTAGCTAAATCTCCCACTCTCTCTCTCTCCCCCCCCCCCCCCCCATTCCCCAAGACACCCTAAATCCATACCCCCCCCCCCCCCCCCCCCAATCTCTCTCTCTCTCTCACACACTGCATGTTAAAACAAACAACAGTATGACATGGGGCAGGAAAAACATTTCCAATTCATAACAAAACCCCGTCCCTGAACTCCTTACGACGTCTTCAGGTTTTAGACGAACAAAAATCAATCACTCACACACTCACACACACACACACACACACACACACACACACACAGGTGACGGGTGAGATGGGGAGGAGGGAAGGGGGATGACTCAGAAGGAATACAAATACCAATAATACAAATGTTTTATTGAATACCAAAAGGGAAGCTAACAGCATCTTCACATCATGCCCTCTATTTAAAAACAAACAAACAAACCAAAAAAGACTTGGTTGGACCAAGCCTCTCTCTCCCAATCCACCTCATCACCCCTCACACACACACACAACACACACACACACACACACACACACACACACACACACACACACACCAACACACACACACACACACACACACACACACACACCACTCCCTTCAAAAGAAGAAGAAGAAAGTTTCAAAGTAAAAATAAAGTCATAACAAAGAGAAAAAAAGAAGGACAAATCAGAGTCATCAAACCAACAAGAAGAAAAAAATTACAAGACAGAATGAAGGCAGCAGGAAAGGGAAAGACAGACAGGCAGACAGACAGACAGACAGACAGACAGGCAAGCAGACAGACAGACAGCAAGACAGACAGGCAGACAGACAGACAGACAGGCAGGCAGGCAGGCAGGCAGGCAGGCAGGCAGGCAGGCAGACAGACAAGCAGGCAGACAGACAGACAGACAGACAGGCAGACAGACAGCAAGACAGAACGAAGGCAGTAAGAAAGGGAAAGACAGACAGACAGACAGACAGACAGACAAGCAGACAGACAGACAGACAGACAGACAGGCAGACAGACAGCAAGACAGAACAAAGGCAGTAAGAAAGGGAAAGACGGACAGACAGACAGGCAGACAGACAGCAAGACAGAAGGAAGGCAGTAAGAAAGGGAAAGACGGACAGACTGACAGACAGACAGACTGACAGACAGAGGAGACAAGAGGAGACAGACACTGATAGGGTGAGAGCCGCTTGGCATGTCAAAGCGGGCCCTAATAAAAGTGGTTCTTCTACTCTCAACTGGCACAACAAAAGCCCCTGGTGAAGGAATCTGTGAATCAGTCGAGGCTCTGGTTTCAAAGGTGTTAAATTTCCCATTCCTGTGGGGGAACGGGGGACTTCTCTACATACTGGCCTGGACCTGATCATTCAATAACAGCAGATCTCTTTGAAATATATATGGCCTTCAGGTGACACCCTCAAAACTTCAACCCCCATCCCTACCCGTCTAATCACAGTTCACTTTGGCCATGATCACAATAACCAGTGCAACTAAGAAGAATAGTGAAAAATAAACAGAAAGAAATAGAAATCAAGAAATTAGTGTAAAACAGACACGAACCTTAAACGTCATACTCTGATGCTTGTAGTTCAATAAGTATTTATTAATTCCAAGAATTCATGTGGGTAGCAGACACCCTTGGTCACTGATGCCGCAACAGTGCTACTACCCCCTAACCTTCAAGTTGATTTATCTAGTTGTATCAAAGAAATACTGCCTAAATTATGCAATTTAACCTTTTTAAAATAAATGCTGAAATTCGGGGGGGGGGGGGGGGGGGGGGGGGGGGGGGGGGGGGGTTTAAGTGTTACCAAACTTCGTGAACCCTAGGCCTTTAGACTTCTCATTATCACAAACATCAAATTAAACCACGATCTATTTGGATACCTCTGACAAACTTTCACGAACCCAAGAGTGGCTCTGTGTGTGTGTGTGTGTGTGTGTGTGGTGTGTGTGTGTGTGTGTGTGCGTGTGTGTGTGTGTGTTCAACCTTACTTCATATCATACAGACTTGAACCTTGTAGTTGTAGATGGCTGGCACTATGCCTGATATTATCTATATGTCAACATGAAAAAAATCAAAAAGAAGAAAACATTTACATGTGTCAACACTGTACCCATTTCCATTCCTGAAATCTGCTTTCACATGCTTCAAATCACAAGGACTGGAAGACCATTTGTTTTGGAGTTCCATCTGTTGTTCCTTCACTCGGGGCCAAAACCTCCCATGCTGCTCGTCTGGGCTAACCCATCAACACCATCAGTCACAATCTGCCTGTCCTGACAAAACCCCCGAACCAGCAGTGCTCAGAATCTCCCACCTCATGAGGCAGTCCTCACACTGTGGTGGGAATGAATGGGCCAATGCTGCCACCTCATGAGGCAGTCCTCACACTGTGGTGGGAATGAATGGGCCAATGCTGCCACCTCATGAGGCAGTCAGTCCTCACACTGTGGTGGGATTGAATGGGCCAATGCTGCCACCTCATGAGGCAGTCCTCACACTGTGGTGGGAATGAATGGGCCAATGCTGCCACCTCATGAGGCAGTCATCACACTGTGGTGGGAATGAATAGGTCAATGCTGTCACCTCATGAGGCAGGCAGTCCTCACACTGTGGTGGGAATGAATGGGTCAATGCTGTCACCTCATGAGGCAGTCCTCACACTGTGGTGGGAATGAATGGGTCAATGCTGTCACCTCATGAGGCAGTCCTCACACTGTGGTGGGAATGAATGGGCCAATGCTGCCACCTCATGAGGCAGTCCTCACACTGTGGTGGGAATGAATGGGTCAATGCTGTCACCTCATGAGGCAGGCAGTCCTCACACTGTGGTGGGAATGAATGGGTCAATGCCGCCACCTCATGAGGCAGTCCTCACACTGTGGTGGGAATGAATGGGTCAATGCTGTCACCTCATGAGGCAGTCAGTCCTCACACTGTGGTGGGAATGAATGGGTCAATGCTGCCACCTCATGAGGCAGTCCTCACACTGTGGTGGGAATGAATGGGTCAATGCTGTCACCTCATGAGGCAGTCAGTCCTCACACTGTGGTGGGAATGAATGGGTCAATGCTGCCACCTCATGAGGCAGTCCTCACACTGTGGTGGGAATGAATGGGTCAATGCTGTCACCTCATGAGGCAGTCAGTCCTCACACTGTGGTGGGAATGAATGGGTCAATGCTGTCACCTCATGAGGCAGTCATCACACTGTGGTGGGAATGAATGGGCCAATGTCCAGCCTTCTGACGTCCTTCCAACTCTGTGGACAACTTGGATGTCATGCTGTATGGTCTGTTACCAGTGAAGTTCTGGCCCTCCTCTTTGTCATCTTCTTCCAGACGTCCCCCAACGTACTTGGTCTGCCAGATGCGACAGGGAAAGACATACTACATTGCTCAGCCAGTTCTGGGGCCTTTTGCATGTGATCCAGGATGCTGAGTTTGTTTCGAGC
>CM065743.1:10573262-10575762 GCA_033310375.1 Conus canariensis
CCTCCTTCAATCCCCTCTGCTTTTACCTTTCTCTCTCTCATTTCCTTAACTTACCCCCTCTCTCTCTCTTCCATCTTTTTTTTTCTCTCTCTTTCTTGCCCCTTTCCTTTTCCTTCTCCCTTTTCTTCTCTCTCCTTCCCTATTTCCTCTGCCTCTCTCTTTCTCTTCCCATGTATTCTTCCTCTCTCTCTCTCTTTCTTTCCTCCTACCTTTTTCTTCCCTTTTTCACCTTTGACCTTTTCCCTCTTTCTCTCCTTTGTTCTAAGCCAAAAGGCCAAGAAGTGATGAGACACACACTTATTCATTCACATTCTCCCCCCCCCCCCCCCCCCCCCCCCCACACACACACACACACCACACCACTGTACCCAAATCTTGCTGTTGAAATATTTCTCATCAAAAAAATAGAGTGTTATATTTTGGAAACATCTTTGCTGTTGGCAAATTCTATACTGAAAGGTTTCTTCATGCAAAGCTGAAGACAATTTGCAGATCTGAGAACCAGTGCAAAACTGACAGTGTGTGTGTGTGTGTGTGTGTGTGCGTGTGTGTGTGTAAAAAAGAAGAAACTAGCTTTTAATCAGAATACTTGTAAACAAATTCCACATCTTTCTTTGTGAGGTGCACAGTTGGGCAATGAAGTACATGAGGCGAACTCCTAATCAAATGATGTACAATTTACAACACAGGTGCATGTCAGCACATCATGTCTGTTCCTCCCTTCCAATCTCGCTGGCACACATGAACTTCCTCACTGCCCCTCTCTCTCTCTCTCTTTCTCTCTCTCCTTCCGTCCCCTACCCCTCCCCCTCTCTCTCCTTTCATCATTCTAAGTTATAAATCTGCTCTCTCCCTCTCAAGTTGCTGTATCAAAATCAAACACATTAACTCAGCGATATTAAAGGACACCTTTTTTCATTTTTGTTTTTTCCTTAAAAGACAGAAATTGGTCACTGGCTGAAATACTGGCTGCTCTTTAGCTCCTGTGAGTGCCAAGAACAGGGGAAAATGAGAAAGAAGAAACAGGTCTCTCTGTTTGGTGCTGGGGAAGACAGCACACTAGTATGTTGTGCACACATAGTTTTCTTGCACCCAAATACCGCAGGTCACACCATCACAAAATGGTAGAATGTGAGTGTGTGTCTGTGCATCACAAAACCGAGACACACAAACACATACACACATGCACATATATCACACACACACACATACACACACACACGCTCGTCTAATATCATATAGTTTCATTTGTGAAAAGACGTTAAATGAAAGCACTACTATTGCACACACACACACACACACACACACACACACACACACTCGTCTAATATCATATAGTTTCATTTGTGAAAAGACGTTAAATGAAAGCACTACTATTGCACACACACACACACAAAACACACACACGGTGTCTAATCTGATCATGTTAAGTTAAGGCAGTGTCTCACACACACACATGGCCTTTCAATTTGTGTCTCCTATGTACACAACCACTTCCCATGAGGAACCTGCCCCAATCCTCCATTCTTTAGTCCATTAATATTTTGCACAACACACACACAAGCGCATGCAAGCATGTGAATACACACAGACATGAACAGCCTTATAGTTACATCCATGGGAATTCACAGTCATGACGAACACCTGGAAAGATTTCTTTAACGAGGTAGGTTTGAAAAGAATGCACTGATCGAGTCTGATTGAGGGAGCTTGTTACGGAACACACACACGTGTTGCACACACGCACACGCACACACACACACACACGCCCAACACACACACACACACACACGGTGTCTAATCTGATCATGTGAAGGCAGCGTCTCACACACACATGGCCTTTCACTCTGTGTTCCCTATGTACACAAACACTTCCCATGAGGAAGGTGCCCCAATCCTCCATTCCTTAGTCTACTAATATCATGCTGGGCTTTTCTGGAGGCAAGGCAAGTTCTTTTCAACACCCCCCCCCCCCCCTTGCCCCCCCCCCTCCTCCCCTTTCCCTCCCGTTCCCCCCCCCCCCCCCCCCCCCCTCCCCCTCCCCTCCCTCCCCCCCCCCCCCCCCCCCCTCCACATAGAACTTAGAAAAAAGAAAAACAAAAAAACAACAACAAAAAAACCCCAGCCCTCTGGCTCCACTCTGAGCTTTTTGGAACGGGGCCAGAAGATTTCGAATCACACAAATAATAATGGTAACAAATGTTTAACCAATGTACAGCGTATCAAGTAGATAACCTGCTCTGAGCTATTTGTGCAAGAGAGATTGCCGCTATCTTTAGAGTCAAACACCCATCCTCCTCCCCTTCCCTCCCTCCCTTCCCAACACCTTCTCTCTCCCTCCTTCATGTAGGCACACACACACACACACACACACACACACACACAACACACACACACACACAACACACACATACACACACCAACAACAACAGCAGCAACAACAACAACAGAACTTACCAAACACACTGACGACCACTGACAAAGATAATGATACCACAAC
>CM065743.1:10578262-10588262 GCA_033310375.1 Conus canariensis
GAGAGGGTTTACTGTCAATCCACAGGATCATTATCATTGCAATCACACTTCACTGGGGAGAGGGTCTACTGTCAATCCACAGGATCATTATCACTGGGAGGAGAGGGTCTACTGTCAATCCACAGGATCATTATCACTGGGAGGAGAGGGTTTACTGTCAATCCACAGGATCATTATCACTGGGAGGGGAGGGTTTACTGTCAATCCACAGGATCATTATCACTGGGGGAGAGGGTTTACTGTCAATCCACAGGATCATTATCACTGGGGGAGAGGGTTTACTGTCAATCCACAGGATCATTATCATTGCAATCACACTTCACTAGGGGGAGAGGGTCTACTGTCAATCCACAGGATCATTATCACCGCAATCACACTTCACTGGGGAGAGGGTCTACTGTCAATCCACAGGATCATTATCACTGGGGGAGAGGGTTTACTGTCAATCCACAGGATCATTATCACTGGGGGGGAGAGGGTTTACTGTCAATCCACAGGATCATTATCACTGGGGGGGGGGGGGGGGTCGAGGGTCTATGGTCAATCTACAGGATCATTATCACTGGGGGAGAGGGTCTACTGTCAATCCACAGGATCATTATCACTGGGGGAGGGGGTCTACTGTCAATCCACAGGATCATTATCACAGGGGGAAGAGGGTTTACTGTCAATCCACAGGATCATTATCACTGGGGGAGGGGTCTACTGTCAATCCACAGGATCATTATCACTGGGGGAAGAGGGTTTACTGTCAATCCACAGGATCATTATCACTGGGGGAAGGGGTTACTGTCAATCCACAGGATCATTACACCGGGGGAAGAGGTTTACTGTCAATCCACAGAATCGATTACCACTGGGGAGAGAGGTTTACTGTCAATCCACAGAATCTTATAACTGGGGGAGAGGGTTCACTGTTAATCCACAGGATCATATAGCAATCAACTACTGGGGGGAGAGGGTCTACTGTAATCCACAGGATCATTATCATGCAATCACACTTCACTGGGGGGAGAGGGTCTACTGTCAATCCACAGGATCATTATCACTGCAATCACACTTCACTGGGGGGAGAGGGTCTACTGTCAATCCACAGGATCATTATCACTGGGGAGAGGGTCTACTGTCAATCCACAGGATCATTATCACTGGGGAGAGGGTCTACTGTCAATCCACAGGATCATTATCACTGGGGAGGTCTACTGTCAATCCACAGGATCATTATCACTGCAATCGCACTTCTACCAAAGAGAGGTGAAAAGGCTCATACACTGAAAGGTCAGACCAAAGACAAAACTGCTCATTCAAGTGGCCACACCATAGAGTCCTTTCCCTATATGGGCAAGTTTAAAACCCTAACTGAACTGCATATATGTGTGTTTGTGGTGTGCACAGGGACTAAAGACCTGGACGGCCAGTAAAGTGCTGGGTCTGCCTGACACACAGAACTTGCAAAGTGAGGCGACTGCGGGCAGAGATCGAAACAGATCTTTAAATAAAAAAAACTTTATGTAATGAATCCTCCAAACATGAACAAACAAATCACAAGACAAAACAAGATGCGTTTCAACCCCTTAAGTCTTCCTGAGGCAAGATAAACTACATTCAGGATGACGAAAATGAAGAACGAGCAATCACTTACCAAGGTCTACCTCTTGTGTGCATTCAAGGGCCATCATGCCCCAACTTTGACAAGATAAGTGACTGCTCCTTCTTCATTTTCGGTTGTCCCGAGTGTTGTTTTGTCTTGCCTGAAGAAGACCTAAGAGGTCGAAACGCATCATGTTTTGTCCTGTGATTCATTTGTTCATGCTTGGCAGGATTTATTACATAAACTTTTTAAGATCTGATACAGATATGTTAACAAATTTCATCACAATCTTGACACTACCCATTCTCGAACCCAGAACAGTGGATGGATGTCTGTGTAGTCTTCAGCCTGTGACCAACACAGCTCACTGCACACAGGTACCATTCTCATTCTGACAATGAACACCCCGGCCTGTCTAGACTCTGGAGCTTACAGGTTACATCATCCACATTGTTGTGGGTTAGAAGCCAATTCTTTCCTCTGGCTGCTCCACAGAGCACCTTCATTCACAAAACCATGTGCGTGTGCATGAGCGTGTTAATGCCTATGCCTGGTATGGGTGTTTGTGCTTATGCGCGAGTATAGGGTAGCTTTGAGTGCAGAAGTGTGGTGTGTGTGTGTGTGTGTGTGTGTGTGTGTGTGTGTGTGTGTGTGTGTGGAGAGAGAGAGAGCGAAAGACAGACTCACAGAGAGAGAGAGTGTGCGTGCGCGTGTGTGTGTGTGTGTGTGTGGTGTGTGTGTGTGTGTGTGTGTGTGTGTGTGTATGCGTGTGTGTGTCTGTGTGCGTGTGTCTATGTGTGTGTGTGTGGGGGGGGGGGGGGGGTTGGGGGGGGATATATATGTATATGTGTGTGCATGTGTATGTGAGAGACAGACACAGAGAAACAGACAGACAGTGAGTGAGTGAGTGAGTGAGTGAGTGAGTGTGTGTGTGTGTGTGTGTGTGTGTGTGTGTGTGTGTGTGTGTGTGTGTGTGTGTGTGTGTGTGTGCGCGCGCGCACACGCGCGTATGCACTTATGTGTGTGCACATGCATGTGTACATTGTGTGTGTGTGTGCATGTATGAGTGCGTGAGCAGGTGTGTGTGTGTAAGAAAGTGTATGCATGCATACATGTGTGTGTATATATGTGTGTGTGTGTGTGTGTGTGTGTGTGTGTGTGTGTGTGTGTGTGTGTGTGTGTGTGTGTGTGTGTTTGTATGTGTGAGAGCCTCTGTGTGTGTGTGTGTGTGTGTGTGTGTGTGTGTGTGTGTGTGTGTGTGTGTGTGTGTGTGTGTGCACGTGCGTTAATGCGTGTGGCACGCACGCGTGCGTGAGCACGCCCACGCGTGCTTGTGTGCGTGCCTGCATGTGTGTGCGTGTCCATGCTTGAGTACCAACATACATGCAACATGTACAGGACACAACAGAAAAGGAGAAATGTAAGGACAGGTCATGTGACTACTTGTCAAGAAATGACCCAGGAACAGGAAGGAGGAAGGGGAGGTAAATCTCCCACTGTCACAGGGGACTAACACCTTCGCCCTCCCCCCTCCCATTATACATGAAAACACTGGGTCAGGCCAGAAGCAGATAAAGAAACCTAAGCATGAAAGGCTCATTCCGCGCCCATCTTGCGCCAAATTTGCTGAGATAACTGATTGCTCAGACTTCATTTTTGTACCCCCAGTTCTTATATAACAGGGAGTACTTTACAATGGGAATGAAGAAATGCTGTCTGTCTGTGTGTCTGTGTGACTGTGTGTCTGTCTGTCCATGGTCAAAATGTGTTCCACTTGCTCCAGACAAAACTTCTGGGCCGATCTTTCTGAAAATTTGTAGGTATGTTCATTGGGTCACAGATGATGCCCGATGTTTTGTTTTTTACCAGAATAGCCGTAACTAACGGCCATAAATCATAATTTTTAAAAACATCAACTCCGATAAGGGAAATAACCACCGCACTGTCGAGTTTTTTTTCTTCCACTAACTGGAAATTGTCTCCCCTCTGTCACTGTGCTGGGAGTACGTTTATAATGCTTTGCATCTTGTTGTTGTCCTGAGTGTTGATTTATCGTGCCTGAAGAAGACCTGACAGGTCGAAACGCGTCATGTTTTGTCTTGTGATTCGTTTGTTCGTGTCTGGCAAATACAGTAATCAATTTTTTTTTTTTTTTTTTTTGAGATATATGTTTAGATTTCCGCCTGCAGTCGCCTCACTTTACAACTAACTCAGTTCTGAAGTCAACAGGCTTGGATCTCTTGTTTTGGTCAATATAATGGCAGTAACTGTGGTAGCAGGCAACTCTTCAGATTTCATTTAATAGGCAAGAGTGGAGGCTGAAATTTAACACAGCAAACAAACACCAACTGGTAAAAAGCTGCTCGAAAGTGTTGCTTCAAGGGAGAAAAGAACTTGGTATGTGAAATCATCCAAGTATTAACTATGTGAGAGGCTGCCAAGGAGAATAAAACGCTGTCACATTCTGCATACTTCCACCTTTGAATACTGCAGCTAATCACTGCGGAATCAGCCTTCTTGAAAATGAATCAAGCCCGTTCTCTGCATAGCAGACCTGTTTACCCTTAAACTGCTGGTGGTGCACTTTTCAACAAAAATCAACACATTTTCTGCTAAGAGTGTGAATGAAATTCTAAATTTGCATAAAAGCTAGGGGAGGGGGGGGGGGGGGGCATTTGTTTCGCTTTTTCTTCCCCCCCCCCCCCCTATCATTGACATATAGGCCAGAACACCAAGGCTACATCAAAATGGTGTTATGTTCTGCATGGTTACGCGGGGATCGTCTTCAGTTGTGACAAGCTCCTAGCATAACATTATCCCTGGAAGTCGGAGTGTGGCTGCCCACATGGCAGGATAATCAAAATCAGTCACACACATAATGTTCTCATCCCTAATGATGCATTTGTACCATAGAGTTCAAGTACTTCGGCTGTTCGGATGATCCCTGGAGTCTTTTAACCAGGGTACGACAACAACATCACGTTGCAGAGGCTTCTTCCTGGTAGTAACCACCTGATCTTACATTACCTACAGTAAAAACAGGTTCTAACACAAGTTACTTTTAAACCTGGTTCATCAGCATACTTTGTCACAAACTCATGCTCTCTCACTGTTTTTTTTCGATGTATCAGGGCATGCTGGCAAAGAATCAGGCACTGTCTGACGTGATTCGGAAGAGCTGTCGCTCTTTGGTCAACACCTTCCCTCCCTCCTCCTTTCCATGCTATGGTTACACACCACAAATACAATTATTGCTGAAAAAAACTTTGCCTCTAAAACTTTTTTTCATGTTTTTTTTTTTGTTTTTTTTTTGTGCCAAACAAGGGTACAAAATACAGCACATTCGTAGGGCGTAAACCAGTCTGGTGAAGGGTCTCAATTTTCTGACAGCGCAGGTCCACAGGTGGAACGTGGTGGCTTGCCTGCTTGTGTCTCATTATATGCTTGTGATTTTGCTGGTGGTCCACAAATCACCCAGGTGATCAGGAACAGCAGAAGGCTGAGGGAAGTGCTCCCTCCCCCCCCCCCCCCCCCACATCCCCACCCCGTACTCAACCTCCCTTCTGCCCCCCCCCCCCCCCCTCCCCACACCAATGTTAGTCTTCCCAACACTGTCATGAAAATACCCCTATGCCCTCGTCCCCAAAACTCACCACCCCCTCCTCCCCTTCACCACTTAACCCCTTCCTTCCCCACACCCTCACAAAGTAGAGACCTTTCCCAATAAACGCCACCTCTCTCCGCACCTACTTTACAGGATTAAGTGTACAATCACAACAAAAAAAACTGAGAAAGGCTTTAATCGATCTGTGTGTGTGTGTGTGTGTGCGTGCATGCGAGCGTGCGTGCATGCATGTGTGTGTGGGTGTGCGTGTAGTTTGTGTGCGCGTGCGTGCATGTGTGTGTCTTTGAGTGCGTGTCTTTGTGTGCGAGTTTATGTCTCTCGAGTGCAAAGGTGCGTGTGTGTGAATGAACAAGCACGCATGCGTTCATACATGTACAAATATGTACACATGTGATGCGAGTACCGCAAAGACATCAGAAATGGAATGTGCGGCAGGTGAGTTGAAAACCTGTCAAAGACAGCGAGGAACGGCATGATGGGAATGGGGAGGGGGGGGGGGGGGGGGGGGGGGAGGCGAAGTAATGAGAATTGAGAGGTACCCATGTCTTTGTAAGCTATCTCCGGTCTCTTTGAAAGCTATCCCCGGTCTCTTTGAAAGCTATCCCCGGTCTCTTTGAAAGCTATCCGTGTCTCTTCCAGACACCCCTCTCCCCTCACACCTCCCTGTCATATAATTGCTCCCTCACCCCAGCAAGCCCTCACCCCCCCTCCCCCCTGCTTTCCCCCCAAACCCCTTTTCTTTCTTTCTTTCTTTTATGCAGCTCACAAATCTTCTTGACCTCTTTCCACAAAACACTGGCTTTTGCCCCGGACAACTGGAGGACCGCCACATACTCACTACTACTACTACTACCACTACCTGTCCCTCAAACCTCCACACCCCCAGCTGGGTTTTTTTTTTCCCTTCTTTTTTTCTTGTCTTTTTTTCTCCCCCTTTTCTTCGGACAGAGGGTGTGACAGGTCTGCTTTTATACTGCTCATAAAAGACACCACACCAACACCACCACCCCTCCCACTCCACCCCCCTCCTTCCTCTTCCTCTTCCTCACCCCGACCCTCATACAGTTTGGAAAAGTCCAAAACCCTGCTGAAGATTTCTTCTTTGTTGTTGTTTTTCTTCTTTTTCTTTTGGCTGGGGTGGGGGGGGGGGGGGGGGGTATCGAGGGGAGGAGAGGGGAGGAACATAAAGGCCAGTCAGTTTGTGGGTGGGAGGGTGGAGGGTGGAGGGGGAGGGGGTCATTCCATGGAAGATCCGAAAGGGACTGGGTGCAGTCTCTCGCCAGAAAAAAAAAAAAAGCCTGGTGTGAGTTTTTGGCCAGATTTCACAAGTGCGCTGTGGGAGGTCCCCCACCCCACCCTCACCCCCCTCGGGTATGGAACGGTATGTCATGTCACACAACATGGGCATTTTGGTCACAGGATCTCTACTGTACACACGAGCATCCGCACCAAATCTTTAAAGTGTGTGTCAACAGAAATACATCTCACAAGTCTGATCTTTTGTTGTTGTTTTTTTTTTTTCTTTTTCTATATCTAAGATTCCAGCATTATTTCAGCCTGGTGGTTTTGTTTTCTTTTTCACTGAGATCCATGCACTGTTTCAACCAGAATTTTTTTTTTTTTTTTGGTCATTTTTTTTTTAAATCGAGATCCATGCATTATTTCAATCTGATTTCTTTTCCGCTGAGATCCTTGTAGTTTTTTTTTAAATTTTAGACTGATCAGTGATCTTCTTACCCCCCCCCCCCCCCCCCCCCCCCCCCCCCCCACATACCCACCACTGTTGTTTCCTTGTCTTGTCTCTCTCTCTCTCTCTCTCTCGCTCTCTCTCTCTCGCTCTCTCTCGCTCTCTCTCTCTCTCTCTCTCTCTCTCCTCTCTCGCTCTCTCTCGCTCTCTCCAGTCTTATTTCTTTGTCTGTTTCTTCTTCACCATGGGCATATTCTTAGCACTTTTAAAAAAAGCCCCACAAATGCTTGCATCAACAGATTACCAATGTTTAGATCATTGACAACTTTTGACAAGAATATTTATGTCACTGTTCAAACTTCGACAGAAACTCTTTTTTTTCCTTTTACTGAATACATGCAGCCCAAAAATAATCTTTTAACATGAAACACTCCAGTTTTAACAACACACCTATACTAACAGATTCTTCTTGAGTAAACATCAATCTCAACGAGAATTCCTGAAAACTTATCTTATTGAAAATGAAATCTGACGGGTTTTTTAGTCACAGATTTGCCACTGTGACTTAAAACCAGCAGCATAGCGTGGAAGATCAGAGATTCCAGATAACTGTTGAGGTCCCTACATCAGTACGTTCCACAACAACGGTGACGAGAGAGAATACACTGGAAGAGAAACCTGACAAAGAATCATTTCACAACATCACAAAGCCTACGAGTCAGAGGAGGAAAAATCGAAATCCCTTCGTGGACACATCCATGCAATGTTGTTGTTGTTTGTGCGTGTATGCGTGCGTGCGTGCGTGCGTGTGTGTGCGTACGTGTGTGTGTGTGCATGTGTGCATGTGTGTGTGTGTGTGTGTGTGTGTGTGTGTGTGTGTGTGTGTGTGTTTTGTTTTGTTTTGGGGTTGGGTTTTTTGTGTGTGTGTTGTTTTTTTTTGGTCGCATACAGCATCAACATGCATGGTGTTGCTTCTTTTAAGAAATTGCTCTGTCATTCAGGAAAACATGTAATAAATGTGGCGAGTGAGGGACGAGGTGTTAGGGTAAGAGGGAAAGAGGGAGTGGGGGAGCAACAAGGCTGGAGGCGGAGGGGGGGGGGGGGGACTGAATGATATAGTTCTCCAGTTTTTACATAAAAAGACAACCACAAGCACCAGACTGTGGGGAGTGAGTGGCTAAAGAGAGGAACACTGCAAAATAACCATATCCCATCTCTACCCCCCCCCCCCCCCCCCAGCCCACCATTATGTCCACCACCAGTAAGATTCCTAAAAACAAATATTTTTTTAAATAAAAAAACTTTAAAAAAAAAAAAAAAAAAACCTTAACACTTTCAAAATGCACTCATTCCCTAAAACATCACCACCTTGCTCGCCACATCACTACAGGTACACACACACACACACACACACACACACACACACATCAGTGCAAGTCCCACTCTACAGAGAAGAAGAAAAAAGGATTTATAAAAATAAAAAAAATAAAAATAAAAAAAAGATGCTTGCTGCCTACCTCATCTCTCTCTGATGGAAGATGCTGAAAATCGTTACTTCCGTCTACCTACCCATCCGTGGGATGCAAACGCACGCACTCACACACACACACCACACACATTTCGCTGCTCCCCTGTACCGCTAGAGTGTACTGTATTGTAAGTCAGTAGTTGGTGGGTTAGAAGACTCCGCCACTTTCTGTGGCCTGGGGCGGCGGTTCAGGGAGAAAGTCTCCTCCCTGGCCAAAACTTGCCCTCCCGGGGCATTCTGTGGCCCCCACAGTCGTCAAGTCTCCCAAGTCATGATAACTGGCTTTTTTTCGTTCATACCTGGTAGTGTCCTACTGTCTAGATGATTGGCTCTGTGTGCCAAGTCTTGATAATTGGCTCTTCAACTAGTAAACCTGACTCTTTTGAAGCCTAGATAACTGGTTCAACAGTCTGTACATTTCTTCAGACTAGACAATTAGCCCTGATAAACCTGTTCATCTGTAAAACTTGTGCAATACAACAGAAGTAAATCAACTACACGACTGAACTCTTCCAATTCAGATCGACATTCTTGTATTCTACAATTCATACTTGTGTGTCTGAAATTTAAAAAAGAAAAGGATCCTAAACAACCAGCTTACTGCAAATAATGATCAAGCAATCATTCTAAATACTCAAGGAACAAAGTCACCTTCTCTCCCTTCCCCAGTACTTCAAAATCTTGATACTCTTATGTTGTACAATTTGTCATTTTTTGCAGGAAATTTAAGCCTCGGCTGTGACTATATATTTTTTGGTATGACATGTTTCTTGTCTGCTGCTGCTCAGCTAATGCTGAAATAGGATGCAGTTGTACAATTCGTCACACACTGAAGCTCCACAAACCTTTCCTTGTTCTTTCATGTTCTCTGAACTTGACTGTCACAATTTTCTGTTACAGAGCAGTCCATTGTTTTTGATCAACACGCAGTCAGCGTCTCTCAGCTGCCGGACATTTTGAAAGAAAATCACAGGAACATGATCATACCTAACCCATGCTAAAAACAAAAACAAAAAATGCATCACTGGCTTCCCGTGGACTAAAGCATTCAAAACAAAACTTGTTTCATGGCACAGGTTTTTTTCTCTTGCTTTTCTTCTGCCTCCTGCTCTGCAGTCCATGCAGGCAGTGCCAATCCTCTGCTGCCACACACCTACTCCGTCTCCACCTTGCACCGGCTCCTGCTCCTTTCCTTACTATGCACCGGCTGTCTGGAATTCACAACCATATATGTCCCATACAAATGGCTGCTGCCTCCAGAAAGTCATTTAAAAGTTATCTGCTCACCAACTGTTTCAGCCAATGATCCCCCTTCATCTGTCATGTACTGACTTTTGAACCATACGTGATAGTTCAATAGCTCGGAGTGGAGGCCGGAATAGCTCAGTGATAGCTCGGAGTGGAGGCCGGAATAGCTCAGTGATAGAGCGCCGGCCTCGTAATCTTGGGGTTGCGGGTTTGAATCTCAGCTGGGCTGTTTCGGTACAGGGTGATTTTTTCCTCGGAGTTAACATTGGTTCCGACTCCATTCCCCATACAGTCCTTCGAATGAGACTATAAACCGAGCTT
>CM065743.1:10590762-10594632 GCA_033310375.1 Conus canariensis
CAGACCTGTCTCTGGACAGGCTCTCAGGAAAATGCCACACGCCATCGACTACTACTGGTGCACGGCGGTCTGAGTACAGGCCAGGTGACTGCGGAGGTGTGGGTTTGACTCCCTGGGGCTGATAACTAATCATACTGGAAGTGTCGGAAGAGGTGAAGGGAAACTTAATCTTGCAAATGTATTCAACCTGGACACATCCAGGCCTGTAGGTTATTGTGTTTCATATCCGCTAAATAACTGTGTAATCATTTCGTTATTTTGTTTTGCTTGTACACAGAGCTACAAATTCTTTTTCGTTTTTGTCTTCCTTCCTTCTTCCTCTTCTTTCTTTCTTCTTCCTTTCACTCCTTTTTCTGTCTGTCTGTCTGTCTGTCTGTCTGTCCTTCCTTCTTTCTCTCATTCTCTTTTTCGTTGTTGCAACAAAGAGAAGGAATGTGTCAGCACACCAACCATTAGCACATTAATAAACCCAGACCGTCTGTATCAAACACTAAAAGTAAAATACTAAAGTTCATATATGAAAATGTCCATCAGTAAAATAGCATACAGATTTGCAGGGTGAATGAGAGTTGATAAAGCAACAACAACAACAACAAAGTGTGGAAAAAAAATGGAAGGATGGAGGACCCACAACAACAACAACAACAACAAAAATGCAAAACATATAAACATACTCCCAGTTTAGATCTATCTTGAATACGCGTGTTTTAAAAAAAAAAAAAGTCACCATCAAACATGCATCATAATAAAAAAAAAAAAATGTCACAATCAAACATGTGTCATAATGTATTTCATCACTGAGATAAGAAATCAGCGAAGTACTTTCAAAGATATTCCATAAAGAAGAAAAACCGTTTTGGACCGTTATAGCCGTTAGTAACAACTATTCTGGAAAAATAAAACAACGGGCATCATCTGTGACCCATAATGAACATTATATATATATATATATTTTTTTTTTTTTTTTTTTTCAGAAAGATCAGCCCAGATGTCTGGAGCGAGTGGAACACATTTTGACCATGGACAGACAGACTGACAGACACACAGACAGCATTCCTTCGTTCCCATTGTGAAGTACTCCCTGTTCTATAAGAACTGGGAGTACATAAAGAAGAAGAAAATGAAAGGACTTGAAAAAAGATGTGGGAAAAAATTAAACGAAGGTTGCAGGGGAAAAAGCAAAGTTCTGGAAGTGTCATCCCAGACCGATGCCTGCAAGGCGTCTGCTTCACTGGCACCTGTCCACCGCCACAATTTTTCGACAGTTTTATCTAATATTTCACGTTGTAGTCCTGTTTTCGTGGTCACATTTGCGTCTTTGTTGTTTGATAGTTTGCTTGGCTTGTTTTGGTTGTCACATCGTCTGTGCATCGTCGGCAAATTGCACATTGTTCACTCTTGCTTCCACATGTGTATACACAGCCATTCTTAGAGCTTGGTGCAGAAAGTCCACAGAGAGCCATCAACACCAGGTCATCATGAGGCCATCAACACCAGGTCATCGTGAGGCCATCAACACCAGGTCATCGTGAGGCCATCAACACCAGGTCATCATTAGGCCATCAACACCAGGTCATCATGAGGCCACTCACAGACTTGGTGCAGAAAGTCCACAGACAGCCATCAACACCAGGTCATCATGAGGCCATTCACAGGCTTGGTGCAGAAAGTCCACAGACAGCCATCAACACCAGGTCATCATGAGGCCATTCTCAGGCTTGGTGCAGAAAGTCCACAGACAGCCATCAACACCAGGTCATCATGAGGCCATTCACAGGCTTGGTGCAGAAAGTCCACAGAGAGCCATCTACACCAGGTCATCATGAGGCCATCAACACCAGGTCATCATGAGGCCATCAACACCAGGTCATTGTGAGGCCATCAACACCAGGTCATCGTGAGGCCATCAACACCAGGTCATCATGAGGCCACTCACAGGCTTGGTGCAGAAAGTCCACCGAGAGCCATCAACACCAGGTCATCATGTGGCCATCAACACCAGTCATCATGAGGCCATCAACACCAGGTCATCATTAGCCATCAACACCAGGTCATCATGAGGCCATCAACACAAGGTCATCATGAGGCCATCAACACCAGGTCATCATGAGGCCATCAACACCAGGTCATCATGAGGCTATTCTCAGGCTTGGTGCAGAAAGTCCAGAGAGCCATCAACACCAGGTCATCATGAGGCTATTCTCAGGCTTGGTGCAGAAAGTCCAGAGAGCCATCAACACCAGGTCATCATGAGGCTATTCTCAGGCTTGGTGCAGAAAGTCCAGAGAGCCATCAACACCAGGTCATCATGAGGCTATTCTCAGGCTTGGTGCAGAAAGTCCAGAGAGCCATCAACACCAGGTCATCATGAGGCCACTCACAGACTTGGTGCAGAAAGCCCAGAGAGCCATCAACACCAGGTCATCATGAGGCCATCGACACCAGGTCATCATGAGGCCATCGACACCAGGTCATCATGAGGCCATCGACACCAGGTCATCATGAGGCCATCGACACCAGGTCATCATGAGGCCACCCACAGCAGGAGACCCTGCTCTGCTGCTGTGTCACTTCTGTAGTTTCCTTGTTGTTGTTGTTGTTGTTGTTTTTAAGAGAGTACATATATATAGCGCCTATACCCGCCCAGAGACCAAGCTCTAAGCGCTTTACAGTCCGCATTCTCGTTTACACAATGGGCTGCCTACCTGGGTAGAGCTGACTGAAGCGCTGCCTGCTGGCGCTTCATTCGGTCGCTTCCTGTGCCATTCAGTCAATATTGTTCATTCAATTTAATAGCTCTTTCATTCTTTCCATTTTTACGCAGAGTGCATGCTATGTATAACATGTCATCCTTACCAATGGCCAAACTGGCCTTCTCTTCCAAAAGTTGGTGATGGGATTTTACATGTGTGTAAGATGTAATGCATGCGTTTACACACGAAACTTTCGTTTATAGTCTCATTCGAAGGACTGTATGGGACATGGAGTCAGAACCAATGTTAACTCCGAGGGAAAAAAATCCCCCTGTACCGAAACGGCCCGGCGGAGATTCGAACCTGCAACCCCAGGATCACCAACATTATGAGTCAGGTGCTCTACCAACTGAGCTATTCCAGCTCCTAAACTCCTTTCCTCCAGTATCTGTTTTGAGCCGATATTCTGGGAGACTACCCATACTGAGTAACTGCCTGGTTGTGTGCAGAACCGGCGTGAGTGTACGAACAACCCCGTCCTTAAGGGCACCTGACCCTGACCCTGACCCTGACTGACCCCGGGTATCAAGGTGGAGATGAAACAGAAACTGCGGTCAAGAGGAAACCAAACCAGGCATGAAGGGCCAAACAATGTCAGATTTTAAAGGCATCAATGGGAACCAGGATAAGAAAGATGATCAAATAAAGTTTTATGCTGCTCTGAGGTACCAATGATAGAACTGCACTTTCCTTTCATAACATAACCTGATGTTCACCAGGCCTGAGAGATACCGACACTTGCAGTGTCAGTCAAGAATAATTTAATACTGAAAATGCAAAGCCAAATTCAGAGTTAAACATATATATATGCTGACCACAAATCGCATACTTTTCGCTGTGGAAGTCATTGAAAATGTTGCTAGTTTGGATGCCAAGTCACTGGCCCAAAACAAAATTCAAACTGTCTGAATTTCCAGTCATTATTTTCAATCAGTCCCATCGTTCATTTCTTGTGAAATGTTTGACTACTCCTTCCCATCCCACCCCCCATCGCTAAAAAAAAACAAACATGAAAAAAAAAAACTCTCTGACACCCCCACACCCCACACCTTTTTTTTGTTGTTGTTTAAGCTGCATGTTTGTTGTGATAATTTTCATCTACTGGAAATGCTTCTGT
>CM065743.1:10594732-10599732 GCA_033310375.1 Conus canariensis
TGATAACACCCCCAGTCACCCTCTCCCCAGCGCCGGGACATTTTGAAAAAAAATCACGGAAACATGAAAACCCAACCCTTTGTAAAAAAAAAAAAAACCCCAAAAAAAGCATCATGGTTTTCCGTGGACTAAAGCTTTTCCAAAACAAAACTTGTTTCAGGGCACAGGTTTTTTTTCTTGCTTTTCTTCTGCTCCTTTGCTCTGCAGTCTCCAGGCAGTGCCAAACCCTTGCCACAACCAACTCCTCTCCCCCCTTGGCCCCGGGCCCCCTGCCCTTTTCCCTTATTATAAACCGCTGTCTTGGTAATTAAAAACCATTTTGGCCCCTACAAATGGCTGCTGCCCCCAGAAATTTTTTTAAAAGTTATCTGCACCCAAACGTTTCACCCAATGTTTCCCCCTTCTTCTGTCAGGGACTGATTTTTTTAAAACCCATACGTGATGTTAATTTGCTCGGAGTGGCCCCCGGGGATAGCTCGTGATAGCTCGGAGTGGGGGCCCGGAATAGCTAGTGTTTGGGGCCCCGGCCCTGGGAAATTTTGGGGGTTGGGGTTTAAATCTCAGTGGGGGGTTTTCGGTCCGGGTTTTTTTCCCCCGGATTTTAAACTTTGGTTCCGACTCCTTTCCCCCATCCAGTCCTTCGAATGGGGGACAAAAAAACCGACCCTTTTCATGTGTGAACCACGCTAACTTCTTGCACACACCTAAATTTCCCAACCCCAATTTTTGGGAAAAAAAAAAGGGAATTTTGGGTTGGTATGGATGACATGTTACAAACGAAGCATGCCCCCTTTCCCCCAAAATTTGGAGTAAGGCTGCATAAAGGGCAGGATAAAAAAAAGGTCATACACAAAAAAACTCCACCCCCAATACAGGGGGTGTCCAAGGAGTATCAGTTTTTGTGTTGCCGAAGAAGCCCGAAAAATAGCTAGGAGTCCCCAAAGTTTTGCTTGTGGAATTTGTACAGAAGAATGTTAAGGAAACCCCCTTATACGATGTTTGGGCCAAAAAGTGGGGCTAATAAAGTTATCTTTTTCTATGACTATCAAAAATTTCTGATACATGGGTGTAAACATGCACCACTCCAATTCCAAAAAAAAAGACATGGGAAAATCAAGCGAAGTCCCATTTTCATAAAAAACTGTGGGGTATTTTCCCCAAACCCCACGAAGCAACCCACCCCAAACGAAAGCCCCAACCTGCACACATACACACAAAAAACCCCGCAGTCACCAACAACAAAACCCCCACACAACACACACCAACACACACAAAAAAAACACTTTTTTCCCCCCTACCACTGAGGGAGGGGGGGGAGGGTTTACTGGGGGGGGGGCCCTTTCCCTTTTCCCTTTTTGCAGCCCCGGGCCCCAAAACCCGGAAGGTTTGGGGGGGGTTTAAACCTGTATAAAAGGGGAAATTATCCTCTAAAAACCCCCCACAACCCCCCTTGGGCCCCCCCCCCCCCCCCCCCAATCCCCTCAGCAGGTTGGGGAAGGGATGGGGGGGGGGGGGGGTGTTTTAGTCAGATGAAAGAAACGTTATTAAGTCAGACTTCTTGTCCTATTTTTTGTCCTCTCTTTGCTTCCTTCCTCCACCACCCCCCCCCCCACCTCTTTGTTGCTCTCCCCCCCCCCTTCCACCATCCGCTGGCGGTCTCCACCCCTTCTGTGGGCAACCAAACTAGCTCCACCACATCCTCTCCACCACCCCTCCTGTGGGCCCCCAAACCCTATCTTCTCTCTCTCTCTCTCCCCCCTCTCTCTCTCTCTTGCTCTCACTCTCTCTTCTCACCTTCTTTCTCCTCTCTCTCCTCTCTCTCTCTCTTTTCTCTCTTCCACATTCTTTGTCTCCTGTCGCCTCTCCTTTCTCTTCGTCTACATTCTTTGTCTCCACTATGTCTGCCTCTCTCTTCTCTCTCTCTTTCCACATTCTTTGTCTCACTATGTCTGGCCTCTCTCTCTCTCTCTCGTCCCACATTCTTTGTCTCATATGTCTGCCTCCTCTCTCTCTCTCTCCTCTTTCTTCTTCCACCATTCTTGTCTCCAGTCTACTCTCTCTTCTCTTCTCTCTCTTCCACATCTTTGTCTCATGTCTCCTCTCTCTCTCTCTCTCTCTCTCTCTCTTCTTTCTCTCTTCTCTCTCCCTTCTCTCACTCTGTCTCCCCCCCTTCTTTTACCTTCCCCTTCTGTTTCTCTCTCTAACTCTCCCCCCCCACCACCACCAACCACCACCACCACTTCTTTGTCTCAACTGTGTCGCCTCTCTCTCTCTCTCTCTTCCCTCCTTTGTCTCTCTCTTCTCTCTCTCTCTCCTTTTGTCTCATGGTGTCTGCCTCTCTCTCTGTCTTCCATTTTCTTTGTCTCCTCTCTGTAAGCTTTTTCTCTTTTCCACCCTCTCCCCACCCCCAAAACCTTCTCTCACTCTTTCTTTTCCACCTTCTTTGTCTCAACCAATGTGTTCTGTCTGCTTGTTTCTCTCCCCCCCCCCCCCCCCTCCCCCCCCACATTTCTCTCCCTCCATCTCTATCTGCCTGTCTCTCTCTTCCACCCTCTCTCTCTCTCTTTCCACCTTCTCTGTCTCACTCTGTTCTCTCTTTTCTCTATCTGACCCTCTCTCTCTCCTCTCTATTCCCTCCTTCTCTCGCCAAGCTTTTCTTTCTCTTCAACTTCCTCCTTTCTCATCCAATCCTGTCCCTATTCCTCACCCCCCCCCCCCCCCCCCCACTTCCTTTTCACCCCCCCCCCCCCCTACCTCTCTCTCAGCTTTACCCCCAGTTCTCCCCCCACCCACCTCCACACTCCGCTCACCGACCACAGAGTTATTTAGATTAACAACTCCCCCCCCCCCCCCCACATCACCCATCCACCCTACCCCCATCTTCCCCAAAAGATCCTTGTCTCCATAACAATCCCGCTTCAAGAGACCCATGGCTTGAGCGAAAGATCCAAAGAGCATCCCAAGTGGACTGACCCGCCCCAAAGTTGCCTAAAGGCTTCCACTAATGGACCGACTCGACTGCTCCAGCAGCAGAACTGACCCTCCCGAAGTTTCCCCTAAAGCTTCCACCAATGAACCAACTCGACTCACAAACAACAGGACTCCGGTACCATTTCTTGGCTGCGTTCCACTTCATCCCATCAAATATTCAGTCACCAGTCGCAACCTGTCTCTGGACAGGCTTCAGGAAAATGCCAACCACGCCACGACTAACTACGGTGCACGGCGGTCTGAGTTACAGGCAGGTGACTGCGGGAGGTGTGGGTTTGACTCCCTGGGGTGTAAACTATTCATACTGGAAGTGTCGGAAGAGGTGAAGGGAAACTTAATCTTGCAAATGTATTCAACCCTGGACACATCCAGGCTGTGGTTAATTGTGTTTCATATCCGCTAAATAACTGTGTAAATCATTTCGTTATTTGTTTTGCTTGTACACAGAGTACAAATTCTTTTTTTTTTTGTCTTCCTTCCTTCTCCTCTTCTTTCTTTTTCTTCTTCCTTTCACTCCTTTTTCTGTCTGTCTGTCTGTCTGTCTGTTGTCCTTCCTTCTTTCTTCTCATTCTCTTTTTCGTTGTTGCAACAAAGAGAAGGAATGTGTCAGCACACCACCATTAGCCACATTAATAAACCCAGACCGTCTGTATCAAACACTAAAAGTAAAATACTAAAGTTTCATATATGAAAATGTCCATCAGTAAAATAGCATACAGATTTGCAGGTGAATGAGAGTTGATAAAGCAACAACAACACAAAAAGTGTGGAAAAAAAATGGAAGGATGGAGGACCCACAACAACAACAACAACAACAAAAATGCAAAACATATAAACATTCTCCCAGTTTAGATCTATCTTGAATCGCGTGTTTAAAAAAAAAAAAAGTCACCATCAAAACATGCATCATAATAAAAAAAAAAAAATGTCACAATAAACATGTGCCATAATGTATTTCATCACTGAGATAAGAAATCAGCGAAGTACTTTCAAAGATATTCCATAAAGAAGAAAAACCGTTTTGGACCGTTATAGCGTTAGTAACAACTATTCTGGAAAATAAAACAACGGGCATCACTGTGACCCATAATGAACATTATATATATATATATATAATATATTTTTTTTTTTTTTTTTCAGAAAGATCAGCCCAGATGTTTTGTCTGGAGCGAGTGGAACACATTTTGACCATGGACAGACAGACTGACAGACACACAGACAGCATTCCTTCGTTCCCATTGTGAAGTACTCCCTGTTCTATAAGAACTGGGAGTACATAAAGAAGAAGAAAATGAAAGGATTGAAAAAAGATGGGGAAAAAATTAAACGAAGGTTGCAGGGGAAAAAGCAAAGTTCTGGAAGTGTCATCCCAGACTGATGCCTGCAAGGCGTCTGCTTCACTGGCACCTGTCCACCGCCACAATTTTTCGACAGTTTTATCTAATATTTCACGTTGTAGTCCCTGTTTTCGTGGTCACATTTGCGTCTTTGTTGTTTGATAGTTTGCTTGGCTTGTTTTGGTTGTCACATCGTCTGTGCATCGTCGGCAAATTGCACATTGTTCACTCTTGCTTCCACATGTGTATACACAGCCATTCTTAGAGCTTGGTGCAGAAAGTCCACAGAGAGCCACAACACCAGGTCATCATGAGGCCATCAACACCAGGTCATCGTGAGGCCATCAACACCAGGTCATCGTGAGGCCATCAACACCAGGTCATCATTAGGCCATCAACACCAGGTCATCATGAGGCCATCACAGACTTGGTGCAGAAAGTCCACAGACAGCCATCAACACCAGGTCATCATGAGGCCATTCACAGGCTTGGTGCAGAAAGTCCACAGACAGCCATCAAACACCAGGTCATCATGAGGCCATTCTCAGGCTTGGTGCAGAAAGTCACAGACAGCCATCAACACCAGGTCATCATGAGGCCATTCACAGGCTTGGTGCAGAAAGTCCACAGAGAGCCATCTACACCAGGTCATCATGAGGCCATCAACACCAG
>CM065743.1:10607232-10632232 GCA_033310375.1 Conus canariensis
CATGATCACCACCCTACCCCCCAAACTCCCCACCTCAGCAGCCACCCGAATCCATGTTATGCTTTCTTTCTTTTCATGCCTTCTTCCCTATAGATACATGTCACAGTGAGTTATAATAATCGTTTCCTCCCTAGACATACATATTCACAATTCCCCATTCAAAGTTTCTGTTTTTCTTTTTTTTTTCGTTGTTGTTTGTTTCACCTTTTCTTGCTCTCTCTCTCCTTATTCATTTCTGTATCATATATAAGAATGTCTGGTCTGACTTCCTTCAATGTAGTGTGGCGCATACATAACACCCATCTTCAGCAAACTAAAGCCATAAAGCGCTCATTAATCAACCTATCAACAACCTATCAAAGGCGCATACCAAATGCCACATGTGGCATTTAATCGTTCGCCCATCAATCCATCCCCCCCAAGACATGCACATCAATCTCTTGGCATGTGATATGCAAAATGCAAAGCTGTAGGACTCTCACATATATAAACAGCTAAGAAATTAGTTAGGACATGTACAGGGGCACCTCTCAAAACTCACTGCCTGAAATATTGGGTCTACAAGGGGAAGATGTTTGCCCGATAGGTTTTTCTTCTACCTCTAGAAGTCAAGATTCTCTGTAAACATGCCTAGCTACTGCTAAACTTTTGCTTTCAGATTTTCACAGCCAAGTTTTTCTTTGTTTTTTTTTTTTTCCTCGGTGGAAAAAAATGAACAACGCCTTAGCACAAACCAGCTCAATTTGGGGTAGGGAGAGAGAGAGGAGGTGGGAGGTGGTTTTTGTTTTTGTCTGTTTGCTTTTAGTTTGTGTGTTGTATTTTTCTTTTTTTCTTTTTTTTTTTTTTTTTTTTTTTTTTGGGGGGGGGGGGGGGGGGGGGTCTGTTTGCTTTTAGTTTGTGTGTTGGATTTTTCTTTTTCCTTTTTTTTTTTTTTTTTTTTTTTGGGGGGGGGGTTGTCTGCTTTTAGTTTGTGTGTTGGATTTTTTTTTTTGGGGGGGTGGGGGTGGGGAAGGGGGTCTAGTATGCACTACTTAGTGTTCTTTTTGTTTCACTTTCAGTCATAGCGCAGTCCAACTGACCAGGAAGGGGCCCTTTCAATTTTCAGAGCTGTCACCATGACACAGTGGAACAGGAAGTCCTGTCCCGGAAGAGAAACTCACAACAAAGATGCCTGACTGCGACTAAGCAATTATCGTCATCAGTAGGGGGCTTGGCAGGTGGTGTCCTGCCTATGTTGGATCAGAACAGGCACCACTGAACACCACCGAAGTGAGCCGACAGCAGTGCAGTGTCTTCTCCGGTGGGTTGCCTCTTGACTAGGTGACATGACATTGGCTGCTCCCTGTGGATTGCCAGTGCTGGGGCTGCGGCGGGCCGGGCCGGGCTGTGGCTGTGGACAAGGTGTCGGAATGAGCGGCGTGGGTGCAATGCCACTGAAGTGGCACAGAAGATGAGACAGCACAAAAAAAGAAAAAGAAAAAAAAAAGGACGCCTGACTGCACTATTCAAACAGTTCCTGCAGATAGCTGAACGACTGATATCAAAACCGATTAAAACTAGGCTTGTTAAGGGCTTCAACCCACACCCTTCATTTATCTCCCCTGCCCTCTTATCTAACAACCACACACAAACACACACACAAAAGAGCAAACCAAAAACAAAAAAAACATGAATAAATAGATGAATGAAAATGAAAAATAGATTAAAGAAAATATTCAGGAAGAGGTACATAATGGTGCCACATGAAAATGTAACGAATCAGCCATGCGTCAAATAGACTTTGCAGAAAAGACAAAAGAGTCCATTCTGGGCAATATGTACAGTATCTCACAACCTAGTTACCTAAATACAAATTTGAAGAAAAAAAAAAAAAAAGGAAGAAAGAAAGAAAACAAAAAGAAAAACGAAAGAAATGAAAGAAGACAGAAAGAAAGAAAAGTGGGAGCAATTCTGAACATATCAGGAGAAAAAGATTTCACGACATTGTTGACTGAACAACAGATGAAAAGGTCGACTATCTTTAAAGGCTTCAAAACACAAGGGGGAATGAGGACTATGATACACCATTAGCATCAAAAATCACAATTCTCATTTTGTTGGAAAAAAAAACAAAGGTCATTTTTCTTCATGAAAACAACAGGTCATACTTCAAGATTAATCGGTAATGGTATCCACAGAACAACACTGTTATTCTACTTCAAAATAACAACATTTCTGAGCTTTCGATGTCATGAAGGCCTTAGTTATATCATGTGTCAGAAGACAGCGAACACGACTGTCATTTTTTTTAACTACACTCAACTGTAAGCAGGGGAAATAATCACTGCCAGTCAAAAGCTCTTCTCCATCACACGCCCAGAGGCTCACCAGCTGCATTTACTCTCATCAACAACATCAACCTGACCGCCCTAAGTCAACAGCTGACAGATAAAGCATCTACTCTGTGACAGCGACTACCATTATTTGTTAACAACATAAATCACTCTTTTGATGCCACTGGTTTGACCATACTTCCAGGGGGTTGGACAGTGGGGTTGGGAAGGGAGGGCATGGGGAAGGAAGCCGAGGGCACAAAAGCTGCGATAATGGGGCCTGATAATGGGACAGGCCCGGATCGATTGTCATCTTGACCGGTCCATAATGCTTCAGGAATACCAGACACTCCCTTCCACAGAGGAGGAAAGGGACAGGGTGGAAGACAGGAAGGGTGAGACCATGTTAAGTGTACACTTGCTAAACCGTAAAGTTCCAGACACCGGTTGTTTTTTTTTTCCCTCACTCCCTCCCCTCTCTCAGAGGAGATGAGTCTCCTTTTCACTTACTGGCACTCTCCAAATCTTCCTTCTCCTCCAGATACCCTCAAGCCCCCCCCCCCCTCCCCCCAACACTCCCCCACCCTCCACTCCCATGGGCCTGCCTGAGGCCACTCTCCTCCTCCACCATACCCTCTTCCCCCTCCCCCCACCCCTCCCAGAATAGCATTACTGACATCTGCTTGTCCACCATTCTGTAGCTGTTGATGCATACAGCTGACACTCTTTTTCTCTGTGTGTGTGTGTGTATGTTTCCGTGTGTTTCCGTGTGTGTGTGTGTGTGTGTGTGTGTGTGTGTGTGTGTGTGTGTGTGTGTGTGTGTGTGTGTGCGTGTCGTGTGCACACATGCACGTTTATGCATGTGCAAGTATATGTATGCATAACTATGTATAAGTGTATGTAAATGTGTGTGTGTGAGTGTGTGTGTGAGTGTGAGTGTGTGTGTGTGTGTGTGCGTGTGTGTGTGTGTGTGTGTGTGTGTGTGTGTGTGTCTGTGTCTGTGTGTGTGTGCACACGTCCACGTTTATGCATGTGCACGCATATAAAGTGTATGTGAATGTGTGTGTGTGTGACTCTGTGTGTGTGTGTGTGTGTGTGTGTGTGTGTGTGTGTGTGTGTGTGTGTGTGAGTGTGTGTGTGTGTGTGTATCTGTCTGTCTGTCTGTCTGTGTGCATGTGCACACATGCATGTTTATGCATGTGCATGCATATATATGCATATGTATAAGTGTATGTGAATGTGTGTGTGCGTATGTGTATGTGTGTGTTTGTATATGTGTGTGTGTGTGTGTGTGTGTGTGTGTGTGTGTGTGTGTGTGTAAGTGTGTGTGTGTGTGTGTGTGTGTGTGTGTGTGTGTGTGTGTGTGTGTGTGTGTGTGAGAGAGAGAGAGAGAGAGAGAGAGACAGCGTGTGCATGCATACATGTTGGTACATCCATGTGCTTGTTCACTCCTATGCATGAAATGATGAATGCCTTTAGTGTTCCTGCATACATACATTTCTTAGTGCACGCAATCAAGCGTTTTAATTCATCTTCTTATTCACCTATGCCTTTGCAGGCATAAACATCCACAAGAACACTCCAAGCAGTACCTACACACAGTAGCCATCAACACACAACCCTGAAACAAGACGGGCACCTGGGAGACCTCAGACACCTGCCACCTTCAACAGACAACCCTGAAACAAGACGGGCACCTGGGAGACCTAAGACACCTGCCACCATCAACAGACAACCCTGAAACAAGACGGGCACCTGGGAGACCGCAGACACCTGCCACCATCAACAGACAACCCTGAAACAAGATGGGCACCTGGGAGACCTCAGACACCTGCCACCATCAGCAGACAACCCTGAAACAAGACGGGCACCTGGGAGACCTCAGACACCTGCCACCATCAACAGACAACCCTGAAACAAGACGGGCACCTGGGAGACCTCAGACACCTGCCACCATCCAATGGATCCTGGACCCGTCCTTTGACCAGTGTCAACACCATGGGGCCTCACCAAAATTGAGCAGGATTGTCCCTCCACCTCATTCAATCATTCTGTACATTTCAGGTTCTGTTGTGGTTTTTTTGTTGTTGTTTTTTTTTTTGCCTGATTTGCTATAGAGATTCTGTGTCTGCTCTTTGATCCAATTCCACAACACGGAGCAGCATCAACACTTCATGGCTTCCTCCTCGGGCCTCTGGCCACCCGCCATCTTTCAACCAAGCAGTAATGATCACATTAACCAGTAACTGCCCGTAAAATATTGTTTGCAAAAGTAGGGGGGGGAGGGGGGGGGATTTTTTTTAGTTGCCAGTGCCAGGGTTCAGTCTTATTTTGCTGGAAGCAACAGGCACATTTGAACAGAGGTTGCGTCCGAATAGAAAAAGGAAGCAAACAAACTAGAAGCTTACACTGGTCTTCTGCTTCATTTGCCATTGGGTATTTTGACTGCGTTAGATCTTCAATCCTGTCACCACAATGAAACCCACTGTCTTCTCGAAGTCTTGACAGCTGCCCCAAAGCTGCATCTGCAATTCTGCACCCTCTGGCCAGGTTTGATGCCGCAGAACATCATGGGCTGGACAGTGCTGGAGGATGTGTTCTAGGGTCTGAATTCCAGTGCCACACGGACATTCATCTGTGTGGGCAATCTTGATTCCGCTAAGATGGCTCAGCAGTCGGCCAGTGGCCAGTTCTCAGTCTGAAGAGGATTGGTTTGCTGGTATCTCTGGAGCTGATGGATTGGATCAGCACCACTGTCAGCAGCCCGAGCCTTCTCTTCCACTGGTTTTGGTCTTGGCTGTGGATGATAGTGTTGACCTCTCGGTAGGTCACCGGGTGGCTGAACTGAAGCTTACAATCATTTTCAAGCAGCCAGCGCACCATGGTCAAATCAAATTCAAATGCACCATGTTCAGTGCAGTGACTAATTTTCTATTAATTTAACTTAATGTTCTTGGCAGTGAGAGGTAAGAAGACGTTTTCTCAACAGCTGCTCAACCGATTACCATCGCCACGATTAAGCTCACAGGAAATCATTAGTGGATCCCTGGAGGCATGGTGATACAAGTTCAGTTGGCACTGAGGCATCACAAACCTGTGTTTCACATTCTAATTTCACACCGGCTGGCATCCCTTTTTTGTGTTCAGACCATGTATAAAAAATTCAGGGAGAGGGGGGGGGGGGGAGGGGGGGGGGGGGGGGGGAAGGAGCAGACGGTGCAATGAGAGGGGAGGAGGAAACTCCTCCCGGTTTCCACTAGTTCACTGATGCACTCCCTTTGTTATGCAATGCTTACCCAGTTCACAGATTGCCTTTTTTTTTTCCTTTCTTTCTTTGCGGCAATGTCATAGGAATTCCAGCTTGAGCTTGCGCTAAAGCCATTTTCTTCATGGCTATTTTGGAACTGCCCTTGCTCATTATTAAAGATCTGCTGCTGTTCCAATTATAGCCGTGGTGTAAGTAATTCATGTATAAAAATGAAATTCTGGACATGGTTTCATGGAAATCTAGCGTCCAAATTTCACGGGCAGCCATTTCTATGCAGTTGGCTCTTTACCAGACGCCTCTGATCTGGTGATGAAGACCTCAGCCGACGCTTGGGAGCAAGTCAAAGCTGACACAGTTGAAGAACACAACTGTAAACAAAAACTAAACCACAGTGACTCATATCAGATGTTCAAGCAATCAAAAATAACAAAAGTTATGAAGTTCCCTTTCCATTTTGTTTTTTGTTTTGTTTTGTTTTTGTACAGTTCCAAGTTTTGCTAGAGCCAGCCTGCATAGGCCCCTTTCTTCTGGGTCTGTTGTACGTAGTATTAGATAAGAAAACATTCTGTTCTGAACAGAAACAAACACCAGTATAGCTACAATTGTTTAAAAGAGTCCATCAATGTAATAACAAGGGAGTTAAACTATCCTATCCAATTGACATCCTTCGTAAGGGGGATAAATCTAGGCTGTGCCAAGGGTGCCTGCCGTTTCACACCCTCACACTGCCAAATTTTTGGAAAAATAAATCAATAAGTAAACAAATAAGCAGATAAATATATATATATATATATAAAATAATGAAAAACACAATGGTTACACACAACAAAATGTGTAGAAGGCCATTTAGCATACAAAAGACATAGAAGAATGGACAGTTAGAGTCTACTTTGAACAGTGTGTACTGTGTACATTCTCTTTACAAAGTCGTCAGATTGCAAAAGAACAGCTGGCATTATAATAATTGGAACAAGACATCTTTGAAAAAAAATAGATAAATAAATTAAATTAAAAAAAAAAAAAAAAAGCAGGGCTCCCATGACACCCGCTTTGCTTCCAGAGTCCGTCAGCTCTTTAAAACTGAAAAAAAAATATCAGATGCTTGTGTCAACCCTTAGAATTCTAGAAAGCGCGTAACCTCAACTGACCAAAATAAGTTTTACGAACCCCACCTTATTTACAGGATTTTCCCAGTCACTCAACTGAGACATTTTTTTCTTGACACAACCAAAGACTGATATCCCCCATACACAGTACATCTCAAGCAAGGCACGCTAAAATACTGAATGTGGGACCAAAGCAATACATTCGACTCATGAAGTCAGAATGGTGACAATGGATTCATGGCTGAAACATCCACTATTCAGGTTCTCGATCATGACCATATGATACAGAATTCTACTTTGGGAGTCTAGGGATGGCTTCAAAAACTTGATCCTTGGTCAGCGAAACTGAAAGCTTTAACTCTCTTCTCCAGTTCTTTCCCTTGAATTTCGATCACCAGTGAGCGACGGTTTTCTTCCCGGAATTATGATATTCAAAACAACATTTTTGTTATCTGAAGCAATGTATCACCTAAAAAATAAAAATAAAAAAAAATAGACACATTCATCACAAAAATGTTATTATTTCAGAAATAATGCGCAGAAAGAACATCCGTCATGCAAAATGCAAAAATCTCAAAAACTTTTGAGAGTTAAACGAGATCTAGGTCAATAAGCCACACAGGCATAAAACCTGTGGACAACAGTTGAGGCATAAAAACATAGCTGTCAACCTGCTGGCATCCAAAGTCATGAACTAAAGGATGAAGCGGGCTATTCAGCTTTGGTATGAAACTTTTGGGGGGGGGGGGGGGGGGGGGGGTGTTCTACTCCTTATTGCCTCCACTGACAAACGCTGGACTTGGAAAGAACATGTACTTTCCATGCAGTCACTGACACAAAGAACTCCCTCCCCTCTCTTCCCATTCTCAAGCTGATTGCTAATCAGGGGAGTACTATTTTGCGGCTTTTTGTGTACTGTTTGTGACGTATGAAAAAGACGTCTTTGTCAAAAAGTTATTTAGTCTGTTTTGTATATAAGGTTTACTTCACAATTTGTTTTGCATGTTCGTATTTTGGCCTAACTTTGATTTGTTCTATCAGCCCTTTCCACAAATGACCCCTAAACGAAACTCTCTTAAAAGAAACCATACTATTCGGCTGGACAAAAGGGGCAAATTACAAGACAAAACACGACATGTTTCGACCTCTTTGGTCTTCTTCAGGCAAGAGAGACAATGTTCAGGACAAAGAAAAACGAAGAATGAGCAATCACTTATCACCTCAAATTAGGTGCAAAGTGTCCTGAATGTTGTTTATCTTGCCTGAAGAAGACCAAAGAGGTCGAAGCCTGTTGTGTTTTGTTTTGTCATTTGTTTGTCCCTTTCGTCCGGCAGAATGGTATTTTTCCTTTCACATCTGTTTCCATTTCCGCCTGTAGTCACTTCACATTGAAGGACACTCTCAAGATTATACAACATCTTCAAATTTTGTGATTTTTTCATCAAATTCAGGATTTCCCAAGTAAAAATGGTTGACTAAATATTCAGCATTACTAATCTTGCGGCATATAAAATCCCAAGTCATCTGGTCCGAAGGGAGTGAATGGTTTCTTCACCTGTCTATCAATGCGAAATCACCTGCCCTCACATAAAATAACATCCTGAAGGTCAGAACGCTAACGCTTGACATGTTAGGTGAGAGTTCCTTTATCTCAGCAGCCCCCAGCTGTTTGGAAATTGCTGCATTTCACTTGAATTTCCCCAATTCTCCTGCTTTCAATGCACTCGCAACAAAATCCCTGTACTTTCAATCAGGCATTTTGAACCAAGCTGTTTGGGAATCCCACATATGGGTACATCATAATGCTTCTTGTCAGTTTCTTTTTTCTTTTTCTTTTTTTGTCACTATGTGATTTTCAGTCTCTAACTACAGTGGTATACCCCAGTGTTGTGCACATGATCTAAAACATGCAATGCTTTATCCACTCACCCAAACATACACAGATGGCTTCATCATTTCGTTCTACTTTACTCGCATCATTTCACTAATTTTCCACACTCAGTTAAAAAGCTGCCTTTGATCAAAGGACTTCTTCTTCTTCTTCTTCTGCGTGCATACTGTACATTAAAATGCTGGCATGAATATGACAGTGGGCATGTTTTCTGCTTCCCTTTTACAGCTTCACATATACATGGTGATGACAGTGCCAATAAAAACCGCAACTGCTGGGGAAAAAAAAAAAAAAAAAAAGATTTTGCAGCTCTACCAACTCGCCCCACCCCCACTCCACCCCTCCATGTACCCCTCCCCCACTTCTCCCCCCCCCCCCCCCCCCCCCCCCTCCCCCTCCAACCACCCCCTCCCCCCCCTCACCGCACCACTCTCCTCGACCATACACCCTAATCAATCCTCCCCCACACCCCCCCACCCCCCCTCCCCTTCCACAAAAATACAAGCTCTTCCCTAATCCTATTTTCCCGGCCAACATAACCCTGTTTTTGCTCTGGTAATGGTTCCTGTGTAATCCTGGGCTGGGTGAAAATGAACTCTGGGGGGTGGAGGAAGAACCAGAGAAGGGGAGGTGGGCATGAGAAGAGGGTGGGGTGGGGCTGGGGATGGAATGTGGAGGAGGGGGGGGGGAGGGGCTGGGGCTGTCAAGGAAAGTCATCTACTGCTTGTTGTTGTGTCTGCAGACAGGCTAGGGTTCAGTTCTGGGGAAAACCGCTAACCTCGGTAACCGGGTCTGAACAGAGTGATGGAGTGTCATAATTTCACCCACAAAAAAAAACCCCAAAAAAACAGGACCATGTTGATCCTGCAGATGGGCGCCACCCCCCCCCCCCCCTCCTCCCCCACCCCTCTTTCTCTCCCTCTCTCCCATTCTTCCCCTATCCTCCACTCTCTCCCACTCTTCCAACTCCATCCTCTCTCTCTCTCTGCCACTCTCCCTATGGTCTTCTCCCTCAGACTCCTTCTCCCTGATTCCCTCACCCTCCCATTCTCACTCAGTCTCTCCTCTCTCTCTCTCTCTCTCCCACTTGCCCCTTCTTCCACTCTCACTAACCCTCTCTCTGCCCTTGCACCTCTCTCTCCCACTCTCCCTCAGGACCCTCTCTCCCATTCTCTCCCTATCCTCTCCCCCACTCTATCCCCCCCCCTCCCCCCTCTCTCTCTCTCTCTCCCCCACACTTTCTTGGGTGGACCCTCTATCCCATTCTAGTATTTCTTCCCATATTCCTCCCTCTCTCCCTGTGCACCCTCTCTCCCATTCTCTCCCTGTTCTTCTCTCTCTTCTGCTCTCCCTACCCCCTCTCCATCCCTCTCTCTCTCTCTCTCCCCCTCCCACTCTTTCTGTGGGCCCTCTATCCCATTCTTGTATTTCTACTCTCTCTCTCCCGCTCTCCCTCTGGACTCTCTCTCCCATTCTCTCCCTAGTATTCTCTTCTCTCCTGCTCTCCCTGCCCTCTCCTCCCACTCTCTCCCTCCCCCACTCTTTCTTTCGTGGATCCTCTACCCTTCTCTAGTATTTCTACCCATATTCCTCTCTCTCCCACTCTCCCTCCGGACCCTCTACCCTACTCTAGTATTTCTACCCATATTCCTCTCTCTCCCACTCTCCCTCCGGACCCTCTACCCTACTCTAGTATTTCTACCCATATTCCTCTCTCTCCCACTCTCCCTCCGGACCCTCTACCCTACTCTAGTATTTCTACCCATATTCCTCTCTCTCCCACTCTCCCTCCGGACCCTCTACCCTACTCTAGTATTTCTACCCATATTCCTCTCTCTCCCTATGTTGTTCTCACCAACTCACTCCATCCACAACTCACGTTCTTTCTAATCTCCTCCCCCCCCCCTCCCCCTGTTCCTCTCTATCGCTCCTACTCTCCCTACTCCCATCCCCTACTCTCTCTCTCTCCCTCTCTCTCTCTCTCCCCCTCTCTCTCTCTTCCTTTCTGCCATTCTTTCTATCTGTCTTTCTCTAATACCTAGATCTCCTGATCTCCATCAACACCACCACCATCTCTTGATAAGCCTATTTACAATTCTTTTTCTTTTTTTTTAAGGGGGAGGGAGGGTGGTGGGGGAGGGTAGTAACAGTTCTTGCTGTCTGAAAACTAGTTGATAGGCAATGTGTATGCTTCTTACTAATTTGTATTCATTCAGTCACTTGGAGTAAGAGCTGACACAGTGAAAAACCACAACAAAACTGGACCTTTTTTTTTACCTCCGCCTCCCCCCCCCCCCCACCTCCACTCCCTACCCCTCTCTTCACACTCTTCTCACACACATGAGCACATGCACCGACACATGTGAACACACTCACAAGTGCAAGGGCACATACACACAGAGGAAAGAGATGTTCATCATCATGTCTGCCCTCTTTTTACTATAATCGTTGAGCAACTATGTGTGTGTGTGTGTGTGTGTGTGTGTGTGTGTGTGTGTGTGTGTGTGTGTGTGTGTGTGTGTGTGCGTGTGTACACATGTGCGCATGCATGCATGTCTCTCTGCGTGTGTGCATATATATATGTGTGAGAGAGAGGGTCTCTGCTTGCGCAAACACACGCATTGTCTGTCTGTCTTCCACTGTGCGCATAGCATGCGGTGCTCATTTAGCGCGGGTTCTATGGGCATGCAAGTGCACACACATGTTTGTGTACATGTGCTGCTGCTGCATGTACGGGTGGTTGGACCGATGTGGGGTGGGAGGATGCTGGTGAATGTAGATGTGAGAGGGTGTGTACACATGACTGCTGTCACTAGTGTCAGACTTGTATGCACCCCCATAAACATCTAGACATGCGAATGTGTGTGCGTACACCTGCAAGTGCAACAGACCTCCACGCATGTAGTGTCTGTTTGCGTGATGGCAGCTGGCTGTTTTGATGTCTTGACACAACCAGGTCACACTCTGCCAACAGCTCATCACTGGAGGAAGACGACCTTCATCAAATCCTGCAGACCAGGACACCTGAACAAACCTATGGAAGCATGCAAGCATCTAAAGGCGATAGAATCTGTTTCCTTGAGCAAAACAGCTATGACCCTTGGAAAACAAGGAAAAGAGGGAAAAGTTACCATCTCACGATCACAACTGTTTTCCCCGTTTTCTGGAGGATAATAACTTTCTCCAGAGCTATTGCAACTGTTTTCCATATTTTCCATAGTTTATAACTGTTATCCTTGTTTTCCTGAAGGAGAGGACAAAAAAAAAAAAAAAACGGCATTATCGCAAAGCAAACATTTACAGGGAAAACAGCTGTGATCACTTACCACAATAATAATCGAAAATCGGGTTGGATCACAATTGTTTTCCCCTTTTTTTTTTTTTTTGCTGTTTTCCTCAGTGATACTTAACTGTTTTCCCCACTAAAAACAGTGGGATGGAAAAAACTTGAGATTCCTGGAGGGATAACATCAGTGATAAGTGTTTTCCTCAGGAAATTATAAGGAATTTATTTATCTTTATGGAAAGCGGTACTGTTCTAAAGAAACCAGTTGTGATTTTAAGGGATAACAGTTTTAACTCTGTGAAAATAAGGAACTTACTTATCTTTAGGGAAAGCAGGTACTGTTCTAAAGAAAACAGTTGTGATTTTAAGGGATAACAGTTTTAACTCTGTTTCCTGAGGAATACTAGTCACTTTCCTTTAAAAACAGAGCTCTATTATCGGCTTATGAAGCCTGTATGCTCAAGATTATACAGTCCCTCCATGGACACAATATCTACACCAGGAAGAGCAGACCCCATGTTCCATGCTTTGTACAGCATTAATGGGAATGTGTGCTCTTGGCCCGTGTACATACATCACAGCACACTATCATTACAGGACAGCGCGGCAGGCAATGCTGTGTTGCGTTTATGATGATTGGAACGCAACTGACCATCATCCTTACACTCTACGATGAGGGATGCAAGATGATGACTACCATCCCCCCTCCCCCCCCCCCCCCCCATCCCCTCTTCCTCTGTTGTTATCTTTGGCTTTCCTGAACGCTCCCCCCCCCAAGAATCTGTTTCACACTTTCCTTTTTTTCCTTCCCTTTTTCTCACATCACTGCTCTGCACACCTTTGCATGTCATGCTCATCAGCAAAAACTTTTGCCGTTGTGTGCATAAAACCAAGACATGCCTTGCTCAGGGACATAAAGTCCCTCTGTCAGAGCTGCAACATTGTTACCCACTGTGCGTTGCACTGCACGATATACAGAGAGACATCCTGCACACTTGATGCATGCATTTCTGAACACCTGGCCGACATCCGCCATCACCGACGACCCAAACCAGTCGCTCTCCACTTCAACCATTCCAAACACATCATGTCAAAAGTCCTGGCACTTTGGCCATCACAGAGAAACAACTTTGAGCGCAACATGCTGGAATCTTATTTCACTGCCAGACTGGGGACCCTCTACCCACCTGTCATCAACATCGTAAAATAGCATGAACAGGTCTGTCCATCCCCACAGCAATCGACCATAACACTCTCCCCAGACACGCTACCATACTAATTATTCACCTCACCTATCTATTTGCCATTATTTTTGTTAAAACTATTTCAGCCATTACAAATACAATTATCATTATTGTTATTATAATCATTATAACATTATCATCACCATTGTTAATACTGATCTTATTATCATATATATATATATATATATATATATATATATATATAATGCCATCATTATGACATTATTTTTCCCCCTTTTTTCTAGTTCATTACAAACATTTTAGTCAGTATTTCTTTTTCTCTCTTCCAACCCCTTCCCTCTTCTCTCAGTTCCATTCCACAGTTGTCATTGTTCACCTTACTACAGCTGGCACAAAGATAATGAAGATTGAAGAGATGTATACAGTGACTGTTCATCCTTTGTTTCCATTGTTCTGAATGTTGTTTGTTTGTCCTGCCTGATGAAGACCCAGCTGGTCCAAACACACTGTGTCTGATTTGAAATTTGTTTGTTCCTTCGTTTGGCAGCTCAGGAATTATATGTTTACTTTTGATTTTTAAAATGCAACTTTCACACACACACACACACACACACACACACACACACACACACACTCACACACACACACACACACACACACACACTCACACACACACACACACACACACACACAAATCAAGCTACACTATTCATAGCCCAGTCTACACAGCTATTCCAAGAAGACAGAGAGAAAGAGAGAAAGATAGGGTGGGAGATGAAAAGTACCCTAAGAAGAAGAACATTAAAATTGGAATTTCAACAACAACAACAAAAAATTGTGCACACACACACACACACACACACACACACACACACACACACACACACGCACACACACACGCACACACACACACACACCACGCACACACACACACACGCACACACACGCACATGAAAACAAAACCAAATTACCAATGCATACACACACTGAATGTTCTAAATCTAAGTATTTCAAGCACAAAGCAAAACATATTTTTGAATTTCAGTGATCACACATTAAAAAGATTATCTTGTTAGAAGGTGCTGTCTGATCGACTCAAGGACTGAGCTCCATTGTGTATGGATCCGACTGTGATAAGTTGGATCTAAACAAGTCAATTAATCCAGAATCATAACCTTATCATATTCATTATGACAAGAGGGTCAGAGAGAGAGAGAGAGAGAGAGAGAGAGAGAGTGATAGTTACTTGTTTAATAAAACAAGCTTTAATGATACCCAAAAAAAATGTAACAGAGCAAGGTGCATAGAATGAAAGCCCTATTGCCTGCTCAGTGTTTTTCCCCCTTTATCTTTTATATCATAAAAACCAATTTCCATTACCACAGGGTTCATAGCATTATGCCTGCCTTCACTCGCCATACAAAATAAAATTTGTTTAGAAGGATTATTCTCCAAAGCCAAAGGGCTTGTCAAGCTTCTTTTTTTCTTTCAAATAACTGAGTGTTCCTGCAGCAACAGACTTGAGCTAAGTTATAAGATCCCAAGACTGAAACTGAAAAGTAAAGAAAAGGTGTGCGTAAAAATTATAAGTTAAATAACAAAAGGTACTTTTTTTAAAAATCTCATTCACGACCTTCATAGTGCTGATTATGAGAAAATAAATTGCTTACACTAGTAATCTGGGTGTCACACAAGCATGAGATGTTCAAGATTTATAGTCACCTCCTCTTCAAAATTTGATCTTTCTTTGTTAGCCCAATCAACTAAATGAGTCAATCTAGTCTCAGGAGAGATCTGTTTGGTAAACATTCTTTGTATATTTTACATGCATTCCAAAACTGAAGTTTTCAAAAGTGTATTATGAACAACATGTGTTGTCACCCCACAGCCATTTGCCTTTTATTATGGTTGCAGTTTTTAAACTGAAGTTTTCAAAAGTGGTACCATTATGAACAACATGTGAATATGAACAACATGTGAATTGTGATGTCATCACAGCTCTAACCATTTGACTCTTAGTGGTTTCAGAGTTTAAATCCAAGTTTCAAAAAGTGGCACCATTATGAACAACATGTGATGTCATCTCACAACCATCTGACTTTAAATGGTTGCTGTGATTAAATTGAATTCAATCGTGTCAGTGGGCATTCACCATCAGTCATTCTTCGATGGAGGTGTTCGGTTCGGGATAATAGTTTGCGGGGGACGAAGGGGTTTGGGTGGTCAAACAAGATGCTGCGGGAGTGGGGAGGGATATAGATGGGGGGACAGTTGAAACACGAGAAGCAAACTAGGAAGCCCCCTCAATTTTTTCACTGTCGAACAGAACCAGCCTGACACAAAGAAGAGCAAAATAAACGACGTAATAGCATGACCATCGTACAACTGTAAGTTCTTAGCGGCGTGATCCATTACCGTTCGAGAGCGCGGGGTCAACGCCAACACTACGCAGGCCACCACCAGCCTACTAATAACAAGTTCTGTCCAAGTTTACCCCACTTCACTCACACACACAAATTCATTTCAGAACGAAGCTTTGACAGTCAACACTGATCAGACAACGAAAAAGAATTCCCCTAACATCTGTCAGACTGAAGTCACAATCGAGCACTCACCGTGAGGTTCAATATCCGTAAAGCAAAACAAAACCAAAAAATCGTGAGCGACCACAACGTATCGTAGTCTCCATGATTTGAAGCGACCTAACTCCACTGTGCTGCGGACCGTGTGTTTGAATCAAGCCTGGCTGTTCCATTCACACCTGAAGTTTTCGCGCTTTATACTTCAGTTATTTAAACAGCACAAACCCTTGACTTTCGCTGAACGAAAATGCTGCGGCATTGTGCGCACTGATTCTTCTCGGCTTATGCCAGGATTTTTTCCCCTTGAAACAAAACGCTCAATGAAACATAAGTATGCCACTTCAACTCCAGAGGGAGGTAAACGGAATATCCACTGGCCCTTTGAGGCCCACTGCTCCTACCTTCCACCCTTTTCCTGTCCGTGCTGATTGCAGCTTTTGTCTCCCTTTTTTTCCCTTTCCGCTCGGGGTTTCTCCCAGACGTTAACAGGCGCATGATTTGTTTTTGTTTCCCAGCTGATGCTTCAAAAAAGACAGGTGCGGACAGGGCAGTCATTGCCTTACAAACATACTTGTGTCGCCTCTCCCATGTAGTCTTAATCTCAGTCCCAGGCTAATGAGACGTTAATCTCGCCGCTAACTTCTAAATGATTAGCATCGTTTTCTGCTACATCGAGCGCGTCCAAGTCTCGTGTTTCGAACTGAATGAAAGTCTGATTTTTTTTTTCTTTCAGCTTCAAAAAGAAAGAAAGAAAGAAAAACGGTCTCGACAAGTTCATTGATCGAAAGTCAATAACTCTGGAGACATCACTGATGTTCCTAGGCGTGTGTTTAAAAAAAAAAAAAAAAAAAAACAAGGAAAAAAAATAAAAAAGAAACAGACACAAAACAAATGAACTCACAGATGAACTAAAACCGAAGACTCGCTGATTTCAAATGCGGAAAGAGAAAGAACCATGATTGGGGAAGCAAAGTACTACAAATAAAAAGATCTCAGGGGAGGATCCCGAGGCGATTTCGAGGAGGGGAGAGGCTTAAAACTCAGTAACCGCTAGATGCCTACGGCTTCGATTTTCAGTTTCATTTGTACGCAATGGATGACTTGTAGGCCTACCTGTTGCATAACATGAACTGCTTGTCAACTAGGCCTATTCTTATAATCCTTGCCTTGACCCTGGTGGGTTCCGGCTCTACTCTACCTCAGGGTCTTTGGGTATACTGGATACGCTGAACAAAACTGATGCTCAGTGCGAAAACTACCACCTCATCCTCACTCTGTGGAACATGTTACCTTTCTCTTAACACGACCCATGCTGAGCATAGGCTATCACTGATCTAGTACGATGTGCCGACAATACGGCTCCGCATAGGCTCCGCCAAAATTTGGACTGCGAGTCATATAAACGCCTTTGAAGAGATGATGATTTGTGGGGCCACATTTTCTGCGGTAGTCATGCAAATCAGGGTCTAAAGCCTCATACAGACCATTTGACTTGCACGGAACGGAGTCGCCTTTTCAAGATCAGACAGCAAGCTTTCACTCAGACGTGGATGATGAATCTTTTGACCCCATCCTCTGCTCAGTCAGCTGAGTAAAAAAAATAATAATAATAATAAAAATAACAACAACAGATGCACGCTAACAGACTGTTCCACTTCCTGAACATCAACCTCCCGTGAATCCTCAAATGCCAAACAAGAGCAATCCACGTTTTCCAGCACGCCAAACCTGACGTCATGACCTGCTCAGAACTTTGGCTTAACCTTGACAAAAAGACCAACGAGATATCACCCCATTCCTCCTTCCTCTACCCCCCCCCCACCCCCCACCCCCACCCCCGCCGCTGCCTCCTCTCTTCCTCTCTTCTACTCCCTGTCTCCATCCTTCTTCTTCCTGGTCTCGCTTCTTCTCCCCGAGCATCACCTCTTCCGACTGCTCTATCAGTCACAAGGACATGCCGTCCAGTGGCAGGAGATAGATTATCGCAATCCGGGAACAGCTATCACGCACCCTTGACCTAGTCCTGTCCTGTGACTCGGTGGCTGCACACTGTTACAGGTTGTAGTCAAACCAAAAAGAAACAAGTTGGTGCATATTACAGGCCTGACGTCAGCGACAAAGTCAGTGTTCCGCCGATGAACATCTCAGCTGACCATGCCATGCAGACTGTCGTGGAATGCCATTGTTGACCTTGGGACAGACTTCAGCTTTCCAGGCTTTGACTGGACTGGGCCGGGTTCACTGAAAAAGAAGCCCCCCCCCCCCCCCTACCCTGGTCTCCAACACCAGTTTAAGGACAGTCTGGCTGACCTTGGTGTTCAGAAGGTGAGAAGACTCTAGTGTGCTCCTTCTGCTTCATGCAGCGCCTGAAGACATGCCCGCCTGACTGACCTTGCTGGGACGCATGCCTTGCCCTGACCTGACCCTTGCTGGAGAACGCATGCCTTGCCCTGACCTGACCCTTGCTGGAGAACGCATGCCTTGCCCTGACCTGACCCTTGCTGGAGAACGCATGCCTTGCCCTGACCTGACCCTTGCTGGAGAACGCATGCCTTGCCCTGACCTGACCCTTGCTGGAGAACGCATGCCTTGCCCTGACCTGACCCTTGCTGGAGAACGCATGCTGCCTGACTGACTTGCTGAGACGCATGCTGCTGACCTGACCCTTGCTGGAGAACGCATGTCCAGCCTGGGAACCTCAAACCCACGCCAGCATTGACTCCATATATAAAGTTCAGAGTCGTGCTGAGAGATGGGTTTGCCAGACCTACCGTCAGACCACAAGATGTTGAAGACCTGCTGGTCCAGCTCAACTGGCCCCTATTGGAGGCCCAGTGCATGGACGGCCGCCTTGCCACCGTGTATAAACATCGTCATGGGCTGCCGACGACCGACTGCCAGCCACATCCCAACCAGCTCCTACCAGAACAGTCGCCACCAGAGTAACCCCCCTTGATTATGATGTTACCCCCCCCCCCCTCCCCCACCACCACCGCACTCGCTTCACGCAGTGCACCTTCTTCCCACGGTCAATATTCCATAGGACAATCTCCTGGAGAAGATTCCCACAGCATCTTCTTTGGACACCTTTAACGGGAGACTGCATGCACACACATCCTAAGACTGTGTGAGACTGCATACACACACATCCTAAGACTGTGTGAGACTGCATACACACACATCCTAAGACTGTGTGAGACTGCGTACACACACATCCTAAGACTGTGTGAGACTGCGTACACACACATCCTAAGACTGTGTGAGACTGCGTACACACACACATCCTAAGACTGTGTGAGACTGCATACACACATCCTAAGACTGTGAGACTGCATACACACACATCCTAAGACTGTGTGAGACTGCATACACACACATCCTAAGACTGTGTGAGACTGCGTACACACACGTCCTAAGACTGGGAGACAGAGTACACACACGTCCTAAGACAGTGGGAGACAGCTTAACACACATCTTAAGGCTGTGGGAGACAGCTTACACACACATCTTAAGGCTGTGGTAGACAGCTTACACACATCTTAAGGCTGTGGGAGACAGCTTACACACACATCTTAAGGCTGTGGGAGACAGCAGACACACACATCTTAAGGCTGTGGGAGACAGCATACACACACATCCTAAGGCTGTGGGAGTACACCACACACACACATCCTAAGGCTGTGGGAGACACCACACACACACATCCTAAGGCTGTGGGAGACACCACACACACACATCCTAAGGCTGTGGGAGACACCACACACACACATCCTAAGGTTGTGGGAGACAGCATACACACATGCTAAGGCTGTGGGAGACACCACACACACACACATCCTAAGGCTGTGGGAGACAACACACACACATCCTAAGGCTGTGGGAGACACCACACACACATCCTAAGGCTGTGGGAGACACCACACACACACATCCTAAGGCTGTGGGAGGCAGCATACACACACACCATCCTAAGGCTGTGGGAGACAGCATACACACACATGCTAAGGCTGTGGGACACAGCACACACACACATCATAAGGCTGTGGGTGACAGCATACACACATCCTAAGGCTGTGGGTGACAGCATACACACATCCTAAGGCTGTGGGTGACAGCATACATACACACATCCTAAGGCTGTGGGAGACAGCATACTCACATCCTAAGGCTGTGGGAAACAGCATACACACACATCATAAGGCTGTGGGAGACACACACACACACATCCTTAGGCTGTGGGTGACAGCATACACACACATGCTAATGCTGTGGGAGACAGCATACACACACATCCTAAGGCTGTGGGTGACAGCATACACACACATCCTAAGGCTGTGGGTGACAGCATACACACACACATCCTAAGGCTGTGGGAGACAGCATACACACACATCCTAAGGCTGTGGGTGACAGCATACACACACATGCTAATGCTGTGGGAGACAGCATACACACACACACTAATGCTGTGGGAGACAGCATACACACACATCCTAAGGCTGTGGGTGACAGCATACACACACACATCCTAAGGCTGTGGGAGACAGCATACACACACATTGTAAGGCTATGGGAGACAGCATACATACACACATCCTAAGGCTGTGGGACACAGCATACACAAACATCCTAATGCTGTGGGAGACAGCATACACACACATGCTAATGCTGTGGGAGACAGCATACACACACACACATCCTAAGGCTGTGGGAGACAGCGTACACACACACATGCTAAGGCTGTAGGGGACACATACACACACACACGTCCTAAGGCTGTGGGAGACAGCATACACACACATGCTAATGCTGTGGGAGACAGCATACACACACATCAATGCTGTGGGAACAGCACACACACACACACACCACACACACACACACACACACACATCATAAGGCTGTGGGAGACAGCGTACAACACAAACACACACACACACACACACACACACACACACACAACACATCCTAAGGCTGTGGGACACAGCATACACACACATCCTAAGACTGTGTGAGACTGCACACACACACACACAACACACACACACACACACACACACACACACACACACACACACACGAGCACACACACACAACACACACACACAGACACACACACACACACACACACACACACACACACACACACACACAACACACCACACACACACACACACACACACACACACACACACACACACACACACAACATCCTAAAACTATATCACATCTGCCTTCTTCACCGCCCTACCACCCCCACTTGTCACCTCTGTTAGATGTCCCAGAAGCCAGGCGCTCCAACTGTGCATAACATAGGCTAATCAGTGTCACGGCAGCCAGGCGTAACAGATGCAACAAACACTTGCGCAGTGAGGATCAGGAAATGTGAACATCCAATGCAGTTCAGTTTCAGTTTCAGTTTCATCAAGGAGGCGTCACTGCGTGCGGACTAGTCCTATATGCTACACCACATCCGCTAAGTTTTGAGACCACGCTACGCGTGATTTGAAGCTGATGGATACGAACAAACTGTAAATAATTCTTGATTTCACAAAAAGTTTGAGAGAATCCAAAGAATCCATGTACGCGCATTGAAAGTAAAGTCCATAAGCTCTCATTTCGTATATCGCATGCCTACGATCTTTTCTGTACAAGCTTGCGACTATACGAAATGACTGACGGCACCGGTCCCTTGAGCAAGTCGCTTTCTTTGTTGATTGTCGGAGTTTCGATCTAAATTGTCATTTTATGAAATTCGGACTTCCCTATCGAAATCTTTTTAATGACTCCATTCCTATGATAGAAGCAACCGAAAATATATAAAAATTATCATCCGATGGACCATTCCAACAGAATAACATTTTATCGAAGATCGTGTTAGAAGCACATGGCGCCGGCCATGTGACGATAAAGCAAGTTGTGTTTTCTATCCAATTTTAAACGCAAAGTTCTTCGCTTGAACAGCATCTTGGATAATGAAATTTATATGTATAAAAAGAGCGAAATGCCAGCTTTTCATTCATTACAAAAATATTTCATGCTGTTCAGTATTTTTCATCGAAATAAAGGAAAATATGACGTAAGCTCGTTAAAAGTGGGTTCATTCTCGGACTTTAATCACCAATAACTTTACACAGCCACAGAATAGTCAAATATGACATATTGCACTTTATTCCTTGGGTTCTGAGGTTTCATCGATATCAAATATGTTTGGATACTTTGAACGTACGGCGAACTAGACAACGCAGAAGCTGTGACAGATAGCACAAATTTTGTCATTTGCTGTCTCGCGAGGCTCATTTTGAGTGCGGCGCTGCGTTGTCTTCTTTGCGGTCCGGTCAAGCTGTATATAATAAGCGGGAGCGGTGGGTGGAAGCTATCGGCGACGAGAGAAGAAATAAAGGAAGGAAAACTTTAAAGAAAAGAAAAGTTAAGTAAACGGAATTCCGTATCAATATGGAATGTCTCGCACCCCTGAGTTATCATCTATAATAATGCACACTCTTGCAGCATTGATTGAACAATCTCTAGCAGGTCCCCCAGCTGTTCTCGAAATAGTGACACAGTGATGCCTTCAGGTGGTCCTGAGTTATCATCTATAATAATGCACACTCTTCAGCATTGATTGAACAATCTCTAGCAGGCCCTCCAGCTGTTCTCGAAATAGTGACACACTGATGCCTTCAGGTGGTCCATCCTCGTCATACTTGTATTCAGTTTTAGAGTCGGTCTCAGCATCAACGTCCCGACTCTCGTCGTTGTCTGGCAAATCATCCCAGTGTGGAGTAGGATTCTTGTTGTCCATCCACTGACTCTCGTCGTTGTCTGGCAAATCATCCCAGTGTGGAGTAGGATTCTCGTTGTCCAAACACTGACTCCTCGTCGTTGTCTGGCAATCATCCCAGTGTGGAGTAGATTCTCGTTGTCCATCCACTGACCCTCGTCGTTGTCTGGCAAATCATCAGTTTGGAGTAGGATTCTCGTTGTCCATCAATTCATAGATTGCCGTCCTAAGGGTCTCGGAACATCTCTCCTGTGATCCTAGCCCAATTCTCTCATATTTTTTGTGAAATCAAGAATTATTTACAGTTTGTTCGTCGGACAATTCAAAATGGCGCCAAGATTAATTTGGTCGAAATACCAGTTTTAGCAAAAATATGGACTTCTCAGTCCAACACGATATTAAATGAATAGAATACATTAATTTTTGTGACTTCAGCGACGTATACACAACTATGTAGGTTCTGAGGTATTCATGATTTAAAGAATTTACACAATAAAAAATGAGATTCAACCAAGGGAGGTAAGGGGAAGACAACTCATGAACAAATATCTCGTTTACGACGGGTGACCAAGAAATATACACTGTTAGCACCCGGCTACATCCCCCCCCCCCCCCCCCCCCCCCCCCCCCCCCCCCTTACTCTGTTACAACCAGCGTCCTCGCTGACACAACAATGACAAGTTATCAAGTAGGGGTACAACAAATGAATCAAGGAAAAAAAAATGAGCTTTAGCCATCAAGTCCATCGAGGATGGCTACTCCCAAAACAAAACACTAACATCAATGTATCAAAACATCAAAGCGTCAAAACATCTTGTCTCTCTCATTGTTTGCATTCATATTATTCCAACTACCAGGGGCTTTCTGTTTTAATCAAAGTTTCTAGAAGTCAGCAGATTCGCATCTACTGAAATGAGCATATTGACTAGAATGGACATGTATTTTAAACAAAAAGTCAAATATAAAATGACTACAAGGGATTCCTTTCATGAACAAAACCCGGACTTTGGGTACATAAGTGACTAAACTGGACTTTGCTATTTAAAACAAAATTCCAAGAGGTCAGACATCAGAAATAATTAGGAAGAATGCGTTAAAACCCAAAGCACTGGGTAGGTACCAAGTGACAATAGTGGACTAGTAATTTGAAAAAAAAAAATCCAAAAATGTCGGATACGAAAAAGACTTGAAAGAATTTGTTATTTAAACAGAATTCAAAAAGTCAGATGCCAGAAATGACTGGGAAGATAAATTCATGAAGATCCAAAACACTGGGTGGGTACTGGGTGACAATAATGGACTTGTTATTTAAACAAAATCCCAAGATGTCAGGTACTAAAATGACTTAGCAAGGATTTGTTATTTTCAAACATTGCAAGAAGGTCAAATACAAAATATACTTGGGAAGATTCGTCAAAATTCAAAACACTGGGTGCCAATGTGACAATAATGGACTTGCTATTTTAACAAAAATCCATAAAATCAGACATAAAATGAGAAAAGGAAAAAGGATTTGTTATCAAAACCCTTTTGAGTCAAGTCCCCAGGAGGTTATGAATTTGGACGGGTTATAGCACTTTGGGGCAGAATCTCAGCAAAAGTCACTCGACTTAGTTCTCTTTTACAACTATGGTTGGCTTTTTGAAAAACAAGGGCATACATCATTTTCCAACATAAAGAACAATCAACATACACCAGCTTGTGCAAAAAAAATAAACACATGAACAAATGATTGTTTAACAAACAGTCCGCAACACCTCTTCCCAACAGTATTTAATCATAAATCAGTCCTGGAGTATAATTTACCGTAACATCCGACTAGATTACTTATGCAAAAACTCCTGATCATCCCTGCTGTCACTGTCATACCTTTTCACTGGTTTCACTGCCAGACAGGTAGTCCGTTGTGGGGCTGGCACGGATGGATCGACAGCACGTACCAGAGGCGGAACACGAGTAGCCACAGTTCTGGGTTTAGGCTGTGGGAACATCTGCCGGTCCGTCTTGGAGTCTGGTGGCGGTTCCAGCTTCCGTCTCCTCCAGTCAGGTGGTTCAGGTGACGGCAGGGTGTTACTTCTGTCAGGCAATGAAGTTGCCTGACAGGGCCAGACCCGTTGTCTGGAGGCCACAGCAGCCTGTGGTGGCCTGGGTTCTGGCCACGGATTGATGGCATGGAGGCACTGGCAGTCTGGTTGACCTTGATGCAGGGTCGACACTTGGCTATGTGCTGCTCCAGATCCCAGTACATACTGGGCCAGTAGACCTGGGGTCGCAGCATCTCTGCAGCATGCTGAAAGCCCTGGTGACCCTCGCGGTTGTAGACTGATGACAAAACCTTGGGGCGGAGCGATCTGGGAAGGAGCAGCTGCTCACACGCCCCAAGTTTAGGGTCCACCATTTGCCGATACTGCACCCCCTGTCGGCAGGTGAGTCGGCTGTGCTGCTGAATGAGGGCCTGTAGCTCGCCATTCTTATCAGCAGCAGGCTTCCTTGGCCAGGAGGACAAAATTGGCCCATTGGATGAGTCCTCCTGCTGAAGTCTGTGCCACTTCCTGGTGACAGCTGA
>CM065743.1:10637232-10639732 GCA_033310375.1 Conus canariensis
TTTCAATCAAAATACAGTGTTTGAGGAAGGTTTGGAAAATTGTTATTTTGAATTAAGAAAACTTATACCTAAGGCTGCAGATTCTGCAATCCCAAAAGTCAAATTAAAGAATCATCCAAAGAAAGCGTCAAACCCTTGGTGGAATATTGCGTGTGAAGTCGCCGTGGGTGCGAAAACTAAGGCCTACAAAAGCTGGATGATAAGCCGTCATACGCAGCCTAAAAGTAGAGTGAACAGTTACACGCTGAATACAAAAAAGCTAACACCAATAGTAACAAAGTTGTTGCTTTTGCAAAGCAGCAATATTACAAAAACGTAGTCATCAACTGTTCCAAACACCCAAACGACAGCGCTTTACTTTGGAAAGAAATTAGAAAATCTAAAGGTTCTTTTCATCTCCCAGATCCTGTCTTGATCGAAAACGATAAAATCTATAAAACAAACGAGGAGAAAGTTGAATTATTTGCTGACACTTTCGCAGCAATGAGTCAGACTGAACATCTGCCTAAAGAAGAGCAAGAACGAAGAAACTATTGAAAACGAAGGGAGAAACATTGAACCACATGACAATGACGACACGTTATATATTGATAAAAATCTAACAATGGAGGAGCTTCTGTACTCACTTCGCCGTCTAAAATCTGGTAAAATTGCGACAGGATTTGATCCCATTTCTTACAACATGATAAAGCATTTTCCACTTAGTGTCGCGGACTCCCGGCTGGGAGGTCGTGGGTTCGAATCCCATCAGAGTCATGTGGGTTTTTCTGCCCCGACCGGCTCCTACCCAGAGTTGAGTTTGCTGCGGACTCAGTGGGAAGACTAGGACCACACAGTCGAGTTTCATCCACTTAATGGATGCGCTTCTGAAAGTGTTGCTCAAATTTCCTGACCAACACTGCAGGTGCTGTATCTCTCGGCCTGGTTGACGCCGGGATATATTATGAAAGGAGCGTAGAGTACAGGCCTGTCATGTAGTCTCAGACCGAAATGGAAATCCGTAGCATCATCTTAATTTAATCATCCTCATTCTCATCGATCAGCATAAAAAAAAGTCTCAAATTCTGTGCCCCTTCATGCCCTGCTCTCATGGTGACCTCAATTTGGTGTCCTCTCCACGTCTGTGGTCTTGGTTTGGTTCCGTCGGGGTCACCGGTATCGGCGAGTCCATGGGGGCTGTCGCTGGACGGACGTGGTGGCGCCCTCCGGAGGGGGAGCTCACTCACGCCGGCTCCGCGACTAAGCAATTATTGTCGTCAGTAGGGGGCTTAGTAGGTGGTGCCCTGCGTATGTTAGATCAGAACAGGCACCACTGAACACCACCGAAGTGACTCGGCAGCAGTGCAGTGTCTCCTCCGGTGGGTTGCCTTTTAACGGCTTGACATTGACTGCTCCCTGTGGATTGCCGGTGCCGGGGCTGCGGCGGGGCCGACCGGGCTGTGGCTGTGGACGGGGTGTCAGAATGAGCGGCGTGGGTGCACTGCCTCTGATGTGGCGCAGATGTTGGGACAGAAAAAAAAAAAAAAAAAAAAAAAAAAAGCATTTTCCACAATGCTTTTTGAAAAAATTATTAGAGTTCTTCCAATTATGGTGGAATTCTGGAAAGCTGCCAATGGCTTGGAAGAAAGCAACAGTTGTACCTATCCATAAACAAGGAAAATCAAAAAGAAAATCTTCTAATTTTCGACCCATTTCTTTGACTCTCACATTGAAAACTTTTTGAGAGGATAATGAAATTCAGATTAGAACATTTCCTTGAAAAGAACGTGATTTTGCCAATATTTCAAGCTGGTTTCAGAAAAGGGAGGGGTGTCACTGATCATGTTAGTCTTTTAGCTTCACACGTCAAAAAGCCTTGGCTAAGCGACAACTCCACTTTAGCCACGTTTTTTGATATTCATAGAGCGTACGATTCTGTTTGGCATTTTAAATTATTGTCCAAGGCTCATGAAATTGGGATTAAAGGTCGTTTCCACATGTTTATCATTTTTATCTGGAAGAACGCTACAAGTGAAACTAAATGGTGTGCTGTCAGTACAAGATATGTTAACATGGGTGTCCCTCAAGGAAGTGTAATTTCTCCAATCCTCTTCTCATTGACGCTTTATGATCTTAACCAGATTGACACGAAAGGGGCAACTTTAGCTGCTTATGCAGATGATATTGCAATGTGGAAAAATGTAAATTGTAATTTTACAAAAAACAAAATCAAGCATAATAAAATTGTTGAACAGTTTCAATTTGCGGTCAGTAATCTTGTTAATTATTTGAATTAAAACGGTTTTAAATTATCAACGGACAAATCGGTTTTTATTATATTTACAAAGAAAAATATCGATTTCGAAGGTAGGGACGCTGTAAAAGTAAAAATAGGTGATTCTTTAATTTTCCTTAGTAAGCAAGTAAAATTTCTAGGCGTTATTTTTCACTATAAATTATTTTGGTGTAAACATATAAATCATCTCGTGGAAAAGGCAAGAAAGAAAATTGCGTTACTGCG
>CM065743.1:10644732-10769732 GCA_033310375.1 Conus canariensis
TGTAGATCTGTTACCCACAATTATTATGATTACCCGGGTCTGTGTACCCCTCAGATCTATGTCCCCTCCCAAACCTCCTCCCCCATCCCCGGCCCCATATCACAGTTAAAAAGTTGTGACTCCATGTAGGACAGCTGATCTGGATCCAGGTCAAGTGGTCCAGGATGGAAGATTGCAACCCAGATAAAGGTTAGATGTGTTGTGATCCCCTAACTGGTCCACTGACCCGCGTTCAATTTTGGGACTCATAACAGGTCAAAGTGTCATAACAAATTAAAAAATTAAGTGGCTCAAAATGGATCATGGTGATCTTAAAAATTAAGTAAATCAAAATGGATCACAGTGATCTTAAAAATAAAGTAAATCAAAATGGATCACAGTGATCCAGAAGTAGGTTTAAAGGTCAGATCTACAGTGTGTTGAGGTGACTCAGAATGTGTTGGACTTACAGAGTGTTGGTAGTAGTTTTATGCCCCAGAATGGTTCACAATGACACATCCCTGAATTGAAAGATCAAGCGACTCAACAGGATATCGTAACTGATCTTGATAGAAGGCTGGGTGACCTGAAATGGGCAGCTGATCCCTGTCCAGATTATGAAGGCCTGGCTGACCCAGTTTTGATCATGGTGATCCAGAGTGAAGTTAAGGTTAAAGATTGAAATGTCAAGTGATCCTATAATTGGGTATTCCATTCCAGACTGAGTGCAAGGTTGATTCACAGTGCATTGTGTCGACCCGGGTCAACTCTAAAGGTCAGATGATCCAGAATTATTATAGCAACCAACCCTTAGGGTTAAAGTCAAACAACCATCCCCAAAATGGGATGTGACCCAATATGAGGTTTAAGACTGAGTGACCCTAAATGGGTCATAGGGATTCAGAGTGGTGTTAAATGTTAACCTTGAATGTGTCATTATTAACCTCATTTTGTTTAAATGTCAAGTGACTCAGAGCAGATCATGGGCACAGACCTTGGAAAACATCAGTCTGGGCTATCAGAGATCTGCTTCTTTCTGAAATGTTTCTGTGATATAATAGGTTTCTTCCGTTTACCAAATCATGATTAAACAGGGAAAGTGCAGACAGTTATCTAAGATAATGATACTAACACAAGAATGTTTTGATTTTCCACGGCTGGTTATGGAACAAACTTCCTACTGACATCAGAGTAGCACAAAACGTTAACATCTTAAGAAATCTGATTGATCAGTGGAATCACTAAAAGAACAGGAAATATGAATATGACAAATGAGACGTTGCAACACTCGGGGCTTATTGGTGATCAGGTTTGATATTCCCATTCAAATCATACCATACAGATGGGACTTTGACTGCTAGGTTTATCTTCAGTCCTTATTATTTGATTCTGATTTCTGTCAAGGATACATAAAAGTTTGATGTGTAGGTTTGCTTACACCACGCCATGTCTGCCAAGTGTGGGCCAGTTAATGTACATAGACGACTGACAGAAAAGAGTAAAAGGAGAGACCAAAGGTCACACAGCTGGTCATAGAGTGTTGGTGCAGTGTGCGCTATTACAGGGAAAACAATAGTTCCCGTTAGTCTGCTCAAACAGAGTCTTGATGGGGTTCACCATCCTGGATTGAATCGGTGTAATGAAAATGTCACTGGTAGAATTTTTTTTTTGTCTAGCTTTCTAGTTTTTGCTTTTTCAAAGTTTTGTGCTTTTCCGTGATGGCAGATTGGAGTTTGTGACCAAGTGACAGCTAACTTCACAGAGCTGCAGAGGGAATGGAAGTTGTTACAACAAACTGTTCAGCAATCGGTCATGTGAAAAAAGTAAGAAGTCTGGAAGAAAGGTGTTTCTTTTCTGTGTCCCTGCCTCATTTTGTTTGTTTGCCTATGTGTCTCAATCTGTATGCCTGCATGTCCTTGTCTGTCTCAATTTCTCTTTCCTTCTCCAAGCATATCCATCTGTGTATTTGTCTCACTCTGTTTTGTGTCTACTGTGTGTGTGTGTGTGTGTGTGCGTGTGTGTGTGTGTGTGTGTGTGTGTGTGTGTGTGTGTGTGTGTGTGTGTGTGTCCCTGTCTATCGCCAGTCTCTTTCTCTAGATCTCGTTTTTTGTGTATGTTTGTATGTATGTTCAGTCTATCTTACATGTCACTCTGTCTCTGGGCCTCTCCCACACCATGTGTACTCGTGTGTGTGTGTGTGTGTGTGTGTGTGTGTGTGTGTGTGTGTGTGTGTGTGTGTGTGTGTCTGATGACTCATGTTTGTTTTAGTACTGAAAGAAACCCAACTTATTTTGCTTACCTTTACACCACCTTTCTAATTCTGATCGATGTTGTACTCTTCCTCTCCAAATGTGTTTCCAGTGACACTATAGTTAATCAATATCTTTGCATGTCCATATGTTATATCACTTTAGGGTGTAGACCCTAGCCAGAGTGAAGACTGGATGCACAAAAAACATGAAGTACTTGATTATTATTTCGTTCCCCCCCCCCCCCCCCCCCCCCGCTCTATTTTTGCTGTTGTTTGTCCTATTGTCTTTGCCACCTGGAGCGCCAGTCTCTTGCTGCTCTTCTTGGCTGCTCCCTAAGCAGCCACACTCAGACATGTATTGTGGCAGCACACAGAACAACAGTCTACAGAGTCATCAGTATCAAGTCATCTGGAGGACACCCTCCCGAGGAGACGCTACAGCGTTGTCGAGTCACCACGGTGGTGTTCGGTGTGTGGTGCATGTTGGATCCAACAAATGCGAGATACCACCGAGGAAGTCCCCTCCTGACAATGACAGCGTAGTCATGGAGCTAGTGTGAGTGAATGTTCCCATTCATGTGGTCCATCAATCTACAATCCATGTCAGAAGGGATGACTTTGACACAAACTCTCAGTGGCATGGATGTGGAGACTAAATCAAAATTGAGTCACCCTGAGATTAGGGTATAAGGTCTGAAGGATCAGAGAAAAGGCCTGGTCTGGGAAAAAGATCAGGGGAAGATAATGCTTGTGTTGCTGTTTTAAACAGAGTTAAATTTTCTCAGTTTATGGGTCAAACACATAGATCTGGAAAGTCAAATATTTGATCAGACGTGCGTGCCAGACTAGCAATCGAGATATGGACTGTCTGCATTACAGTTGCCCCAGGTGTGAATTTTCTCATGCATGTTTTTGCATTTTTTTTTCTCTCTAATTGAACTGTTAAGCTGACAGATGGGATAACATTACTTTTTGGAATGCCTACCACTGCCATCTGACCCATGAAAACAACAGGTCACTTTCCACAAACAGGAGTTATAATTGATCTCTTCCCTTGCAGATTTCCCAACATTGTCTTTGGAAGACTTTTGTTTTTTTATTAATGATCAAAGAGACTAATGAAGATGTTATTATTATAATGAATACTTATATAGCGCCTATTCTCGGCTGGAGACCAAGCTCTAAGTGCTTTACAAGCCACATTCGTTTACACAACGGGCTGCCTACCTGGGTAGTGCCAACTGAAGAGCTGCCAGCTGGCGCTTCGTTCAGTCGTTTCCCGTGTCATCCGGTCAGTATCGTTCAGTATCGTTCAATCAGTTTCCTTCCTTCATTCTTTCCTTTCTCACAGGGTGCATGCCATGTCTAACGTGTCATCCATACCAACGGCCAAACTGGCCTTCTCTTCCGAAAGTTGGTGATGGAATTTTACGTGTGTGCAAGATGTTATGTGTGCGTTCACACATGGAACCTCGGTTTGTAGTCTCATTCAAAGGACTGTATGGGAAATGGAGTCAGAACCAATGTTAACGCCTAGGGAAAAAAACCCCTGTACCGAAACGGCCTGGTGGAGATTCAAACCCGCAATCCCAGCATCACCAGAGTCCAGCGCTCTACCAACTGAGCTATTCCGGCCCCAAGATGACATTATGGAGTTCTGATTGGTTTGCAGATACATACAGGACTGACGTTTTGGCTTGCTTTCCTGCATATCCCAGCGTCAACATAAACATAGAGACACCTGCTGCAGTTCTCAGGAAATTTGAGCAACGCTCTCAGAGGTACATCCATTTAAAGTGGATGAAACTCAGATGTGTGGCTCCAGTCTTTTCATTCGAGCCCACACCACGCTCAGCTCTGGATAGGAGCTTTCTGGGGCTGAGAGTTCTCAGAAATACATCAATGACAGTGAAAGGAATCGAACTCGCCACCATCCAGCTTTAAAGCCTGTGACGCTAACAGTACACCATGGCAGCTGGTAGAATGCTCACAGACTTGTTTTAAAGCGAAAAGAGGAAGTGTTTATTGAGGTGTTCATTTACCGCCCCCCACTGCCAAATTCAGTAGAGAGTGGAAGAGTGTTTAGTCCTACTGGAGTACAGACATGGAATGTTCAACACAGACAGTTAATTCTACTCTCTTAATTTAAAGCAGATCTTAAAACAGGGGGACTTTGGACCTTGGAACAAGAGTAAGGGCCTGTTAGCATAGCAGGTGAGGTGGCAGATTGTTGTTCCAAAGTCTGGGGTTCAATTTCCACTTGACGACCTTCTGTCCTCTGAAAGGTGAAAGGATGTAACATGCATACAAGATTTTTGTCATGCATGCGTTCAGGCATGGGACCTTGGTTCAAACTTCAAACACCTCATTCAATAGAATAGAAGGTGACTGGAGTCTGAACGAGAAAATCTCTTTCAGCCTAACAATATCAAGAGGGAGTCGAACTCTGGGCCTTGGGAGAGGAGTCTGATGCTTCACCACCAAAGAAAGAAGCCCCATACTTTTGTTACAAGGTCCAGGGTTTGATTAACACTCAACAGGATCAGTGAAAAAGAGATACTTTCTTCTGAGTTAACACCTGTGTAGAGTTCAGTCCATTCCTAGACTTTTGGATGAGGTTGAGGTCTTAATGCATGAACTCACACATGTTTGTGTGTGTATGCGTGTGTGTGTGTGTGTGTGTGTGTGTGTACACGTACTTGCGTGCATTTGTGGTGTGGAGGTGAGGGGAGTTATACACAGGGATGTGCGTGTGAAGAGCATCTGTACGCATATGTATGGAGAAGACTGACAAGAGTGGAGAAAAAAGAGTGAAGGGGTTGGGGGCAAGGGGGATGTCGCAAGAGAAGGGGGGCGTAACGGGCATGGCGAATGAAGAAAGGGAGTGCACAGAGGGTCATGTCAGGAGAGCAGAGGACATAAGAGCTAGTGCCATTGTATGACCATGCATTTGACTGATGTTGCATTATCAAAGTGTTTAGATACGTCAGCCTGCCTAGGCTTAGGCTTTGTCAGATCAATTGACATAGGCTAGAACACCGAGGCTACATCGAAATGTTGTTATGCTCTGCATAGTTATGCGGGGATTGTCTTCAATCGTGACAGGCTCCTAGCATAACATTATCAGTCTCCAAAATCCCTGGAAGTCAGAGTATGGCTGCCAGTGTAGTGGGGTAATCAAAAACGGTCACACACGTAATGTTCTCATCCCTAGCTGATGCATTTGTACTGTAGGGTTCAAGTAGTTGGGCTGTTTGGATGATTCCTGGAGTCTTTTAGCCAGGGTACAGCAACAACAACAGATATGCCAGAAAATGGTGTATGCTTGTCTCACTGTTATCATCATGTTGGAGAGTTTTCACCGCATTCTGTTGTCTGTCATTCGACACAGCAGATGCACGGGCAGTCTGATGGAGTGACAGTTGCCAGAGAGACAGTGCAGCGGTTGAAGGCAGTGACGACCAACCTACAGCATGTGTTGCCTGCTGTGTTACGCAGTGGGTTGACTGCCGCCAAGACTGTGGTGTCACTGCAGCATGGTACATGTCATATATGTGTGTGTTTATCTGTGTCGTGTGTGTGTGTGTGTGTGTGTGTGTGTGTGTGCGTGTGTGTGTGTATGTGTGTTTGTGCATGTGTGTGTGTATGTGTGATTGTCTGTGCATTGTTGCTCTGTGCATGTGTGTGTGTGTGTGTGTGTGTGTGTGTGTGTGTGTGTAATTAGTGACTTGCTGGCAGCAAAGTGTGCAGTATTGTGATGTTCATATAGTGTATTATTATGTTTCTGTTTTGTTTCTGGGTGCCCATCTCACTTTGTTCCCATGCAGTTCTCTTTCCCTCTTTGTCCATCTCTTTCTGTCTCTGTCTCTTTTCCCCTGTGTCCAGGTCTGACTCTCTGTCTCTTTGTCTCTCACTTTGTCTTTGTATCAGTGTGTTTCTATCACTCTGTCTATCTTTGTTTATATATCTGAGTTTCTCTTTCAGCCCCTCTTTCCCACTTCTCGCCCCTCCCCTCCACCTCCTCTTCCTTTCTCTGGTCTGTCTTGCTTGTCACTTTCCCCACCCCCACCCCTCCTCTGTACAGCTAGTGTTCTGTTGCTGTCTGGTGCTTTTTGCAATCCATTTCTGTCAGAATAATGAGTTTGTGGAATTTTGGGGGTCAGTCAAACGAAGCGGTTGATAAGATTTTTATGATGATGAGGATGACTATGACAGGGTGTTCTAATGATGGTGATAGTGATGGTGATGATAATGAAATAGTTGTGATAATGATGCTAGTGATGGTAGTCGCTGACTGTGAAAAGAGTGTAACAACACGGATCGTAGATTTCTCTGGAGTCTGCTCAGACATTAAGGGGTACCGCTCCAAAAGGTTAACCAAGAAAGGAATCGCCTGCAAGGCAATTCCTGGAAGACAGCACACCAGCAGTTCTCAGGTAAGACCAGAGTCCAGCCTGGCTGCTGGCCGTTTCATTTCCTGTTTCTACGGGTCATTGACTGGGTCTTGACGACCACAACAGCACAGAGGAGAAACAGAATCCAGTGGACATTCGTGACCCTCCTGGATGACCCAGACTTTGCATTAACCTAACCTTTACCAGGCTTCCTGGGTCTTCCATGACCCAGTGACTCATTAAAAACATCATATCTTATGTACAGATAGAGCTATGCTCACAAAATCATAGGAGTTTGACAATGATCTTAACAGCCATTGGTCACAGAAGTTTCATGTATGGGCACAATCAGTTATAAGTGTAATTAGTTGTGCTTCCCCCAGGACCCATACATTTTAATGGGTCGCACATGACCCGTGCCATCAGGCGAGGAATACACTGCTGAACCGCTCTTTACCAGGTGTGGGTCTTACAAGACCCCGTGATCTGAACAGGGATACTCAATAGGGATACCAGCACGCAAAAGCCTCTACAAAATGTGTGGGTCTTGGGTGACCTGCACAATCGGGATTGTGCAGTCAAGAACATCATCCAGTAAAGATTAACATTCATCCAAGGTTCTGATGATCAGTACACTCAGATGAATCTGATTAGTTTGAAGGTTGACAAGGTTGGAACATCCATCTTCCCTAGCAGTGTCATTGACGAATGGGATGGCACAGACGCGGAAGTCCGAACAGGAATCAGCAAGGCAAGAGGAGCATTCTCTTAGCTCATAATCATTGGGAGTTATTAACATGTAGACCGCCATACAAATGTAGCTGTTCAGTTGCAGAATGAAGTCAGTCTAACTGTATGTAGCAGATACTTGGGAAAACGATGGAGAAACCAATGTGACCATTGAGAGAGTGCAAACAGTCATCGGCAGCTGCCTCTGAAGAGTTCCAGATCCACTGGCCAGACACCATCAGCAGCGTCGACCTCAGGCAGAAAACACGCCATGTCAGCAGGTTGATTGGATCAAGAGAAGAAGATGAGGGGGGATAATGCACACTTCCAGGACGCTCGTGTGGAAGACGACCTGACAAGCCTTGAAAGGGGCAGTTAGAAGCCAGGCCAACCAGGAAACGCCTGCCAAGGACGTTAGTTATTGTGATTACGAAAATGGTGTTTTTGCGGTGGTAATCACGACCCCCCAATGACCCCAGCGGTCAGGGGAATGACCTGACCTGACCTGAATCATGATGATGGTAGTGGTGATGATAATGGTGATGATGACACTGTTTGAGGATGATCTGCCCATGTGTGTGAATGATGATGATGATGACGAGGGTAATTATTGCTTGATGATGATATGACCAGCTTTGATGGTGCTGCTGCTGCTGATAATGTTGACAGCAGTGGTGGTGATGATAGGTAACGTTGCATGATGATGATGTGTCAAGATGTGGGTATGTTGGTGATAGTGGTGGTAATGATATATCAAGATGCAAGCATGTTAGTTATAGTGGTTATAAAGATGGTGGTTATGATGGCAGTGGTGATGATGATGAGGATGACAACAGTTATGGGTGCTGGTCGCCCTCCAAACCTGTAAGAGTTTTTACCATGTTCCCGAGGCAGCCGTAAAGAAGAAACAGTTTTGTGCCGTTTACATACAAGCCACTCCTTTTACACCCATTCTTATCTTTTAAAAGGTGAAGAGGCTCCGTGGTACATTCCATGTCATGTTCCATTCACTGCCTTGGCTTAAGGCTGTGTCAGGCCAATTGACATAGGCCAGAAGTAGAACACCAAGGCTACATCAAAATGTTGTTATGCTCTGCATAGTTATGCAGGGATTGTCTTCAGTCTTGACAAGCTCCTAGCATAACATTATCAGTCTCCAAAATCCCCCGAAGTCAGAGTTTGGCTGCCCATGTGGTAGGGTAATCAAGAACGGTCACACATGTAATGTTCTCATCCCCAGCTGATGCATTTGTATCATAGTGTTCAAATGTTTCAGCTGTTTTGGATGATCCCTGGAGTCTTTTAGCCAGGGTATGACAACAACAACATGTTCCATTCACAGTGAAACATGTTCTTGAGAAGTGTTGGGACTTGCATTTTGTGAGACATAAACACTTTACAGCAGACTCCATGAAAACCTTGTTCAGAGATGTCCCACCTGCTGTGATTTTTTGATTCCTGGAAGAGATTAACATTTTTGACCTGATCTAAGATTTTATGGAGGAAAGATTTTTAACAAAATTTCCGGTGTGTGTTTAGAAGGTGTGTTTTAAAGGGTTGTGTGAATGAGTTTTTTTTTGTTTTTTTTTCAATGACTTGTGAGTTGACTTCAATGCAGTGACAGCCCTGATATGGCCCTTTGCGGTCGGCTGGGTTATAAGCAACATTACCCTACCTTGCTGGTCGGTCTAGTGGATGATGGATTGTTTCCTTGATCCAGAGACCATGGGTTCAGTCTTTACTAGAGACAGCTAGGTCAGATTTTTTTTCTTCCAAGTCACCATCTCCTTAGATGTTCCCATCCCCTCTTAGTCCATTGGATGAAACTTTAAGCTGGGGCACGGCGTGTAAACGTTAACATTAAACAACAACTTGCATATGTGTGTTAAATCCCATTCCATGGTTTGCAGAAGAATAGGCTGTTGTGTGCCAGTTGGACACCTGTGTCCATGCACACGCACACACACACACACACACACACACACACACACACACACACACACACACACACACACACACAGGAGAACCAATATCAAATCATCATAAAGCAACCCACCAACGGAGACACTGCACTGTTGCTGTGTCATCTCAGCGGTATTCAGTGGTGCCTGTTCAGATCCAGCATACCTAGGACACCACATACTCAGGCCCCTAACTGACGACAGTAATTATTTAGTCATGGCACCAGTCCGAATGAACATCCCCCATCAGAAAGTTCCACCACATCCGTCCACTGACAACCCCATGAACTCGCGAATACCAGCAACCTCGACTTGAACTCACAAAGGTCACAACAGAAGAAGTTGAAACAGAGGACGCCATGAGAGCAGGACAAGAAGAGCCACAGAATGAAAGACTTTTATGCTGATCGATGAGGATGAGGATGATGAAGATCAATACGATGTGTGTTGTTGTGGGTATATAAATGATGATGATGATGATACTGGTATCGATGAGGGGGAGGAGGAGGAGGAGGATACCTCTGCTTCATAATGATGTGTGTAGATGTCGGCATGAGTCAGAAGAAGACGGCAGAACTGGCAGCGGAGTGCCTACAATGGAAGAACAAGTTTGCTGCCATGTCTTCCGACTGCCAGAAAGAAAAACAGGTGAACGACCTTTATTTCTGGTATGAGTAATGTCTACATTTCCTTTTATCCTCCATTCTTCTTAGTTTTTCTTTTCCTTTTTTGTTCTCCATTTTTATTTCAGTCGTTCTTCTTTCCTTCCTGTCTTTGATTTTTTTATTTTCTGTCTTTCATTCAGTGATCTTTGTTTTTGGTTTGTTTATTTTTTCCTTTCGTAACTCCTTAATTGTAAGGATGTTAACCCGTAGAGTGCCTTTAAGCCGTCAGCTGACGCCGCATTAAAAATGCTTTCCCAGTGCCTATGGGCCGTCCACTGACGTCATGCATTTTTCTTGAATTTTCATTCGTTACTATTTCTATCAACGGACTTAAATAGAGTGTGCGTAGTAAGCCTTATATGTCTGTAGTATTAAAATGATATGTAAATGACCACACGTGAGGGGAAAGCCCATTTATTCTCATCACTGACTGGATGACCAGCCAGCACTTCGTCTCGCTTGCAAAGATGGCGGCGCAACCTTCGACAAGCGCAGCGACCAAATCAACGTATTTACACAGCTGAGCAGGCTCTGCTAATGATTTTTGACAAAGACAATAATCTTTTATTCAACGACTCACTCGAGCATGAAGGTGAGATGATGATAGTGATGGAATTGCCAACCGTATTCGTCAGTTATTGTGTCGGGCTGTGTGACCTCAATGTGTGTTCAGCTGACTGGTTTGCCAGCGTCGAACGAGCTCGCCTAGTGTGTACTCTGCACTGCGTGCCAGTGGTCAGTGACGTGGTAGTCAGCGTGAGAGGGGAGCGCGGCCTGCTCGCGGCGCGGCACAGGGCAGAGGGAAAGGTAGGGGAAGAGGAGCAGTGAAAGAGAGGGTTGAAGTCCAGCAAGGGGGCGTGGTGGGGAGAGGGGGGCGTGGTCGTGGACTGACCTGTCTGCATAGAGTGTGAGCGTCTTGATAGACTTCTAAACTGTTTTACTTTCATTTACAGGTGTAGTGTGACAATACAAACTTTATTTTCAACTTTTTTGCTTTGTGTTCTTGTTTGGATGTGAAGATGTAGTGGTAAATACATATGCTTTTGATCGTGCAAAAAAATCTATCCAAATCTAATTGTCTAAATACTTTTTTATTATCAAAATTAAAACAAAAGAAGCCCAGATTCAAAATCTTCATTCAATTTCCTTCAAAAATCATATATATTTCATTGTTATATCTTTTGTAGTTTCTGAGCTAGAATTTTTTGTTAATTATTACCCCCAAATCATTAGATTTCCCTGGCACTGGGAAAGCCTTTGTTTGTAACATTTTCAAGCAGCTTCAAGCAGCGAACGGGTTAAAGGGACACAATGAACTGGGGTGATAGCGAGAAAAATGAAAATGATACTCACAAAATATTGCTCAAAGTTTCAGCTTACTCTGCTTCTTTTATAGCCTTAACAGCCAGAGCAGCAGAGTCCGACTTCATGTGTTTCCCTCTTGCAGTTGCAAACACAAGTTTCCAGTGACTGATGGATGAATATGCCGATATGCCAGTTTGGGACATGCACGTTTGTGGAGATCAGAGGGGGACGATGAGGGCTGGATAATGTTTGGTGCCTCTCTGGTCCCAGCAGAATAGCCCCCAGGACTGTTTCGTCACTTAGCATCAGGACCAAATTCCTTCCTTCTTGAAATATAGTTCTATGCATCTAAGACCCGCAGTGTACAGATCGTATCAGAATTATTTGTGGCATTATAAATTTTAAACCATATACACCATACACAACTGTCATTCCTCAGACTAAATTTACAACTGTTGGTAATTTTGGGCAGTTTTTCTCCAGAGTGATTCTTAGTCTTCAACAGAAGTCAATTCATTCCAAAAGAAAAAGTCTAGCACCTGACCATAAAGAGTTTGGCAGTGGCATAGGCACCAGACTTTGTAATATTCTCACACATTTTACTAATGATACAGTCATCCAGCACTCTGCACTGGTAATATCTTTAGATGTTACAACTCTTGAAAATAGAGCCATTTCGGAGTAGTTTGCAATATGTTTGTGTTTTTTTGTGTTTTTGTTTGTTTGTTGTTTTTTTAGATTTCCAACCAGCATATATCAAGGCTTTGAAAGTAATTCCTAATGTGGAGCATAGGAAATCTTGAAAAGGAAACACATGTCTCTGTTCACACTTGGCACATGACAATGATATTAATTCATTAAATGTAGACGACTGATGCCAGATTGCTGAAAATCATATTGCCATTGAAGGCGCTAAGTGATAAAATAACTTGGTAACAAAACAGGACTCACTGTCGCCCTTTGTAAAATGTGTGTGTGTGTGTGTGTGTGTGTGTGTGTGTGTGTGTGTGTGTGTGATTTCTTCCTTGAAATTGCTCCGGATATCTGTGTCCTTATCCCCATTATGAAGATGAAGAATGTTATGATCATGATGATGATAATAGCAGAGGGTAAGCAGGGGTCTTGAAAACAGACAATTCTCCGAATTTGACAGTGACAAGCTAGACAGAAAATCTCCAAGGCTGGCTGTTTTGATGACAGAGAATACACTCAGAGGAGAGAGTAAGGGGAGCAGAGCTGCAGGATCAGACGCCAAGTGCTGACATAATGTGGCAGAGCTGAGAACTGGGAATCGGTGACAGTCACATTGAAAAGGCGCCCAACAGTGATAAAGATCTTAGTGGATGTATCTGATGCTCAGAGGACTTAACCTGCATTCCACTCAATCAGTTGGGTTCTTACAGCCTAATGGCATTCAAAGGGAGTGAACTGTGCACCACACCTGTCAAGACTGTGAAAGTCTGCAGGAAATAAAGAAGGAAGTGTGACTTGTCTCAAGAGCGCTTCAGACCAGGAACTGTGGAGCAGGGCTGGGAGAAGGTGGCCAGGTTCATGGCCTGTGCTGTCCACAGGAGAAGGTGGCCAGGTTCATGGCCTGTGCTGTCCACAGGAGAAGATGGCCAGGTTCATGGCCTGTGCTGTCCACAGGAGAAGATGGCCAGGTTCATGGCCTGTGCTGTCCACAGGAGAAGATGGCCAGGTTCATGGCCTGTGCTGTCCACAGGAGAAGATGGCCAGGTTCATGGCCTGTGCTGTCCACAGGAGAAGATGGCCAGGTTCATGGCCTGTGCTGTCCACAGATGAAGATGGCCAGGTTCGCAAGATGGCCAGGTTCATGGCCTGTGCTGTCCACAGGAGAAGATGGCCAGGTTCCTGGCCTGTGCTGTCCACAGGAGAAGATGGCCAGGTTCATGGCCTGTGCTGTCCACAGAAGATGGCCAGGTTCCTGGCCTGTGCTGTCCACAGGAGAAGATGGCCAGGTTCATGGCCTGTGCTGTCCACAGAAGATGGCCAGGTTCCTGGCCTGTGCTGTCCACAGGAGTAGATGACCAGGTTCATGGCCTGTGCTGTCCACAGGAGTAGATGGCCAGGTTCATGGCCTGTGCTGTCCACAGAAGATGGCCAGGTTCATGGCCTGTGCTGTCCACAGGAGAAGATGGCCAGGTTCATGGCCTGTGCTGTCCACAGAAGATGGCCAGGTTCATGGCCTGTGCTGTCCACAGGAGAAGATGGCCAGGTTCATGGCCTGTGCTGTCCACAGGAGAAGATGGCCAGGTTCCTGGCCTGTGCTGTCCACAGGAGTAGATGGCCAGGTTCATGGCCTGTGCTGTCCACAGAAGATGGCCAGGTTCATGGCCTGTGCTGTCCACAGGAGAAGGTGGCCAGGTTCATGGCCTGTGCTGTCCACAGAAGATGGCCAGGTTCATGGCCTGTTCTGGTCCACAGGAGAAGATGGCCAGGTTCATGGCTTGTGCTGTCCACAGGAGTAGATGGCCAGGTTCATGGCCTGTTCTGGTCCACAGGAGAAGATTTACCAACAAACTCTGTCCTCCTCTGCTCTCTGCTTGGCCTTCATTCCTCTTTCCTGGATCCAACGAAGATGATGGTAAGTAAGTTTTGATACTAGAAACTAACCTTTTAGTATGATGTCTGTGTCAGTTAGAACTCCAGTGATGATCTCTCTCTCCGGGCCTGAATGGTAACAGTAGCAAAGTAAACACCATTGAAGGCGAGGATGATGGTGATGGTGATGCCCTCTTCTGGCAGGAGGTGAGCGAGCTGCAGAAGGAAGTGGCCCAGCTGTGGGACCAGCTGAACCAGCAGTCGGAGTTTGGTTCGAGTCTGGGTGCGGCCACTGCCACGCTGCTTTGGAGGGTATCACGCAACCAAGACTCCATCGCTGCCCTTTTGGGAGGGGTATGTCTCTGTCTGCCCGTCTGTTGGCCAGCGTGTAGGAAGGGGGAGGAGAGGGAAGGGAAAACGTGTGTATCAACATCGTTGTCGTCATCTTCATTATCATAGAACACTGCTCATCATCGTTGTTATCATCGTCATTATCATAGAGCACTGCTCATCATCGCTGTTATCATCTTCATTATCATAGAACACTGCTCATCATCGCTGTTATCATCTTCATTATCATAGAACACTGCTCATCATCGTTGTTATCATCTTCATTATCATAGAACACTGCTCATCATCGCTGTTATCATCTTCATTGTTATAGAACACTGCTCATCATCGCTGTTATCATCTTCATTATCATAGAACACTGCTCATCATCGCTGTTATCATCTTCATTATCATAGAACACTGCTCATCATCGCTGTTATCATCTTCATTATCATAGAACACTGCTCATCATCGCTGTTATCATCTTCATTATCATAGTACACTGCTCATCATCGTTGTTATCATCTTCATTATCATAGTACACTGCTCATCATCGTTGTTATCATCTTCATTATCATAGTACACTGCTCATCATCGCTGTTATCATCTTCATTGTTATAGAATGTCAAGTGTGAGTACACCTGACAGGGGGGGTTCTTATACAAGTAATGTGCAGTGGCAGAAACGGAGCGATCACTCAATCCCTCACACCACCAGACCACAAGAGGAAGAAGTTTCGACAATACTTTTATTCACATTACAATCATTCACTCGCACTAGCACTCCAGATGGGGTATGGATCCTAACAAAGAAGAGAAAAGATAGTCGAGAGGAAAAACAAAAAAACGGGGCATAGAAGAGAAAGGCACTATTCAGAACTAGCTGACCTAGGGGACAAAGTAAATTGAATAGACCACAAAAAAAACTCCCAAATATCCCAGGATCCCGCTACCGTCCCAACCTAACCCACTAACCTGCTACAAGGACATTCAGCAGAATGACAGAAGAAAGACAGTTCTAGAAACAATGCTACATCCAACAGGACCTACACAGCTAGAGTTAAACAAATAATAAAAAAAACAAACAAAAAAAAAAACGAATCAGTGACAGGCTTTAAACCCACGCACACGCACGCCAGACCCACGTCCACACTACACAAGATGGAAAACTCAACTCGAGTCCATGAGCCGAGGAGGTTCGCAGAGGGAGGTGGATCCTGTAGAGGGGCAACGTTCGTAGTGGGCAGGTCATCCAGTCCTAGGTGTGGCAGATGTCTCAGTGAAGGAGACGAGGTTCACCACCACCAGTCCGCACCACCAGTCCGCAGGTCTGAGTAACGGCTGGTGCCTGGGCGGAGGATGACTGCAGGGTCCGTAGATGCTGGTCGCCCAGCCAGCCCAAGACCGGAGCTGCAGCTGAAGAAAAAGGGCGAAAAATCCCGCCCTACGGCGGAGATCAGTCTCCAGATGAGAAGTCATCCCCCTATAGTCCTTGTTGTAGTAGTGTGTGGCAACATAGTGGGTCCGGCAGTGCGTCACAGTATGAAGGGTCACAATACCGTAGATAATGTCAACAATGTCTTTGTCACTACAAAAAGGGGCAAATGAATTAGAATAACCTCTTTCCCCTTTTCCTTTCCTTTTGACCTCTACTAAGGACAATTTCCTTAGTCAACAAAAGCTCCAATGAAAAAAAACAATTAGAATTCATCCACACATCTGTCACACAAACACATAAGACAAGGACACAACGAGAACGGAACCACATGTGGGGCGATACGGCAGGAATTCCACACTCCGCGGTCTAAATATTTAGCCGTTCGCATGCTCATGCGTTCCACGATCCGTCTCGTGTCCAAGAAGCAACAAGGAAAAATGAAACTAACATTTCTGATATCCTTCCGGCCAAAATCACATTGAGCGAGATAAGCATTGACTCAACCTGTGTAATCAGAAAAAAAAACACAGCTTCCATTGACCGAAATGAAGGGATATTATATAGTAAGATTTTCAACTTAGTCCAAAGCGACAGAGCCCTAGCCGCTAAGGACCGAAAACGCAATTAAAGATAATGCGTCTCTACAATTCTACAACAAGATGCATATCTTTATGCCAGTTCCATACCTGCTTCCCTCTTTGGAGCAGTTACACACGGAAAAGGTGTGCCCGAGCCAACAGCACATGAAGGGAAAAGGAAAACCTCTCAACTGCTGAAAGGTTAGAAAACCCAAATAAAACAAAACACTGTCCAAAACAGAACATATAGTTACCAAAATGGCGGGTGGGCGAGGTGAGAAACGGTTCGCTCCCCAGTCCAACGAAGGGTGGAAGCCGAAACCGTGCCGGTCCACACCGAAGGGGACTCCAGGTCAGGGACGACCCAAGGTGATTCTTCTAGCTGGCAGGGATAGGGATCCCAGAGGTGTCCAGTGGAATACTTTCCGACCCATTGAAGGGTGAAAGACTCTTCCACACAACCCACACCGAGGTGGATAAAGAAAAGTGGGCCCAGCTAGCAGAGATGGAGATCTCTCCGACTTGACGGTCCGTATACGAGTGCCACACCACTAGCCTAACCAAGATGGCAACAGATAAAAAAAAACTCACCTGTGGCACCTGACATCAGCTGATGAACCACGTGGAAAGCGATTAAAGAACAAAAAAAGAAAGTTTTAAAAGAAAAAATGAAGAGAAGTATTGGAGGATGGGAGCGAAATGCACGGACGCAGCGCACCCGGGATGACAAAAATAGCACACTGGTCAACACCCGGCCAATGTAGTAAAGAAGTCACTGGTGACACTCCAATTTATACTGGGTTTGAAAAGAAATGACTTATCTTATCAACTAAAAGTATGTACGTCCGTGACATAGAACACTGCTCATCATCGCTGTTATCATCTTCATTATCATAGTACACTGCTCATCATCGTTGTTATCATCTTCATTATCATAGAACACTGCTCATCATCGCTGTTATCATCTTCATTATCATAGAACACTGCTCATCATCGCTGTTATCATCTTCATTGTTATAGAACACTGCTCATCATCGCTGTTATCATCTTCATTGTTGTAGAACACTGCTCATCATCGTTGTTATCATCTTCATTGTTATAGAACACTGCTCATCGTCGCTGTTATCATCTTCATTGTTATAGAACACTGCTCATCATCGCTGTTATCATCTTCATTGTTATAGAACACTGCTCATCATCGCTGTTATCATCTTCATTGTTATAGAACACTGCTCATCATCGTTGTTATCATCTTCATTGTTATAGAACACTGCTCATCATCGCTGTTATCATCTTCATTGTTATAGAACACTGCTTATCATCGCTGTTCTGATCTTCATTATTACAGGACAGTTGAACTGCGTAAACAGCGAACGAGGAGTAAGCGGTAAACAGCACACAAAGATGAAATAGAAGTGATTTGTAAACAACGAGAACGAACGAAGAACAACACACAATAAACAAATAGAATTTAACTGTCAAAGTGAATAGTAAAGACTGAAAACAGAGAAGTATTCCATAGATAATGAACAAGAAGTAAAAAAGCTAACAAAGAGAGGTAAACAGTATGACAGACGAATTAACAGTAAACAAAGAGAAGTGAACAGGTAATAGAAAAGCAAGCAGGTAATAGAGAAGTAAACAGTGAATAATAAAACACTAATTAAACAAGAAGTACAGAAGTAAGCAAAGAGGCAAACAGATGATAAAGTGAATAATAAACAAAGAGAAGTAAACCATTTCCTTAGAGGTAAACAACAAACAATAAACAGAAAGAAAACAGTGATAAAAGAAAACAAACTAACAGTTTATAATAGATAAAGTGTAAGTAATATACAGTGAAAAGTAAACAATAAACAATGAGAAAAAACAATAAAGTAAACAGCAAGTAATAAACAAGAATTAAACATAGAGAAGTGAACAGAGAAATGAACAGTAAATAGATAAAGAAGTTCCCCAAAGATGGAGTATGGCTGCCTCAATGGCAGGATAAAAAACGGTCATGGACACAAAACTCCACTCCCTTTGTAGGGTAGATGGGATTAATACTTGCCTGTCCATATAGGGAGTGTCCGCAGGAGTATCAGCCAGCGTACACAGTAGTAGAAGAAGAAGAAGATAAAGAAGTAAACAATGAACTAGGAACACTAAATGATAAACAAGATGGGGAAAAGTAAACAAGGAGAAGTAAACAATAGAGGAAGATAACCAAACGGTAAATAATGAACAAAAGATAAACAGAGAGTCAGGGTTGTTAGTGGAGGGACTTGGTGACACCCTCTGGAAAGGGGCTCACTCACACTGGCTGCACGACTAAACAAATGTCATCGTCACTGGGGGGCTTAGTAGGTGGTGGTGTCTTGTGCTCGTTGGACCAGAACAGGCACCACTAACCCCTCCAAGGTGACTCGGCAGCAGTGCAGTGTCTCTTCTGGTGGGTTGCCTCATGACGACTTGATAGCGACCGCTCCCTGTGGAGTGCCAGCGCCAGGGCTGTGGGATGATGGGCCAGGTTGTGATTGTGGACGGGGGGGGGGGGGGACCAAAATGAGCGGAATGGATGCAGTAGCGGTGACAATGAGGCAGGAAGGGGGAAAAAAAGAGAGTAAAACATAGAGAGGGAAACGGTAAACGGTGAAAACCAGAATTATGAACGGTGAAGAGAAAACCTGAAGGCTGACGACGTCAACTGTATGGGATATTGGGTCGCGTTGCAAAGAAAAAAATGATGCTGATTGTGCATCATATTTTAGAGAAGAATGACGCTGACTGCTTGCAGTATTGCATCGTGTTGCAAAAGAGGATGACAGCGAGTATGTGTGATAGTGGGTCATGTTGCAGAGAAGGATGAGGCTGACTTTCTCTTCTTATTGGTCATAGTGTAGAGAAGGATGATGCTGAATATATGCGGTACTGTGTCTGTGTTACAGAGAAGGATGATGCTGAGTATATGCGATATTGTGTCGTGTTAAAGAGAAGGATGATGCTGAGTATATGCGATATTGTGTCGTGTTAAAGAGAAGGATGATGCTGAATATATGCGATATTGTGTCGTGTTAAAGAGAAGGATGATGCTGAGTATATGCGATATTGTGTTGTGTTATAGAGAAGGATGATGCTGTATATATGCAATATTGTGTCGTGTTATAGAGAAAGATGATGCTGAATATATGCAATGTTGTGTCGTGTTATAGAGAAGGATATATATGCGATATTGTGTCATGTTATAGAGAAAGATGATGCTGAATATATGCAATATTGTGTCGTGTTATAGAGAAGGATGATGGTGAATATATACAATATCGGGTTGGGTTGTAGAGAAGAATGTTACTGAATATATGTGATTTTGGGTCGTGTTGTAGAGAAGAATGTTACTGAATATATGTGATTTTGGGTCGTGTTGTAGAGAAGAATGTTACTGAATATATGTGATTTTGGGTCGTGTTGTAGAGAAGAATGTTACTGAATATATGTGATTTTGGGTCGTGTTGTAGAGGAGGAGGATGCTGATTGTATGCAATACTGGGTCATGTTTCAGAAAAGGATGACACAGACAACATGTAACAGCTCGTGTTTCAGAGAAGGATGACACTTTATGTAATGGTAGAACGTGTTTTAGAGAAGGATGACACTGTATGTAATGGTAGGTCATGTTTCAGAGAAGGGTGCTAATGTATGGAAAGGAAGATTGTGTTTCAGAGACGAAGGACACTGTCTGTATGTAATGGTAGGTTGTGTTTCAGAGAAGGATGACACTTTATGTAATGGTAGAATGTGTTTTAGAGAAGGATGACACTTTATGTAATGGTAGGTCATGTTTCAGAGAAGGGTGCTAATGTATGGAAAGGAAGATTGTGTTTCAGAGACGAAGGACACTGTCTGTATGTAATGGTAGGTTGTGTTTCAGAGAAGGATGACACTTTATGTAATGGTAGAATGTGTTTCAGACAAGGATAACACTGTATGCAATGGTAGGTCGTGTTTCAGAAGACAACACTGTGTGTAATGTTGGGTCGTGTTGTATAGAAGGATGACACTGTGTGTAATGTTGGGTCATGTTGTATAGAAGGATTGCACTGTGTGTAATGTTGGGTCATTTGTATAGAAGGAAGACACTGTAGTGTTGGGTCATGTTGTATTGAAGGACAACACTGCGTGTAATGTTGGGTCATGTTGTATAGAAGGATGGCACTGTGTGTAATGTTGGGTCATGTAGAAGGACGGCACTGTGTGTAATGTTGGGTTATGTTGTATAGAAGGATGGCACTGTGTATAATGTTGGGTCATGTTGTATAGAAGGATGGCACTGTGTGTAATGTTGGGTCATGTTGTATGGAAGGATGGCACTGTGTGTAATGTTGGGTCATGTTGTATGGAAGGATGGCACTGTGTGTAATGTTGGGTCATGTTGTATGGAAGGATGGCACTGCGTGTAATGTTGGGTCATGTTGTATAGAAGGATGGCACTGTGTGTAATGTTGGGTCATGTTGTATAGAAGGATGGCACTGTGTGTAATGTTGGGTCATGTAGAAGGACGGCACTGTGTGTAATGTTGGGTTATGTTGTATAGAAGGATGGCACTGTGTATAATGTTGGGTCATGTTGTATGGAAGGATGACCCTGTGTGTGATGTTGGGTAATGTTGTATAGAAGGATGGCACTGTGTGTAATGTTGGGTCATGTTGTATAGAAGGATGGCTCTGTGTGTAATGTTGGGTCATGTTGTATAGAAGGATGACACTGTGTGTGATGTTGGGTCATGTTGTATAGAAGGATGACACTGTGTGTGATGTTGGGTCATGTTGTATAGAAGGATGACTGTGTGTGTAATGTTGGGTCATGTTGATAGAAGGATGACTCTGTCTGTAATGTTGGGTCATGTTGTATAGAAGGATGACTGTGTGTGTAATGTTGTGGGGGGGGGGGGGGGTCATGTTGTATAGAAGGATGACTGTGTGTGTAATGTTGGGTCATGTTGTATAGAAGGATGGCACTGTATGCGGTACTGGGGTGTTTCAGAGAAGGATGACACTGACTGTATGTAATGGTAGGTGGTGTTTCAGAGAAGGATGACACTGACCGTATGTAATGGTAGGTCATGTTTCAGAGGAGGATGACACTGTATGTATAGGTAGGTAGTGTTTCAGAGAAGGATGACACTGTATGTATAGGTAGGTGGTGTTTCAGAGAAGGATGACACTGTATGTAATGGTAGGTCATGTTTCAGAGAAGGATGACACTGTATGTATAGGTAGGTGGTGTTTCAGAGAAGGATGACACTATGTGTGATGGTAGGTTGTGTTTCAGAGAAGTATGAAACTGTGTGTGATGGTAGGTGGTGTTTCAGAGAAGGATGACACTGTATGTATAGGTAGGTAGTTGTTTCAGAGAAGGATGACACTGTGTGTGATGGTAGGTGGTGTTTCAGAGAAGGATGACACTGTATGTATAGGTAGGTGGTGTTTCAGAGAAGGATGACACTATATGTATAGGTAGGTGGTGTTTCAGAGAAGGATGGCACTGTATGTATAGGTAGGTGGTGTTTCAGAGAAGGATGACACTGTATGTATAGGTATGTGGTGTTTCAGAGAAGTATGACACTGTGTGTGATGGTAGGTGGTGTTTCAGAGAAGGATGACACTGTGTGTATAGGTAGGTAGTTGTTTCAGAGAAGGATGACACTGTATGTGATGGTAGGTGGTGTTTCAGAGAAGGATGACACTGTGTGTGATGGTAGGTGGTGTTTCAGAGAAGGATGACACTGTGTGTATAGGTAGGTAGTTGTTTCAGAGAAGGATGACACTGTGTGTGATGGTAGGTGGTGTTTCAGAGAAGGATGACACTGTATGTATAGGTAGGTAGTTGTTTCAGAGAAGGATGACACTGTGTGTGATGGTAGGTGGTGTTTCAGAGAAGGATGACACTGTATGTATAGGTAGGTAGTTTTTTCAGAGAAGGATGACACTGTATGTGATGGTAGGTGGTGTTTCAGAGAAGGATGACACTGTGTGTGATGGTAGGTGGTGTTTCAGAGAAGGATGACACTGTGTGTGATGGTAGGTGGTGTTTCAGAGAAGGATGACGCTGACTGTATGTATAGGGAGGTGGTGTTTCAGAGAAGGATGACACTGACTGTATGTAATGGTAGGTGGTGTTTCAGAGAAGGATGACACTATGTGTGATGGTAGGTGGTGTTTCAGAGAAGGATGACACTCACTGTGTGTGACGGTGGTCTGTGTCGCAGAGCCAAGTGGAAGAGTTCCTCTCCCTGACCTGCAGCACCATCAACAGCTACGTGGAGGCCTACCACAATGACTGGCCCTGCCCAGACACCGACGAGTCACGCTTCATTCTGGCCCTCTGTGGCACCATCACTAGTTAGTGCCCTGTGTGTGTGTAGAGGGAGAGGGCGGGGTGGTGGTGGTAGAAAGTAGGTGGGTGGGAGACGGAAGGAGGCAGGCAGTGGTCCTTTTAGCTGGTTTACTTACCGAGTCTCTAGAACATTCATTTGAGGATTTTAGCGAGTCTTCATGAGATTTTGATTGGTTAACAAAGTCAGCTGGGGCCACAGGAATTTTTTTTTTGTTTTACTTTGTCACTTCCGACAGCTTTCTATAAAGGGAGATAAAGCTTGACGTGGAAACTTATCTTTTAGCTGATGTGCTGTGCAAAACCTGGTCAGCCCAACATGTTCAGATTTTGAACAGTGATGTAGGTTATTACATCTAACATTTTTTTTTTTCCAATTTTTTTTTTTTCAGTCGAACAAGGTTTGCACACACAATGTATCATCATTCTTTCTATACATGGTATTGATCATATAACATTTCATAGAAGGTCTGGCCATCAGTTGTGCCAGGAATCAGTGCCAAAGACAGTGTTGAGGTGCTTTGCTGTCCAGAGCTCAGCTCCGTTATTTCAAACAAAACCACAAGCAGCTGACGGTTTTGAAACATTTGTTGACACGATGATACGCTTGGACTACACATGTACAAAAGTCAAATCTACATGGACATACGCGTCACAGCGCAGGTTGCTCGGAAGCGCTTGTCTCTTTGAGAAGTTTTTCTTCTCTTTTAGATGAAGATGTTAAACCCAGCAATGGTCTTTGTGACTTTTCGGTTCATTCAGACACAAGTTCTACACACAGAAAGAACTGCCTCCAGAGCTGACAGTCTAAAATGAAAAGATGATGTACTGGGGTGATCTACCAGGAACATGGACATTTATCCATGGGGAATGAGTTCAAAAACAGTTGTTGTAATGTGTCCTTGAGAAGTGTTTCTTCAAAGGATGGAGAAACTCTGTTGATGTAGCGTGAGAAGGTGACGGAACCAACATAGAACTGGTTAGAAATGGACTGAACATGACTGAACATGGTTGGACGTGGTTGATTGTGGTCAAACCTCCTCCCTGATAGCATTTGTACCCATATTTACAAACATCCTGTTCTTAGGTGTTCCTTCATGTCGCCGACTGTGCTTCTGCAATTCTGGGGTGCGCTAGACCATTTACATTTGAAGTATACCTACTGTGTTTCTGATTGTATTAATATAATAGAGTTCATGTCTAGAAGCAGTGTTGGGTCATTTTGATGAAAACGTCGAAGAAGTTTATGATTGTTGTGTTAATGTTGGGGTCGGAGGACAGGTCTGTGTGTTGTGGACTGTTGTAACAGTCATGTGAAGATTTGTCAGTCATGCACCAGACGTAAAGACTGTGTACTTACACTGGATGCCAGCACTACACAGGTTACCTGTACCTCCCTTGCAGATTTCAGAACATTACTCATCAATACGAACTCTTGTCACTCATTTCAGTCGGTGTTTTGTGTCTGCTGAAGTGTCTTCAAGAGCAGGAGTTTGATTCTGTGATGTAATTATCCTGCAAGGGACGTTGACGGGACCTCCTGTCAGTAATGGGAATTTTCTCTCTAGTTAAACGTTATTTTCTCTCATTTGTAGAACAACAGCAGAAGAACGGAGCTCTTTTTCTTTATGATTATAAGATACATAGCCCTGCCAGTCACAGAATACCTTTTTCAAGGTTACTGAAGGGGAGGAGTGAGGGGGGGGGGGGCATAGATCCCATTTTGAAAGAGAAACAAACAGCACAAAGTATTTTCATAGGTACGGCAAATAATAATGAGATAACGGTTGACATCCTTGGTAGACAGACAGGAGAATGGACCGTAAAATCAAGAAATGGAACCGTTTGGAAAAAAGATCAGGGAAAGATAATGCCTGTCTTTCCCTTGCAAATTGAGTTACCCTCTGTTACTTTATTAGTCAAGCAAATGATTTCAAGAGTCAGATATTTGATTTGACGCACCAAGATAATGATCAGAATGTTAGCTGTGCATTCTAGGCATACCGTTTCACACTCATTTTTTGGCTTCTTTTTTTTTTTGTATTTGATTGATGGGGGCCAGCATCGCTTTAGGCACGCCCACCAGTGGCATCTGACCAATGAAATCATTGAATCACTCTCACTGAACGCGAGCTGTAACACCATTTACCTGTCTTGCTCATTTCTGAACATGGTCTATTGCATGGTCAGACACATTATTTCGTTAACAAACCGCCCAGTCTTTCATTCGTCTTCTTTATGTTTAAAACCCGCTGCTTCTTTGATACAAACAGGAACAATGTTGTGTTTAGGGGCTAGAACAGAGCTGTTCACCCACATGATTTCGCTGTGTTTATATAACAGTGAATACAATGAACTAAAATAAAACACTTTGAAAAGACAAAATTCTGAAGACGAACTCCCTGTGTGGTATTGCCCTTGCAAATGTAACCACAGCATGGGCTTTGACAACTGTAGCTAACTTTTGTACACAAAATCGAATCAGGCTGTGTCTGCTTTATCGACAGTATGCTCTGAAACGTTAAAAAGATCAGCGATGGAGCATGAGTTTAGGCCAAAGTATGCCGATGAATCAGGTTAGATAGTAATTGGTGTTAGAAAGAACCTACTTTTACCAAAGTTTATGCAAGAGCAGGTGGTTACTAGCTGGAAGAAGCCTCTACAGTGAGATGACAGTTGGGGGAAAAAAAAAAGAAGAAAGACCCTTTCTGCTGTCTCGCGCTTTTTTACAGAAATTTGGACCTTCGTACACACTCTTTCCAGAAAATATGTTTATTTTGGTTGAAAAGCACACCAAGAACAGTTTTAAGGTGAAAAAGTCTGCTATGTTTTTTTTGGTTGGGAAGCACACCAAGAACAGTTTTAAGGTAAAGAAGTCTGCTATGTTCATTTTGGTTGAGAAGCACACCAAGAACAGTTTTAAGGTGAAGAAGTCTGCTAGAAGTTAGAAGAAAACTTTTTCTGACTGTGTGCTGTTACTGTGTTTTTTCTTCATGCACCATAGACACTACATGTCTTTCTGACAGCTCCTTTAACTTTTGTGCGCTGTTCATGCTCTGACAGATGTGGCGGCCTCCTCGTACGGACGTGATTACCTGATGGGCAGTGAGAATGGCAAACGACTAGTGGACGCTTTCTTAGCCTTCCTGTCCCAGGCTCCCCTCCACAAAAGCGCCAGAATCAAAAGGTGGGTGAAAAAAAAATAGAGTAGAACGAAAAAGGAATATTTCCACCTTTCCTCCCTGTTTCATTCTGCGTATGAACATGTGCCTGTAGCTTTGACAGATACTCTCATGTTGGGGTAGGTTTCCATGCATCTGCTGTGGCATTTTGTTGTGATACTAGTATTGTGGTTTTTAATGGCAGGTGTGCAAGGTTTTGTGCACCCTGTAGAAGAGATGAGGGTTGCAGCTCATTGCTTCGGTGTTATCATTGGTCTGTTTCATTTGTTTGGAGGTGTAGTAAGCACACATCTTCTGTGTTATCGTTGGTCTGTTTCATTTGTTTGGAGGTGTAGTAAGCACACACATCTTCTGTGTTATCGTTGGTCTGTTTCATTTGTTTGGAGGTGTAGTAAGCAAACATCTTCTGTGTTATCATTGGTCTGTTTCATTTGTTTGGAGGTGTAGTAAGCACACACATCTTCTGTGTTATCGTTGGTCTGTTTCATTTGTTTGGAGGTGTAGTAAGCACACATCTTCTGTGTTATCATTGGTCTGTTTCATTTGTTTGGAGGTGTAGTAAGCACACACATCTTCTGTGTTATCGTTGGACTGTTTCATTTGTTTGGAGGTGTAGTAAGCACAACATCTTCTGTGTTATCGTTGGTCTGTTTCATTTGTTTGGAGGTGTAGTAAGCACACACATCTTCTGTGTTATCGTTGGACTGTTTCATTTGTTTGGAGGTGTTGTAAGCAAACATTTTCTTTTATTCCTCAAGTTTTAGAACATTGTTAAAAGTTTGGTCAGTCGTGTTGCTGTCATAGACAGAAGATCTCTTTTTTTTTTTTTTCGGTAACTGTCGCTCAGCATCTCAATGCACAACCTTTGAATACATTCCCACCCACTCACACACACCACACACACACACACACACACACACAACAGAGATAAAGATTGATAGATGGACAGATACAGATATAGACAGATAGACATTTATACATATATATAGATGTAGCCGGGTGCTAACAGTACATTTCTTGGTTACCTGTCGTAGACAAAATGTTTTGTTCAAGTGTTACCTTCCCACTTAACTCCCTTGATTGATGAATCAAAATACAAATACCTCAGAACCTACATAGTTGTATATAGGATACTGAAGTCACAAAAATTACTGTATTTTATTCATTACAACCGTACTGCTCCGAGAAGCTCATATTAACTCTAAACTGGTATTTTGCACAATAGTTTTGGTGCCATTTTCAATTGTCCGTCGAACAAACATTGAATAATTCATGATTTCACAAAAGTATGAGAAAAACCGAAGAATCCAAAAATGCACATTAAAAGATAAGTCCATAAGCTCTCATTTTGTATATCGCTTGCCTAGGATCTTTTCTGCACAGGCTTGTGACTATACGAAATGACTGATGGCACTGGCTTCCTTGAGCAAGTTGCCTTCTTTGTCCATTGTCCGAGTTTTGATCCAAATTACCATTCTATGAAATTCAGACTTCCCGATCGAAATCTTGCTAATGACTCCATTTCTGTTATGAATATAACTGAAAATGTATAGAAATTATTATCCAACAGTCCATTTCAACAAAGCATTTTTTAGTTGAAAATTGTATCAAGAGTACGCACCGACAGCCCGGCGAAGAGAAAAGTCAGTTGTGTTTTCTACCAATTTTCAAAAACAAAGTTCTCTGCTTAGACATCGTCTTGGATAATGAAATAATGTATGATAAGGCGAAATGCCAGCTATTAATTCATTATAAAACTATTTTATGCTGTTTGGTATTTCTTATCGAAATAGAGAAAAATATGACGCAAACATGTTAAAAGTGGGTTTACTCCCGGACATTAATCAACAGTAATTTTACACAGCCACAAAATTGTCAAGTGTGACTTACTGCATTTTATTCCTTGGGTTGAGGTTTTCATTGATATCAAATATGTTTGAATACTTTGCATGGACGGTGAGCCAGACAACACTGAAGCTGCGATAGATAGCAAAAATTTCTGTCGGTTCCCGTCTTGTGAGGTGGTTTTGACTGCAGCAGTGTGTCTCTGGCTTTGCGGTCTGGCTCGCGCTGTATATATAGAGGCTCTGTGTGTCAGGGTGCTCAGTGTGTTCATTGTGCTCAGTGCGCTCAGTGAGAGTGTTCCCAGGACAATGTTCCAGGTTTGAGATCCTTGTTATGGAGGGGGAATAAACGTGAGAAAACCTCCACATCCTCCTCTTCATCTTCTTGACCGGCTGCTGTCCCTTGGCTCCAGAACATACCTGCTATCGTCTGCCTGTCTTCACCTGCACACCCCTTACCACTCCAGACTATCACACACACACACACACACACATATATATAAATGTATATATATATATATTTTTTTTTTTGAGAGCAAGAGAGAGAGAGAAGTCCAGACCAACAAGTTTAAGGTTTTCACAATCTCAGGCTTTAATGCCTTCAAACTGAGTATGTTGTTAGGAGTAAAGTTGCTGTCATCATCAGCTCTCACTCTATCACTACTTGAACATAAATCGAAGAAACCTGCTGTAAGGCAGAGGTACATTGCTGAGAAACATGCAACACACTACAGCCGTCTTCATCCACTTACTTGATATCCTTCTACTGACTCCAGCTTAGGTCCTGTGGTAGGAGACTGGAGTCTTCAAATGCGAGTACGTGTGAATGAATTGTCAAAGTCAGTCTTGGAGCCAGCCGAAGTTTTTTCTGAGTCTCTCACACTACCTCTTGACAATTTTTTTGTAGTTGTGATGAGTCCCTTGACAACTCCACCTGATCGGTCCCAACCATCCTGTTGTACAAACTGTACAAACACACTCCCCCCCCCCCCCCCCTTTTCTCTCCCCCTGTGTCTCACACACGGCAGTATAGATTTCAAATTTCCCCCCTCCCCCCTTCCTTCCCCTCTCAAATTCTCACCCCTTCACTATCCCTGCTGTCTGTCAGAAACTCTCTTTGAAACCATCCGACAGCCTGGCAACAACACCACTGACAAAAAAAAAGGTTACATCAATTTCAAAGTCTCTCGCCCGTCTCTCCCCCCTCCCCTTCTCTCTTATTCACCACCAGCACGCAGTTGCACGCGGGGCCTGACAAATGATGCTTCTTCTTCTTCAGCGTTCCAGTATCTGGTAGTGGGTTAACTCGTTTTACCCTGTTGGGATACTCACACTGTACTCGAGAGTATGGTCAGTTCACTCCGACTTCGTTGAGTGGAGAAATTTGTGGGAAGAGGTTGTGGAAAAAGAAAGATAAAAGATATGGTAGACAGAAAGGACAGTAGACGACAGTACAGCAAAGGAGGAGACGAGAGTTACTGAGAGCGAAAGGAAAAGGGGACGTTACTAGCACAGAATGTCCAGAAGGAGGGGGAACTATTTGTACAAAAGACTCCCCGGTATCCCCACAGGGGATGGCAAATGATGCAGTTATGTTAAACCATGCTTTGTCAATTAGCATGCGTTGATTTAGGTGCTACAACACAAGCGTACTTTCACACGTTCGAAACTGGTCAATTCCACGGTAAGGGATGGGGGATGACAGACCCCCCCCCCCCCCCCCCCCCTCTTCTTTGTCTTGAGTAACACACTGTCAACTGGAACAGAAAGTGGACTTGACAGTTGAGCAGATAAAAAGGGGACACCGAGTCCCTCCCACTCACTGATTCCCCAGACCAGCTGCAGATCAAAACAGTGTAGCAAGAAAGACAGCGGGGATAAACCAGAGAGAGTGCATGGTCAGCTCACTTGATCAGAACTCCTTGTCTAAGCTTCACTGATCTCCCAGAAATACCTGGGACCCTGCCTACCCTGGGCAAGACAGGTTGTGAAGACACACCACAGCCCAGCACTTTAGCAGCTGGTCTGTACAAGTGGATCAGACACCAGCAACAAGAGAGAGATCAACTATCCTCTCTGACATCAGATAAGTTCTGATATTCCAAGTGGACTCCAACTCAACTCATCCACAACTTTCCCTCACTTCATGATGAAACAGTGAGAACCAAACCTCAGCTTGAACGATCTGATTTTTCTATTGTGAAGTAGCTTTAATATTTCACCATTGTGAAAACAAGTAAAGTTGATATGTGAAAGTACACTTAACTTGTGTCAGTTCTTTGTTGTTCAGTCAGTATTGAATTTTTGAACTTCTCTCTAATTCTGTCTCTTGGAGCTACAAGTATTTTGAAGAGTACAAGCCTAAGAAAACTTATCCCTGAGCCACTATTGAGTATTTTAACAGTCCCGAGAAAAAAAAAATCTTTCGATGACTAGTACTGGAAAGTTGCAGCTTCCACCACTAGTAAGAGAGAGGGTGGAGGTGAAATTTTAACATAACTCTAGTAGAGAAAATATTCCAAGTCCTTCCTCTAGAGGACACACCCACTCACCCCCAACTCTCGTCACGGTAGTTAGGATTGAGTTTTTCTGTATCCCTGTCTGTGTCTTTCTTTTCATGTGGTTACATCTTTCTCTGTCTCTCAGACTGTCCCCAAATTCTGTGTCTTTTTTTATGTAGTTATGTCTGTCTCTGTCTCTTGGACAATCCCTGAATATGTGTCATTATCGTTTTTCAGTGTTTAGGCCTTTCTCCATCTCTCTGACCACTCCTGTTTCTGTGTTGTTTCCAAGTATGTACATTTGTGAAAAAAAAAAAAACACAACAAAACAGACAACGTGGGGCATGTCATACCATATGTGTTTGTGTGTGTGTGTGTGCGAGCGTGTGTGTGTGTGTGTGTGTACAGGCATGCATGTGTGTGTGCGTGGGTGCATGTGTGTGTGCGTGTGTGTGTGTGTGCGTGGGTGCATGCGTGTGTATGTGTGTGTGTGTGTGTGTGCGTATGTTTATACATCTGTGTGTGTGCGCAGTCTTATGTTGATGGGAATGTACAACATCAGCATCAATCAGAAAGGGGTCCAGTACTTGACGAACAAACCTGGCACTCTCTCCCTCATGGCCTGGCATCTCAAAGGTGGGATGGCGCAGTTTTCCTTGAATTTCAGAGTTTGTTTTTCTGTCACAACTATGGAAGCGTATGGAAGGGGTCTGTTTTCATAAAGGATGTGGATAACATTGCCTCAGGTCTCTGAACATGTGATGTTGACAGCAAAAGAGCAGAACACAAAGATTGAACACTCCCCAAAACAAAGCAACAAATCATAATTTGTACATCGCATAGCTTTTAAGATGTGTTGAATACAATGGTCGTTCATTTATATCTTTCTTCCAGAAAACTATCTTTGAACAAACGTATAATCTGAAAAACACTTCTGGAAAAATTGAATTTGTTAGCACTCAGTCGCTGGCAAATGGTTTGCCGCAGGAGTTTTATGTTCATAGCAGTCAACTGGCTTAACTCGGTGACAGGACTGATTAGTTGTGCTGGGAGAGGCAAGGGTTGACATAGATCTTAACAAGAGGCAAGGGTTGACATAGGCCTTAATGAGGGGCAAGGGTTGACATAGGCCTTAATGAGGGGCAAGGGTTGACATAGGCCTTAATGAGGGGCAAGGGTTGACACAGGCCTTAATGAGGGGCAAGGGTTGACATAAGCCTTAATGAGGGGCAAGGATTGACATAAGCCTTAATTAGGGGCAAGGGTTGACATAGGCCTTAATGAGGGGCAAGGATTGACATAAGCCTTAATTAGGGGCAAGGGTTGACATAGGCCTTAATGAGGGGCAAGGGTTGACCCAGGCCTTAATGAGGGGCAAGGGTTGACCCAGGCCTTAATGAGGGGCAAGGGTTGACCCAGGCCTTAATGAGGGGCAAGGGTTGACCCAGGCCTTAATGAGGGGCAAGGGTTGACCCAGGCCTTAATGAGGGGCAAGGTTGACCCAGGCTTTAATCAAAGGCAATGGATGATATCGTCCTCAGGGAAAGGTGAAGGTTGACATCGGCCATAGTGAGAATCAAGGCTACAACAGAGCACATGAATACAAGGTAATGTCGAAACAGTTTTCAGCAAGAGTTTGTACGTATGTTCAGCTGAAGGTTCCTTATTTTTCCATTGACCTTGATTGTGATAAGCTGTCCTGATTATAGAAAACTTTCTTTCAGTTTTTATATGATGGTTTTTGTACATAGTTTACCCTCCATGGTTCTCGACCTGCAACACTGTGTATATGTGTTCTTGTAATTGTTTGTTTTGAATATTTGTTGACGGGATGGCAGTGCACATGAGACACTTACACAATTGATATTTGAACTGTTTTTTTAGTTGTAGATTATTTCTTATCAATCATAATTGTTCTTATCATTCAGAGGAGACCAATGGAGAAAATCGAGTCAACACCCTGCGTCTTTTGCAGTCGATAGTAGCAGAATGCGACACAAGTACGCCGGCCCAGTTTCTGCAGCCGGTATGTTTTCTTTTTTTCAGGAGAGATAAGAGAGAAAGGGAAATAAGGAGATGGAGAGGAGAAAGAGGGTGGGGGGGGGGGGGGGGGGGGAGAAGATATAGAAAATGTGGTTGAAGGTGAATAAGGAGGGACAGACAGAATCTATCTATATATATAAGAGGATGTAGCAAGCAGTGATATGCCAGCTTCCTCTTAAATCTGTGCAGCCAGTTGCAGTTGAATCTCCTGCAAATGCAGACTTGAACATCTATACAGTGTTAATGCATTTTGTACGCCAATTGACCAGTAAGAACAAGCAATACTTAGAGTACGTAAGAACATGCTAAACAAAAAAAAGGGTCATGTTCAATCAAACTGATTTGCAAAATTGTTTAGCTGCTGTGTGTATAGCCCATCACTCATTTGTTAGTCAAACAGAATCTCTCTTTGCTTCAGCAGTAGCGGCCATGATGGCAAACTTCAAGTGAAGAAAACACAAGTTACCCAAAATTAGAATGAAAGAAACAGAATGTTGAAAAAAAAAAGAATTCAGTCATGGAATACATGCAGGAGTGCCTGCCGTTTGCGTCGTCAGATGTCTGATGCATGTTCTGACTTGTTAGAGGTGATCTCCGTGTATGACACTACAACAGTCCCACATGACACTGTGACAGCTGGAATCATTTCAACTTGAATAATCCACATCTATGACACTCTTACAGTTGTCCATGAAGTATGCTAGTTTTTTTCCACCAATACCCCAGATTCCAGGAAATAATAATACAGCTGAAAATTTAGGATTCCCGGGTCTTCATGGGCATATTTGACACTTGAATTCAGGGTATTTCTTAAGTAACAGGTAACAGACTATGTAAGGTCTTGAATGCTTCATGTTCAGACAGTAGACTGCATAAAGTCTGCATTGCTGCATATTTAGACAATGGACTATATCAAATTTGCACTGCTACACCAAGTCTGATTCAGACAGCAGACTGTAGAAAGTCTTCATTGCTTCACATTCAGACAGTAGACTATATAAAGTCTGCATTGCTGCATATTCAGACAGTAGACTTCATCAAATGTGCATTGGTACACAAAGTCCATCTACTCTCTGAATGTGAAACAGTGCAGACTTTACGCGATCAGCCGTCTGAATTGGACTTTGTGTAGCAATGCAGATTTGATGTAGTCTGCATTGTTGAATATTCAGACAGTAAACTGTATAAGATATGCGCATGCAGACATTAGACTATATGAAAATCTGCATTGCTACACAAGAAAAGATTCAGACAGTACACGCATAAAAACATTGCTACACAAGAGAACTATAAAATAGGCATTCTGGCTCACCCAGCTCCGCCCAGCTCCAACCGGCTGAAGCCGGTTTCGCTGTTGCTCCGCCGGCTTACCCAGAATGCCTATTTTATAGTTCTCTAATAGTAAACACTTTACAAACATACATAATGTGTAGGATTATCTGTTTTTAACACTAATTTAGAAAACTTTTGAGACTTCAGTTTTTGCTTAATCCTTCGTTTTTCTTGATCGTCTTCAATAACATCATTTTCTTTCATACATTCATCAAATGCGTCTCTATCTTTCATGTGGAATAAAACCACTGTCTTTAATTGCTCTCTAAAGTCTTTTAAAACTGAGTTATATTTCTGACATAAAATCCACACACTTATCCCAGCATGTCTTCCACTAAAAGCCAGTTTTGATAAAGTGTTTCTTTTTTTGACTATATCCTTTTCTGCTGAACAATCATCTATAATAAATAGTGTTTGTGTTCCTTCAAACTGTCTAAAGAAATGTTCTAAACACTCACTCAATTTATTGCTAGGATCAACTAAATAGATTTCATCATCCGTCCATATAAACCTTCTGTCGTGATATGCTTTGTTCCATTTGAGTGTTGGACAGAAAATTACAATATGATCAAAATTATAACTATAAACTGTTTGTAATAGGTCGAGGACAAATATTGTTTTTCCACAACCAGTCTGTCCACAAATCAGTGAACAATGAGGGGTTTTTGTCATAAAGTTTAACATCGGCATTGACACCAAAGTCGTCTGCTCCATAGTTTTTAAAACAGAATTTAATCTAATCCAGTTATTGTTTTTATCATACTCTCTGTCAAAACTTGTTTAGTATAATAAAAACCTATAAGGTCTAAATGTGTAAGATTAATCCAGTTTAGTTCTGTAAGATCGTTTCTATTTAGACTAATATCAATTTTGTTGCTTGTTGTTATGACCTTAATATCCTCGCCATTGTAAAGAACGACGACAGTAACTTTAAGTTTGTCAACGTCTAAGTTTTGCCAGCTAATAAGAATTCCTTTCATAAGATTGTCACTGACGCCCAGAGCTCCATTTCTCGCCTCATCTTTTAAGACAGAAATTTTAAATATCATTGTGAACGTGTCTCCTAATTTTGTGCGTGGAATAAACTGTAATTTTGTAGAAGCTTTCTTTAAAACCGATTCTCTTCTGTGGAGGATGTACTGTTTGTCCCCAAACGGCTTTATTTCGATCTCTTTCCGACTGTTGTCCTCTGGCATAAGACTTACATGTAAAGGGCCAGAGTTCAATGCTTTTCTGAAACTTTTTTGACGGTCAAAAAATGTAAATGGGCTTAAGAATTCAAATTTTATGTCCCATTCTAAATATGGTTCTAAGTGCCATTTGTTGTCAGTTTTTCGAACTATTTTATATTTATACTGACCCGCATTATTTGCTTCTACATTGCGTAGTTGTTCTAGTTTAGGAAACCTTTTGCTGTCGCTAACCTCTTTGCGTTTATAATAACCATCTTTAGTGTACTCAAAACCATACAAAGTGCCTATCTCACCGTTTTGTTCAAAGTCCTCAACGTCTGCAAGGTCTTTTAATTCTAAAGTTACACACCTCTCAGGCGCTGATGTAACTCCTGATTCTTCTGGCCCACGAGACATTATTTTTTAGTACACCTTATTATTTTATTTCTAAAACAATGTGCAGGTTATCACATTTCACGACTTTCCCTGTTTTATCTGTGATCTTTATATTTAACGATCTGACCCTCCCACAAGCTAATCTTTTAAACTGTAAATTAGGGAATTGTATAATTTCATAATCGCAATATGCAGCTTTCCCTGATGGAAGAGCTCTTAAAACAGTTGAGGGCCTTCCATCATATAAGTTTTCATCAGTGCTCAGCTCGTCCAAATGAACATAGAGTAATGAATGTAATGCAAGATCGAGCGGATATTCTCCCTCATAAGTAGTTTCATCTGGTGCAACTATAAAACTATGATTGTCAGTTGCAAAGCCTAACATTTTAGCTAGCTCTACATCAAAAAGGTAATGGTCTACTTCTTCTTCAGGTTTGAATGTCAACATTATTTTCAAATTTGCATTGTTAAGTTTGAGAGTAATGTCGAAGTTACTCATTGCTTCTTTCAGCGAGCAAAACCCGTAATAACCATCAGGTATGGTTAACTGGCTAACTAAGTTTCCTCTATTGTCAACTTTTTTAATCTTATTATTCTTCTTGGATTCAGTTATATTAAACCATACGACTTTGTAAAAAATTTCATGGAGTGCGACCCTTTGGGTTCCGCAGTTATTATCAATAGCATATTCTAAAAACGAAGGACTGTCTTGAGTTGTTATTGTTACAAACATTTTTAAAACAAATTTAAAAATGAGTGCATTCAAATATACTAATGCAAAATATTCTGTCGGGCCGCACTACAATCTTAAAAATATAACAACTGACACCCTTGACATTTCTGTGACTCAGTCTGACGCCGTTCAAGTAAAGGTTAGTACTCCATTGGATCGTTATCTTAACCCTCCTATTAAAAAAGACTACATCGCGAAAGTGTGGTTTAGTCATCCGATGCAGTTTTATCAGAACCAGTTAAACTTTGCTGTGTTTTGCGCATCAACTGGGTGTGGAGTGTCGTATGCTGATCATTTAAATCATCCTGATCCTTTGGTGAGGTCAGTGTATAGATTTCATTTTTATTACACCTTCAGACATATTTTATCTGAACTGCAAGCGCCATTACCAAATGACAAAACGTTTAATCCATTCAGCAACAGAATAGATTACAAGGCTTTTGAAAGGATCTGTAACGAATTTGATATTGACCCAAAGACAGACTTTAGACAAAAGTTGGATCTTAATCATGGTTTAGGCACTCTTTATTATTGGGGCGTGCATAGAAAGTATAACTATGATTGGAATCCTCCTTACACATCTTTCTCTTCAGGCACAACTGTTCACCTCGGGTCCATAGAGCAAGAGCATAAAACAGCATGGACAACATTTATTTTGGATACCTCTAAGGGCCTAACAAAAGCGGGAATAGAACGAATAAACGACTCTATTCGTACTTATGTTTGGTGTTTGCTAGGTTCGCAAGCACAAACGAGATCAAACATAATTGATCCTTCTACTGGCTTTGACGCCCAAAAACAGTATTTAGCAAATTTAGAGGATTCTATTAATTCTGCAGTTGATTTGCCTTCAAGTATTAAAAGGTACCAAAATGTTTTGCAATACGCAAGATCGAAAGTAGACTTCGCCGTTGGCACTGGTTTATACATGCTGCCTTCTGATCTCAGACTTCAGATAGGAACAATAATAAACTATAATAATGAAATCCTTGTGGCTGGCAATGAAGAGAAGGTCGGAAAAAACGACATAAATTCTAAGCCAGCAATAGCAATAAAAAAAGAAGCCCCACCAATCCCCGAGCCCTCCAAACCCCCCCATCCAATCCCTGTGGTCCTAAGAAATAATGACCATGAATATGAAAAGACAGCACTTGTTATTGGATTAACTGCCCTAGGATTACTTGGTCTTTATCTTACTATAAAGTAACCCAACTATTAAGACAACTAATGTCCATAAGTGCTCAGCCATAAAGCCAACTACTTTACTTGCGGCAGACAAAAGCCAGCTAACGATCCCCCCTAATATGCCAGGTAAAGAGTCTATGGCCTTAGTGGCTAATTTTTTTAATAAACTTGCAAGATGATCAAGTTGTTTTTTTACCCATGATTTATCTGATGGTGGTCCTGGTGGCACTGCTCCCCCACCACCGCCGCCTGTAATAGCCATCACCAGTGTACTTATTGCAAATCCTAAGGCTGTTATAACACTTGCTAATGTGACACCTTGCTCTCTAAACAGTGTTCTTATTCGTTCTGCTAACGTTGTGTCTTCATATAAAATTCTTTGGATAGTTTCTCTTATTCTGCTCACTTGAGTTCGTAATTGTTCTCGGTTATTAGACAACACTTCTAGTCTTGCTGATCTCTCTTGTTCAAGATCTTTTAGTCTTTGTGTTATTATTTCTTTAACACCAGGTCCTAAGTTGTGGTCATCAGCCTCAACTAGTTTTTCTTTTTCTCTTTTTATATGCTCATCTAGTTCACCCAGTTTTGCTAAATTGTTTGTTAACTCACCCCTGATGCTTCTTAAAGCATGATCAAGGGCCACTATTTCTCTCATAGGTAGCGGCGGATCATGCATAGTTTTTAATGCTGTTTCTTCTGAAAAACTGGTTTCTGCTTGTATTATTTCGTCTGCTGTTGGGCTTAAATCTTTAAGTTCCATGTTTTGTATTTGGTTATCTGTTGGGAGTTCTTGTAGTGTGTTTTGAAGTTTAGCAACTGCTTCCCTATCTAATTTTAGTTTAGTAATGCCAAGGCGATTTTGTTCGCTCACACTGAGCCTTTGTCTAATTGTACTCTTTTTTAAAAACTTTGATGAGTCTGGTTTAGTTGTAAGCTGAACAAGTTGTCCTTCGTCGTTTCTCACAAACAAATGGTCATCTTTTGTTTCAAAATCATTAGGGTCTATAAATTCGGGAGGTTCTTGACCTAAACTTTGATAAAATGATCTGACCTTACTTTCTGTTAATTCATGTCGCAATGAGCGCAATGGATGTGTCAAAGGTGTCATTTCACTCATGTCGTCTCCAGGATCAAAAACATCATAATCTTCAATGCCTGCCATGTTTTTAAAAATAATTTATTTTTGTTTTATAAAAAAATGTCACAAGCATATGGCTCAATTCTTGACCCGCATAGAAGACTGAAAGAGCCCTTTGGCGTGAAGGGAAATAAACAGAATATTATTGTTCCAAATAATCCATCTACTATTGATTCAGATCAAATTCTTACTGTTAAATTTCCAGACCTAGGAGCAGATGAAGTGATTGTGCCGGGATCTGCACGGCTTACTTTCAAAATAGAACTTGATTCAGCAACAGACGCAAACAGGACAGTTGTACAGAATCTGGGACGGGCAATCGTTAAGAAAATTTCTATAAAACTTGAGGGGCAAGAAATATTTTCTTTACACAATGCAGACATATTTCTAATCTATTCTGATCTATGGCTAACCGCGAATGAAAGGGCCGATCTTGCGTTTCAAGGAATCGAAAATAACGAAGCACTAAAACACAGAATAGACGCCAAAGATGCTAAAGCCGGCAACAAGTATGAAGCTGTAAGTTTTGCTTATGGAAATCGCTTTTCCATACCCTTAGATTTTGAGTTGTTAAAAGCGCATGCGCCATACTTTCAAGGAGCATTAAAAGACAGATTGTCATATGAACTAACTTTTAATGAATACAAACGTGTCATTAAATCTACAGACACTGATTCCAAGTACAGCATTTTCGACATCTCGTTAGAGTTTGACATTGTTAGCAACCCTAACTTAGCAAGGCTGATTGAGCAACAATATCAGTCAAAATTAGCAATATATTACGAAAGAGTGATTCATCATTCAAAATATCCTAAAAGCAGAGCAGACACTATATGGAATTTTAGTTTTAGCGCCGCAGCACGATCACTTAAAGGTATTTTATTGCTGTGTGAAGATGATAAAGAACCATACCAAAGACAAAGTGAAAAGTTTATCAATCCTAAAATAACGAAAGTACAATGTTCAATTGAGGGTAGTCCTAACCAAGTCTACGGTAGCGGGCTTAAACCTTATCATCATTTTGATGAAATAAGAAAATTGTTTGGAGGCGGGAGGTGTAGAAATCCAACAGTAGACCTTGTGTCTAAAGATCTACACCTTCACAGTGTTAGACTTGATGAATATTTAACAACGAAATACGGTTTATGGATTGACCTAAGGTCAACAGAGGATAATCAGTTGCATGGGAGTGGGAGAACAGTTAAAGACGTAATAAACATTCAAATTGATAAAGAAAAAGAGAGTGATAAACCACTTAATGTACATTTGTTTTTAATATATGATGCGCAGCTGAATATTCAAGATAACAGATTAAAAGATATCCAATACTAAATTATTTTTATTTTTTAAAAAAAAGCATGTCTGTTCAGGTTTATCCAAAAGTGCCCAAAGAAGAGATAGTAGGCAACTCTGTTGCTGTAGACATAAAAACTTTCAGATTAACAAACATAACACAAATGCAAACCCAACTAGAGCAGGACCTTTCAAAATACAGTAAAACCAAACGAAGGTATTCTGCTGCCTTTAATGCTGTTACATATGTTAATACTGGAGCATCGATCACTAGTGCTCTATCAGCAGGAACAAGTGTAGGTCTCTTAGCAACAGGCGTAGGTGCACCGGCAGCTTTACCTCTAGGTGGTTTGTCTTTAACTCTTGGCCTGTGTTCATTGGCTGTAAGTGCTGTCAGCAAAAAAATAAAAGCTAAACTCCAAAAGCACACAGCTATGGTTCAACTAATAACAGCTAAACTTAGTTCCTTCAAACTGATAATTGATAAAGCACTTGTCGACTCGAACATCACGGATGAAGAATTTAGTCGCCTACAGGCTGATTTTGAGGACTACAAAAGACAAAAGTTTGATCTTCAAAGAAAGGCAAGGGCAACTTTTTCTCAACAGCCAGACACCGACCAGATAAAAAGGAATGCTTAAAAAAAGTAAACAAAACATTAAACTCTGTTCTAAACAGCTCACATTAACAACACCAAAGGGCGTTTATACTTTAGTTTATGAGTCTAAGCACAAAAAGACCTCTGATATTGATTAATTAATTTAAATAAATATTTTGAGTTAGAAAAGAAGCTCAACATGGATAAGATATATGACAGTTTTGACTCTTGGTTAGATGCAATGGAAGAGGAAGAGCGTTTGTCAAAAGCTTTAAATGAGGTCGTTTTAGAAGTTATTGATCCAACAAACGTGCAGGCAAGCGTTGTGCATGCAATTTCTCAAGTTCCAAGTAAACTAACAATAAACCCTCCAGTTAAAGTAAGGTTAGTTGTTTTAATCGACTATATAACAATAAACGAAGAAAATCTAGAAGTCTGGGTCTCAACTAAACAGCAGACTATTCTTTCTTATAATGACTTAACACCCGGTTGGGCAGATCAACTTCTTACACAGTTTAATGAAGCCTCTGAAGCAGCTAAAATGAGAGGCTCTGGTTGGTCAGAGGGTGAAGTCCTAGACATCAGATTAAGACAGGCTAAGTATGAGCCAATTGTAGGCAAGTCTTACATTCCACTGCCTCCAACATTAGTTGCAAAGAGAGCAGTTCTGAACATAAAGAATTCAGACGACAAATGTTTTATGTGGTGCGTTCTTGCTAGGCTGCATCACGTTGCCAAAAATGCAGAGAGAGTATCTAACTATTTACAGTGGGCCAATGATCTTAACTTTAACGGCCTTGAATTTCCTATGGCTGTAGACAAAATTGATCAGTTTGAAAAACAAAATCCACCAATAACTGTTAATGTCTACACATGGTCTGAAGAAACCAACCTTCTGCCAATTAGAGTATCAAAGAACAGTCCAGCAATAGGCGAACCAACCAAACACCATGTAGACTTACTCCTAATGCAAAGCCTTAATGGGTTGCACTACACTCTAATACGCACAATGAGTAGATTACTAGTGCATACTACAAAACAACATAGCAAACAAGAATTCTGTAGAAAATGTTTAACAAGAATTCCGTCTGTTCAAGCAGCGAGTGAACATGTAAAACATTGTCTCAGTCCAGTTGACTGCAATACAGAACTAATTATGCCAAGAGAAGGCAGTAAGGTTAGTTTTAAGAATTACAAAAAACTCCAGAGGTCTCCATACGTTGTTTACGCAGACTTTGAATCGCTTATTGTTCCTTATGAAGGACCTGCTCCAAAACATTTACCAAAAACAGTTATAATGAATAACCACCAGATTTGTTCATTTGCCTTCATTGTTGTCAGGTCAGATGGTGAATATTCAAAGCCAGAATTATACAGAGGACCACATGCAGCAAAACATTTCTTAAAACGCATGCAAGAAGTTCGTAATGTCTGTTCTAATAATCTAGTCCTATCCGATCTTAAGATGACCTCTGAAGATCAAGATCGCTATGACTCAGCCACTCACTGTTGGATTTGTGGTTTAGAGCCAACACCTAAAAGTTTAAACCCAACAGTAAGAGATCATGATCACATTAGCGGAGAATTCAGAGGAGCAGCACATAACAATTGCAATCTTCAACTAAAGTTTGATCCTAGGACTTGGAGACTTCCTATATTCTTTCATAACTTGCGAGGTTACGACTCTCATCTTATATTGCAAGCAGTAACCAGCGACTTCAGGGTGTCATGCATTGCGCAGTCATCAGAAAAGTACATGTGTTTCACTTTAAATAACATGTCTTTCTACGACTCTATGCAACACATGATGGGTTCATTAGAGTCACTGGCTATGTCCTTAAAGTCCTGCCCAATAACAGAAGAATATTTTGACCCAACTCTTGTTAGAAAGGGCGTTTACCCTTATGAGTACATGAACAGTTGGCAAAGGTTTGACGAAGATACACTTCCGCCTAAAGGCGCGTTCTTTTCTAGTCTCAGAGGAAAGGACATCAGTGATTCTGATTACCAGCATGCTCAAGATGCGTGGCAGAAGTTAGAGTGTAAAACGATGGGAGACTATCATGATTCCTATTTAATGGCGGATACCTGTTTGTTGGCGGACGTCTTTGAAAATTATAGGAAGACCTGCATGAAACATTACAGCCTGGATCCTGCGCATTACATTTCTGCGCCTGGGATGAGCTGGGACGCTTTCTTAAAATTTACTGGAGTACAAATTGATTTATTGTCTGACCTGCCAATGCTTCAGATGATTGAAAACGGATTGCGTGGAGGAATTAGTATGGCGTCGCACCATTACTGTAAAGCAAACAACAAATACTTGGACGACTATGATCCAAGTAAAAGGTCTAACTATCTCATGTATTTAGATGCAAACAATCTGTATGGATGGGCAATGGCGCAATCACTTCCATTACGCAACTTTAAAATGTACACAGACGGTGATACGAATAATATTCAAAAAGCATTAAAGTGGTTGGGCAGTTTGACGCCAGATCAACAGCATGGTTTCATTCTAGAAGTTGACTTAGAATATCCTCAGGAACTCCATGATTACCATAATGACTATCCATTAGCAGCAGAAAGTCTAAAGATGGCAAAAACAGAACCACCTAAACTTGTGCCTAATCTTCGAGGCAAAAAAAATTATGTCTGCCATTACAGGCTTCTACAATTTTATTTAAGACATGGTTTGAAGTTGACAGCTGTTCATCGTATAATTGCTTTTGATCAAGAACAGTTCATGAAACCATACATCATGAAGAATACTGATCTCAGAACTAAATCCGCAGATGCTTCAGAAAAAGACTTTTTCAAGTTGATGAACAACAGCTGTTTTGGAAAGACTATGGAAAATCCGCACAAGCGCAAAGATGTCAGATTGGTCACTAGAGAAAACGATGCAATTAAGCTGGTGTCAAAACCCAACTACCAAGACTTCAGAAGATTTCATGATCAGCTTTTTGGAATAATGATGAAAAAAAAGAAAGTCAAATTGGACAAACCTGTTTTTATTGGGTTTACTGTTTTAGAGCTGTCGAAGCTTTTGATGTTAGAATTTCTTTACGACTACTTTAAACCCTTGTATCCAGAGTCCAGAGTTCTGTACACAGATACAGATTCCTTTGTAATTAACATCCCTACTGAAGATTTTTACAAAGACATGGAAATAGAAGTAGCTAAAGGGCATGCAGGATGGTATGATACATCTGATTATCCTAAAGATTCACCTTTGCATTCAATTACTAATAAGAAGGTTTTAGGAAAGATGAAGGATGAATTATCTGGAGGGGTGATCAAGGAGTTTATTGGTTTAAGGTCAAAAATGTACAGTCTTGCTAGCCAAACAAAAACTGTTAAAAAAGCAAAGGGAATATCTCGTAGTGTTGTGCAGTCAAACATATCGCATGATAACTACAAAGAAGCATTGTTCAATAAAAAGACTTTTCATCATGACAATTACAAGCTGCGATCTAATCTGCATGAGATTAACACAACAGTTGTAACAAAACGGTCTCTTGACCGCACTAACACAAAAAGAGTATTTGTTAATCCAGAGTATTCATATGCGATTGGTCACTGGAGGACATTTGGTCAAGCGCAATTAGATACTCAGTAATTTCTTTATCCAGTATAGCCGGATTATTTGTGGTTGTTGTTTCAAGATTTTTGATTTTTTCAAAAATATTAGGATCTATTGGCAGTTTATTCTTTATCATTGTTTTAATAATAAATTTATACGCAAATAATTTTTTTTGAGCTTCCATTTTAACTCAGAAATGTATTTGCCTAAATTAACTAAGCGACTGGAACTGTGTCTGGCGGGATTATCTGCAGTTCTTCCTTCACAAAAGATCTTCGGGGGGCTGGTCGTTTTGTTGTGTCAGTTTCTCGTAAATAATACACTGGCGGATTCATTTTCACAATTTTTTTTATCTCATATGGATCAACACTCCAAACTGGATCTGTTGCCCTGATGCGAGTGTCCCCTTCCGCTTCTCCCGGTGAATAAAGGTATCTCACTTTTAAACCAAATGGTAATAGTTTACTGGATGAGTCTTCAATAGCAACATTTATTGTTTGTTTTCTGATTGCTTGTACTGGTTTTAGCCCTTTAAATTCTTCATTATTCATTGCGCGCAAAACTGAGGGCAGTCTTTTTACCCATTCTGTGTTGCGAGAATTGTCAATCAGCTCTCTGTGATACTGGTAGGAGAAAAGTCTTTCAGATAACTGTTTGTTAAAGTTTTCAACCAAAGCCTGTGATCTGTGAACTCCTGGAATGCCTCTTTTAATGGTAACTCAATGTTTTAACAATAATTGATTTACTTGACCTTTAAATTCTTTTCCATCATCGACTTGAATCATGCGAGGATAAGTTAACGGGCCTCGTTGATATATCAGTTGTAAAGCGACAGCAACAGCAGAAGCACTCTTTTGTGTTAATGGTTCCGCATCTTTGTATCTTGAAGCTATATCAATGACTGTAAGTGCGTACTTAAATCTTTTTCGTCTGATTGTATCATGGGGTAAATATAGATCCATTTGATGGGTGTCGTTTGGAGTTATATTCACAAAGTGTGGTCTCTGTATTCGTTTAGGCGCTGGTAGATAAATTTGCCAAATCGCTTGTTTAGATAACCATTCTTTTGCTGTTTGTTCACTAACTCCCGCTGCTTGGCTTAGCTTTTTAATTGCAGTGATTCCCTTCCAATATCCTTTTGGCGAATAATAGATCTTGTTCATTTTTTATTCAGCCAATATTATGTGCAACAAAATACACAACGGTCATGCCAAAGACAATAAACAATATTTCTTGCATCTTTTGTTTTTCTGATGGTTGATAGTAATCGCTGAATTTTGGTGGGGGCAATGTTTCAACTTGTTTGCCTGTCACTATATAATATTCTTTTATTGCCTGGTCAACATCTTTGAATGTGTAAGCTGCATGTCCCTGTTGTTTAAGTCTGTCGTTAATAAAATCTAACTGCTCCATTCTTTGCTTTTCATAGGTGTCTTGTGCAGCGGCTAGTTGCTCCATAGCTCTGTTATGTCTTTTTCTCTCATCGTTATTTTGTAGTTTACTAAACGCGTAATTACTTCCGCTGAAAGCAAGCGCGTTGACCACTGCGCCGCCTATCATCATTACGAGTGAAGCCATTTTTATAAATGTATTTTTTTTACATATTTATATTTTCTGGAATTATTCCTTGCTTAACTAGAAAATCTTTCGTAGCAAATGAAGCTGTAATGACAGCAATCAACTTTGCTGAGTCTTCAAAATCTAGCTTGCCAAGATCTGCTGGTTTTATTCTTAACAAGCTTTTACCAAGCATTGTGTATCCTACACTTAGACCTCCAATAACAGCAGAATGGTATACGAGGTTGGCAACAGTTTTTTCGGTGCTCATTTTTTAAAAATAAAATAATATTTATTATTAATAAAACATGAACTGCGACGATCTACTAAACCTTCCTGAACTTATGATTACAAATAATCAAGTTGATGACCAAGCTATTATGCCCAAAAAGGAAAGGCTGTATTCTTTGGCAGCATGTGGAAAAACAAAACAGTACCTTGGAAATGAATTCAGCATAGAACAGATTCAACAGATGTCGCCGCAAGACATTGTAAAGTATCACAACAGGTATGAAGCGCAACTGGGGTCAAGAATGGTCAAAAGTGTCGGACAAACTGTTCTTAGTTTGTACACTAAACTAGTTAGTAGATTTGCACCCATTGATTCTGAACAAGATTTTATGTATGATTTAACGCAGGATCCAGTTTTAACAAAGTCATTAGAGTCTCTAGGATGTGATCTATATTACAGATTTGGAACATTATTGTCGCCAGTAATTATGGGGTTAATTACGTTTAATCATATAGATTTTATTTCTCTTAAAAATGACCGAGCAGAATCAGAAAACGTTGAATCAGGTGGAGAAAGTGACCCGTGAAAAGAATCCTGGGCGCGTTGAAGCAGGGAAAAAATTAGCAGAGTGGAACAAAAAAAGAAAATTAGAGTTACAACATATAACTCATAATGAAAAAACACCAGTTGTTTCAGTGCCAGAGCCACAACAAGAACAAGTTGTTTCAAGTCCCGCAACACCAAAGTATTCATGGATTATTTGGATTAAAAGAGTTGGCATTTTTGGCGTCATTGCTGTTGGTGGGGGGTGTTATTACGTTTATAAAACATATAAAGAAAGACAGCAAAAACCAAAGCAGCCCAAAAAATCACAGCCACTAAATACAAAATCTGAACAAAAAAGAATACCAGAACCGCCAACAACAAAAGATCATTTTGATCCATTTGATATGCAGTAATATTTCAAGAACTTAATAAATAATTATAAGTGACTTGAATAAGAACTTGATAACGACTTCATGACGACTTGATGAAAACTTAAATAAGAACTTGATAAGAACTTGAGGTAACTTGATTAAAAACTTAAAGTAACTTGATTAAGAACTAGATTAAGAATTTGGGGTAACTTGATTAAGAACTTGGGGTGACTTAATTAAGGACTTGGGGAAACTTAATTAAGGACTTGGGGTGACTTAATTAAGAACTTAATTAAGGACTTGGGGTGACTTAATTAAGGACTTGGGGTGACTTAATTAAGGACTTGGGGTGACTTGATTAAGGACTTGGGGTGAAAAGTGGAACTGGTAGGACCACTTGTCATTTGATATGTCAGCCACTTGCTTTGTGACTGAACAGGATGTGTCTGGGCGCTGAGCAGTGATTCGTTGTCGGGCTGGCCTGCAACTACTAGTTAAGCGCGATGAAGAACAGAGAAAGAGGCAGCTCACGCTATAGCAAAGAACGTGTTAGCGCACGCCCGCTGTGCGGACAGACCTATTGGATTAATAAACTAAGAAAGACGACAGAACTCTTTGAAAAATATCCGGAACTCTCAAATCTGACAATTTCTATTACACAAGCCATCGCGTTGACGCCAAAGATACATGCTGTTCTAAAAACCCACGCCGGTGTGGCAGCTGACTGGATGTGAAGAAGGTATGTACATTGTCAACTAACTGACTGTGTGCTGTGTTCTGTGTAAACAAAGGCCTCTTGTCTGTGTTAAGTCGTAAACCCCACACACCAACAAACCGACACGCACACTGAAAACGGCGAAGTGGTGGCTTCCCATTCGAGAATGTTCAAGAACATTTGCTGATGCAATAATGTTGCAAGTTGACCTGGCGCGCCGCCAGCCCGGTGAGAGAAGAAACGCAGTAGGCGCGCGAGGCGTGTTTTATTGATTTTTAGGTCAGAACATAGGGAGACACACAGTTTGTAAACAGGACGCTCGGCCTGCTGACTTACTGCGTCGTTATAATTGTGTTGTCTTGGTCTTGCAAAAAAGCTGACAGTCAACCGACTGGTAGTACAGACTGTTTGGGGGAACGCAGACACTATTTATTATAGATGACTGTTCGGCCGAAACTGGCTTTCAGTGGAAGACATGCTGGGATAAGTGTGTGGATTTCATGTCAAAAATATAACTCAGTTTTAAAAGACTTTAGAGAGCAATTAAAGACAGTGGTTTTATTCCACATGAAAGATAGAGACGCATTTGATGAATGTATGCGTGAAAATGATGTTATTGAAAACGATCAAGAAAAACGAAGGATTAAGCAAAAACTTAAGTCTCAAAAGTTTTCTAAATTAGTGTTAAAAACAGATAATCCTACACATTATGTATGTTTGTAAAGTGTTTACTATAAGAGAACTATGAAATAGGCATTCTGGGTAAGCCGGCGGAGCAACAGCGGAGCCGGGTGAGCCAGAATGCCTATTTTATAGTTCTCTACACAAGAAAAGATTCAGACAGTAGGCTGCATAAAATATACATTGCTACACAGGAAAAGATTCAGACAGTAGACAGCATAAAAACATTGCTACACAAGAAAAGATTCAGACAGAAGACTGTATAACATATGCGTTGCTACACAAGAAAAGATTCAGACAGTAGACTGTATAAAATATGCATTGCCACACAAGGAAAGATTCAGACGGTAGACTGTATGAAATATGTATTGCTACACAGGGAAAGAATCAGATGGTAGACTGTATGAAATATGTATTGCTACACAGGGAAAGATTCAGACAGTAAACTAAAAGGTCACCATTGATACACTAGGTCAAAATGTTTAAGGCACGCAGATAACTTGAATCTCTGTGGCAGCCACTTAATATCGCATTGGCATCTATCTTGATACACCAAATTAGTGTTTGCCACATTACATCGCATTAGTCTGTCACATCTCATCGCATTCGTGTCTGTCAGATCACATCAAATCATAATAATATCTGTTGGTTTACATCTTACCATGTCACATCACACAAGTGAATTGATCGCATCTGTCACCAGCATCTGTCCCCTCATTTCAGATCCCACGTGACGTCCTGAAGACGCTGAGCAGCGACCGCAACAAGCAGATTGCCGACCTGGCCTTTGACCTTATCTCCGACCTTGGTGCCATCTCTGTGGAACACTAAGTAGATCATCCTGGCTGTTTGTTGTTCATATTGCCATCTCTACACCTCTGTCCTGTCTTGTCGCTCTTTATCGATTTCCCATCTGGTACATGCTGGGAGTTATCAAAGAGGGTGTTGTAGGTCTTGTGGGTAACCCACTGGTCCCTTTATTGAAGGATCCTTGGTTCAATCCCAGAGTGAGACGGACAGATCAGAGTAGACTTTCTATGGTCAGTATCAGTGCTGAATCCAGCCCCCTCCAAGTTGATTGGAAGAGAGCTTAAACAGACATTGTGTGTGTAGATCTGGTGACCGATTCAGAAATCTATACGAGATTGATTTTTTTGTGTGTGGTCAGTACTGTGGTTGTTTTTTAAACCCGGATTTTCACACCAGTGCATGCCATAACTTATGTCAACATGTACTCATTCATTTAGATACTTTCCTGGATCCCCTCCCCCCCTCTCTCTCTCTCTCTCTCTCACACACAGACATACACACACACACACACACACATACACACGCGCACACACACGCGCACACATACACGCGCGCACACACACACACACATACACGCGCACGCACACACACACACACTCACACACACACACACACACACACACTCACACACTCACACACCCACACATACACACGTAAACAAAGTGAAAAGAGATTTTGGCAACTTTAATTTCAGTCCAAGTACGAAAACAGGTTGTGTGTGTGTCTCTTTGTGTATTTCACAAACAGCGTAATAAAGTGAACTCTGCGTAGAATAAAAACTGATTTAAAGTACCAGTCTGTACATAATGCAGACCTAGAAATAAAAATAAAAAAGATTAAAGGCATCATGCTTTGCTAATTTTACACCAGAACGAGAAATGAGATGCATATGAACAGTGACTTTGTGACAAGGCTGAGGACATCACAACTGCCCATCGGTTGTACAGACAGGGTTTGTCAAGGGCAGTGTGTTCCCAGGTGACTGTGACCATGTAGCATCTCTTGAAATTGGCGTACACAGCAAACCTGTTTGCTGCATTTTGTACACATGTATAGCGAAAATTACATGAATATGACTAACTGGAAAAAAAAAGAAGAAAAAAAACAACCCCCCCCCTCCCCCAAACAAAACAACCTAGAGACGGAAGTTCTTGAGCGTTGATTGCATTTGTGGTTTGTAACCATTGCATTAGTGTGCTAAGACTGAAGAGCGACGACTCCCGGAAACTGTTGAGCACAGAATCGTGTTTGGCTGCGTCTGTGTCTTTTGACGACATGCTGATACGTTGGAACAAGAGTGGGGTCTTCAGGGTCTGAAATATACACATATATATATATATATATATATTATTTGTATGTATGTTATGCATAGTGTGTGTGTGTTAACCTGATAAGAGAGCCTGAACCTGAGTTAGGGTATGCTGTTGAATGAGGTTTGTAAACAGTTTGTGTCAGAAGAAACTATTTTTATGTTAGATGTTGGAAGATCAGGTGTCCCTCTACCTCCTGTTCGATTCCAGTGATAGAAGATGAAAACGAAATCTTCCCATTTCCCCTCCTGCTAAAAACTTGGAAGACGTCTATACCCACTTTGTAGAAAATACGCTGATTGTAGTTGAAAAGGACACCAGTAGCAGTGTTAGAGTAAACAGCTCTGCCAGAGAGTCATAGCTGAAAGGTCTACCCTGATCATACTGCTGCTGCATCAGCTAGCCATAAAAATCCATTTTAGGGACTCGTTATCCTTCACGCAGACATTATGCCTCGCATGGAGAACACTAGGATGGTACATCTCTTGAACCAGACATGTAATATCTCGCGTGTAATGTTATGTACACAATTATCTCTTGGGTGATGTTATACTGCACCTTTTGTGTGATGGTATATGAACATATCTGTGTTTTCTGTAATGTTGTATTGAGATGTTTATATAACTCTTGGCAAATGTTACACTAACATATTCATCTCTTACATTAGTTACAAATTTGATTTCGCGTCTTCCAGTTTCTCCCATCAACTTGTACTTGTTTAGGCGAGTCTTTCAGCCTGTTACTAGCTTGTTTGACTATGTTGTGGGGCAGATTACGCTGAATACAGTACATCTTACACGGATGGGACAATATGTGGTTCTAACAGCCACACCAGTTGTGGGATTTAACTGGTTCCTGAAACCCAGTGTTACAGGAAGTGTCATAATCAACCACAGCCTGTAAAGAACCGTCTTAAAAGCGTGTCTACATTGAACCCAATCAGAAGGCCAGCTCCCATCACCTGTTAATTGTTGATAGGACTATTTTTTGATTGAAGCATTTTGTTTTTGCTGTTGTTGCTTTTTTCTTTTTTTCTGTTTTGTTTTGTTTTGAAATCCTGGGTGTGGTATTGTTGCAGTCAGACAGGTACTATTGACATTGTGGCCAGTTCATGCCATGTCGAGTTCTCTCTGTCTCTCTCCGTCGATGTATGGCGACTTGAGGAGGTCTTGAAAGGCCTGGTGTTTATGTGGTGATGTGGGCACTCTTTATGTTTTCAGTAGTCAGCTGTCTTAAGTTCCTCCATGTTCAAGAAACCGTGGAAGCTGTATCTTTTTTTTTCTTCCTCACCTCTGTTTCTTGAGTTACCATACACTGACGCAGTCGCCACCAGCAGACAAAGGGGTTCCTTAGAAGAAGAGAAAAAAAATTGCTCAGTTCTTGGGGGGGGGGGTTCAACAAGTATGCGTTCCCAGCCCCACAAATGTTATGAGGCTTCTTTGAAATTGGTGCAGTTTGATGAACATCTGAGCATCACATGGTGCATCACCCACCTCTCTGTCCACCCATAACCAGGTCCCTTCACTCCTACAGCTTTCGTCTAATGTTTTCGCTTCTGCCGAGTCTTAACAATGCTCGACATCAAAACGCAATATTATTTTGCCTTCATCCTGGTCGACAAAGTGATGACTAGTCATCCTTTCGAACAGGTTTACATTTATCCTTGTAGGCAAAAACAGTGGTGCCCACTTTGCGAAGAAGTTTACATGAGACTTTGTAACATCAGTGTTGTCTCCTAGCGTGTCAAAAACGTTACCATCAGTCCGCAGATTCCCCTGCCACTTTTTTGTCTCCTAAGATTTCACCCCACCCCACCCCACCACTACCTGCCCAGCTGAAATATTTTATTTTTCGTGGATTCTCTCTCATCTTTACTTTTTGCTGAAATCAACGAATTTGCAGGCAAGTGAGGGTCTTGATACAAAGAGAGAAAAGCAAGGAAGCCACTGTGTTCCACCTGTCGACACATGCTGTCCGAATTGGCAGCGCTGTGTATGCTGAACGGCACATTTGACATGCAGCAAGCTCAATTGAAAACTGAAATCGCAGTGAGTCGCTTAGACTGAAATTATGGAAACATGACCGCATGTCTTGGCAGCCTTATATTACACTTACTGATACATACTGATAAGTTTGTATACCAAGATTCTCTCCAGAGAACTGTCGAACTGTTTTGTACTGCATGCCTGCTTTGTTACATGATGTTCAGACTCTTTCGTCACTTGAATCTCACGGTCAGCTGCCTTCACAGTAAACGCCGCCATGTAGTCCAAAAGATACCCCAGCATGCTAGGATCATCTTGAAATAGTTACAGAGAAGCACATCAAGGGAGTTAACTGAAAATGACACAGCCCATGTCCACAGCAGTGATGGCACTTTCATTCTTGTGTGTGCGTTGCTGTCACATGTGGTAGCTTTCTTTCTTTTTTTTTTTTTTTTGGTAGCTTGCTTTTGTTGTTGTTGTTATTGTTGTTTGCTGGTATGATCTGTCATCTCAACAGTACAGGCTGGAAAAATGGAATAGCACCTTCACTGATTGAGAGACTTTTAGTGGTGAAGATGGTACACAGCTCCGTGGTAGGCTTTGAACTAATTCCAGCACACATTGTTGCATACACTGTTGCGTCTTCATTCATTCTGGCTGTTCATTTTGCTTGCAGTCAATCATTAGAGTCCATTGTTGCATACACTGTTGCGTCGTCATTCATTCTGGCTATCATTTTGCTTGCAGTCAATCATTAGAGTCCATTGTTTGAACTGGAAGAGTTGTTGAGAGTAATCTAATTGAGATTTTTTTTCTGTAAAAGTTATTAAAATGTTTGGAAATTTGATGTAAATTTGATGTGCACTAGCGTGATTGCAGATTGAAAGTGTATGTGTGGGGATGTGTACTGATGTACAAAGACTGATACAAACAAATGAACATTAATGCATATGTTGATCAGCATACTAACTTTTCAAAATATGTTTGGAGGAAGGGAAAGGAAGTGATTGTGCAGATTGATATTGGCAACATGTACACAAACCCGTCATAGTTACACAGATGTAAGTTTTGAAACACACAATTCCAAAGTTGTCTTAGGTTTAGATATCTGTGTGTGTGTGTGTGTGTGTGTGTGTGTGTGTGTACAAGACTCTGCAAGTAAAAATCACATGGGTTTATGAAAATCATAAAGAGTTTACGAGGTCATAATTAGAAATAAGTCTTAATGCAGTGCTAAAGCAAGCGGTTCATTTAATAGTCTTTGAGATGTGAGCATTTTACTTCCATGATGACAGTTAATAAACTCTGGGTAAAATCCAGTCACAATTTAAACAGTGGGTGGCAGCTCTCTGACTTTTGCATGCAGTGTGTTGCTTATACACAATGTAAACTGGTTTGCATTCATGAAAAATAAAAAGCTACAGAGGAAAAGGGGACAACAAAAAGCAGAAAATGAAATGCACACACAAAAACACACTTACATTCTCTGTCTCTCGCTTGAACCATACACACAAAAACACACACGGACGCAAAACCACACTGCTTTAATAATCTGTTTTTCTGGTAAGGAAGCCTGTGCATGTACAAAAACGATGCCAGCAACGGACGAAAAAGCTGTTCACCAAATATTGTAGCAACACAGACAACTACGTTCATCAGAAACAACATGGGTACAAAAATAGTCATCACCAACTCTGGTCAATCAGATTTAAAAGGACAGCAATTTGGAAACGCCATTCCAAAACACATTCAACACTCTCATCAAGAATATATTTACAACAACAATTTTTTACCAAAAATTAAGGAAAAAAGCTGCAACTAGCTAAAACTAAATGAACCAAACGGGAACAGGAGGTATCAGCACCGTTCTCTCCAAAAGTGGGAAGTCAAACAAACAGAATGGAAATGAATAGAACACTATGCTGGGCTGGTTTATCAGCGCTTTTGTTTGTTCTCCTTTTGTGCCCGTTATGTTCAGGATTTACAAAGAATAAAAGTAAAACATCTGATTTGGGAATGTGCAATGAATAGGAGCACAAACTGATAACTGGAATGTATGTCGCTCTTGGTAGCTTTTGGTTTAAGATTAAAATCAACCCAGTGTCTGGGCCTCCCCTCCCCCCCCCCCCCCCCTACACACACACACATATCCAACCCCAAACCATCCAAAACATTCATGTATACTATACATGTAAGAGAAAGTTTAATTCATCACTACTTTCAAATGTGACATGATTTTCACTTTTTAAAAAAAAATTGTGCATTACTGATTACTCACGAAAAACAAAAACAAACAAAAAACAACAAGCGGAAGAGAAAATGCATGGGTGGGGAGTGAGAAATGTTTGTAACACTGAAAAGCTTGTAGCCGGGGGTCCATGGGCGGCGGCCGCTTAAGGCCCTTGGTGGGGTGCAGGAGCAATGTCCTGGGAGGCTTTGCCCCCCAGACGCTGACACAAACTTGACATTCAAAAAAGTTTACTGCGTCCTCCTTTGACACAAGCCCTGAATTTCACACTTCTCGGTACAATATAGTTAAAACTATTTCCAAGTAAAAAACATGGATCGTATAATACGGAACTACTCCCAGCCGTGAAAATGTAAACAATGACTGAAAATCCATTGTAACTTAGCGCACAATGACTAATAATATGTTTCATGTCTGGTACACAATGACCGTTAGCATGTTTCGTGTCATATCAACAGCCTGGAAGTCAAGTCCAAAATAGAGCCTGACTACTTGTCACTAGAGTAGTGAACATGCTTGTACTGCACTCTTCTGCTCAAGTGATGTTGTTAAGCTCTTTGAGTATTAGTTCCCTTTGATAGTCCTACATGCCGGAGCAAAAGCTGAATTCTGCTCAAATCTGTTGTAAGAACAGCACAGAGACGACGAACACCACGCAAACTGACATGCAGACAGAACGATGATGAAAACCAAGGCACATCTATTATTCTCAAGACACCCACTCTCTCTCCCCCCGTCAATGAGTCACTACACTTCATGCCTTCTCGTCACATGCCAATTCAAGGTAAATGCTTTTCTGAACATGTCAGTCAACTGCCTATAGACTTAGTGGCAAAAGCTGTCAGAAATGCCCACTTTGAGTGTACAAACGTCACAAGACCTGTGACACACAGCAGCCACTGCTTTGTTGACCACCACTGACAAGAGGGGTGGGGGACCAAAACTGCATAGCGGTTGGGTTTCATAGGTCATGTGTAATCGATGCAAATGAATCAGCTCCGTGACTGAAGTGTATTTGAACACTCTATCTTCAGCCGAGTAATTCTCGTGACAAAATCGGAACTTGTGCTTGAACACTCTCATCTTCAACTGAGAAACTCTCGTGACAAAATTGGAACTTATGAATAAGGGCTTCTGGGGAAGCGAGAGGTGGGGAGGGGAGGGGAGGAGGGGGCAACCAAGAGGTTAGGTCTAATGTCCACTCAACATGCTTCTTGACCCTGAAGAACAACCAACCAACAACAACAAATACCTATACCAGTCAAGATCCAGAAAAACAAAATTACATCAGGAAACAAAACAAACTGCCAAAGGTTACAAAGAAGAAACTGCTGCCTGACATGAACACACACACGCACACACACACACACACACACACACACACACACACACACACACGCACACACTCACGAATACAAAGCGCATGCCCTCGCTAACTACATAGCGTTGCAAATCTGGCCAACACGAGAAATCAATATGGCAAGAAGAGATTCCAAGGAGACCAGCAAAACTCTTCCATACTTTCTTAAATTTCTTACACATACTTTTTTGTTTAATACTACACATGAAAATGGCCTCTATGACAAGAAAGCAGGCCCTCAGAGTCACATAACACGTTCAATAAACACATAGCCAACACCAATGACTGCAGAGTTTAAGGCAGAATTCTAGTTTGCAAGACATGCAGACAACTTAAAGCTGCTGAGAAATATGCCATCTCTGTTTCTAATATCATGTACAACTGTTCACATTAAGACATTAGACCAAAGATAAAAAACAAGAAGAAGAAAACTAAAATTGACAGTCGTTGCAAAATCTACGCTGCTCATATAAAGACCAGTTTATGAGAAGTGTGTGTGCGTGTTAAGATTTGAAAAAAAAACCAACGAAAAAGCAAATCATTGGAAGACATTTGGAGAAAAAGAAAAGGCAACAAAAGACAATCAAGACACAAGATGGCTGCCGGCTCTGGAAGCACTTTCTGGTCAATGTTGTCTTAAGAATAAAGTCAGGAATTGATCTTGCAGTTAAATTCGTTATAGTAACAGATGAAAGACAAAGAGACAGGGCTGCCAACCCTCCTGAATTTAACAAAAAAGTCTCTAATTTAGAAATTCAGAGGAAGATTTTTAAAAAAAATTGATTTTCAAAATTTTGTTTAAAAATGCAGGGTTATTTTTGACATGGGATGATAAAAGCGTCGCAGAATAAGCCTTAGTGAAGGTATGTGGATGTTGGCAATTATATGTACGGAATATGCATTTTCTTTTTAAATCCACATTTGTCAATTGAAACACAACATTGAGGAGGCCGAGGGAGTGAGTGTGAAATGTTTTCAGTCAAAAAAAAAAAAAAAAAAAAATCCCCTCTCTCCACTCCCCTTCATCCCCTGAATTTTGACTCTAGAAGGTTGGCAGCTACATTATATTTCTGCATATGTCCTACCTCAGCAACTATGACATTCAAATATGCTTTTCATTTCAGTTTTAATATCGCTCAGCCAAGCAAACCAGCAGAGGCCCTCTTAAAGGGTCACCACCCTGTGGGGGAAAAAAAAGTACTGCCCAACCATAACTGTACTGTTGCTAACTGTTTGACTGGCTTAAGCCTTCGCCTCTTGAGGAGACAGCCATCTCTGTACTGAGTCAGAGCCTTCACCTCTTGAGGAGACAACCACCTCTGTACCAAGTCAGAGCCTTCGCCTCTTGAGGAGACAACCACCTCTACCAAGTCTAGCCTTCACCTCTTGAGGAGACAGCCATCTCTGTACTGAGTCAGAGCCTTCGCTTCTTGAGGAGACAGCCACCTCTGTGCTGAGTCGGAGCCTTCACCTCTTGAGGAGACAGCCACCTCTGTACTGATCAGAGCCTTCGCCTCTTGAGGAGACAGCCACCTCTGTACTGAGTCGGAGCCTTCACCTCTTGAGGAGACAGCCAGTACTGAGTCAGAGCCTTTGCCTCTTGAGGAGACAACCACCTCTGTACTGAGTCAGAGCCTTCACCTCTTGAGGAGACTGCCAGTACCGAGTCAGAGCCTTCACCTCTTGAGGAGACAGCCAGTACTGAGTCGAAGCCTTCACCTCTTGAGGAGACAGCCAGTACTGAGTCGGAGCCTTCGCCTCTTGAGGAGACAGCCAGTACTGAGTCAGAGCCTTCGCCTCTTGAGGAGACAGCCAGTACTGAGTCAGAGCCTTCGCCTCTTGAGGAGACAGCCAGTACTGAGTCAGAGCCTTCGCCTCTTGAGGAGACAGCCAGTACTGAGTCGGAGCCTTCGCCTCTTGAGACGGCCAGTACCAAGTCAGAGCCTTCGTCTCTTGAGGAGACAGCCAGTACTGAGTCCGAGCCTTCGCCTCTTGAGGAGACAGCCAGTACTGAGTCAGAGCCTTCGCCTCTTGAGGAGACAGCCAGTACTGAGTCGGAGCCTTCGCCTCTTGAGACGGCCAGTACTGAGTCGGAGCCTTCGCCTCTTGAGGAGACAGCCAGTACTGAGTCAGAGCCTTCGCCTCTTGAGACAGCCAGTACTGAGTCGGAGCCTTCACCTCTTGAGGAGACAGCCAGTACTGAGTCAGAGCCTTGCCTCTTGAGACGGCCAGTACTGAGTCAGAGCCTTCACCTCTTGAGGAGACAGCCACCTCTGTACTGAGTCAGAGCCTTCGCCTCTTGAGGAGACAACCACCTCTGACTGATCAGAGCCTTCGCCTCTTGAGGAGACAGCCACCTCTGTACTGAGTCGGAGCCTTTGCCTCTTGAGGAGACAGCCACCTCTACTGATTCTTTCAATAACCCTCTCTCATTCTTGGTTCAACTTTCATCTTGCTTGCTTACATATAGGGCAAGAATCAGGTGTAAAAACACATATTAGTGCTTTGTAAATAAAGAACTTTGTCCTCCTTGACTTTATTAATGTCCCACTATCTGTATTCCTGTCCGTCTTGACCAGAATCTGAAGAATGTTAACTCTTTCATCCCTACAACCCGGTTTGCAGAAATCATACCCTTCCTTCCTGCAGCCCGGAAAACCGGGCAGCACAAAATCCCTCCTTTCTTACCTGCAGCCCGGAAAATCAATTCTCACGGTAAGCGCTTTGAACTTCGTGCGAGTCGCGTCATCAGTACGCGTCATGACCGGGTTGCTTGAGGGGCAGTATTTATGAATGGAATGGATCCAGACGGCCCCTACAGCGTGGGAAAGTGGTCGCTGCTCTATTCTGGCCGGTATACGTGGCAGTTCTCAATTTACACTTCTTCTTTCTTTTTCTCTAAAGCCAGGAATGAAAGGAATACTCGTATGATAAGAATCTAGGAACAAGAGGAAGTAATGGTTCATAGAAAAGTAGGAATGAAAGAGTTAACGCCCAGGAGAGAGCTAGTGCAACATCAAATCATCAAATGGCCAAATGACAGCATATCTATCCCTTGCCCTTCTCTCTCACAACATGAGGGACACCGTGAGAATATCACACACACACACTCATGCACACACACACACACTCATGCAACACACACACACACACTCATGCACACACACATGCACACACACACACACACACACACAATCGTCCAAGACCAAAGGAGTGAAGATCAGCCCTTTAAGCAGACTCCACCTCACAGGGAGGGTGGCAGATAGGCACACAGTGATGAAAGACATGAAGAAACGCCAACCAGTGAGACAGAGAAGTTCCACAGAACGTCCAGAGCTACATTAAACCCACCTTGGACAATACAGCAGACAGGGACCACCACTCCAGAACAATGGACACACACAATATGACACCACCAGAACACCACCACATCAACAAGGTCAGTGAAACAGCCAGTTTCTACGCTTTGGAGCTAGCGGGGACTGGAACTTGTAACATTGATCATGGATCTCGAGGCAACAGGATCAGTCTCTCACAATGTCTGAAGTTCCTTTCATTCATTTTAGCTGGAGTCCTGATTGTTCACCCAAATCACTTCACCACTTCTGGGCACCATAGTCACCATGCGTCCTGAAAGAATTGTTCAAATGACCAGACTGCCCTTTCGGGTAACTATATAAAACCAGCTTCTTTTCGTCTGCTGTTCAGCAAGGGTGGCCCCCCAAGTCTGCACGTAGCCTTTATCCTATGAATGAACTACAGACTGTGTGCAGTTCAAACTTGACAGTGTGACAATATCAACAGCAACATGTGGCAAACGCATGGCTAACCTGTTAACAGGAGGCAGTCAGAGCATCAATCAGATCACAGTTTCAGTTTCAGTTTCATCAAGGAGGCGTCACTGCGTGCGGACTAGCCCATATACGCTACACCACATCTGCTAAGTTTTGAGACCACATTACGCATGATTTGAAGCTGATGGATAAATGAATTATTAACAACAAAGATGAGACAACAGAAGAAGGGGTCTCGCAGCTACGACTCGTGGATGTCTGACCTACGCATTAGCCCAACGCAGGAAGTGCTGAATGCCTTTGATTGAGTGCACCACAATTTTAGCAAAGGGTGAGGATATTTTTTTCTCTCTTTAAGAAAAAACTTTCATGCAGATCGATGATGATGAGGATCATGATCATGCTGTGAAAATCTATCACGATCTAACACTACACGACATAGCTGCATTCTACACTTACTTTCACAATATCTCCTGGCTGTATTCTACACTTACTTTCACAATATCTCCTGGCTGTATTCTACACTTACTTTCATAGTATATCCTGGCATCAACCAGGCCCAAGAAATTCAGGCACCTGCAGTGTTGGTCAGAAATTGTGAGCGACACTTGGAGAAGCATCCATTACGTAGATGAAAACTGACTGTGCTGTTTCCAGTCTTCCAAACTGAGTCCCCACAACAAACTCTATACTGGAAACGTGTCGGTCCAGTCTGAAAACTCCCACAAATAAAAGGCGCTGACCGGAATCGAACCCACAACCTCCCAGAGGGGAATCCACAACACTAACCACCGCGCCACAGCAGTTGGTTATTCTCTCCTTCCCTGAACAACAATTTAACTGTGAACTGGCAGCTCTCCAGCTCCGGCATCCACAATTTGCATAAGCTGAGGTTGGGACACAGAGCCCTTGACATCAGACAGGGACAAGATCTCCGCATTTCAAGGAATTCTTCGTCGCTACTTGGCGGATTAAGGAAGCACAGCTGGGTGATGACTCCACATACTACTTCCAAGAAAAAAAATCAAAGACCTGTGTGCAGTGGTCCTTCTCGATAACAATCTCCACAAATGTTACCCTTAAAAGACAGGCAGACTCTGATCCGAGGTAAATCAAGAGTAAATGGAGAGAAAAAAACCAGCAATAAAAAAAAAAAAAAGAGTTTTTTAATGTCAGGTAGTCTTCACTGAGAGGTGTGTAAGTGATATGGTTGTAAACAGAAATGTTTTATTGAAAAAAAAAATCATCCTAAAAGCAAGGCAGCCTATGTAATACAGGCTGAAGACGGAACTAATTCATTTTTTAAAATGTATTGGGGAGGAAAACAAAGAGGGTCTATGTGATATGGAACAGGACAGATTTTTCATTTTAAAACAAAAATGAGACAGCCTATGTAAAATGAATGAAGACAAAAAGTTTTCCTAAATGATGAGAAGGAGTCTGAAATGCGGATACTAAACATTTCAAACAGAAATGCCTTAAAGGGGAAGAATCTTCACTGGGAGCTAATTAGTACACAGTTGAAGACGTACATATTAAAAAACCCCCAAAAAACCTGTCTTTAAAGGTGGAGAACCATTGCAATTGGGAAAAAAATATTAAACTGTGCACAAAGACAAAAATACTTGATAAAACTGTCTTTAAAGATAAGAAATCAATGCAGGGAACTGAATCTAGAAACAATGGCTTTGCAAAACGTGAAATAGAAATAATGACAAATATGTTAATTACATCAAGGTGAAGAAGCATGAGCTACATATGTACAGAAAAAAAAAAAAAGTACAATAAATAATATAGCATGAATTATATACCCTCAGACAATAAGCAAGATAATTCAAATGTACTGCGAACTATGAACAAAGCCGCTTGAAAAATGTACCCCTGGTGGAAAGCAGGTGTATCTACATGTGTGTTAATGTAGCAACATGAAATCCATCACACTTCAAAGGCAACAGTTAAAAAAGCAACAACAAAAGCATGTCAGAAAGACATTAGCATCACCGCAAAAAAAGCAATGAATGGGATGGGAAAGACCCTCTTGATTCAAAATGAGTGAGCAAATCAAAAAGAAGGCACAGTTGCAATATGATTGATCAGGAAAAAAAATGATGGCTCTTGCAAAATGCACTGCACCCACCCCCAACCCCCTTCTTCAATCTTCCCTCCACCACCATCAAACTCTCTTACAAAACAACATTCAGATTCAATGCAACAGACAAATATACAACAGACTGTACTCGCAGTATTCCTTTCAAATTCATGTTCAAAACCCAGTCGACAGCAGGATACCATTTCAAGGCTGTCACTTCATCAAAACTGATTTCTTACATATTTGTGTGTACGTTTTTTTGTTGAATCTTTCCTTTTTTCTTTCTTTGTTTCTGAATTGACACCAAAAAAAAAAAACAGCTTCTTTCAAACATGCTCACAGCATCTTAAAACTGTCCACAAAAATCTTGGATCAAATTAAAACAAAAAATTTATTCACCTCTTTTACAAAAAGAAAATTGCATTTAGTGGAACATCCAGAGTCTGCTTTAGAATGCTCATGCTGAACGTCATGAAAATCCCATCATTTTATATACACACTTTTCATAGAAACTGACTAATGCCCTGGTATACACACAGGCAGCCATATTATCACCCTGTGAAGAGTAATGTTAGTCTGTGAAAGGAGTAGCCTGAAAGTAACCAGCACGAAAGTGTTCCCTCTGAGCAACAAGGACAAACAGTTCCGTGAAACAAAAAAACATACTGCTACCCTCATGGAATCCAAATTCCAGAATCAGGAGGTGTCAACAGTACTCTGGCTTCGGAACGGAATCGTCTGACAGCCAACGACTTGAACTGGCCGACACAAAAGAACAGGTTCAGTCCAGTGCATGCATTTTCTGGCACGTGTTCAACACTACTGCACTGGGCTTGGCAACTTTTCATTTCGCTCTATGGAGGAAAAAAAACCCCAACAAAACAATGACTCCGAACCCCTATTTTTTCCGATTTTAAAAAAAGCAAATTTTTCGGTTTGTTTCCTTTCAGATTCAAGATCAGGAATAATTTCTGAAATTGTGAAATTTGTGAGAAATTTGGGGAGGTGGGGGTAGGAGGAATGACGCCACCGAACGTCCCCTCCCACACACGTCTAGACGTCTACCTTCCTCTGGGATGCATACAAAAAACATCCACTTGGTTCTGTACACACACCTTTTGAGAAACACTTGCATCCAACTGCCCTCCCCCTCCCACACCCCCTCCTCCTCTCTCTTTCCCCTACTTCCTCTGTGAACCAAACTGCCACACCTCTAGGAATACCACCCAACGCACGATCAAAACGTGTTAACAGTCTATAAATAAACATGTACACTGTCCAATGGGAAGACAGAGAGAGACGAGGAGAGAAACGGAGAGAGGTAAACGGAGTGGGGTGGGCCTCCAGTGTTTTCTGCACAAACAAAAAAAAAACACCACCACCATCACCACCATAACAACAAATGTTGAAAGAATTCTACCCATATGCTTTGTTTTCAATGCAGTTGCTAGTGACTGGATGTCACCAAAAAACATCCTCTTGAAATACATGAAAACATGCTGCTTTGACTTGCATTACAAAGGTGCCTTCATGTTGAGGATATAAGTAACTGATGGACAGACAGACCTAGGTATAAGATAAAGATGCCACTGAGAGAGAGAGAGAGAGAGAGAGGCATCAAAAGAGAGAAAGTATTAAGAGGGATTGTGTCTCGGTGATTTAAAGAGGACGTTTTTTCCCTTGACACTATAAAAAAAAAAGCCCTAACCCTTTGTTTTCTGCTGTGGCATTTCAAGCAGCTAAATCAGATGGACAGTCAACGAAAACTGCAAGCTATGAAGCCGTCCTCTGAACATACACACACAAAAATATCCACTACCAGCACATCAATAGAAAACAACGTTTCGTTTTTCTTGCAGACTTACAACATGAAATTTGCATTTTTGTACATGGCAATATTTTTCTCACTAAAAAATGGCTGTATTTACAGTCTTACAAACATACTGACAGCAAAAGAGATCCAAAGATACAGTCTCTCACTGTTGCACTATCCGTTACGCTGTCAACTGACCAAAAAAAAAAAAAAAAAAAAAAGGCCTGATTTGTTGATAGATTTGAAGACAGAGAGGAAAACTGGAAACAAAACATCAAAAAACGATTTTCTGCAACAAGTCTGATTGCAGAACAGTTACTAATCTGAGAAATTGATCATAAATTGGGGCCGGAATAGCTCAGTTGGTAGAGCGCCGGACTCGTGATCCTAGGGTTGCGGGTTCGAATTTCGGTACAGGGGGACTTTTCCCTTGGAGTTAACATTGGTTCTGACTCCATTCCCCACACAGTCCTTCGAATGACACTATAAACCGAGGTTCCGTGTGTGAACGCACGCACAACATCTTGCACACACGTAAAATCCCATCATCAACTTTTGGAAGAGAAGGCCAGTTTGGCCATTGGTATGGATGACACGTTACACACAGCATGCACCTTCCCCGAGGATGGTGTATGGCTGCCTTAATGGCGGGATAAAAAATGGTCATACACACAAAACTCCACTGCCTGTCTATACAGGCAGTGTCTGCAGGAGTATCAGCCTGCATGCGCAGAAAGAAAGAAAAAGAAAAGATCATAAATTGGACTTCATCTTTGCAGCCATACTACCTTATCAGTTAGTGTTCATAAAAAAATTGCACAGCAAACCTCACTGCAGTTACTGTACCTATCTTGCTGTTAATCCATCTGAGAAATCTATCATAAATCAGACCCCATCTTTGCAGTCCATGTCCAATCAGTTAGTGTTCATAAAAAGATTGCACAGCAAAACTCACTCCAGTTACTGTTCCAGTCCTACCAGTAATTCGTCTGAGAACCCAATCATGAATCAGACACCATCTTTCCGGCCCAACTATCCAATCAGTCAGTGTTCATAAAAATCGCACGGCAAAACTCACCTCAGTTACTGTTCCAATCTTACTAGTGATTCTTCTGAGAAACCAATTATAAATCGGACGCCATCTTTGCAGCTGATCGAAAGTTGTCCTGGTAACCTAACTCAAACCCAAGCAAGTAGCCAATGACAAATCCCACACAAACCAGTCAGCTTGGCCAGACCGTAGTTCCCCTCCTCAGTCCCACAGCTGGACTGCAACCAGCCAACAATCAGCAGACTCTGACCAATCACAACTTGGTACCAACAAACACTGACTGAATCGTAACAACCATGAAACATCACTCGGCTTTGTCTGTACCCTGTGATATCTTTGCAACAACCATCCCTTCCAAGGAAAAAGGATGGAAAAAAAAAAATCCGTCTCCTGACAATTCTTCCAACAGTTTTCCATAAAGGCCATCACATGCTTGGATCCTTTGACCTACAGTCCCTGCAAACACTACCAGCATGGGTAAGAACATCACCATCACAGACCATATTGAACTGGATCAGTCATACCTGCAATCAATACTGATCTGTAAACATTGTCCACAGACCACAGGGAATCGGATCAGTCATACCTGCAATCAATATTGATCTGTAAACATTGTCCACAGACCACAGGGAATCAGATCAATCATACCTGCAATCAATACTGATCTGTAAATATTGTCCACAGACCATAGGGAATCGGATCAATCATACCTGCAATCAATACTGATCTGTAAACATAGTCGAAGTGTACTATCAAAGTACTCACAGGAAAAAACTTGGGATTGAAGCATCATCGCAAACACCCTCTGCCAGGATTTGTCTTCACACACAAACAATGGGATATGATAACGCCAACAACGCCTAGCTCACTGTGTCTAAAATCACTACAAATGAACATGTTATCAGTCTGACTAAAAATCAGTCGTCAAAATTAGCCGCACAAACTCAACAAAGTTTCCACAAACTTTTTTAAAGACCGAATTGGATTTAATACCCAAGCAACATATACACACAGACTGCTTATAATTCACTCTAAGAAACAAAACACTTGTGCAAAACTTTACCTTTTTCTCATAGTAGTAGCTCTCCACTTTGATCAACCAAAGTAGAATTCACTCATCATGATGTTAAAATTCATGCAGACCAACTTCCTAGGTTTTCGATTGTCCTTCTTCTGGTTTTTTTTTGGTTTTTTTTTTTCCGGACTAGTCCATTTACGAAAACTTATCACGGTTCTGAATGAAAAAGGAGGAAAAGTTCATGGCAGGATGGAAGGAAACGGCAAAGCCACAAGTGTGCAAAATGCACCCCCTCTTGGAAGTCCCTGGGTCATTCTTGCCATGACATTAAAAAAAAAAAATTCCACTAAAATATGTAATATTTGGCGTGTTCTGGGCATAATTTTGAGAGGATCTTGGGACAGACGCACAGAACGTGCATTTTTTAGTATAAAACTTCACACATGAACTTCACACACACACACACATACACATAGTGAAACACACATACACACACACACACACACACACACAGCCCTGCCACTCTCAACAACCAAAGTCACATGATCCTTTGCCCTTGGAAAGCACGCTTCATGTCCCAGTGTTGTGATCTTCCTCAGACACTTCCCTAAACTCTCCTTCATCAAAACTGCTTCCCTTCAATCCCATTTCCAATCATTTTTCACAAAGAAATAATTGACATCCTCTCCTCTGTTCACAATCAAGCAGTCGGCCATTTCAGTCTCAAACGCTTCCCACACTGAATCGTTTTTTGTTTCCTGTATTTCTGCGTGTGGTGAAGTATCACACGGAAGAAACATGCACACAGATTATGATAAATTCTCACCAACCAACACCCCCTCCCCCCCCCCCGCCTTCCTTATTCTTTTTTCTTTACTTTCTTTTTCAGTGGAGATCCATTTTGGGGGGGGGGGGGTACGAAACATCTTTATTCAAGGATGGAAATCCGGTATAAGGCGGACCGTTTCAAGCCACGATAAACGCTCTCCAACTCGTCTGCTATGCCCCTAAACCACAGTGTGTTGTATTTACCATGAAATGACTTCACTAAATGAATACCCAAAAGAAAGGACATCAGAAGATGGCCCAGTGCACAAAACATGCGCCTGACCTGCTGGTCAGACCTTGGGTTGTTTCCCTTGTGTCCCCAACTGACATCTGACCTTTCAACCCCAACTGACAGCCGACCTTTCAATCCATGCGAGGAACCGACTTCACCAGCAGCTACTACACAATCTTTTAATTTGCTTTTTCTTTTTTTTTTTTCTTTTCTTAACAGACCACCTTCCAAATCAAACTCTCACAAACTCAAGCCATTTTTTTCCCCACAGATCTTTAAGGTTGTAGAAAAATGTAGGTCCATTTTTTTTTTTCCAAACTGCTCCAAACCTATCACAACCATACCAATCCCTTTATCTAAAATTTCTCTCCACAAAATTCAGGTACCTCATAAAGCTGTCAGACAGTGAGGACAAAACCACATAAGCTACACTATGGTTTATCTATGAGGTCAAACTACAAAAATTTAAAAGAAAAAAAAAAAACAAGAAGAAAATAAAAAAAAAAAAACCCCTGAGGAAGTATGATTCTTGACAAACATTCTGGCATAAACTGACCTACCCTGTCATCTAAACCAGCATACCAGTCTGAGCCTGGAGTACATGGTTTGCTATCTAATACAGCTCCTTAAATCGTGCAACTACTTAACAGCTTTTCTTGTTCATGCAAACCATTTTTTGCCTACCTGTATCTATGTATTGTCTTAAAAAAAAAATGCCTTTGAAGTTTCAATGTATGGTGCATCAGTACTACATTTCAATGTATGGTGCATCAGCACTACATTTCAATGTATGGTGCATCAGCACTAAATTTTAATGTATGGTGCATCAGCACTAAATTTCAATGTATGGTGCATCAGCACTAATTTTCAATGTAAGGTACTGCAGCGCTATTATGCAACTTTTGCGACCAATCACATTAAAAAAAACAAAAACATTGTATCACAGAATTTCTGACGACCAAAATCAAGTAAAAGGATCTTAACTGCATTCCAAAAACATCCAGTCCAAGACCTTGTCTCTAATTGTCCAACCCGAGTCTTTGTCTCATATCTTTTAACTTCGTCATAGGTAAAACGTGGCTTCCGATCCTGTTCCGAAGCATTACATACCTTAACGGTCCATTCTCAGCGTAAAACTAACAATCCCTGTAACCATCATTCAATTCCCTCTCATGTCGGACACACAAACTCCCCAACTCCCTCCCCCTCTCTCCAAACTACACACATCGCAGCACATTTCTAGGAACCAACATGTTGGGACACAATCTGAATCTCAACAACCCACCCTTCTTCCATTGCTTCTGTAGTCTCTCGATGGTATTGATGTTTTGTTTCACCATGACAGACAAAAAAAAAAAAGAAAAAGAAAAAAAGAAAAAAGAGCTGGAAGCAAGGACTCCCTTGCAGCTTCTTCTTCTGCGTTCCAAAATCACGACTCATACTTCCAGACCAAGCAAACAACAACGAAAAAAAAAAAAAGAAAGAAAAAGATGGCTTCCGTTTTTTTTTTTTTTTGTGAATGTTTTCAGAGTTCATAAATTCCCGAACGGTTTAAGTGCTGCCGAGTTCCAGTGCAACGTTATACCAAAATACAGCGTCACGTTTTAAACTCCGAGCGGAATGCAGTTGGCACTGGGCTTGTCCACAGTTGATGCACTTAACACACCTCCACAGAAAAAAGAATGTCACAACACAGCATTCCAGCCAACGGATGGCTTCTGGGCCGACTTGTCTCATCTCAAAAATAGGTTGACACAATATCATACACACTCACGATTTTTTTTTCTTCTTTTTTTCCAAAGTGCGATAACTCAGCCTTTCTCTCTCAGCTAAGAATACAGCGGCGGTTGAGGGGTGATGGGAGGTAACAGAGAAAAACAGGAAACAGGAATGTCAGGAACTGTTCCAACATGTGGCATTACAGAGCTGAATGAAAAAATAGTTCCCTTATATGGTATTATTTAGCTGAATGAAAAAATAGTTCCCTTATAGGGTATTGCTTAGCTGAATGAACAAATAGTTCCCATACATGGAATCACGAAGCTGAATGAAAAAAATAGTTCCCCTACACAGTATTACAGAGATGAATGAAATATTCAACTAACTTAAAATCAAATCTCACAGCGTGACAGGTAAGAAAGGGACCGAGTACTGAACAGAAAAGGTTGCGAAAATTATAAACGCATCAAAAGGTTAAAGGCTGAATGTTAAAAAAAAAAAAAAAGAAAAAAAAAAGAACGAAATCCATCTGAACACAAAAAAAAATTCAGCAATATCAATGCTGACGATATCAAAGCTGACAGCTCTGCTGTCGCTGACGTTTCGGAAACAGGAATCCTCACAAATCAGTACAACCTTCATTTTTACAGAATAAAACCCTTTCCAGGTTTTTTGAGTGAAAAAAACAAACAAACATGAAGCGCCTGGAAAGACACTTCCCAGAATTCCCTTCATTACCTTTGACCCCTCTACCCCTCCCTCCCTTCTTGCAGCCCTTCCCCCTCTCCCTCCCCTCCCCCAATCCTGGCATTCTGACCTGGGGCACAATCCAGTTCTTGGCCCTCCAGAGGCCAGCACTGTTCTGTCCACTTTAACACATGCTGAACGGTGGTCTGGGTACTAGTCTTTCAGATGACCGTCGTAATCATAAGTCCTTTGAGCACACAGTACTGCTGATTAACTCTGCACGAGTAGTTTCCAAGGATAAATGAGCAAAATGTGGAGTTTGGCTGGCAAAGTCCTACTTTAACAGCCCCCCCCCCCCCCCCCCCCACTCCTCCCGTCTTGACGCCATTGACAGGCATTCTCAGACATAGAATGGCTTCTCTCTACAAAAACACCAGTCAAGAGACAAGAGGAGACAGGGGCGTGTGCTGACCTAGGACTTTGCCCTCTGACCTTCTAAACTTACTGTCTTTGTTCGTTGAACTCATACAAATGCTTTTGAATATCAACGTTACCATCCTCAAAACAATGAACATAGCTGCATTCGACATCATCATTACACGCTGCAGTCTGCTGCTTGGACTATATCACAGCCTTAGAAGAAGAAGAACAGTCTGAATGCAATCAATCCACTCTGAGCAGGGCAGAAAGGTGCATGGAACGTTGCCACCTAGTTCAGAGCATTGCTGTCATAATCATAAACCAGGTTAAGAATTTTCATTGACAGCCAAAACTACATGTTATGTACTTCTATCCGAGAACGTGTAGTTGCGTAGCTTTGCAACAGAACCAATGTGTAGTTTTCTAAGGGTTTGAATGTAGCGTGTGCTGGTCAGCTGTTGACCCTGGAAATAAAACGTGTAACTTTTTTCACAGAAGTGAAAACACTTCAAACAACAGCAACAGCAACAAAAAAAATGTACTCTTCCAGAATATTGCGGAACAATGGTGGACAATGTGAATTCAGAATTAGCCAGAATGAACAAAACTGAAGCTAATTTTGCGATCGCTGTGGTGAGCATATGGTTTCTCCCCCCTGGCAAACAGTTCTTCAAAGCCTGCCTTGTTTGTTTACTTCAGGTGAAACTCCTGCTCTCTGGCACATTAAGTTCTGTTTCTCAGAGGCTGTACGCCCACTAGCGGAATTACCGTCAGCATGTTGTGGAAATGGCAGACTGATGGAGATGGGATTTCGCGAGCGAGGGTCTTCGCTCATTGGTCCCGACACTCAACTTGGCGCACCAAGACTTCATGAAGATTTTGTTCACATGGGCAATTACCACTCAACAATTTTTGTCCACGTTTTTCTTTTGTTGTTTTTCATACTTCTCTATTTCACATTCACCCGTCTTTGTTGCACTTTAGCAACATGTGTGTCCAGCACAGGCTGAAATTGTTGGGTAAACAGGTCTGAGTACATGTCTTAACAACAACAACAACAACAACGACAACAAACCACAGCAATGTAACATCTGTCCCTGGACGCCCTTCTGCAGTAAAAGTCTACCACTGACAGATGAAGACAATGAAAAGGGAAACCACTCCAACCTAACAAATCCAAATAATCCATGGGTGGAATGTATCATGAAAAACACCGTCCATGGGGTGAGTAGCTGAAAGTCGTAGACACTTAATCATGTCTTTGACCATTGCTTCAGATCTTTAACGACCGTTTTCACCTGCCTCAGGTGACATCCATCCAGTCATATTCATGCTTATAACAACTAACATCCGAAAAAAAAAAAAAAAAGTGTTGACTACGTCGAACGGCTTTGTACAAGACACTGTCACAAAACTGGCTTGGCAACCTTGGCATTCCTCCAATCACTCATGCCGTTTCAAGTCCAGCTGAGAGCGGGAGCTGTCTCAGGGGTGATGTCATGTCGACACCACAACTCCCACACTGCTCACACAATCAAGTATGTAAATACCAAAACAAAAACACAAAAAAGTTACACAATGCAACACAGGGTGCAGCATTACAAAGCCAGATAAAAACAACACCCTATTTTTTGGTCTACGTCTTCCCACGGACGATAAAGACTTAAAAGGCCTGGGCATCAACCTCAACACCTGGGAGTCGCTTGCTATGGACCACCCAGCCGGGCGAAGCAGCCTCACAAAGGGTGCATGTACATCAGAGAAGAGACCCACAGCAGAAGCTGAGAGAAAGCGAGCCGCGCGCAAGGCTAGAGCTACATCCACCTCCACTGTAGCACCCACCCATGTGTCCCACATGTGGGCGTTCCTTCCAAATTGGCCTCACCAGCCACCTGCGGACCCACACTCAGCTATCTTCCATCTGAGATTGAAGTCATTGTCATCTTTGAAATCGAAGGACGAACAACAAAGACTACTCACAACATATGCTAATGTAAACGTTCTTAGCTCTGCACCGCCACTATGTCAAACAAGTCAACAATAAAACGCAAAGACTGCAAGAAATGGGCACACCCACACACGGCCGGTAAAAAAAAATGAGTTAGGCCTGAAGACTCCTGACCCAACACATCGCCTCCACACTAGATCTCCCTGTGACTGGATTCTGCGCAGTCTTCTTCAGGTTTCCCTTCACACACACCCCCCCCACCCCCCCCCCCCCCCTCTTCTCCATTTCCTATTCACAGAATCTCCACCATGTCATCCTGGGATGGTCAACCTTGGGCTTGACCTTGGGGATTCGAGTTGGAGGCCTGGCGTGTGATGTCGCCGGCAGGCTAATGCAGCATGCGGCCAATCCATCTCCACTTCCTGCAAGCTGTGGGTAAAGGCATGGTGAAGGTCAAGGCTATTCTGAGCTTTTAAGGTGACTAGCGATTTTACCCTTACAGACGCATCCATTAAGTGGATAAAACTCGACTGCGTGGTTCCGGTCTTCCTGTTCGAGTCCACAGCACACTCTACTCTGGGGAGACTGGATCAGGACTGAAAAATGCTGCAATATAATGCCTCTGATGGGACTCGAATCCATGGCCCCCAAACCTGAAAAACCATGACACTTACCGCTGTACCAAGAGGGCTGGTTAGGCCAGGTCAAACAAAAAATTCTTTATCCTTTCTGCTGCGTAACAATCAAACCTTCGTCCATTCTCTACCAAAAAGTTCAGAGTTTTGGGATGGTTCAAACATTTACAAAAAAATGTCCAAAAGGGGTAAAAAAAATTTCCTACCATTTACAAAAAATTTCCAAAAGCGGGAAAAACTTTCCCATCATTTTTCTTTTTTTTACTGGGAGGTTGTTTTCATAAACTGTCTCACATCCAGATACCTGGAGTAGGTCTTTCCCACTGTTAACCTCCAGACATTCGTATACCTGGAAGACATTTTTCTCATCCTGATACCTGCAACATAGTCTTCTCATTATTACCCTCAAAACATCCAAATTCCTGTACCTGGAACAGGTATTTCTCATCATTAACATCAACACATCCAGACTCCTATTACTGGAACAGGTTTTTTTCCATTGTTTACCTCAACACATCCAAATTCCTGTACTTGGAAGAGATTCATCTCAAGTCATCGTATATATACCTGGAACAGAGTTTTCTCACTGTTAGCTTACAGCCATCCAGATTTCTGGAACAGGCTTTTCTTATCCTGAATCCTGGAGCAGGTTTTTCTTATCCTGAATCCTGGAGCAGGTTTTTCTTATCCTGAATCCTGGAGCAGGTTTTTCTTATCCTGATTCCTGGGGTAGGTTTTTCTAATCCAGATTTTTTTCTTATCCAGATTCCTGGATAAGTTTTCTTCTTATTCAGATTCTTGGAGCACAGTTTTCGTCTTAGCCTGAAGACATCTCGATTTCTGGAACAATTTTTTTTTCCCCTCAGTGAGACTTGCGGATTCCCCGAGATGAAAATGACTGGGAAATCGGATGATCCGACGAAGAAAAGGGGGGCTCGCAGTACTCACTGGCGATTCACACAATTTCTGCACTGCACTGCCTATCACAAGACGGAATGTTACAGTAGTATCTTCTTTGGTTTTGTAGTTATGACTCTTGCTGAATTCAGCGTTCAGGCTTTGTTCACTTCACTGCATGTTCTGTGACACCTTAGCAATACCTCTCAGGTGGAAGATGACGGTATGTGGCTCCTTGCACCCTCATCCTCTCCAGCAAACCACTTTTCTCCGTTCAAAAAGATGACATCAAATACATCTGCAAAGGACCAACCAGCACAAACCTTGACAAGGACACAAACATGGGCATGAACTCGGATACCGCTCTGGATACGGGTCACAGATCCTGACACCAACACACAACTGACTTTAGGCACGGGCAACACAGGCGCACACGTCTGGATGTAAAAGCACATATCACCAGAGCAGCGACACGGTCAGAGCACAGACTGTGGACTGGCCAAAACAAATGGTCACACAGACACATGACTGACCTAGGCTTGGGCATGCCTCTGGACAAGGGAGCTAGTATCACAAGGGCAGAGACAATATCAGGGCACAGAAGATGGACTGGCCAAAATAAACGGTCAAGACTTCCTGGCCGAGTCAGGGCTGGTAACCCTGAAATACCTGACTGGTTTGAGCCTGGAGTTCTCACTACCATTCTGCACAGCCAACATGCCAGGCCTGCCATTTCTGTGTCACTGTGATGCGGGCCGTTTTCCTCACAACACTCAAAGCGTACATGTCAACAATGGAGATGGAACTCTTTCATAGTTCAAAACATTGCTGCGGGATAAAAATATATGACGGCTGTCAATCAGTTCAGATACCTCCCCCCCTCCCAACTCCGCTGCCCCACCCACCAAGCATCACAGTGTAATCCATGTCTCAATGACACTGGCAGGTGGGAGGGAGGGGAGAAAGAATCGAGTCTCACATACAGCGAAACAGTATGCCTGCACATACAACCCCCCCCCCCCCCCCCCAAAAAAAAAAAAAACCTTACAGGCAGCTATGCTGAAGCAAGAAATCACCAGCACAGAGCACGATGACAAAATCAGAACACAAATTTTCATAAACAAAAATTGAAAAAAAAAAAAGAAAGAAAAAGAAAAAAAGCCAAACCACACACTTCTGGTAACCAGACTGTCCCCAAAACAGGAATCCACTGTCCTAAAAACAGGCCAACATTCCTTCATCGGAATCCTTGCCCCTGTCCAATAGCAGGGGTTTCCATTCCAAAAAAATTTTCCCCCCTAATGCACGCCGCTGACAACCAACTTTCACTTTTTGGACGGAAGTTCCTCGTCTTCAGACTCCAGGTCCATCTCCACAGGGACTGTCTCTGGGGGCGGGGCTTGACGCGTGAAGTCGATGGTTTCGTAGTTAACCGCATCTGACCTCACTGGCATGGCTTCTGGATCCTTGGGCTTGGCAAGGTCGAGGTCAGCGTAGATGAGTCCATCTGGATTCTGTGGAAAAGAGTCGAGTTGTGTATTGTGCGTTTGTAGTCGTACTGTGAATGCCGTACTGCGATGATGGTGGTACACAAATGTACGCGCGCACGCACACGCACACACACGCATACACACAAACAATGCGCACATACACACACATGCAAACACAGTAGCAGGCACCTTAATGAACGTGCACACACACACTTCAACATGTAATCACAGACACACACATGCACACCCTCCCCAATCTCCCATACACATCCCACCCATGCTGCCCCTGCAAACTCTCCTTCTCGCCACCTCTCTCCCTCCTCATCACACAGCAAGAACCCTCCCTTGACACCTCCACCACCACCACCCCCCCCCCCCCCACTCACACACACACACTCAGACACACACACAGTGACCGATTCAAATAGAAAGAAGACATAACCTATAATCAGGTCTCTGTTCACAATCTGCCACAACGCAGACAGTGACACACACACACACACACACACACTCACACTCATGCACACTCATACACACACACACACACACACAAAGCACACTCACACTCATGCACACTCATACACACACAACAACACCACACACACAAAGCACACTCACACTCATGCACACTCACACACACACAAATACACAAACACGCATGCTGACAGACTGATTGATGGAACAAGATGGACGTTCTCACCTGAGGCCTGTCGTCAGGACTCTGATCAGAGGAGGTCTGGGAAGTCACCAAGGGCTCCGTGCTGGCGTCTGAAAAAAACATGGCGCCGACCCTTGACCTTGACCTCATCATTTGATCACCTCCAACCACTTCTTTCCCTCCCTCTTTGTCTTCGTTGTTATACTGTCTTTGTCTTTTCTTCGCCTGGTCCTTGTCAATACTTTTCCTTTGTCTTTATTTGTTTCTTTGTCCTTGTTTTTTCTTGTTCGTCTTTATCCTTTTTTTTTTTCTTTTTTGGCTTTTCCTTGTCTTGCGTATTGTCTTGTCTTGTCTTGTCCTTGTTGTTGTCTCATTTTTTTTTTCCATCTTGTCTATGTCTTTGCTTTGTCCTTTCCTTTGTCTATGTCTTCTCATGGTCGTTTCCTAGCCTTTTCTTTGTGATTCCTTAGCGCTGCCCTTTGCCGCCCCAAATCCTTTTCCTCATTTGAAAAGCTACAGAATTCAGGATTATTACCATTATCGTCATTTTTGTTGATGTTTTTGTTGTTCTTGTTGTTGGTGGTGATAACCGATGCAGAGAACAATGATCACCCAAGGGTCTAGAGACCCATTTTGCTTGGGCAAGGCTGCATCTCATTTTCTTTCATGACTCATCCCATTTACCAACCAGGCTGGGGACACACACACCTGCAGTGTTGGTGCTCAAGAACTTGAGGCACTGCTCTCAAGAGGCTATTTCTGCAGACAGAAGAAAAACTTGACAACAGACAACCAGTCTTCTATCCAGGTTCACACCAGGAAATCATATCAAAATGCCTTCACCCAGGTTCACACTAGGAAATCATTAAAAAAATTCCTCTACCCCAAGATCAGACCAGAACATCATTTCAAAATTCTTCCACTCAGTTTCAGAAAATCATTTCAAAATTCCTCAACCCGCATTCAGAGCAGAATATCATTTCAAAATTTCTCCATCCTTGTTCAGATCAGAAAATCATTTCAAAATTCCTCCACCTAGGTTCAGACCTGAAATGTTCAAAATTCCTCCACCTGGGTTCAGGCCAGAAATTTTCAAAATTCCTCCACCCGGTTTTAGAAAATCATTTCAAATTTCCTGCAGCCAAGTTTCAGAGAAGAAAATCATTTTAAAATTCCTCCACCTGGAATCAGGCCAGAAAATTGTTTCGAAATTCCTCCACCTGGGTTCAGACAAGTAAATCATCTCAAAATTCCTCCACTTGGGTTCAGACAAGAAAATCATTTCAAAATTCCTCCACCGGGGTTCAGACCAGAAAATCATTTCAAAATTCTTCTACCTGGGTTCAGGCATTGCCACTGAAGACACAGATGCAGTCAGACGGACTTTTGCACATGAGAGTTGCCTTTCCTTGGGCATAGCACCCTAACACAATGGTTTCCCTCCACAAGTGCTTATAACGCTAAAGACCTTTGTCTCCAGATTTTTTCCCCCAACATTTTCAGTTCATCGTATTCATTGTATTTTCACCAACTATGTGTACAACATACAGCGAAAACAAATGGCTAAACAGACCTGCCCATATCTTCCACATCTTCACATCACCTGGCCAGGTTCAGTCAGCATGGGGTGAGCAGTGTTGTAGGATTTGCTGTGCCATCTGCTCCACCTGCTGCTAATGGCAGTAACGGGCAGAAGCAATCTTCAGCTTGAAGTCTCTGTGACCATTAAGCTTTTTATGTCCCGTGTCTAGCAAGAAGATGATGACCTGGTGTGCCTACTTTACCCATGGTCATGACTGTGTGACCATTAAGCTTTTTATGTCCCGTGTCTAACAAGAAGATGATGACCTGGTGTGCCTACTTTACCCATGGTCATGACTTCATCCCCTGGTAAACGTCAATCAAAAAAAAAAGCAAAGTCACAATGGCAGACCGCAAGCGCCACTACTCAAACAGACACAGACAGATGTACAAACACACACTCAGCATCAGCACACCTCTGTCTGCATTGTTGTTGGCTGTGTCCGTGACTGGCTCCTTGGTGGGTTTGACGTCGTCATCCGCCAACCCCAAGGCGGAGGGCTCGTCTGCGCTTCTCTCCCCATTGGTCAGCATGGGTTCCCTGCAACAGGAAACCATGTGGGGGAAGATTAGTGGGAGAGATGGGGTAGGGTGGGATGATGGGAGGGGTGAGGGTGGGGGGTTAGTTACTGAAGTTGTGAGCCCTCTAATGAAATATGGGGAGAAAAAAGATCCAAAGTTTCTTTGTAACAACAGCAACAGGGTGATGACAGCACTATACTAACTGTAATGGATCTTTAAAAGTTTACGTGATAAATCCGCCAAACATGAACAAACAAATCACAAGACAAAACATGAAGCGTTTCGACCTCCTAGGTCTTCTTCAGGCAAGATAAACAACACTCAGGACAACGGAAATGAAGAACGAACAATCTCTTATCTTGTCAAAATTCGGCGCAAAATGAACGTGTGCCCAAGAGGTTGAAATGCATCATGTTTTATCTTGTGATTCCTTTGTTCGTGTTTGGTGGATTTTTTACATAAAATTTTTAAGATTTGATTTTATTTCCGCCTGCAGTTGCCTCACTTCGCACCCAGCTATACCAGATCACCGAAACAGGTCGCCAGCAAACCAACAGTGAGTTAATGAGCATGAGCAGCCGATGCCAATAAATTAGCTTTCCTACCACCTTTCTGCCCTATTTGGCCTATAGCTTTCCTACCACCTTTCTGCCCTATTTGGCCAATAATTAGCTTTCCTACCACCTTTCTGCCCTATTTGGCCTATAGCTTTCCTACCACCTTTCTGCCTATTTGGCCAATAAATTAGCTTTCCTACCACCTTTCTGCCCTATTTGGCCTATAGCTTTCCTACCACCTTTCTGCCCTATTTGGCCTATAGCTTTCCTACCACCTTTCTGCCCTATTTGGCCAATAATTAGCTTTCCTACCATCTTTCTGCCCTATTTGGCCAATAATTAGCTTCCTACCACCTTTCTGCCCTATTTGGCCTACAGCTTTCCTACCACCTTTCTGCCCTATTTGGCCTATAGCTTTCCTACCACTGTTTTGCCCTATTTGGCCAATAATTAGCTTTCCTACCACCTTTCTGCCCTATTTGGCCAATAATTAGCTTTCCTACCACCTTTCTGCCCTATTTGGCCAATAATTAGCTTTCCTACCACCTTTCTGCCCTATTTGGCCTATAGCTTTCCTACCACCTTTCTGCCCTATTTGGCCAATAGCTTTCCTACCACCTTTCTGCCCTATTTGGCCTACAGCTTTCCTACCATCTTTCTGCCCTATTTGGCCAATAATTAGCTTTCCTACCACCTTTCTGCCCTATTTGGCCTACAGCTTTCCTACCACCTTTCTGCCCTATTTGGCCTATAGCTTTCCTACCACTGTTTTGCCCTATTTGGCCAATAATTAGCTTTCCTACCACCTTTCTGCCCTATTTGGCCAATAATTAGCTTTCCTACCACCTTTCTGCCCTATTTGGCCAATAATTAGCTTTCCTACCACCTTTCTGCCCTATTTGGCCATAATTAGCTTTCCTACCACCTTTCTGCCCTATTTGGCCAATAATTAGCTTTCCTACCACCTTTCTGCCCTATTTGGCCTATAGCTTTTCCTACCACCTTTCTGCCCTATTTGGCCAATAGCTTTCCTACCACCTTTCTGCCCTATTTGGCCTACAGCTTTCCTACCACCTTTCTGCCCTATTTGGCCTACAGCTTTCCTACCACCTTTCTGCCCTATTTGGCCTACAGCTTTCCTACCACCTTTCTGCCCTATTTGGCCTATAGCTTTCCTACCACTGTTTTGCCCTATTTGGCCAATAATTAGCTTTCCTACCACCTTTCTGCCCTATTTGGCCAATAATTAGCTTTCCTACCACCTTTCTGCCCTATTTGGCCAATAGCTTTCCTACCACCTTTCTGCCCTATTTGGCCTACAGCTTTCGTACCACCTTTCTGCCCTATTTGGCCTATAGCTTTCCTACCACCTTTCTGCCTATTTGGCCTACAGCTTTCCTACCACCTTTCTGCCCTATTTGGCCTATAGCTTTCCTACTGCTATTCTGCCCTATTTGGCCTATAGCTTTCCTACCATCTTTCTGCCCTATTTGGCCTATAGCTTTCCTACTGCTATTCTGCCCTATTTGGCCAATAATTAGCTTTCCTACCACCTTTCTGCCCTATTTGGCCAATAATTAGCTTTCCTACCACCTTTCTGCCCTATTTGGCCAATAATTAGCTTTCCTACCACCTTCCTGCCAATTTGGCCAATATTTCCTACCACTTCTGCCCTATTTGTGCATATAGCTTTCCTACCCTTTTGCACTATTTGCTACAGCTTTCTATCCACCTTTTCTGCCTATTTGGCCTATAGCTTTCCTATGCTATTCTGCCTATTGGCCTAAGCTTTCCTACCACTTTCTGCCCCTATTGGCCTATAGCTTCACGCTATGTCTGCCCTATTTGGCCAAATTAGCTTACTGACACTTTCTGCCTATTGGCCAATAATTAGCTTTCCTACCACCTTTCTGCCCTATTTGGCCATAATAGCTTTCCTACCACTTTCTGCCCTATTTGGCCTATAGCTTTCCTACCACTTTTTGCCCTATTTGGCCAATAGCTTTCCTACCACTGTTTTGCCCTATTTGGCTTATAGCTTTCCTACCACTTTCTGCCCTATTTGGCCAATAGCTTTCCTACCACTGTTTTGCCCTATCTGGCCAATAACAGCTTTCCTACCCCTTCTGCCCTATTTGGCCATAATAGCCTTTCTACCACCTTTCTGCCTTATCTGGCCAATAGCTTTCCTACCACTGTTCTGCCCTATTGGCCAATATAGCTTTCCTACCACCTTTCTGCCCTATCTGCATAGCTTTCCTACCACTTTCTGCCCTATCTGGCCATATAGCTTTCCTACCACCTTTCTGCCCTATTTGGCCTATAGCTTTCCTACCACCTTTCTGGCCTATCTGGCCAATAATTAGCTTTCCTACCACCTTTCTGGCCTATCTGGCCAATAATTAGCTTTCCTACCACCTTTCTGCCCTATCTGGCCAATAATTAGCTTTCCTACCACCTTTCTGGCCTATTTGGCCAATTATTAGCTTTCCTACCACCTTTCTGGCCTATTTGGCCAATAATTTAAATTAGCTTTCCTACCACCTTTCTGGCCTATTTGGCCAATAATTAGCTTTCCTACCACCTTTCTGGCCTATTTGGCCCATTCACCATACTTCACTTACTGCTCTTCTACGGCATTTCATTTCCATGGAAGTGTTAAGCATTAAGATGCAAAGTTTGAGGATAGCGGGGTTTGCTGAGTGTCTGCCATTGCGAAACTGCTTTGATTTGCCTCTGAAAATGCAAGCAGGGAAGGATCACCAATCCTGAAACTGAACTGGGGCCATCCCATTGATTCTGAAATTAGGACTGGGACCAATCCTGAAATTTATCATGATGAGCAATGGGCTCCTGCAAATTTTCCGGCAACTTTTTGAATACTTCCATTTTCTGGAATAGTAAATGTCATGTGCCATTTTCCTTAAGACATGAATTTGGTGTTCCATTTTCTGAAACAGCAAACCCAGTGTCCCATTTTGGGAAGTAGCAAATCCTGTCTCCCAACTTCTAAAGAAGCATATCATGTGTTCCATTTTTCTAAAGTAACAAATCCTGATTGCACTTTCTGAAGAACTAAACCTGATACACCACTTTCTAAAGTGGCAAATCCTGTGTTCCATTTTTGGAAGGAGAAAATTCTGTGTAGTAATTCCTATGGTCCATTCACTTGAGCAGTAGATCCAGTGTTCTACTTTATGAAGTAGCAAATGCAATGTACTATTTTCAGAAGTAGCCATTTTCTGAAGTAGCAAATCTTTAGGATCCCATTTACAAAGTATCAAACCCTTTATCCCATCACCTCAAATAGCAAACTGTTTCCAGTTTTCTGAAGTTGCAAATCTTGGGTTTCCTTGTCTAGAGGAGCAAATCCTGTGTTTAATTTTCTAAAGTAGCAAATTATGTTTCATTTTCTAAAATATCTGAAGCAGAAAATCCTGTGCGTTCCACTATCTGCAGTACCAAATTTCTGAGTTTCATATTCTGAAGAAGCAAATCCTGTTTATCATGTTTTTTTTAAACAGCTAATCCTGTTTTCCATGTTTTTAAACTGCTAATCTTGCATGTGTACATTATCACTTACTGAATTGTGTATGTTCATCTCTCTTTCAAAAGAAAACTGCTGTCCTCGACCATATGTCAGCAATGCAAGTCTAATTGAATGCACACATATGAATTTGTCATACGCATTCAAGTTGGCACAGTATACTGCAATACTGGTAAACTGTGGGGCATCATTTACTCAGAATGGTATATCAGTACAGTTTCTGTACACCAGTACAGTCTGTGAACAATGGAAGTGCCAACAAAGGGAGAATACTCCTTCATTCAAATGCTCAAATTCACTTTGGTGTCAACTGCGTTTATCAATAAGAGAGAGAGAGAGAGAGAGAGAGAGAGAGAGAGAGGAGAGAGAGAGAGAGAGAGAGAGAGAGAGAAGAGAGAGAAGAGAGAGAGAGAAAGAGAGAGAGAGAGAGAGAGAGAGAGAGAGAAGAACGAACGAACGAACAAATTTTATTTTACCAGGGTAATGAGATAAGCAATACAAATGCTTTTTTCCACCCAGCCCTGGGGCAAAAGAAAGAGAAACAATGTAAAGATCAAATTAATGCATTTAAAGATCAAATTAATGCAAATACACATATAAAAAGAACAAAGTATAACAAGATCTTGTACAGTTCAAAACAAGTTTAGCTATTGTCCATATTATTGACAAACGAATGCAAATAGAAAAGCGCGTGAACATAGCGAACAAGGGGAAGGAAACGGGAAAGGAAAAGGCCAAGGGGTAGGTGGGTTGGGAGAAGAGGAGAGAGAGAGAGAGAGAGAGAGAGAGAGAGAGAGAGAGAGAGAGAGAGAGAGAGAGAGAGAGAGAAGGCCAAGGGGTAGGTTTGGGGTAACTGAACGAACGAACACGAACGAACGAATGTTTTATTGAGGGCAACATGGATAAGCAACAATAATGGCTGTCTCACACCATGCCCTCACAAAACAAAAAACAAAAAAACAAAAAGAAAAAAAAAATTCCGAATATATTTACGCACACACACACCACACACACACACATATAGATATTTACACATACATAAATACATATACATATAGTTCATACACATATACATATGCATAAACAAACATATATAAGTATGTACAAAGCATACTGGCACACAATGTATGTATGCAGGTGAGAGCATGAATGTTGATGCGCAGGCCCCCGGCCCATATTATAGGGCAGATACCTACACAACACTTCCACTTACACATATATTTAAAAAGTCATGAGGAGAAAGGGCACATACCTTAGAAACATTCTTTAATCTTATGAATTAGAGACAGACAATAGAAGGTAGACAGGCAACAGCTAGACAAGACAGACAGATATAGAAGGAGAGAGAGAGAGAGAGAGAGAGAGAGAGAGAGAGAGAGAAAGAGGAGAGAGAGACAGAGAGAGAGAGAGAAAGGGAGAGATGGAGAGAAGAGAGAGAGAAGGAGAGAGATGGAAGAGAGAGAGAGAGAGAGAGAGAGAGAGAGAGAGAGAGACTGACAGGCAGACAATACAGACAGACAGATAGACAAATGGCAGAGAATACAAGCAGCAGCAGAAGCAGCAGAATAAAGACATAGAAGATGAGTAAAAAAACATTTGAGGAAATTGGATACAAGATTACGATCCAAAAATACCACAGAAAGTTAGCTATAGCTTAGCATTAGATATTTATGATAATGTGTTTTAAACATAGATAAGCTATTTTTATTTCTTATGTCACAAGGAATTGCATTCCAAAGTTTACCACCCGAATATGCTAAGGAAGACATGAATAGATCAATTCTGGGCCGGGAATGGATATCAAATGTTTATTACGAAAGGTGTTTACAAGGAATTTGGTACGTAGATAAGAAGGTGCGAGATTGTTCATTATTTTGTACATAAACACACCCTTATTGAAACGACATTTCTGATTGAATGGGAGAATCTCAAGTTCTTTATAGTCTGCAACTTGAAGAGATGATTTAAGGAGTATGATTTTTAGTGAACGTCTATACAAACGCTCCAGTGGTTTCAAACAATTGTGACTGGCCATGTCCCAGCAAGTTGAAGCATAGTCAATATCAGATTGTATATAGGCATGGAAAAATAACTTCCGAGAATGTTGGTCAAGGAAATGCTTAATTCTGTTTAATTGAAATATCTTACTTGATTTCTTCCGAGATAAAGCAGAAACGTGATTAGACCAAGATAGATTGTTATCGATAGTGAGACCAAGTAACTTAGGAGAATCAATTTCTTCTATAATCTGATCGTAGAGATACAATGGAGGCGATCTAGTTTTCATGTTTTGTTGTTTTTGCCTAGTTGATATCAACATAAATTTGGATTTCATAGGATGGAGGGCCATGTGGTTTAGTTTGGACCACTCAGTAAGATTATTTATATCATCTTGAAGAGCACTGCATACCGAGTGTACGTTTTTACCTTTACTGTGGAGTGTCGTGTCGTCAGCAAATAGTTCACATGAAGAGGAAATAGCTAGAGGAAGATCATTTATATAGACCGAGAAAAGGACTGGACCTAAAATTGATCCTTGAGGGACACCATAATTCACTGGTAGGAAAGTGGATTTTACAGAGGCTTTAAAAACTGACTGTTTCCTGTTGGTCAAAAAAGAGGATAATAGATCAAGAGATTTTCTGGATAGACCGTAAAGTACAAGTTTTTTTACAAGAAGATTATGGTCAATAATGTCAAAGGCTTTTGCAAAGTCAACAAAAAGTACACCTGTAAATAGATTACAATTTATGTTTGAAAGCCATTGTTCAACTAAGTTAGTTAGTGCTGTATGACAGGAATGGTTTTTTCTAAAACCACTTTGGTTAGGATGAAATAATTCATGTTTAGTAAAGTGTAACTGGAGATTGCGTTTAAGATGTTTTTCTAGAGGTTTAGACAAAGTAGATAAAATCGATATTGGTCGATAATTTGAAAAATCAGTTGGGTCGCCGGATTTATAAACTGGTAGTACTTTGGCTACCTTAAAAGCTTGTGGGTAGTAACACTTTTCGATGCTAAGGTTGTAAATGTAGGTGAGATGCTCAGATATAACAGATGCAGATAATTTCAAGATTTTACCATCAATGTTGTCTAGACCACAGCAGTTAGATTGTTTTAAAGCACATAGTGCCCTATACACTTCGTGTACACTTAAATATTCAAATTGAAGTTTTGTATCTATGTGTTTAGAATCACAATAATCTTTCAACGATGATAGATCATTGTTTATCATGTGATTAGAGTTTATCGTTTTCTCAGCTATTGTTGAAAAGTGTAAATTGAATTTTTCAGTGGATAAATCCATTCCCGAATGAACAGCAGTATCAGATTTTTTCCCAGATAATTCGTTAATGGCTTTCCAGATGGATTTTGTATCTGTTTTAGAAGCAATAAGTTCTTTGAAATATTTTTTGCGAGTATATCTTTTTAGGGCAGTTACTTTATTTCGTTGTTTCTTAAAACTGTCACTTTTCCCTGTAGACTGTAATAAATTATCTCGAAGTTTAATGGCTGCATTGATTTCTTCGGTTAACCACTGTGGTTTGCCATCAGCTCTAATGCGTTTAAGTCTAATAGGGACATGTTTATCAATTACAGACAGAAAAATACGATACCAAGTTTCAAGGGCCTCGTCGGGGTCGGTATATTGATAAACCTCTGAAAAATTTGCAGAGCACAGGTCAGATAAAAGGACATCAATATTTAATGTTTTATAACAACGAGAAGATATGTATTGGTGGCTACATCTGGGGATTTTCGTTCCTTTTTTTGACCATGTTAAACAAACAGGAAAGTGATCACTAAGACCAAACACCGGTACAGAAGTTTCAATAATATTAGACGGGTCATTTACATATATATGGTCAATAAGTGTTTCAGACTGTGGTGTTATTCTGGTTGGTGTGTTAATTAATTGTTTTAAATTCTGCAGTTCAAAGATTTTTTTCCAGTTGTTATGCGGTTTAAGTAAATCAATATTAAAATCTCCAAGTAGTATTACCTCTGTTGCATAAACGTAAACATCCTCCATCATGAGATCGAAGCGATCAAACCACTCAACACGTTCTTCTGGATTTCTATATAGAAAACCTACTAAGACTGGTTTTGTCCCTTTCAAATAAATATCTATCCAAATGCACTCAATGCAGTATTTATCAAACAAGTTTATTTGTTTATAATTTACCGAGTTGTGCACAAATGCTACCAGTCCAGTGTCTAGTTTGGCCATGGCATCTCTCCTAATCAGACTATAGCCTGGAATCGATACTAGATTGTCTGTTATAACGTCAGTTAGTCTTGATTCAGAGAAACCAAAACAATGAAAGTGATCATTTGAATTTGATAAAATAGCAGGTATGTCTGACATTTTATTTAATAAGTGACATACATTTAGGTGACCTACTTTTAATCCAAATTTACTTAACCATTTCTCATTGCATTGATTGCTTGTCATAATGATCAATGACAGATAAGTGTAGGAGACAAATGATCGACACTTAAACAACACACACAGTTTGTACCAAATACCAAGAATCTAAATATGAAAGTGCTGAAAAACGAGGACAAACACAACCTCAAAGAAAAGAAAGAAATACAAGTGTTACCTGATAAATTCAGGCAAAAACAACAAATGCAGAAAATGTCAACAATTTGAAGAAGAGGAAAAAAAAAAGAAAAAAAAACAACAATATGAGACAGACAGTTAACAATCAAAAATGCACTTGGGTAGAATCACTTGGCATCAATTACCAAAATGCAGCCCAAGCGATATCAAAATGCGAAAACAACAACAACAACAACAACAACAAACTATAAGCAATTTTGTAATCTAGATCCTACAGTCAAAAGACCACTGCAAGTCAGGTGGTCCGGCAATCTGTGACCCACTGAATAGTACCTGTGGGGGTACTCATGGATACACACATCCACAACACACACACACACACACACACACACACACACACACACACACACACACAAATACATGCACACACATAACTCTCATAGAGCGCAAGCACTTTTATCGTTTTGCGCCATTATACACCACACACACACACACACACACACACACACACACACACACACTATATATATATATATATTTTAACATACATATATACACATATATACATACATACATACATACACACATACATATACACATATATACTGAAATAGTGTATAATACTAGCAATCAATATATTCTCCTATTATCATTTAACCCCGTAATCCTCCCATGAACTTTCCCTTTTCTCCTCCAATCATCCACTTCCACTTCACACCAGATCAGCCACATGTTATACAGTTTGGCACCGACAACATCATTGGACAGGCACCAGAGAGAAGTATCGAAAACAATCATGTAATATAGGCGGAAAACTGACAATTTAGATACGATTTCCTTTCTAGCCATATATGATGCCAATTAATATGTTGGCAAAGTCCAATTTTGTTAAGGTTTTATTGTTGAAAGGGAGGTTGGTATGGACTGAAATGACGCTGTTCTGTCAGCAGTTGAGACGCTATATATAATAAATGTTCTGCATAAGGGTGGATCAGGTTAGAGGTGTTTGTTCCGTCGGTTTTCGAACTGGCAGTCATGGGGGTATTTATGCCCCGTTCGTTGGCGCTCAAGAAGTGAAGGTCAGGGGGATGACTTTCCTGAAAATGATGGGGTGGGTTAGGAGAAATTATTTGTTCAGGAGGGTGGTTATGTTGGAAATGATAGCGAGAATTTGGAGTGAAGTGTTCAGGGGGGTGGCTATGGTGTAATAAATGGTGAGGGTTAGGGGGAGTTATCTGTTTAGGGTGATGGTAATGTTGAAAATGATGAGATGGGTTTGGAGGAGTGATGCGTTCAGGGGGGTGGCTATGTTGTAAGGGATTCAGAGGGTTAGGTGGGATGAGGGACGGGGTCTCACTGGAGGACTTTGGAGGGAGAGGGGGGAAATGACTACTGGACGCCAGGGGAGGGGGATAGGGGGGCAGACGTTCATCACCTATCAAACTTGTCGTTGGCCGTTCTTGGTAGCAGGTTTGGAAAGGGGGGTGGGAGTGGTTAAGGTCTGATGATCTGGGAGGGTAAAAAGACGTTGATTCATGTACCTGGGAAGATAAAGGGGGGCCACGCCTACTGTAAGTCTGGCGATTTCTTGCTGCAGCACTGCGCCATAGTCCTTTCATGTTTTCAGCCAGTCTGACAGTTCCTCTAGCATTTGGGTGTTTCACGTTGCTATACAATGTCATATCAGACGCAAACAAGGCGAAATTGTCAAGGAAAATGACATTATGTAGCTCACATGCAGATTTCAAATTTTGATTTGATGGTATGATCGTATTGTTAAAGTGATGTTTACCTCTTGCTGGTAGTATTGAACTAAGAACAACACGAGCCTGCGGAAAGGTCTTACAGCAGAGTACAATAAAATCGTTCCATGATTCCAGGGAAATGGGACCTGAGGGGCACGAATTAATACCCACATGGATGATAACATCCATGAGAGAGAGAGAGAGAGGGAGTGATAGGGAGGGAGGGAGAGGGGGAGAGAGAGAGAGAGAGAGAGAGAGAGAGAGAGAGAGGGAGTGATAGGGAGGGAGAGAGGGGGGGAGGGAGAGAGAGAGAGAGAGAGAGAGAGAGAGAGAGAGAGAGAGAGAGAGAGAGAGAGAGAGAGGAGGAGAGAGAGAAAGATACAGAGAGAGAGTGATAGGGGGAGAAAGAGACACAGAGAGAGAGAGACAGAGAGAGAGAGAGAGGCTTGTGAGAGAGAATTCTCCGAAAAATTGTCACTCATGCATTTTCTCTTTATTCTCTGTTTCTTTTCTTTTTCTTTCTTTTCAACTACTGCTGTAATAAAACTGATCATACAAATCCCCTAAACTGTGCACAAACATTTTACCAATACACTGGAAATGCAACTGTTATTGAGAGGGTTACAAAGCCAGGCTCCACAGCAGTATAATGACAGGCAGTATACTGGTAAAAAAAAAAAAAAAAGTACTGGTGCCAGCATCAAACAGCGCTAATGTACCACTACCTTTTTGCACTGCCATCCTAACACGAGAAAGTATACAGAAACACTGATACAGCCTTCATTATTTAACAGATGCTTGCACACACACATATTCTCATACAAGCAGACATAATGAAACCGGCACACATCTATGGATTCACTACAGTGTCACATCTCTCTCCTTGCATGTGCGCCTGCACAAACACACACAAGCGCAAATGCATGCACATACACACACACACACACACACACACACACACACACACACACACACACACGGACTCACACACATACACACACATACAAAGGAAAACAGACGTATGCACTTAAACACACATATACACACACACATCTGAGAACATAAGCACACACAGACACAGAGACACAACCACCATCATATACATACACACACACACACCCACATACCTAGAAATGTCCTCTTTACTCTCTCGTTTCTCTGAAAAAGAAAACCAGAAACATCAGACTTAATTCTGTTAGCACAAAAGCAAGACCTTGCTATTTTCGTCATTCCAGTCCACATCTGTATTCACTACCGACTGGCAGCTTTCCCTCCCTTACCCTTCATGGGGATGCTGAGGAGGGGGAAAGTGGAAGGGGGGGGGGGGGGGTATAAAAAAGGTGAAAGAGTGGTCTATCATCACCAACGTCATCCCCACCTCCCAACAATTCTATGCTACTAATTTCCTCCTGTCTGTCACTCTCTAAGACTAATTCTTTTTCTCTCTTTTAATCTCTCTCCCTCTCTCTTTGCTTTCCCTTCAGTGTTTTCCTGTCTTTGTGACCCATGGAGCAAAAGCAGCGTTTTCTTGGCTCCTGGGAGTCTTGGGTTTAATCCCTGCCAGGGTCAGGCCAAAACATTGCCCCTGGTTATTGCCTTTCTACAGACCTCAGCCCAAAGGCAGAGAATGGCCACCCAGATGATGGGACTGAAACTGGTCACCAACTTAGGCACAAACCACATCAATGGTGAACCTTCCAGAGCTCCAACCAAGGACTACTGAAGAGGACTGGTCTCTGAACTGAGACAGCGCTTCTTTCAACTTCCTGGCTGATCTGCTTCAAGCTTTCCAACCAGAATCCTAAACCTGGCTTTTGATCGTTGGTTTCTGCAACCAGCTGCTGTGGCGCAGTGGTTAATGTTGCGGATTCCCAGCTGGGAGGTTGAGGGCTTGATTCGCACCAGAGCCATTCATATTTGGTATGTTTTTTTTTCAGCCCATGACTGGCTCCAATCCAGAGCCGAGTTTCCTACAGACTTGACTGAGATAGTCTGGAACCATACAGTCATAGCTCAATGGATGTGTCTCTGAGAATGTCGCTCAAATTTCTTACCAACACTGCAGCCTGTCTCTCTCGGGCTGGGCTGACGCCAGGGTATGTTACGCATGTAAGCATAGAGTACAGCCCCGTTATGCAGTCTCAGACTGGGATGGAGCTCACCAACATCATCTCCATCGTCCTCATTGATCAGTGTGAGACGAAAGCCTCAAACTCTGTGACCCTTCATGCCCTGCTCTTGTGGTGACCTCAGTTTCGATTTCCTTCCAAGCCTATACCCTTGGTGAGTTAGTGTCAAGGTCGCCGATATCCGCAAAGTTCATGGGGACAGTAATAGGAATGGATGTGGTGGAATCCTTCAGAGGAGTGTGCTCGCTCACACTGGCTCTGCAACTAAACACTTATTGCTGTCAGCAGGGAGTTAGCGGGTGGTGTCCTGCGAAATAGGATCAGAACAGGCACCACAAAAGCACCACCAAAGTGGTTCCGCGGCAGTGCAGTGTTTCCTGTGGTGAGTGGCCTTATATCCACTCAATAGTGATTGCTCCCTGCAGACTGCGATGCCGAGGCTGTGGCAGGACAGACAGGAGTGTGGGTGTGTAAATGGAGGCCACAATATGCCGAGTCGGGGGCATGAAAGATACGCCCAAAACATCAACAAAAAACAACCACACGGTTCATGACAATTCATACATTCAAGTCCCATTAAGCTGATGAAACTAGGCTATGCTGAATGCACTAGCCGTCCACTTAGTTTGTCATTATCTGATTAAAAAAAAAAAATTAACAGAATCAAAGTTTTTCATTATCTGATTTTCAAAGAAACTTAACAGAATCAAAAGTGTTTCATTATCTGATAAAAAAAAAAAAAATTAACAGAATCAAAGTTTTTCATTATCTGATTAAAAAAAAAATTAACAGAATCAAAGTTTTTAATTATCTGATAACAGAATCAAAGTTTTTCATTATCTGATTTTCAAAAAAGCTAAACAAAATGATTCAAAAGTATTTCAGTGTATAAAAAATACCCCCCCCCCCCCCCCCCCCTAAAATGTAGCAAATAGCACTGTGGAACTGACAGCTGATTCCAATCAACTTCCCCTACTCAGTTTCCAGATTAAAAAAGAACAACTGGCATGACACCAACTGCAATAATGCAATAGAGGGGGGAGAGGGGGGGTGAGAAAGAAGATGAACAGGCAACTAAGACAGGTAAACAGTGGACGACAGAGAAAAAGAAAAAAGATGACAGGCACAGTCAAAGAAAGTGACATGAAGCAGAACACTACCAGCACAGAATTTCCGGGTAGGGGCAACAACCCAGACCCCCCTCTGACATTCCCATGGAAAGGCGGCCGGAGGAACTCATGAAGCTGTATCTTTAATGTGTGCATGCATGCACACACACACGCGCACACGCATGCATGCATAAATGCGCACGCAAACACACACACACGCATGTACACACACATATACATGCATGCACGCATGTACGCTCACAATCTCACCCACAAATACACACACTCACACAGGCATGAACACACACATATACATGCATGCACGCATGCACGCTCACAATCTCACACACACACGCGCACACACACACACACACACACACACACACACACGCACACACACACACTCACACACACACACACACACACACACACACACACACACACACATCTATTTACCCTAAAAATGCTCCTGGTATACTTCCTCCCCCAAAACCACGTTGTCACTAAAACCACAATGTGTATTCGAATGGATGCAGGTGATATCAAAATTTGCTGGAAAAGCATCCGTGGTTACTCTTGCAGTACAGCAGCATGTTCACCTTTCTCCTGGACAGGTGATATCAAAATTTGCTGGAAAAGCCAGATCCGTGGTTACTCTTGCAGTAACAGCAGCATGTTCACCTTTCTCCTGGACAGGTGATATCAAAATTTGCTGGAAAAGCCAGATCCGTGGTTACTCTTGCAGTAACAGCAGCATGTTCACCTTTCTCCTGGACAGGTGATATCAAAATTTGCTGGAAAAGCCAGATCCGTGGTTACTCTTGCAGTAACAGCAGCATGTTCACCTTTCTCCTGGACAGGTGATATCAAAATTTGCTGGAAAAGCCAGATCCGTGTTCTTGCGTAACAGAGCTTACTTCTCTGACAGGTGAATCAAATTGTGGAAAAGCCAGACCCGGTTACTCTTGCAGTAACGCAGCATGTTCACCTTTCTCCTGGACAGGTGATATCAAAATTTGCTGGAAAAGCCAGATCCGTGGTTACTCTTGCAGTAACAGCAGCATGTTCACCTTTCTCCTGGACAGGTGATATCAAAATTTGCTGGAAAAGCCAGATCCGTGGTTACTCTTGCAGTAACAGCAGCATGTTCACCTTTCTCCTGGACAGGTGATATCAAAATTTGCTGGAAAAGCCAGATCCGTGGTTACTCTTGCAGTAACAGCAGCATGTTCACCTTTCTCCTGGACAGGTGATATCAAAATTTGCTGGAAAAGCCAGATCCGTGGTTACTCTTGCAGTAACAGCAGCATGTTCACCTTTCTCCTGACCATTTCGCTGTCATCCAGATGGCGCCCCAGCATGCGGGTTAATCCATATGCTCTGCACCACATCTGCAGAACTATGAGGACATTTGGGAAGACTGGGACCACACAGTGGAGTTTCACCCACTAAACGGATGAGTCTCTGTAAGCGCTGCTCAAATTTTCTGACCAACACTGCAAGTATCTGTATCTCTAGGGCCTGTTTGACGCTGGGATACAGTATAAAAGCGTAGAGTACAGCCCTGTCATGCAGTCTCAGACTGGAATGGAAATTTATAGCATCACCTTCATTCTCATCGATCTGCATTAAAAAAAAAAAAAGTCTCAAATTCTGTGGCTCTTCATGCCCTGCTCTCATAGTGACCTCAGTTTCGATGTCCTCTCTATGTCTAAGGCCTTGGTTTGGTTCCGTCAGGGTCACCTGTATTGGCAAGCTCATGGGGGTTGTCGTTGGACAGACGAGGTGGCATCCTCCAGAGGGAGAGCTTACTCACGCCGGCTCCGCGACTAAGCAATTATTGTCATCATGTAGGTGGCTTAGTATGTGGTGTCCTGCATGTTAGATCACCACTGAACATGACCGAAGTGACTAGGCAGCAGTGCAATGTCTCCTCTCCTCCAGTGGGTTGCCTCTTGATGACTTGACACTGACTGTTCCCTGTGCTGGGGCTGGGTCGGGCTGTGGCTTTCGATTGGGGGGGGGGGGGGGGGTGCAGAATGAGCAGCATGGGTGCAATGCCACTGAGGTGACTCAAAAGATGGGACAGCAAAAAAAACAAAAAAACAACAACCACCCCAAAACGCGGAAACAGCACAGGTGAACAGGTCTCTGTGCATATCCTGCCAGTCCCAACACTACGGCAGCTAAACTGATCCCAAAGGTTGACTCACTTCGTCGTGGTCTGATGATGAAGACAAACACCAGGACGAAGATGACGATGACCAAGAGGATGATGATGACCAGCACGATAGCGGCAATGGCTCCTCCGCTGGTACTGGCCGCCGCTGTGGTTGCTGTTGTCGGACAGACAAGGCACAGAAAAAAAAATCCTTACTGTATGTCCATAGGTAGGTCCAGCCTAACAGTAGCCACGGCTAACAGGCAGCACAACAGGAGAAAACTGCCAATTTCAACTTCTTCATACTCCTCAACTATTCAACACTGTCAAATAAAAAATATCTCCACATCTAAAATGAACCTCTAACATGAAGTCTGTGTGTTTTTTTATGGTATGAAAGAAGTGTGCTTTTATTGTGAACGATCTAAACACACAAACCAAACACTGCGTCGGCGACCTTGTGCAACGATTCACGCCGCGGGCTATCCGTGACCCGCAAACAACAACATCCGGAAAAGTGTTCGTAACCTTGACAAACTATATGCACAGCGACGATGTTGGTGCCATATGAAACAGAAAAGCCTGCAGAATCGAATGGTATAATTTTCGTCATAGTTCCTTTTTATTAAGTGCCGCAAATTTTGTGCCAAAAGACTAGCATAAACTTCAGAAGCATGGCAATATCGGTAATTCTGAACAAAACATATTAAAAGACCACTTGTTTTGAAGAAAAATCAATGCTCTTTTCGTTCGTGTATATAAGGATGCACAGGCTGCTGTGTGTATAAGTTCCGGCCAGGATAAAGAGAGAACCCCGTAGCCCAATCGGCATTCAGCATTCCGACAATGGTGGCGTACGAAGCTGACACAATGTTCGAGTCGAGTGGCGAGTTGAAACCGATGGATCTCAACGATCTTGAGCGTGATCTTGGTAAGTATGCGAACGTTTCATTTGTTTAAGCCCTTGCCCTGTTATTTTCAAGAAATTCGTGTTTCTTAACTCTGGAAATTATTTTAGAAGTGATTTTTTTTCATCAGACAACAGGAGACATGTGCTCGGTCGAGTAGTGTTTGTTAGCTCCCGTGATCGGTACTAATGGTTGCAATCGGTGATCAACCTTTTAGTTTTAAAACAATTTCATAGAATAACTTTTACCCAGTCTCGTTCAGATTTCATTTTAGAAGGTTTATGATTTTTGTCTAGAGCGAAAATTACGAATAAAGATTAAAATTTGGCAACTGTAACTTCGACAGGGACAATAACTCGGGTTTCAGACCTCAATGAAAATTGAAAGTAGCAGATGTATTGATTTAATTTGCAGTGCTGTTGTACCAAAATGAATCAATGAATTAATAAAATCAATAAATTGATAAATAAATGAGATAAAAGGAAAATAACAAAAACTAAAAAGTAAACAAAAAATAGACTCATTAACTAATTAAGAGAATGTTAGCTTGAAGCTGCAGTATGATTGTGGCATATGAACTAAAAAATAGGAGCAAGAAAATCAGAATTTGGAATCTTGGAGCATGTATTATAACAAAGTGACTAGCTGGTGTGTGTGTGTGTGTGTGTGTGTGTGTGTGTGTGTGTGTGTGTGTGTGTGTGTAGCATTCACTTAAAAGTCTTGTTGAAAATTGAGGCAATGTGTTTTACTGTTGAATCATATATCCATAAATTATAGAACTTGGTATAAAGAACATGTTCTTCAAAATTATCATGCACTTTCATTCACAGTCTCTGAATTCAAACAATCCATTTTCATCATTGATAGATCAAAACAAATGTCCAGTTATTAACTGTGCTCAGTTTATTTAGAAGTGTGTGTGGTGTGTGTGTGTGTGTGTGTGTGTGTGTGTGTGTGTGTGTGCATGCATGCGTGTGTGTGTGTGTAATAAATTTCATCAGATGACCAGTACCAGCTGCTTGCTGAGAGAATTGGTCCAAAGAAGAAGGGCCGGCCAGCACATTTGCCAAGTCTGGTTGTAAACAATCGTCTGCTACTTCAACTCAACATGTTGAAGAACCAGGGGAGAACATGGGCTGAAGTCCAGAGTCTCTTTAGTGACATTTGTAAACACCAGATAGAACCTGTTCCCGCTTGCAATGTAGAACCACTGATACGGACATGTCTTCGACAGTTTTCCCAAACAGCATCACCACATGTAGAAACTTTCCTCAGTATTGATAAGGACATTGCATGGATTGGACCATATTCTAAGCAACATCAGGTGTCCAAAGCATTTCTGTTATCAGAAAAACCATGTCGGGAAAAAAAACTCAGTTACATTCCTGTAGGGTTAATGTTGGAACTGGATACATTTCGAGGCCAGCAGAAATTGGAAATGAATAAACTATGCTTTTGGGTAAAATGTCTAAGTGATGACATAAACTTTGCTACTGCTGCCAAGGCTAACAACCTACTTCACCATCTTCGTGGTGAAGTGAAAAAGAAACAAATCAAAAGAAAGAAGACAAGTGATGGAGAAACCATTTTGCAGAATTTTCTAGATGCTCCATGTGAAATTAGAAAGCAGTCAACAGTTCCTTCCTCTGAGCCATCTCCATGTCCAGAAAGTTCAAAAACACATTCAACACCAACACTATCTTCTCCACTTATAACTTCAGATTCCTCTTCTAGAACGCAACTGTTTGGGGGGCAGTGTCAGTGTCATGCCATGGTCAAAGCACTGCAGTACACCAAATCGAACCTGGAATCAGAAATGAGTATAAAAATTGCAGAAGTAGAAGCTCTTAGAGAAGTTGTCACAGAGAAAAAAGAGAAGATTTCATCTTTAGAGAAGCAAATTCATGAACAGGCCCAAAAAATTGCAAGGCTTCTTTCAAGTGTGAGAGACTCAAAATCTTCAGAGAACATGCTGAAAACAAAATTGGCTGAAAAACGACGTGAATGTTCTTCGCTGCGTCAGCAAAATTTGTACAGACAGAATTATAGACAGAAAAAAAAACTTGAGCACCAATCAGAACAGCTAGCACATTTGACTGCTGTGAATAAGGAACTGCAGGAAGCAAAAGCCTGCAAACGCCGTTACCAAGTGTTTGCAAGCCAAACTCAGGCTAAAAAAAGGAAAGTAGATGAAAAGCTTAGGGAAGCCAATAACACCATTCAAGAACTTCAGCAAGAGGTGTCAGAAACAACAGTAAAGGTTCCAGAAACAAGAAATGAGAAAGGACATTTTACTGAGCCAGTCATAAAATGTGTCATGGAACTTATCGGAGAGTGTGAGGTTCCAGCTAGGAGGTGCAATAGTGTAATGATGGCTGTTTCACGTCATTTGCTTTGTGTTGTTTTGCCAGAACATTCTTTGCCATCAAAGACGTCTAGTTTGCGTTTTGCTGATCAAACTCATGGTCTGGCAAAAATGCATATTGCTGAAGAACTTTCTAACAAGAGGTATGATCTTCATGCTGACGGTACCTCACGGAACACCAAAAAGTATGTTGGTTTTCAAGTAACCTTAGAAGACAAGAAGACACTTTCTCTTGGTTTTGACCCAGTTGCGCGTGAAACAGCCCAAACGCTACTGGATCTAGCTATAGACAGGCTCTCAGAACCAGCTGTTCTGCATGCTGACTCTGGCACAGAACTAAATGAAATTTTGAAGAATATGGTAGGAGTAATGTCAGACAGGGCAAGCACAATGAAGTCTTTTGATCAAAAACTGAGTGACTATCGAGCAAGTCGCATTGATGAAAATGTACAACTTGAGTTCTTGCACTGCAATGCTCATTTTCTTCTGGGTCTGACAACAGCAGCAGAAAAAGCGTTGGCTACAGTTGCAACAGAGAAGAACCTGGCAGGACAGCTTGGGAGAGATTCCATGGTTGCATTTCGCAACTTCAGGTCTGTTGAATCAGCTGTCTGCAGGTATGTAAGGATGGCCTGTGATACACTAGGACCCAGAGGAGATGAACAATGTGGCTGCCACCATTACTGGGTGGCATTTTGCAATGCCCAAGAGAAAGACAGCCTCATAACCAGCTTTCGGTCAAACCGATTCAACAACCTTTTCAATGCTGCGGCAGGTCTGATCCATCACAGGGAAGACATTGTCCATTTTTTTCAAGTCAGACCCCCAACTAACTTGAAACAAAAGAGTGTTCTTGCTGATGCATCCTGTGATATTCTGGTGTTGATGCTTCTTGGTCTGGCATTGATGTACATTTACTTTTCTGGTCCGTTTTGGGTTTTTATCAACTCAGATGTTCATTATCTAGACCAATACCAGTTTATTCAACCCATGTATCAACATCTGAAGGATGTACAAAGCAATCCTGATCTCCTGTTGAGTGAAGAAGATATCCCATATGAATTGGAGTGCTTCTGTTTAGCTGAAAAGAAATATCCACAAGTCAAGTCTGTCCTTGCCTTCAGGAGCAAAGTTCTCCAAAATGAAAATAACAAAGAGCTGCTACAACTTGTGCTGAAAACTGTCAGTGCACAGTTTGTCAAGGTGTGTGACAACCAGCTTGGAGATTTCCTCCAAGGTGGAAAGTATGGGTCCCCTCCAACAGAGGAAGCAAGAAACAGGATGCAGCACTGCCAGCTTACCAATTTGTTAGGGGAGGCTTGTTTTGCAGACCTTGATTATTCAATGTTCAAAAACAGAAGGGCAAGACTTCACCACCATTCCACCATCAATATGGGAAAAAGAAATAAACCTGTATCAAGCTGGTTGTTGTCAAAATCACAAGAACAGCAGTCTGCACTCTTGGCAAAAGCTAAGAAACTTGGGCCGCAAATGAGACAAAAGCACAAGCAGCAAGAAGAGCTTGTCCTCGAAGAACTCCAGGGGATCATGGAGCAACAGAAAACAGCAAATGAAGAAAAAGAAAGGCAGCATAAGCTAGAAAAAAGAAGAGTGTATAATGAAATACAAGAGCAAGGGGGTGCATGTAAATCAAGGCAGAGTGTTCAGGTGCTACTAAAAAAGTTCCATACCAAAGCTGAGAAGATGAATGCACTGAAACTCCAGATCAAGTTCTTGAAATTGTTTTTCAATGCCAAGGATGATAGGCTGATTGTAAGAAATTTACAACCATGTGCAGTGGCTGACAATTTGATCTCTTACATAGAGGAGTACTTTGGGGAAGGACAAGAACCAGCACACCTGCAAGAATCTGACAGTAGTACTGAAGAAGAAGAACCACAAGAGCCAGATAATTCAGCACTTTTGGAACATGAAATAAATATTTGTCATCAGTCTTCTGATGATGAATCAGAGTGTGAATTTCCATTCAATTTCTCAGGCCAGGGACAGTCAGTAGCAGTTTTCTATGATGATGCATTTTACATTGGTCAAGTACTAGAAATTGTTAGACCTGACCTTGCTTGTATTTCCTTCATGGACCAGAAAGGAACAGAAAACCTATTTAGATGGCCATTGTCAGACTCCATTGGGGAAGTTGCAAGTAAATATGTCTTTTATTCAGACTTCAACATTTTACCAAAGAACAGAGTCTGGAGCATTGACTTTACCCAGTGGGGAACCCTGAAAAGAAGATACAAACAGTATGTTAAAAAGTACTGTTAATCTTGAGGCACAAAATGGAGATGGCCAGTTTTATCGTGAGGGTGAGCTGACTGAAAAACAAGGACATGGAAAGAGGGTGATTTTTCTGGTATTTGAAGTTCTTAAGACAGTTGTGATTTGCTGTTCCTTTTGGACATATATTTGCCTGTTATTTGGACCATATTTGCTTGGTGAAATTCTTGAGCATTTGATTCTGTCCCCGTGATAATGACAGAATATATGTGGAATGTGGGTGATTTTGTTTACTTTGATGTATTTTGTACATAAAGGTGAAGGTTAAACTCATGGATGTTTTTACCTTTAGATTCCTTCTTCAATGCTGATTATTTTGATACCTCTACTTTGTCTGTCACATGTGTCATTCCCGAGTTATGGGTCATTAAGTAACGGTACCCTGTGTTTGCCACTAAATGACACGTCGACAAATTAGCATTTTAGTCATTTTTGAAGAGGCACAGCTAAAAAATTAATAATCACTGAGCTCTGGAAAAAAAAAATAGGCTCAGTGTATCCATCACAAATACTAACTCTGCCAATCTGAGAGCATATTGGGTGAATAGTTCAGAAGATATGAGGGTCCAAACATGGCCCTCTGGCCAAAACGTGAAAAACGCCACTTTTTACCAAATTTTAAAGCTCAATATCTCAAAAACTATTAAACCCATGGCCTTGAAATTTTGCATGTATATCACTTTTAATGGGGTCTTTTGAAAAATACAAAAACATTCCATATTTTTTCAAGTTTAAAAAATGGCTGGACCTACCTAATGTCCACATTCTTCACAAATTTACTTACAGAGACTGCAACATGAACACACTTTTATTCAAAGACATAACATCCACGCACTCACACATACACACATGCACACACATAAACACACAAACATATGCGCGCACGCATACACGCACGCGCGAACATACGCACGCATGTGCGCACACACACACACACACGCACATACACAAACACAAATACATACACACACACACATACACACACACACAAACACACATCAAGATCAATCCCCGCACTATGCCAGTGACTAAGACGTCAAAAAGTGGTAGGACCGCCATTGTCATTGTGGTAACCAAAATACATAAGAAACATCCCCTCCCCCCAACCTGCCATCCTCCTCTCCCACCCCCTCTCCTTCTTCACTTTGGCGGTACAGACAGACAGACGCTGAGGAGAAGCGGCAGGCCAGGACCCTTTACCCATGGTGGTGACGTTGATGATGGAGGCTGAGGAGTTGCCGTAGTCGTTGTGGGCCATGACGCGGATGGTGTAAGTGTGGCCGGCTCGGAGGCCCTTCACCACCGTCTTCTGCAGCGTCTCCTCCTCTGTGGCCTGTCCCAACACCAACCGCAGGGCTATGCTACGTCTTGCACACCAGGCTGATGTACTCTCTCTCTCTCTCTCACACACACACATACACATACACAAAGTGTGCTTGCACATTCTCATACACGCACACTATGGCAACACGTGCGCATACATGAACTGGTATATGCACATACACCCGCACCCCCTCCACACACACACAAGGCAGTTGCACATTCTCATACACACACAGCATGGTAACACTCGGACATACACGAATCAGTGTACACATATGTACCTGCCCACCCCCCCTCCTCCCACCCTCAACTCACACACACACACATAATGTGCTTGCACATTCTCATACACACACAGCATGGCAACACTCGTGTATACACATATTAGTATACACACATGTGCTCACCCCTCCTCTACACATACACAAAGCGCTTGCACATTCTCATACAGACACAGCATGGCAACACTTGCACATACACTTATCAGTACACACACATGTGCCTGCCCCCCCTTCTCCCTGCCCCTCCACACACACACACATACACAAACATGCATGGGGATGTGCATATGTATACAGTCATCTACACACACACACATACACAAACGTGCATGGGCATTTGCATATTTTTTCAGTCATCTGCATACACATATACAAACATGCATGAAGATGTGCATATGTATGCAGTCATCCACACACACACATACACAAACATGCATGGGAATGTGCATATGTATGCAGTCATCTACACACACACATATACACAAACATGCAAGGGAATGTGCATATGTATGCAGTCATCTACACACACACATACACAAACATGCAAGGGAATGTGCATATGTATGCAGTCATCTACACACACACACGCACAGGTATATGCTTATGTATGCAGTCATCTATACACACATACACAAACATGCATGGGGATGTGGTATATATTGTCATCTACACAAACAGAAAGATGCACACGTAATGATAATGTTGTTTATAGCCCAGCCGGCCACAAAGGGCCATATCAGGGCTGGTGGTATATGCATATGTATGCGGTCATCTACACACACACACACACACACACACACACAAAAACACATACACAGGTATATGAATGTGTGTGCAATCATCCACACACACATACACAAACAGACAACAGCACACAGCCAGCCGCCGATTCACTACTGAGAGGCCATGGGTTCAATTCCCATCGGAGCCATTCGCATTCGTGGGACTTTTCTGCCCTGAACGGCACCTACCAAGAGCTGAGTTTGCTGGGAAGACTGGAACCACGCATTCGAGTTTCATCCACTTTATGGTTACGTTTAACTCTGTGAGTGTCGCTCAGACATCCTGATATACACCACAAGCCAAGTGTCTATTAGCCCAGTCCAGGTTAAGTGGTTGAATCAAACAAATATGGCCGTGTCTTTTTGCAAAACTGACAAAGATGTAGTTTTCTGAGTTAAAACATAGAGAAGACAAGTCTGATGTGCACACGCATGCACGCACGCATGCATGCACACACACACACACACACACACACACACACACACTCAAACACGCACACACACACACTCATACACACACACACACTCATACACACACACACAAACACACACACACACACGCATGCATACACACACACACACACACACACACACACACACACACACACACACTCACTCACACACACACACACACACACACACACACACACACACACACTCACACACACACACACACACACACACACACTCACACACACACACACACACACACACACACACACACACTCACACACACACACATACACACACACACACGCACTCACACACACACACACACACACACACACACACACACACACACACACACACACACACACACCTGGAGCTGCGAAGGCACTGTCATCCACCCCACGTCTTTCAACTCCTCCGAGTCAAGGTACTGCACTCGGAAACTCTGCGGCTTGCCGCCATGGAAACCAGGCATCCACTGCAGCTCGACCCATGTGTCTTCGATCCATGAGACTGTGAGATTCCATGGGGGTTTGGGTGCACCTGCATAATCATTCACGCACACACGCGCACGCACACACACATGTAAAAACACACACACACACACACACAAACACACATACAAACACACACACACACACACACACACACACACACACACACACACACACACACACACATGCGCTTATATTTTTCTCTGCATCCGCAGCTTGAATGGACTTACCTATGTGTACACATGCACACAAACACATGCAATCATGCTCTTTCCCTGTCTGTGCTAATTTTCCTTCCTTTTGCAAATCAAGTTAAAGACCTGGTTCATGCCCCCCCCCCCCCCCCCCTCTCTCTTTCTCTTTTCCCCTATCTCTCTCTCCATCTCTCGCTGATTTTCCATCTTGTACTTACACAGATTCAACTCTCTACTTGTACCTTAACGGATCTAATCATTTATGCATACTCTCTCCATACGCTTGTGTGATATTGTCCTTCTTGTACCATTACAGACTCAATTATCTATTCATACTCTCTTTCATATTTTCCCATCTTGTTCAAATACAAACTCAAATATTTTTCTTTCTTTTTTCTTTCTTTTCCAAATCAAATTCAAATCCTATACATTCAGAGTTCACAGATGCGCCAAAAGAGGACAGAGCGAAGGTCGTCATCGTATGAATGGTATATCTGCAAGACGTACTGAAAAACTATTTTGTATACCGTATAAGCAAAAATGAAGGAAAGCAGCGACCACAACTCAAATATTTAGAAACAATCACAGGTCCACACACAGCACTTCACTCAGCAGCCACACTGAAAGCAGCGACAACAACAAGTCAAATATTTAGAAACAATCACAGGTCCACACACACCACTTCACTCAGTGGCCACGCTCCAGTGACAAAGCATGTCTGTATCTACATTCGCTTGGACTGGTCACCCACAACGCTAAGCAACCAGAGTTATCACACCTAAGCTATAACACCAGCGTCACCTACAGCGAGATGCAAAGCATCATCCACACTATCATCACAACGCCCAGGACACCCAAGGATGATTATCATCTGTCGTCAAGTGAGCAACAACGTGTCCTGGTGAGGCTCCACGCTGGGCACAACAGACTTAACAGTCACTTGTGCCGAAAGCTCAAGGTGGTGCCTTCTCCAGTCTGTCCTTGTGGGCAGGAAGAACAGACAGCGGAGCATGTGCTCCAAAAATGCCCATTGCATGAACAGCCAAGGAGAGGTGTGTGGCCAACAGAGACAGCTGTAATGATGAAGCTCTACTATGGCAATCTACAAGAGCTGGAGAAAATGGCGCTGTTCATTTCAAGGGCCGGACTGACCGTGTAGACCAAGGCATTCGCAAAGAAGGAGAAGATCACCCCCAAGTCCTACAGCATAGTGTAATGGGAAAAACAGGAAATGATAACGGCAGAACACCTAAAACCCACAAGCAGTGCTTTGCGTTTTCATCTTATTTCAGCCCAGCCCCCCACACAGGGCCTTCTCAAGGCTGGCTGTCACGCTCATGACGGGACATATACATCACTTCCTGTACAGAAAATATCTTAAAACAGAAATCTTGTGTCTTCAAACTGAAACAAACGCCTGGAAACTGTGACACAGTAGCTAATCTACTGACATCTATATAGCATATAGACGTAGGCAGCGAATAAGCCAATTACAACATGGCAGCTAATCTACTGACATCTATATAACAGACAGAATTAAGCAGTCAATTATAACATGGCAGCTAATCTACTGACATCTACAATATAGGTGACAGAATTAGGCTGTGATGAGCATACCAGGTCTTTCTCTTTATTTTCCACTCCTAGATTAAAAAATAACATACAAAATCAACACCAAAAAACAACAAAAACAACAACATTTAAATGCCACCAAAAATACATTAACAAAAAGTCATACAGGCAAAAAAAACGCCCATCATGAAACGGTAGCAAATCCACCGACATCTTCAAAGCAGGCAGCAAATCATGACATGGTACTCATACACTAACATCTACAATAATAGCTGATAGAATAAGGCTGTGCTGAGTGATTCAGGCTTTCCTCTTTCTTTTCCACTCCTAGATTTAAAAAGATAATATGTAAAAAAAATAATTTTGGAAAAAAAAAATTGAAATGCCACCAAAAGTATATTTAAAAAAAAAAGGCACACAGGCAACCAGAACAGCCAGCCAGTGACCACGCCAGACAGCAAAGAACCGTTTTCACTACCTTGTAGCCAGATTACAACAACAAGAACAACGAAATCTGGCATATAATCAATTATGACCAGAAAACACTGTAAAGAATAGTCTAGGAGAATGGCCCACAAAAGTAGAAAAAAAAAGGTAGATGACGGTAAAGAAATAGCAAACAAGTGGGGTAACTCTTGCTCCCATGTTCATCATCATGATGGGAGTAAGTAAGAGTTACCCTACTTGTTTCTTATTTTACTGGTTTACAGCTCCCTGCCTCATTCAAGACTTCCTTTCATGACAGTGAAGAAAGACAAAAAAAAAAAAAAAAAGGCTGACTCAAAGAGAACAGCAGGAAAGAAGTTACACACACACAACTTCCTGAAAGAAGGGGAGCTGTCCGTGTTGAAACATGCCTCCTTCTCCCCCCCCCCCTCGCCTTCACCATCCGCACAGGGACTGAATGTAACACAGCTGAACCTCTCTACGACAACGCTGAAAATGTCAAGAAAAACATAGCTTTGCACCTGCGGAGAGGAATCTTTGCGGCGGAGGCAGGCTGACACGCATGCGAGTAAGTCCATGTATGGCCACACACTGTTCTGGCTTCAGTGTAATCATAACCCTGCCAGTTACTCCTGAACCCTTTCTGGGCTAATACACATACACAGAGAGAAAGAGAGAGAGAGAGAGATGGGGAGGGTAGAGGGAGGAAAGGGAAGTGCGTGAGAGAGAGAGACAGAGATATGAAGAGAGAGGGAGAGAGGGTGAGAGAGTGAGAGACAGAGAGAGTGAAAGAGAGAGCAAGACGGAGAGAAAGTGGGACAGAGAGAGAGACACTTTGACACTTTTTTGACACTTCGATATTTTATTGTCATTACCAAAGAGGTTTGACACAGAGAGAGAGAGAGAGAGAGAGAGAGAGAGAGGGGGACACAGAGAGAGAGAAAGAGAGAGGGACAGAGAGAGAGAGAAAGAGAGAGAGAGAGAGAGAGAGAGAGAGAGAGAGAGAGAGAGAGAGTAATGTTTCATACAGAATTCCTAATGAACGACTGAAGGGCTTTTCAGGACTTTTCCTGTAAAATTCAAGAACTGCAGTACAGCAAATACAGATCTTTCCACATAGTTCAGGTACTTCATACAGTCAGCTCACTAGAATCCTGTTTGAAGCAGATGCAGAACGAACTCAAATCTCTTCAAACATATCATGTATCCTCTGCATCATTTTTGCAATGATCTCACCAAATTGCATATTGCTCCATTCATTTTTGTTTCGCTTTCAAGCGTTTTCAACAACTTTTTTCCCCAGTCCTTGAAAAGGGGTCCTAAAAATTCAAGAACTTTTAGAGACCCTCAAGGACTAGTATGAACCCTGAGAAAGAGAGAAAAAGAGAGAAAAAGAGAAGAGAGAGAGAGAGAGAGAGAGAGAGAGAGAGAGAGAGAGAGAGAGAGAAAGAAAGAGAGAGACAATCAAAGGAGAGAGGAGCATCTGTTCTAATTCTTACAACTTTTGGGAGTCCCAACTTTCATCTGGTCTTCCCAACTTTCATCTGGTCTTCCTGAGTCAGTTTTGTTCTCTTTCTCTTTTGTGACAGACACTAAGCCACGCCACTGCCGCGTGAATCATGCACAGACAAGAATCAACAAAGAGAGGCATATCCTGTGCCTCAACCCCCCCAAGAAGAATCGTAGAGGCAGCCCTGCAGATGTTTCCTTGAAGAAAACCATGTGAAGCAATTGAAAAAAACAACAAACAAATGCTTCGTGGATGATATGCAGCCAAACCCCAACAACAAACTGACCCTCCCCACCCACCCCCACCCCCAAGCCACCATCACTGAGGCAGCCCTACAGACCTTTCCTTGAAGAGAACCATGTGAATCACTTAAAAAAAAAAAAAAAATTATATATATATATATATATGCTTCGTAGATCACATGCCACCAAGCCTCAACAACAACAACAAACTAACTCCCCCCCCCCCTCCAAACCCCAAGCCACTATCGATGAGGCAGCCCTACAGACCTTTCCTTGAAGACAGCCATGTGAAACACTTTGAAAAACAACAAGTGCTTTGTAGACAATATGCAGCCAAACTCCAGCAACAACAACAACAATAACAAACTAACCCACCCCCACCCCTAAGCCACTACTGCTGAAGCAGCCCTACAGAACTTTCCTTGAAGAGAACCATGTGAAGCACTTAAAACAAAACAAAAAACAAACATATGCTTCGTGGACAATATGCAGTCAAACCCCAACAACAACAACAACAGACTAACCCCACCCTCCCACCCCCAAACCATTATCACTGAGGCACAGACCTTTCCTTGAAGACAGACATGTGAAGCACTTACAAACAACAACAACAACAAACCAACCCCACCCCCACCCCTCCTTCCCCACCACCCAAGTCACTCACCTTTCTCTCTCAGCTGGAAGGCCAGGACCTTGGTGCCTTGGGAGTTCTCAATGTACAGGTAGAAGAAGTGATCAAAGTACAAGGTGCGGTTGGCTGTCAGCAGGTGCAGCTCAAAGAGAGTCAGGTAGGGCTCCGGAGACTTGACGTTGTCCGTCCTCACACGCCACGTCTGCGGGTCCAGCCGCTGCCGATGGCCGTGCTCAGCTTCAGAGATGATGCGAACGATTTCCGGTGGTGGGTACGCCTCCACCTGTGGGGCATGAGAGTATGTGTCATGGCAGCTGTTGCTCTGAAGACAAGGGTGCAGCTGCCAATGCGGTGAGACGGTCAAGAACTGTGCTCCCCCCCCCCCCCCCCACCATTCTGAACGGGTTAACTGACATGGATTCATGATTTCATTCAGGATTCTATCCTCTGTGTGTGTGTGTGTGTGTGTGTGTTTGTGTGTGTGTGTGTTTGTGAGTGCGTGTGTGTTTGTGTGTGTATGTGTGTGTGAGAATATGTGTGTGAGACAGCGCGAGCGTGTGTGTGTGTGCGTGAGTGCGTGCATAAATGCGTTTCCCTGACCTTTTATCATTCAGTCCTGATTCTGTTGCGGTTACTGCTTATCCCTCCACCGCTGACATCCTCCACATTTCCACACCGATTCGTAACATCTCATGATAGGATTTCATTGGGGAATTTCTTGTCGTAAGACATGCTTCAAATAAATTTGTGTATAAACACTGACATTTTCTTCCAAAGTAAATGAACTGGTCAGATCAAGTGCCCGACACCTGACCTTTTTTATCCGGAGAGGAACAGACACACTGACGACTGCAAGACATGGAGGGAGGTGGGGGGGTGGGGGGGGAAGTTAGGAGGGGGGGGGGTCGTGAGTGGGCATGAAGGGGAAGTGGTGGGCAGGGGGTGGTGGTGGTGGGGGGGGGGGTGTGAACAGTTGGGGAGTACCAGGAAGTACTGATGACCGAGGGGAGAGAATCAACAGTGGAAGAAGGGGAGTGGGGGGGGGGGAGGTTACTCTCTTGACAGTGTTACAGAGGAAGACGAAAGGAGTTACCTGGAATTGGAGCAGAATCCCCTCGGGGACGTTAGGCAACAGGTACAGGTTTTTTAGCCGATTCTCCCCCTGTGTGTTCCGTGTCATGCCTGCACAGACACAGCCCTTCCTTTCATCAACTCACACTCACCCACAATTGCATACATACATGTACGTACAACACCTCACATACGTACATCTCCTCTCGAACATCATGCTTACACACACATACAGTGGTTCATTTTACTCATTCAAAACATATGTACACACAAATGTGCCTACATACACACATTTACATGGCTACACACATTGTAATCACAGAGCTATGAATCCAGTCTCCACCTCCTCCCCATTCTTCCTCATCACACACACCCCACACCCCCCATCCCCCCACCCTACCTTCCACATTCCCCTCCCCACCCAAATGTACCAGAGCTCCCACTGAGGAACAGCAACTTTTCCTGAAATCACGGTCGGGGAGGGGTTGGGGGTTCTGGATGGGTGTCCAGTCCATCCACCCCCCACCCAGCTTTCGCTGCTCTCATTCACTTCTCCAGCATCTTGCTGATGATGCACATGATGTTACAGCACGACATTAAGTCCCCTTCATCCCAGCAGACTGACTGGTGGTGTCTGCCCACTCTTATGAAATCAAGAAGAAAACAAAATTTCTTTTTTTTTTGACGCTGCTGTGAACCACTAGCACACTGACAAACATGATGAGTTCTCTGCGGAACCTGCTGCTTCCTTTCATTTTGTTTTTTTCTTTCTTTTTCTTTTTTTCTTTCTTTTTCTTTTTTTGAAATATTGACACTTTCCCTTTCTTAGTGATGTCTAATTTTTCTTGAGAATTCACAGAAATTTTCCTTTTCTTAGTGATTTCTAATTTTTTTTACATTTCTTGAGAATTCACAGAAATATTCCTTTTCTTAGAGATGTCTAATTTTTCTTTACATTTCTTCAGAATTCACAGAAATATTCCTTTTCTTAGTGATGTCTAATTTTTCTTTACATTTCTTGAGAATTCAGAGAAACATTCCTTTTCCTAATGATTTCTAATTTTTTACATCTCTTGAGAATTCACAGAAATTTTCCTTTTCTTAGCCTTTTCTTAGTGATTTCTAATTTTTACATTTCTTGGGGATTCACAGAAATTTTCCTTTTCTTTTTTTTCTTTTTTCTAATTCACAGAAATCTTCCTTTTCTTAGTGATTTCTAATTTTTTACATTTCTTGGGAATTCACAGAAATATTCCTTTTCTTAGTGATTTCTTATTTTTTTACATTTCTTGGGAATTCGCAGACATTTTCCTTCTCTTAGTGATTTCTAATTTTTTTTAACAGTTCTTGAGGATTCACAGAAATATTCCTTTTCCTAGTGATTTCTAATTGTTTACATTTCTTGAGAATTCACAGAAATTTTCTTTTTCCTAGTGATTTCTAATTTTTTACACTTCTTGGGAATTCGCAGAAGTTTTCCTTTTCCTAGTGATTTCTAAGTTTTTACATTTCTTGGGAATTCACAGAAATATTCCTTTCTTTAGTGATTTCTATTTTTTTACACTTCTTGAGAATTCACAGAAATTTTCCTTTTCCTAGTGATTTCTAATTTTTTACACTTCTTGGGAATTCACAGAAATATTCCTTTTCTTAGTGATTTCTAATTGTTTACATTTCTTGGGAATTCACAGAAATTTTCCTTTTCCTAGTGATTCCTAATTTTTTACATTTTGGGGGAATTCACTGAAATTTTCCTTTTCCTAGTGATTCCTAATTTTTTACATTTCTTGGGAATTCACTGAAATTTTCCTTTTCTTAGTGATTTCTAATTTTTTACATTTCTTGGGAATTCACAGAAATTTTCCTTTTCCTAGTGATTTCTAATTTTTTACATTTCTTGAGAATTCACAGAAATTTTCCCTTCCTTAGTGATTTTTATTTTTTTATATTTCTTGAGAATTCACGGAAATTTTCCTTTTCCTAGTGATTCCTAATTTTGTACATTTCTTGGGAATTCACTGAAATTTTCCTAGTGATTCCTAATTTTTTACATTTCTTGGGAATTCACTGAAATTTTCCTTTTCTTAGTGATTTCTAATTTTTTTTACATTTCTTGGGAATTCACAGAAATTTTCCTTTTCCTAGTGATTTCTAATTTTTTACATTTCTTGAGAATTCACAGAAATATTCCTTTCTTTAGTGATTTCTATTTTTTTACATTTCTTGAGAATTCACAGAAATTTTCCTTTTCTTATTGATTTCTAATTGTTTACATTTCTTGGGAATTCACAGAAATTTTCCTTTTCCTAGTGATTCCTAATTTTTTACATTTCTTGAGAATTCACAGAAATTTTCCTTTTCCTAGTGATTCCTAATTTTTTTTACATTTCTTGAGAATTCACAGAAATTTTCCTTTTCCTAGTGATTCCTAATTTTTTTACATTTCTTGGGAATTCACAGAAATTTTCCTTTCCTTAGTGATTTCTATTTTTTTTTACACTTCTTGAGAATTCACAGAAATTTTCCTTTTCCTGGTGATTTCTAATTTTGTACATTTCTTGGGAATTCACAGAAATTTTCCTTTTCTTAGTGATTTCTAATTTTTTACATTTCTTGGGAATTCACAGAAATGTTCCCTTTCCTAGTGATTCCTTTTTACATTTCTTAGGAATACACAGAAATTTTCTTTTTCCTAGTGATTCCTAATTTTTTACATTTCTTGGGAATTCACAGAAATTTTCCTTTTCTTTGTGATTTCTGATTTTTTACATTTCTCAAGAATTCACAACAACAACAACAAAAAGTGGGAGCCCTGATTCATCTCTCTATGGTCCCTGCAACTCACACACGACATCGAGGTCCACCTGACGGTTCTCTCCGTTTCCCAGGTTGTTTGCCACTCGACACTGGTACGTGCCCGTGTCTGAACACACCACACCTTTCATCTTCAGACTCGACCTGTACAGCGAGCGCTGGATTTCGACCCCTGTCACGTTGGGGGATTTGCCTTCGAGGTCATCCTGGTGCAGGAAGCTTGGGGTCATGTTCTTGACAACCTTGTACCACGTGACGACAGGGGCAGGGCTGCTGTCAACCTCACAGGTCAGGGTGACGTTGGCCCCTTCCTGTAGGTTGGCCTTGACCTCTGCTTGGCCGTTGATGGTCAGCTGCTGGATATTGGGGGAATCTGTGGAGACAGAGCTACTACATCTGAGCACATCTGTGCATACGGAAACAAACACACAAACATGACCAGCCACTGTGGTGTGTGGTAGTCAGGGTCGTTGACATGCCATCTGGAAGGTACCCATCACAGCCATTTATTGGTATGATTATTATTATTTTTGACATTCAGCCCGCTGCTAGGCAATCAGAGCTGAGTGAGGCACAAATGGAAAGACTGTAACCTTACTGTCAAATTTTGTCCAGCTAAGGGATGCGACTCTGAGAGGACTGTTCAAAGATTTTGACTGGCGTTGTGGATGTCGGTGTCCCTGGAGCCTGGTTGATATTGTGGTTGGCATTGAGGTTGATACTGTGGTTGGCATTGTGGTCGATATTGTTGTTAATATTGTGGTTGGCATTGTGGTCGATATTGTTGTTAATATTGTGGTTGGCATTGTGGTTGGCATTGTGGTTGATATTGTGGTTGGCATTGTGGTTGATATTGTGGTTGGCATTGTGGTTGATATTGTGGTTGGCATTGTGGTCGATATTGTTGTTAATATTGTGGTTGATATTGTGGTTGGCATTGTGGTCGATATTGTTGTTAATATTGTGGTTGATGTTGTTGTTGATATTGTGGTTGATATTGTTGTTGATACTGTGGTTGATATTGTTGTCGATATTGTGGTTGATACTGTGGTTGATATTGTGGTTGATACTGTGGTTGATACTGTGGTTGGTACATTACGAAAGTATGCACAGAGTTTCAGCTCTGATCAAACAGCCTCTGACCAGAATGCAACTGCCAACTTGGAAATGGCTGCGTACAGAAACTGGAACGAACGGCTGGGCCGGCACAGAAGATGAGACGAAGAGAAAAATTAATTTAGAATGAATAAAAATAAATCATACATTGAAAAAAAAAAAGAAAAAACCAAAATAAAGAAATAAATGAAAAATGAAAAACAACAACAAAATTGCATACAGCTGTATGTTGATAACATGTGTTCACTTTTACCAAGCACAAGGTAGTACTGCTAACATTCCTTCCGCTCAGCTAACAACTACACTGTGCGCAAATCCCACCTCAACACTTCCTCATCTTTCTATCCCCATCGTGTAATGGCACATCAACACACTAGAAAAGCAGCTTTCATTCAAGCATTTGTTTTGGCCACCGAAACAACAAAAGGTTTATCAATTACCATTTCCATTAAAAAAAAAAGCCTGTTTTTCTTTTTTTAATTTTTAAACCATACACAGATCCAGTTGCAAAGTGAGACAACTGCAGGCAGAAATCTAAACAAATCTTAAATAAATGTTAGCGAACCGCCCAGAGAAACGTGGACAAAGGAGTCACAAGACAAAACACAATGCGTTTTGACCTCTTAGGTCTTCTTCAGGCAAGACCAAAACAAACAGGACAATGAAAATGAACAAGTTATCACTTAGCTTTGATCTCTTCAGCTCAAGGTAGGCGTATCCTTGCGTATTAGAGATCAATCAATCAATCTTTCTGCGTGCGTGTGTGCGCACACATGTGTGTATCAGACGGAATGTGCAAAACGAGAAAAATCATTTTGTGGTTGGCTTTTATGTTTTCATATCCATACCCGCAAGATACTGTCTGTTCCCCCTTGACATGGAGACTGCTGTCGCTGTCAATAAATTTTTGTCATTGTCTCCGTGTCCCACACTCTTCTCTATTTCTCACTCTCTCACTGTTCACCACACACACACTCTCTCTCTCTTTGTCTCTGTCCAGCACACATTCTCTCTCTCTGCCTCACACTCTGTATTCCACACACACACACATACAGTCTCTCTCTCTCTCTGTCCCTACCCCACTCTCTCCATCACATATACACACTTTCTCTCTGTATCCCAACATACCCTTTCTGTATATCCCACACATCATGTGTGTCCCACATACGCCGTCGCTCTATCCAACATTCCCTCTGCCTTTGTTCCCCATAATCTCCCCCTCTCTCTCTCTCTGTGTGTCCCCCATACGCTGTGTCTAAGCCCCAAACTCTCTCTGTTCTCTGCACTCTCTCTGTCTCACAAACACTCTCTCTCTCTCTCTCTATCAGACACACTCTGTCCCACATTCTCTCCCTCGACCACACGCTCTCACTGCCCCGCCCCCCCCCCCCCCCCAACACCCACCCACCCATCCCATGCCTCTCCACACTCTCTCCCTCTCTCGCTTACACACTCACAGTGGATAACCAGAAGGAACGTCTGGTTAGCAGAGCCGTGGATGTTCTCCGCCTTGCACCGATAGTTTCCGGCCACATTTCTCCGGACGTTTGACAGGTCCAGCAATCCTTGCTTACTGTCCAGCTGATAATAGTTCCCCTGTCCACAGCAGAAACAAACAGCAACATCATTGACAGAGGCTGAAAAGGAAAATCATTGTCGAGGTCAGGACACCCCTCCCATCCCCTCCCTCCCTTCCCCACTCCAGTCTTATACCCCCCACCCCCACCCCTCAGAGGCATCTCTCCCGAGAGCTCAATCCAGTTCCACCATATGCAGCCTGTATCCAGGTTTGTCCGGACAGAGAGAGTTCCAGCACCAGCAGTTCAAAAGGCAGCTGTCAGTATGAAGTCACCATGAGGCAACCCACCAGAGGAGACACTGCACTGATGCCCAGTCACTGTGCTGGTGTTCAGTGGCGCCTGCTCAGATCCAGCAGACGCAGAACACAACCTGGTCAGCCCTTTATGCGCACACACAAGACACACACGCGCGCGCGCGACACACCCACACACACAACCCCACACACTCACACACACACACAACACACACACTCAACACAATGCAAAAAAAAAAAAAAAAGGAAAAAGAAAGTAACTACTTTGTCACAGAGCCAGCATAACGGAGCACCTTGCTCAGGATGTCTGCACCATGTCTGTTCAATGACAGTCCCAGTCATCTTGTCAATACTGATGAGGTTGCCAAAAACTCATTACAGACATGAGGCATGAGGAGGTAATCAAGCCAGGTCATAATAAGAGGCAAGAACGAGAAGGATTGCAGAATTTCACACTTCATTTATGATCAATGTGGATCGGGACGATGAAGCTGATATTATGGGTACATAGGACAGGGCTTGAACTCTATGCTTCCTTTCACAACACATCCCGGCATCAACCAGGCCTGAGAGATACAGAAACCTGCGGTGCTGGTCAGGAAATCGGAGCAACCCTCTCCGAGACACATCTATCAAAAGTGGATGAAACTCGACCCATGTGGTTCCCGTCTTTTCCCGTCTGAGCCCATAGCACACTTATCTCTGAATAAGAATCAGCCATGGCCAAAAAAAAAAAAAAAAAAAAAAAAAAACATTAAAGAAAAAAATTTCCTTTGATGGCAGTTGAACCCGTGACCTCCCAACCTGCAAATCCATGATGCTAACCGCGGCACCACGGCGGATGGAAGGGCCTGTAAAACAGTTGACCTTTTCACCACAAGCTATCCTGCCCCCCGCCCCCCAATGCTGCAAGTAGCCGCCAAAAGGTCGTTGAGAAATACGCTGTCGATGAAAGCTAGCAATGCAGCAAAGCTGCGAGTGTGAAGTAGGGGTGGGGGTGGGGGGGGAGGGAGAGGGAGGGGGCGGGGGGGGGGGGGGGGGCACTACTCTTTTTTGCAGCATAATTTAACTGCTGAACAAATTTTTTTTTTTTTTTTTTTTTTTTTTTTGGGGGGGGGGGGGGGGGGGGGTACTACTCCTTTTACATTCATAATTACTTAACTGCTGAACCAGGGTTTTTTTTTTTTTGGGGGGGGGGGGGGGGGGGGGGGGGCAGGGCTACTCCTTTTCCATTCATAATTTCTTAACTGATGAACCAGTTGTTTTCGTCCGTGCAACTTGAATCTTTTTGCTACCCCCAATCCACCCTCTTACCAGCACTTTGTGTGCTTGTCAGTTACTGCCAGTCCTCCTGTCTGCCTTTATCACTGAACTGCCCATCAGCCTGTCTGCTATCACCTGTTAACGACAGACCCCCCACCCCCTCTTCCTCCCTCGCCTCCCCTGCCATTACCAGTTCACTGACGCTCTGCCCGCCTGCCACTGACAGTTAACTGCGGATCCATCTGTCCATTGTCGCCTGTTATCTACCTATCATCCATCTGCCATCACCGGCTCTCTATCAGTAGATCACCTGTCTGCCATTACCAGTTATCTACCAATCACCTGTCAGCCATTACAGTTATCTACCAATCACCTGTCAGCCATTACCATTATCTACCAATCACCTGTCAGCCATTACCAATTATCTACCAATCACCTGTCAGCCATTACCCATTATCTACCAATCACCTGTCAGCCATTACCCATTATGTACCAATCACCTGTCAGTCATTACCCATTATCTACCAATCACCTGTCAGCCATAACAGTTATCTACCAATCACCTGTCAGCCATTCTAGTTATCAACCAATTACCTGTCAGCCATTACCAGTTATCTACCAATCACTGTCAGCCATTACAGTTATCTACCAATCACCTGTCTGCCATTACCAGTTATCTACCAATCACTTGTCTGCCATTACCAGTTATCTACAATCACCTGTCAGTGTCATATTACCCAGTTATCTTACCAATCACCTGTCAGCCATTACCAGTTATCTACCAATCACCTGTCAGCATTACATTATCTACCAATCACCTGTCAGCATTACCAGTTATCTACCAATCACCTGTCCATGTCGCATTACCCATTATCTATCAATCACCTGTCTGCCATTACCAGTTATCTACCAATCACTGTCAGCCATTACAGTTATTACCAATCACCTGTCAGCCATTCCAGTTATCTACCAATCACCTGTCAGCATACCATATCTCCATACCTGTAGCATACATTATCTACCAATCACCTGTCAGTCATTACCATATCTACCAATACCTGTCATCATTACATTATCTACATCACTGTCAGCCATTGGTATTCCAATCACTGTCATCATTACCCAGTTATCTACCAATCACCTCAGCATTCAGTTATTCCATCACCCTCAGCTTACCAGTTATCTACAATCACCTGTCAGCCATTACCAGTTATCTACCAATCCTGTCAGCCATTACCCATTATCTACCAATCACCTGTCTGCCATTACCAGTTTCAATCTCTGTCACATTACCATTATCTACCAATCAGTCTGCCATTACTCAGTTATCTACCAATCACCTGTCTGCACTAATCTACCACATGTCGCATACAGTTCTACCAATCACCTGTCTGTCATTATCCATTAGCTACCTATTACTGTCTAGCATTATCAGTTCATTACCTATCACTGTCAGCCATTACCCATTATCTACCAATCACCTGTCTGCCATTACCAGTTATCTACCAATCTCCTGTCAGCCATTACCCATTATCTACCAATCACCTGTCTGCCATTACCAGTTATCTACCAATCACCTGTCTGCCATTACTAGTTATCTACCAATCACCTGTCTGCCATTACCAGTTATCTACCAATCACCTGTCTGTCATTATCCATTAGCTACCTATTACCTGTCTAGCATTATCAGTTCATTACCTATCACCTGTCAACCATTACCAATTATCTACCTATAACCTGTCAACCATTACCAGTTATCTACCTATCACCTGTCAGCCATTATTTGGTATGAGTATGGCTGAAGTCACGACTGATTTACCTGCGCTTGTGTGTAACATGTACACAACACACAAACATGTAGGTTATAGTCTCCATACACACAAAAGCGTATTCAGTGAAGTTGGGACTTTTTCCCTTCGTAATCATACCTGCTACGATTCACAAGTGCACTTGGAAAAGCTCCCGTCAATGTGCATTTTGACACGAAAAAAAGCACCTATTAAAAATACGCTTCAGGTGTCAATTGACTTCTTTCAAAAAACAAAAACAAAAAGCTGTCATTTCAGTCAACTCTCTAAAATTCAGCCACAGCAGACTAAACACTGCTGCACGAATCTGCAAACAGGGTTTTCCCAATCAGCATCAAATCCAAAACGATGCCTTTTATGGCTTTGACACGACCAAATACACACAGCCCCATGCACACTGCATCTAACGCAAGGCAAAGTTAAAAACAGAATGCATAAGTGATGAACCAGACACACATACACACACAAAAAGCAGACTGGCAACTTTGGAACCATGACTGAAACGTAAACGAAATGTTTATGAGGCTCAACCATAAGTCAATAGAATTACGAAAAGTATTGATAAGGCTCTGCCAAAAAACGTACACAAACGAATCACAAGCCGAAACACGACGCGTTTCAACCTCTGAGGTCTTCTTCAGGCGTTTGTATTCTGTTCTGGATGTCAGGTGATTGCTCAAAACAAACAGCTACCCAGAGCCCAGCAGTGACTTCAAAAACTGCGGAGAAGCGGGAGATAGAAGGAAGGGCTGACCAAGAGAAGGTAGGAGGAAAGGGGGGGTGGGGGTGGGGGGGAGTGTAGCAGCGAAAACGTTCTCGTTTGCCACACAAGTACACTCTCCAGAAAGTTGTTCAGCACGAGTGACAAAGCTGGGGAAAAAGCATGGAGGCAGGGTGATGGAGGGAAGGGTGGAGTGGTGGGGGAGGGGGGAGGTGGGGGCTAGCGATAGAACTATGTCTTCTCAATTACCGAAGGAAGAATGCTGGAACGCCTGTGAGGTTTGAACTCGCACCTGACTGGCAAACAAACCCTCCAGCCCTGAAAGGATTAGTCCCTTCTTTCTTATCTGATTTCTTTTTTTTTTTTGTTTTTCCGTTTTTCACCGACCACAATCATGAAGCGCAAGTGAGGAGACAGCGTGAGAACGGAGGCAGCTTTTACCAGTGGATGTTGTTTGAACCAGGTGATTGTGCACTCTGGATTGCAGGTGGCGCTGCACTGCTGTTGGACTGGTTCCCCTTGGTTGATCACGACTTTGTGGCGGTCCATCTCCACATCTGATTCCCTGGGTTTGTCTGTTGCACATACAGCACATGCGCTGAGGGGGTTATGTAAGGGCATGATGAAACAACCAGTTTCAGTGCTTAACACACATATTACTGAAGCTGTATGACTACACAATAAACGATTAATTTCAGCACACATATGCAAATTGTGCAATGGTAAAATAGATTCATCTACTTCTATACACTTATCATACAAGTTGTGCAAGTTGTGTAACATTACAATACAACAGATTCCTTTCTGTAAACTACACTTTACACACATGATGCAAGCTGTAGTTCACCATTGTATAAACTGATAAATTCCTGTTGGCACAACACAGAGATAATGAAACTTGAACAACATCATGATAATCTACTTAATTCCAGCGCACATTCCATATACAAAATGGAATTTTTCTTTTAAAAAAAACAACAATTCAACAAACTTCTGTGCACACTGTATAAATGATAGAATAAACCTATACATTCCTGCACTTCCAACACACACAGAACAGAAGTGACAGATCTATATTAACTCTGGTTTCCTCTTCATTTTCAGCATCCAGACCCAGTGCTGTGGAGCAAAAGATTAAGAATGGCGTCCACTGTGCTTGTTGGTCGGTTGATGGTGAGTTGAAAATGAATGGCCGGCTATCCCTAATGTTTGACAGGGATGTTGGCAGGCCATGGACAATGTTCCACAAGCAAAATTCAAAAGTACAGTATTTCTTACCACAGAATAACATACTGAAATTTCTGCTGAAGCGTAAACACAAGCTTTTTTTTTTTCAGTCCTTGGGTATGAACACATACGCTCAGAACGTATTAAAGTTTTTGCCATCCACTGACTGTTAAGCGAATGCTCATCGTATGCATTCTCAACAAAAGGATCACAAACACAAAGATATATCTCAGTGAAAGTGAAGTAGATCTGCAATTTTGATCTGGTCCAATATGATGATGTTTGAGGAGTACTTGGCGCTGGCTTTCTTCTTGTTCTTGCTTCCGCTTACACGAGTTACAGACCACACTTCATAGTGCTTCCATACCCCTTCTTTTGTTGTTGTTGTTTTTTTTTCTTCCCCTGGAGAGATATGAATACCCTTTACATTTGAAGACAGGAAGTAAGCAGCTTCCACACTCTTTCAGGTTATGAAATACTGATATTTAAAAGTGAACAACATTTGTGGTTTTTAGGAGCACAATGGACAATACTGTGAAGAGCAAAGGCGCTACTTTACATTCAGGTGTGCACCCAGCATATTAGTTATTACCCAGGGTTTCACATCCCTTCTCTTGGTGTAGTTTTCACTGAACATTTTGCCCTTTTTGTCAATATAAACGCTTACTTCTGGCAAATTTCGGGTAATTGTATTCGCTGAATTCTTTGCTGCTTCTAGCAGAAGAACTAGCTATTTCTGATTAATTGCCATGTATGTTGCTCGTTTTCTTTTTTATCTGTTTCTTTTTTTTTTTTTCAAATTCACAAGAATTTCATTTTTCTGGCGAACTGCAACACCTGGAACCTTCTCTAGATATTTCATCTCTTCTGTTTGAACAAACAAATATTGCTGGGAATTTGCCAATTTTTTTTTTAATCGATTTTTCGTTACACTCTTTTGTCACTTTCATCAGCAAACTATCATGCTTCACAGTCCTACACCATCATCTGAGGACACATTCACGCCTTCCAGCGCTCTAAGATGGTGGATTTAAAACAAGATTTATTTTCACTGCAGTCATCTTTGGTCAAGTTTGGTGCCTTGCAGAACTGATTTCACATTCATCGCAGATTACTTCATCAACCACAAGACATTACGAAAAAGAACATCAATGGACTGTACCATCTCAATCAGCATAATGTATGCTTGGTATCATTTACTGAATACAAGTACTCAAAATCAAGTGGGTTTTTTTTTTTTATGTGTAAACCCCCCCCCTCCCCCCCCCCCCCCCCCCCCCCCCAACAAACAAAGGTGAACAAAAGAAAATTTGTTCTGTTTTTGATAATACTTATAACATGCTGGCTTTTAACGCTGTTAAGCACCATTGTTTCATGCACATTTGCATACACTATGATTAACAAATAAATTATCTGTTTATCATTTCAATGACACAAGTGATCTCCAAACAGTTTACTTACAGGAATTTCAGAGTTGAGAGGATGGTGTTTACACAGGTAAAATGCTTCTTGGTTGGTTGGTTTGGTTTTTGTTTGTTTGTTTTTTACTAAACCAGTAAACAAGTGGGGTAAGTTTTGCTCTCATAAGAAAACCTAACACAGAGTAACTTTTATTCAAGACTGGCACAGCCTTTTAAACTTGAATAAAGTCAGACAAATACATAGACGAACAATCTAATAGTGGGGGAAAAAACAAGCGCAGGCCAACAACTGAACTGTCTTCATAATAATGACTTGGCAAAGATTTGGACTTAAGGAGTGGGGGGGGGTTTGAAGATGGAGAAACTGGGAACATGAAATTAAGAAAATATATTACAGATATGGAAACTCTTCACTAGCTGCATAAGGAAACCATCGTAATCCCTTTTGAAGGCAGATATATTTGTATTGCCTGCTCCGAGGCCTTTCGTCCGCTGGGTGGGAACTGATCAGGGAGACACGGCTGGTTGTGTCTGCACTCCTGGCGTCAAATAGAGACACATTTACTACCCTTCACTGGCTGCTTTGGGGGTGCTATTGGATTCTTTTTTGCACCCTTGGTGGTGAGAACACCACAGTATTACGGACTGTGGTGTGTCTCTATTTGACGCCAGGAGCGCAGACACAACCAGCCGCGTCTCCCAGATGAGTTCCCACCCAGCGGACAAAAGGCCTCGGAGCAGGCAATACAAATATATCTGCCTTCAAAAGGGATTACAATGGTTCCCTTATGCAGCTAGTGAAGAGTTTTCATGTCTGCAATATATTTTCTTAATTTCATGTTCCCAGTTTCTCCATCTTCCAACCCCCCCCCCCCCCCCCCCCCCCTCCTTAAGTCCAAATCTTTGCCAAGTCATTATTATGAAGACAGTTCAGTTGTTGGCCTGCGCTTGTTTTTTCCCCCACTATTAGATTGTTCGTCTATGTATTTGTCTGACTTCATTCAAGTTTAAAAGGCTGTGCCAGTCTTGAATAAAAGTTACTCTGTGTTAGGTTTTCTTATGGGAGCAAAACTTACCCCACTTGTTTACTGTTCCCTGCCTCATTTCATTTCCAATTTTTTTTTCTAAACCAGTTAATCCATCTCTCCACTGCAAGCTGGGAGCATTAAACTACGTCCACCCCCTATTGTTGATAATATACTGTATTCCGCATATATTTCTTTTTTGGTAAAAATAATGAACAAAATATACAGACGCTGGATGCTCTGATATTTCTTTGTATTTTGGTTTGTGTTTTCTAAGTAATGTCAAGTGTACAGTATATATCTCTTCAGTAAAACTGTGTTCAAAATACACTCAAAGTGAATGGAAGCTCCGATCTCTCCCATGCTTCCTTATCCCGCATTCATTCTCTCTCTCTCTCTCTCTCTCTCTTCTCTCTCTCTCTCTCTCTCTCTCTCTCTCTCTCCTGGACAGCAAAACTTACACTCAGGTACAAGGACGTAGGCAGCGCTGCGGTTGGACCAGACATCGGACCAGTCAGTCCTGCCCTCCGACACCCGGCATGAGTACTTCAGGTCAAGGTCGTGTCGCTGCACGGAGCGCACGATCAGCAGCGCCCCTTGGATCTCTTCCTTCTCCTGACCCCCAGGGGTCAGCCGCTTGCCGGCAGAATCGAACCACTCCAGCAGAGAAGGCTGGTTGTGGTAGGGAGGGAGAGTCGTGGAGGTGAAGTTGCAGCGAAGGGTCAGGTTATGCCCCTCCACCGGGGGTCTGCTGGCCACCACTTGCACATCCGTTGGTTTGCCTGAGAGCAACAAAACACATCGTCAGGGCTCCACTGAGGAAAAGCAAAAGCAGCTGAAAGTCTACAGGGTCTGGTAAGCACACTTCCCCTACTCAAACCAAAAAAATTGAATAATTTTCTTTTTTTTCAAATTTTGTCTTCAAAAATGGTGCAGTCTGCCGCAAATCTGTATATCGAGTGGTGGTTTATAGTATCGTACACTTTTCTGTCCAACCAAAAACCGGAATGGCTCAGTTGGCAGAATGCCGGACTCGTAATCTTAGTGATCCTGAGGTTGTGAGTTCGAATCTCCGCTGGGCCGTTTCCGTACAGGATGATTTTTCCCTCGAATTTAACATTGGTTCTGACTTCCATTTCCTAAATAGTCCTTCGAATGAGACTACAAACCTTAATTTCAAGTGTGAATGCATGCATAACATTTTGCACACATGCAAAAATCCCATGACCATTTTTCGGAAGAGAAGGCCAGTTTGGCCGTTGGTATGGTTGACATGTTACACACAGCATGCACTCTGCATGAGAAATGGAGAGAATGACAAAAGTATGGAAACTGAGAGAACAATATTGACTGGATGACACGGGAAACATGACAGTGTGGATTGTCAGCGCCTAGAACCTTTGGCAAGGTGCTTTATAAATGCTCTGTTTTCATCATTATTTATTGAAACCAGGACTTTGTTTAGTTTTTGTCAATTTCATTCACTCTCTGCAGCATCCTGTGATGCACAACAGTAGACGATAGTATCATCTTCCCTTCCATTGTGAAAACAAACTGGGGAATGTTTGCTCATATGAAGAAGTTGACACAAGATTTTGTAATGTCAGTGTCGCCTCTTAGCAAAAACTCAGCCACTGCTCTGCGCATTAGGCATTCTTTTTCTTTTCTTCTCCACAGATCTGTGATTTTGCTGAAATGTTTTTCTTCTTTGCGAATTCTCGTTCTCACGTCTCTCTGAAATCCGCAAACTGGTGCTAGCTGCAAAGCGAACGGGAATGACTCCAATATTCAACATTATTCACCACTGGGATAACAGTGCGGCTATTGCTTGTGGTGTTGCCTCCTGTACAGTAACTGAGTTAACCCCTCTCATAGTTACAGCTGTCATCACTACCCATCAACGTTTCTGATGCGGCCACCCACCACTCAGAGGTCAAAGGTCAAAGCGCGGCAGTCACAGCGCAGCCTGCAATGTGTCTGAAGCCCCAGTCTGTTCAGTGGTGTTCAGCAGTGTCTTTTGCAACTCAGCATAAACAGGACACGACCTAGAACTCTCCCTGCTGACAAATAATATTTTGCCGTAGAGACGCATGAGCGAGAAGCCCCCCCCCCCCCCTCCCCCCACACCCCCTCTCCTGGCAGCACCACTGCACAAATTCAGCAATCGTCCCCATGAACTTTCCGACATCAAATGACACAGACAGGAACTCGAAGGCTTGAGTGCGGAGAGGAAACTGAAGCTGAGATCACCATGGGAGCAACGCACATAGGACTGCAGACCTTCACCTTTGATGATGATGCTGTGCAGCTCCAGTCTAGCGGCAGTACAGGAGATGGTTGCCATCAAAGTCAACATCATCATCATCATTGGAATCTGTAGGTACATTTGTTGTTGTTGTTTTGGGTCTTTTTTGGTTTTTTTTTGCTGTCCCAACCTCTGCGCCACCTCAGAGGCAGTGTACCCATGCCACTCATTATGACACCCCGTCCACAGCCACAGCCCGGTCGGCCCCACCGCAGCCCTGGCACCGACAATCCACAGGGAGCAGTCAATGTCAAGTCGTCAAGAGGCAACCCACCGGAGGAGACACTGCACTGCTGCCGAGTCACTTCGGTGGTGTTCAGTGGCGCCTGTTCTGATCTAACACACACAGGACACCACCTACTAAGCCCCCTACTGACGACAATAATTGCTTAGTCGCGGAGCCGGCGTGAGTGAGCTCTCCCTCCGGAGGGCACCACCATGTCCGTCCAACGACAGCCCCTACAGACTCGCCGATACCGGTGACCCCGACAGAACCAAACCAAGGCCACAGACATGGAGAGGACATCGAAATTGAGGTCACCATGAGAGCAGGGCATGAAGGGCCACAGAATTTGAGACACTTGTTTTTTATGCTGATCGATGAGAATGAGGATGATTAAGATGATGCTATGGATTTCCATTTCGGTCTGAGACTACATGACAGGGCTGTACTCTATGCTTCCTTTCATAATATATCCCGGCATCAACCAGGCCCAAGAGATACAGGCACCTGCAGTGTTGGTCAGGAAATTTGAGCAACACTCTCAGAAACGCATCCATTAAGAGGATGAAACTCGATTGTGTGGTCCCAGTCTTCCCAACTGAGTCCGCAGCAAACTCAACTCTGGGTAGGAGCCAGTCGGGGCAGAAAAAACCACATGACTCTGATGGGATTCCATCCCACGACCTCCCAGCCGGGAGTCCGCGACGGTAACCACTTCGCCACAGCGGCTGGTACATTTGTTGTTTTATCACCAGTAACAGGGATAACAATGAAAGTGAACTGAACAAGCATGGAGTTGATAATAACATCAATAAACAAGAACGGTAATCCCCTTTCCTCTCATAACTATAGCCATGCTGTATGAAACCCCTAAACATCTGCTGTAGAGAGTTTTTGCCTTTTCGCAGAAAAGTAACAGGACCAGATGCGGACAAGGTAAATCTGTTAAAGACAAAGACACAAGTCACATTTCTGTTACAGCACACAGGATACAGCTATGAGCTGTACCATGCTGTGCAGAATGTGCTCGCATACACATACACACACAAGCGCATGCACACATGCGCGCACGCACACACACACACACATACATACACACACCACAAAATTTTGAATCTGTGTAAGAAGTTATGACCGTATTTCCAACACACTGTTGACACACATACTGACATTGTGTTCGAAACACACACACATACACACGCAACCCTGTGTGCAAGTATAAACAGACCTGCACCTACATATAACTATGTACACACACACACACACACACATACACACACACACACTAAGAGTAAAAACATCACACTCCATTCCAAGCCTCAGACTCTGAACAACACAGACAAGCTGTCAGGCATGGGAACAGACAGACTTATCCACGTGGAAACCTCGCCCAGCCAATTGCCTTTAGGACGTCATTCACACGACAGATACTGACGATCTGTGGCAGTTAAATAAGACCCACATGCTCGGAATCACGGGTGTGGGCAACCAACAAACCAGGCTTAGTTAGCTGACAGAGGGTCCTCGGATTTATCCGAACTCTGCTTGTTAAAGCAATAACTCAAAATGTTGGTTAGTTAGATGATAGGAAGTCCTGGGATTTATCTGTGATCTGCTTGTTAAAGCAACAACTCAAAATGAAGGTTAGTTAGATGATAGGAAGTCCTCAGATTTATCTGTGCTCTGCTTGTTAAAGCAATAACTTGCCAGAAAGAAACCCCCCCCCCCCCCCCCCCCCCCCCCCCCCAAAGTAAAGGAGTCTTCGCCAAAGTCCATTTTGTCTTTTTAAAGAAAAATAAATTAACAAAAAAAAAAGAAAAAAAAAAAACAAAGAAAGAAAGAAAAAGAACACCCAAACTGTGGTGCCCTCCAGACAAGGGCATTCACTCACGCTGGCCCTGCACCCTGGCAGCAACTGCCCGACAACAGAGAGCTCAGCATGTGATGTCCAGCATTTTCGGATTTAAACGGGGTCTCCTCCGGAGGACTGCCTCACAGTGGTCTGACACTGACTGCTCCCTGTGGGCTACCAGTCCAGGGTTATGACGGGACAAGCCTTGGTGTGGCTGTGTGCGCGCGTGAGGCCAGAAAGAGCAGTGTGG
>CM065743.1:10772088-10774588 GCA_033310375.1 Conus canariensis
GGGGGCCAACATGGGACCAGTCAGTTGCCCCGCACCCGTAGTATTTCAGGTCGGGGTCGGTCGCTCCCGGGAGCGCCGATCACACGCCCCTTGGGGTTCTTTCCCTTTCCTCCCCCAGGGTCGCCGTTGCCGGCAGAATCGAACAAACCACCCCGCGGAAAAGGCTGGTGTGTGGGGAGGGGATTTTGGGGTAAAATTTTCAGCAAAGGGGTCGGTTAGCCCCCCAGGGGGGGTCTCGGGCCCACCACTTGCACACCTTGGGTTTTCCTGAGAGAAACAAACATCGTCAGGGCTCCACTGAAAAAAGCAAAAGCAGCTAAAAGTCTACGGGTCTGGTACACATTCCCTACTCAAAAAAAAAAAAATTGAATAATTTTTTTTTTAAAATTTTGTCTTAAAAAATGGGCGTTCTCCCGCAATTGTAAATCGAGTGGGGTTTTTAGTATCGTACTTTTTTTTTTCCCAAACCAAAAAGGGGAAGGGGCTCAGTTGGCGAATGCGGACTCGAAATTCTTGTGATCCTGAGGTTTGAGTTCGAATCTCCGCGGGGCCTTTTCCCCTAAAATTGATTTTCCCCTCGAATTTAACTTGGGTTCTGTTTCCTTTTCCCTAAATTCCTTTCGAAGAGACTACAAACCTTAATTTCAATGTAAAATGAAATGCATAACATTTGCACAAAGAAAAAAAATCCCATACCTTTTTTTCGGGGGAAAGAAGGGCCCAGTTTGGCCGTTGGTAGGTTTGCATTTTACCACAGCAGCCTCTGATGGAAATGGGAGAAGACAAAAAGTATGGAAATGAGAGAACAATATTACTGGATGACAGGGGGAAAAATACAGGGGTGGATTGTCGCGCCTAAACCTTTGGCGGTCTTTAAATGTCGTTTTCACATTTTTTTATTAAAAAACCGGGACTTTGTTTGTTTTTGTAAATTTCATTCACTCTCTGCAGATCCTGTGATGCAAAAACAGTAGACGATAGTTTTTCTTCCCCCCATTTGAAAACAAACTGGGGAATGTTTCTCTAAAGAATTTTTGACACAGTTTTTTGTAATGTCATGTCCCCTCTTAGCAAAAACTCCCCACTGCTCTGCGTTTTGGGCATTTTTTTCTTTTCTTTCCACGATCGTGTTTTTGCTAAAAATTTTTTTCTTCTTTGGAATTTTGTTCTCAGTCTTCTGAAATCCGCAAACTGGTGCTAGCTGCAAAGCGAACGGGAATGACTCCAATATTCAACATTATTCACCACTGGGATAACAGTGCGGCTATTGCTTGTGGTGTTGCCTCCTGTACAGTAACTGAGTTAACCCCTCTCATAGTTACAGCTGTCCATCACTACCCATCAACGTTTCGTGGCAGAACATCTCCTCCTCGCATGACAAATAATATTTTGCCGTAGAGACGCATGAGCGAGAAGCCCCCCCCCCCCCCCCCCCCCCACACCCCCTCTCCTGGCAGCACCACTGCACAAATTCAGCAATCGTCCCCATGAACTTTCCGACATCAAATGACACAGACAGGAACTCGAAGGCTTGAGTGCGGAGAGGAAACTGAAGCTGAGATCACCATGGGAGCAACGCACATAGGACTGCAGACCTTCACCTTTGATGATGATGCTGTGCAGCTCCAGTCTAGCGGCAGTACAGGAGATGGTTGCCATCAAAGTCAACATCATCATTTGGAATCTGTAGGTACATTTGTTGTTGTTGTTTTGGGTCTTTTTTGTTTTTTTTTTGCTGTCCCAACCTCTGCGCCACCTCAGAGGCAGTGTACCCATGCCACTCATTATGACACCCCGTCCACAGCCACAGCCCGGTCGGCCCCACCGCAGCCCTGGCACCGACAATCCACAGGGAGCAGTCAATGTCAAGTCGTCAAGAGGCAACCCACCGGAGGAGACACTGCACTGCTGCCGAGTCACTTCGGTGGTGTTCAGTGGCGCCTGTTCTGATCTAACACACACAGGACACCACCTACTAAGCCCCCTACTGACGACAATAATTGCTTAGTCGCGGAGCCGGCGTGAGTGAGCTCTCCCTCCGGAGGGCACCACCATGTCCGTCCAACGACAGCCCCTACAGACTCGCCGATACCGGTGACCCCGACAGAACCAAACCAAGGCCACAACATGGAGAGGACATCGAAATTGAGGTCACCATGAGAGCAGGGCATGAAGGGCCACAGAATTTGAGACACTTGTTTTTTATGCTGATCGATGAGAATGAGGATGATTAAGATGATGCTATGGATTTCCATTTCGGTCTGAGACTACATGACAGGGCTGTACTCTATGCTTCCTTTCATAATATATCCCGGCATCAACCAGGCCCAAGAGATACAGGACCTGCAGTGTTGGTCAGGAAATTTGAGCAACACTCTCAGAAACGCATCCATTAAGAGGATGAAACTCGATTGTGTGGTCCCAGTCTTCCCAACTGAGTCCGCAGCAAACTCAACTCTGGGTAGGAGCCGTCGGGGCAGAAAAAACCACATGACTCTGA
>CM065743.1:10779588-10834588 GCA_033310375.1 Conus canariensis
ACTCCCTTCCCCGAAGATGGAGTATGGCTGCCTTAATGGCAGGATAAAAAACGGTCATACACACAAAACTCCACTGCCTGTCCATACAGGCAGTGTCCGCAGGAGTATCAGCCTCTGTACGCAGAAAGGAAAGAAAGAAAGTCTGGAGATTCATCGAGATCATACTGAGACCTTTTTCTGCAGTTGCTTGGCCATTAGGAAATCAGAACTAGTCTGGAGATTTATCGAAGCTCATCATCAGCCAACCTCTGGAGTCAACATTCAGGAACCAGGAGATGCAGAGGGCACGTGGAGTGAAAATCAGGCAGCTCAGCTTTTGACTGAAACCATGTACGACCCCCTTACATTTCAGATGACAAATGTCAGGTATGAAAAAAGAACATGCATTTTCCATATTATTCATTGCCAACTTCCACACAACACCATTTGGGTTTTTGTTCTGCAATATTTCATCATCCCTGTTCAAAAACGACCCCCCCCCCCCCCCCCCCCACCCCCCACCCCCGATTCTGGATTTTTTTTTTTTTTTTTGTTACCATTAAAACTGAGATTTCAGGAATCTATTTCTGAATTTTGGAAATCCTGGAAAAATTCACAAGGGTTGGCAGGTATGAAAGCTTTGAAAATGCCTTCCTGCGTCAAATCCTCTGAAAGAAGAGTTGTGTATCACGGCTGGTCAAGGGCTCATCTCCCAGGGAAGTAACTCTGATATACTTCTTGCCAACGGTGCGAACAGCATTCTGCTGGATCGCTGAATCTTTTCTCTGTCATGGCCCTGAAACGCCACTAATCACAAAATGCCATTGCCATTTGTTAATGTTGTAATCCCGATCGATCTTCATCCCCAGACAAAAGCGTGAAGTTGGTCGTGACACATGGTTGGAGTTACTTAAATTTCCTCCCTTGAACAGCAGACGACATTTTCTTTTCAAAACTGCAATCATCACAGTAGGGAGTGTGTGTGTGTGTGTGTGTGTGTGTGTGTGTGTGTGTGTGTGTGTGTGTGTGTGTGTGTGTTGAATGTGTGTTTGTATATACATGTATGTGTGTGTGTGTGTGTGTGTGTGTGTGTGTGTGTGTGTGTGTGTGTGTGTGTGTGTGTGCGTGCGTGCTGTTGTTGTTTCTGTGGTTGCTGTTGTTCTTCTTTTCTTTTCTCTTCTCTTCTTCTCTTTCTTCTTCTTCTTCTTATTCACTTCATTTTCCCCAAAACTCCTTTCCCTCTCCTCCACTTCAACATTCAAAAATCAAATCAATTATTCAAAATCAGTTATCAAGTGACGGTTGATACCAAACATTCAAAGCCTTTCCACAGAGCCTTTGGCCTTTTTCATAAATTTACAAAGACCTAAAAGTGCCCTGTTGACTTTCACAAATTCCCCCATGTCTTTCTTCACAGACCTGCGAGGAACCCTGGCTATGCCAGCCACTGCAAGAGGAATCTGGAAACGACATGCAGAGAGTGCTGCCACAACAAACCCAGCGCTGTTCTGCTGTGGAGCAGTCTGCGACACACAGCGTTGAAAACAAAAAAACAAAACAAAACAAAACAAAAAAAACAAACAAAAAAAAACAAAGGATAGGTTAGCGGGGGACGGGAGAAGAGGGTTGAGGGGTGGGGAGGGTGGGGTGGGGAGTGGGGGGATGTGGACAGAGGGTGGGGGTGAGAGTGGGGATGGCGGTGGGTGGAGAGTGGCGAGGGTGGGGGGAGAGGAGATGAAGGGTGGGTGGGGATGGTGATGGGGGTGGAGGATGGGGGGGGGGGACTAAAGCTGGCAACTCACCGACAATCACAAGCATCTGCCCACAGTTGCCCAAGATCTCTGTGTGTGGGTGTGTGTGTGTGTGTGTGTGGAGGGGGGGGGGATGGGGGTGAGGGTAGGGTAACTAAAACTGCTGACTCACCGACAATCACAAGCATCTGCCCACAGTTGCCCAAGATCTCAGTGTGTGTGTGTGTGTGTGTGGGTGGGTGGGGGGGGGGGGGGGGGGGGCGAGGGGTGAGGGGGTGAGGTAGGGGGGAGGGTAATGGTGGGGATGGGGGGGGGGTGAGGGGTGAGGTAGGGGGGAGGGTAATGGTGGGGATGGGGGGTGAGGGTGAGGTGGGGGGGGGAGGCAATTGAATCTGGTGACTCACCAACAATCACAAGCATCTGCCCACAGTTGTCCAGGATCTCAGTGTCTCCGAACCCGTTGATGCACATGTAACGCCCCGCGTCATCGTCAGTCACATTGCTCAAGGTGAAGATCACCAGCCCCCCTTCCCCTACTTCCAGACCAGTGCTGAGGACCTCCAACCGCTCCTTGTACAGCTCGCCCTTTCTGATTTCGCGGTCTTTAATGTAGTAGACAACCGGCAGAATGGGCTTGTTCGGAACCTGCTGCAGGGACACGGTGATGACGGTCACGTTAATGTCCGGGAGGTCCCAGCTGAAGAAAGCGGTGTCCCCTTGCCGGTGCAGCGCGGGGGTCGCCTGCTCCCCCCTCACACCTGCACACAAAACAAGACTGGTGGGAAGCCCGGGGAGGGGATTTGAACCTCCTGCAAGGGAATGCTCTTCAAAGCATGGCTCAAGAGATGGGCGGCAAGGACCTCACAACAGCGCCCACCTGCCCGCCCCCTCCTCCCCCTCCCAACCCCCTTACTCTCTCTTCTTCTTCCCCACCCCTACCTCCCCCCCCCAACCCCCCCCCACCTCTCAAAGAGCTGTGTGACAAACGTACACACCAGCTGTGTAGCAACAGCAGCACCAAGTCATGGCCGGTTTTCATGCCGCGTTCGTGCTTTTATCGTTCTGTATGGCCCGAAAGGCGTGTCCACAGTTCAAACCAGCGCAGTGTTTTCAGTATGACTGAAGTACTAACGATGGCAGCTGAGGTCCGAATTTCATCAAACATCCATGCACTGTGTATGGAAATGAAAGAAGTTCACTTGGACTAATTCAGCTGGTGAGAAGACCACATGCTGTCTCTGATAACCTGCCTAATTGAACTGGTGAAAAGATCACACACTCTCTCGTAACAATTTGCCTAACTGAGTTGATGAGGCAACCACATGCTGTCTCTAATAATTTGCCTAATTGAGTTGATGAGGCAACCACATGCTGTCTCTAATAATTTGCTTAATTGAGTTGATGAGGCAACCACATGCTGTCTCTAATAATTTGCCTAATTGAGCTGATGAGGCAACCACATGCTGTCTCTAATAATTTGCCTAATTGAGTTGATGAGGCAACCACATGCTGTCTCTAATAATTTGTCTAATCGAATTGGTGAGGCAACCACATGCTGCCTTTAATAATTTGCCTAACTGAGTTAGCATGCTGCCTCTAATAATTTGCCTAACTGAGTTAGCATGCTGCCTCTAATAATTTGCCTAACTGAGTTAGCATGCTGTCTCTAATAATTTGCCTAACTGAGTTAGCATGCTGTCTCTAATAATTTGCCTAACTGAGTTAGCATGCTGTCTCTAATAATTTGCCCTAGCTGGTGAGAAGACCACATGCTGCCTCTAATAATTTGCCCAAGTTGGTGAGAGGGCCACATGCTTTCTCTAACAATTTGCCTTACAGAGTGCAACAAGACAGCCAACCCTTGTCATTTGCCACCGAAGTTTCTGTCTTTGGTACAACAGAAAACCCTGCCCGAGTCAACCAAGTTCCAGGCAACTGTTTCCAGACATCTGACACAGACCGCAGGCAGAGAGACGGACAGTCAAACTCTAAACAAACCCCTTTTCTGCCATGTTTTTCTATTTTTTTTCTTTTTTTTTCTGCTGTCCCAACCTCTGCGCCACCTCAGAGGCAGTGCACCCACGCCGCTCATTCCGACACCCCGTCCACAGCCACAGCCCGGTCGGCCCCGTCGCAGCCCCGGTACCGGCAATCCACTGGGAGCAGTCAAAGTCAAGTCGTCAAGAGGCAACCCACTGGAGGAGACACTGCACTGCTGCCGAGTCACTTCGGTGGTGTTCAGTGGCGCCTGTTCTGATCTAACATACGCAGGACACCACCTGCTAAGCCCCCTACTGACGACAATAATTGCTTAGTCGTGGAACCGGTGTGAGTAAGCTCTCCCTCCGGAGGGTGCCACCACGTCCGATCCAACGACAGCCCCCATGGACTCGCCGATACTGGTGACCCCGACGGAACCAAACCAAGGCCACAAACATGGAGAGGACATCAAAACTGAGGTCACCATGAGAGCAGGGCATGAAGGACCACAGAATTTGAGACATTTTTTTTTATGCTGATCGATGAGAATGAGGATGATTAAGATGATGCTACCGATTTCCATTTCGGTCTGAGACTACGTGACAGGGCTGTACTCTATGCTTCCTTTCATAATATATCCCGGTGTCAACCAGGCCCGAGAGATACAGGCACCTGCAGTGTTGGTCAGGAAATTTGAACAACACTCTCAGAAACGCATCCATTAAGTGGATGAAACTCGACTGTGTGGTCCCAGTCTTCCCAATTGAGTCCGCAGCAAACTCAACTCTGGGTAGGAGCCGCTCGGGGCAGAAAAACCCACATGACTCTGATGGGATTTGAACCCACGACCTCCCAGCCAGGAGTCTGCGACGCTAACCACTTTGCCACAGCGGCTTTTCTTTCTGCTATGTTTCATCCCCATACAGGACGCTTAATTCAGACAGCTGAATTATCACGTATGAAGGAGAATACCTCTCAAACATGAAAACAACAAAAATGGAGAGAAAAAATCAGGAAACGGAGTAAAGACTGATGAAGGACCAACCAAGAGGCATCTTCAATGTGCTGCTCTCTCTTGGGAGCTGGAATAGCTCAGTTGGTAGAGTGCCGAACTCGTAATCTTGGCGATCCTGGGGTTGCGGGTTCGAATCTCCACCGGGCCGTTTCGGTACAGGGGGATTTTTCCCTCAGAGTTAACATTGGTTCTGACTCCATTTCCCGAACAGTCCTTCGAATGAGACCATAAACCGAGGTTCCGGGTGTGAACGCACGCATAACATCTTGCACACACGTAAAATCCCATCACCAATTTTCGGAAGAGTAGGCCAGTTTGGCCGTGGAATGGATGAAAAGTTACACATAGCATGCACCCTGCCTGAGAAATGGAAAGAATGAAGGAATTACAGAAACGGAGTCAACGATATTGAACGATACTGACTGTATGACACGGGAAACGACTGAATGAAGCGCCAGCTGGCAGCTCTTCAGTCGGCACTACCCAGGTAGGCAGCCCGTTGTGTAAATGAGTGTAGATTGTAAAGCGCTTAGAGCTTGGTCTCTAGCCGAGAGTAGGCACTATATAAGTATTCATTATAACTATTATTATCATTATTATCTCTCCTACACCACTGGAAAAGGAACAGAAACCAAGAACGAGGAAGAAGAAGATTTGATTTGATTTGATTTGATTTGATTTGTTCCTTGTGGTTTTATTCATGTAGTTCTTAGTAATCTGTAGTGTTGATCTTTGAAAATGGTCTTGTGCTTGCTGTGTGTGTGTGTGTGTGTGTGTGTGTGTGTGTGTGTGTGTGTGTGTGTGTGTGTGTGTGTAAGTTGGTGTGGGCATGTGCATGCCCTACGCATGTGTCTGTCTGTGTGTGTGCGTAAGCGCATGCATGTGAATGTTTGAGTGCCTGCGCACGCGCGCGCGTGTGTGTGTGTGTGTGTGTGTGTCCATGTGTGTGTGTGTGTGTGTGTGTGTGTGTGTGTGTGTGTGTGTGTGTGTGTGTGTGTGTGTGTGTGGCGCGCGTGTGCGTTCATACGGGTGCTATCATTGCAAGTGTTCATTCATTTGTGCGTGTGTGCGTGCGTGCATGTGTGCGTGCATGAGTGCGTGCATGCATGTGTGCATGCATGCATGTGTGTGTGTGTGTGCGCATGTGTGTGAGTGTGTGCTTGCCTTTTTTACCACTGATATCTCTTAGTAATCTATAATGTTGATCTTGGAAAATACTTTTGTCTGGTGTATGTAAGGTAAGGTAATGTTGCTTATAGCCCAGCCGACCACAAAGGGCCACGTCTGGTGTATGTATGCATGTATGCATGTATGAGTATGTGTGTGTGTGTGTGTGTGTGTGTGTGTGTGTGTGTGTGTGTGTGTGTGTGTGTGTGCGTGCGTGCGTGCGTGCATGCGCGCACGCTTGTGTGTGTTTGGAAGAGGGAGAGATGGGACATACATTTTACTGTCACTTTCTGATTTATATCCAGCTTTACCTGAACCAGTTGACTCATCTGCTTATCTATCTCCAGTGTAGTGGGTAAAACAGCTGCCCAGGTAACAAGCAGGACTAGAAACTTTCATGAATGCTGTTTGTTTGCGCCAAGCCTGAGTGTGTGCTGTGCGTGAGGACAGAAAAGAGAGCAGAGGGAAGAGAAAGGGGGGGGGAGGGAACTGAGGTGGAGGGAAAAAAGGGAGAGAACTTTGAAGAAGCCTTGCAATGTAGAGTAAATATCGTTTTTGTTTTCTTTTTCTTACACAGATTTTCAGCTGATCACATGTTTATGTTATATCAACTGCACGCCGCCGCGCTTCCTGGCTGTTTTCAAACCAGGACAACAAATATATGATTGACTGATGGACTGATTGAATAATGAAACAAAACAAAAAAAAAGACACCTAACACTTCGACGCCAAACCATGACATTACCTCTGAGTGACAACAACAACAACAAAAAAAGAAAAAAAAAAAAAAAAAAGGACATTCACATGAACATTCACATAGCGCCTCGCATCACATGTGTACCTGTGTCTCTGTATATGAGAAACACAGACTCGGGAGGGGAGGGGAACGCTGGGGAAGGAAAGTACTGGGGGAAAGGGGGGACAGGAGAAGGGGAAGGTGGTGGTGGGTGGGGGTGGGGGTGGGTCGCTCTACAATTTAGTGTTTTCACTTTAAAAAGCAGACATGTTTGTGTGAATGCATGAGAATGCGTGAATGAGTGAGACTGTGTTTGAGGAGTGGCTCTCCTCCCTCTTGAAGGCACGAGGAGACAGAGATGAGACAGGGTATGGGGCTGGGGGTGGGGGGGCAGGTGGGGTAAGATGGGCCGCATAGTTTCACAGGTAATATGACAGCATTATCTCTTTTCACGGGAAACACGACAACATTATCTCTTTTTACAGGTAACACGACAACATTCTCTCTTTTTACAAGTAACCGACAACATTATCTCTTTTCACAGGTAACACAACAACGTTATCTCTTGTTACAGGTAATACGACCACATTATCTCTTTTCACAGGTAACACAACAACGTTATCTCTTGTTACAGGTAATACGACAACATTATCTCTTTTCACAGGTAATACGACAACATTATCTCTTTTCACAGGTAATACGACAACATTATCTCTTTTCACAGGTAATACGACAACGTTATCTTTTTCCACAGGTAATATGACAATGTTATCTCTTTTCACATGTAATACTACAAAATTATCTTTTTTCACAGGTAATATGACAACATTATCTCTCTTTACAGGTAATATGACAACATTATCTCTTTTCACAGGTAATATGACAACATTATCTCTTTTCACATGTAATACTACAAAATTATCTTTTTTCACAGGTAATATGACAACATTATCTCTCTTTACAGGTAATATGACAAAGTTATCTCTTTTCACATGTAATACTACAAAATTACCTTTTTTCACAGGTAATACAACAACATGGTCTCTTTTCGCAGGAAATAAATACTACAACATCATCTCTAATAAAACCCTGACCAGCTCACCATGCTCTGAGTTTACCATGTAGGCTTATCAGGAAGAATCTTAAAAAAAAAAAAAAAACTGTAAAAAAAATGAGAGACTAGACCAGCTATTACGTCCCATACTTCAACAGAGTGTTACTGTCAGTTAAGTAACATGGTTGCTTCAACTGAACGTCGTGGCAGGCCAGGATACGCAGGAAGAATCGTAACACACTTCGTTCCAACAACATCAAACTCACACGTATTAGTACATACAAACCATACTATTTATGAAATGCAGTAGACAGGCAGGTAGACCACTGTTAGATTTTAACAGAAATTCATGAGGCTTAAAACAATAATGATGACCACATACATCATCCGTTTTGAGATCAACAAAATATCTATCTTCACTTCTGGAACATCAACTGGAATTGGATTTTGTTAACCAAAAACTGACACAAGTTTCAGAGAACACAGCACATCAGCGAAAGGTCTCGGAGCAGGCAACATGAACGGTTCAGTCTTCAAGATGGATTACAATAGTCCCAAATATCCTGCTTGTGACGGGTTTTATATTTGCATTTCCCTCATTTTTCATTCCGAGTTTGTTCCCCCCCCCCCCCCCCTTCCTTGCCCTTCTTCAACACCCCCCCCCCCCTTTTTTTTTTCCCCTCTATGCTAAGTCATTAATGTAATGACAGAGGAATTGTTAGCCTGCACTTGTTTTCCCCCTCTACTAAATTGCTACACACACACAACACACACACACACACACACACACACACACGCACACACGCACAGACATAGATTTGTGTGTGTGTGTGTGTGTGTGTGTGTGTGTGTGTGTGTGTGTGTGTGTGTGTGTGTGTGCGCGCGCGCACACACGCATGTGTATGTGTGTGCAAAATCATGAGTCTTTAAATCCACCACATTAGATGTAAAATACTTTTTCACTGCAACAATTTTTTTTTTATATCCTAACAGTGTGGTAACAAAAGACATGTCATAGTTTAAAAAAAAAAGAAGAAAAAAAAAGAACAGGAAATACCACAGCCCCTCCAGTTGTGTGGGCAGACTAATCCTTCAGGGGGACAGAATGCAATGCTACGTCCGCTTGTTTCATTAGACAACTAATTTACAACTGTGACAGTGACATGGTGACAGATACACACATACACATGAACGCACAAATGCATACACACACGCACATGCGTACACGCCCACATACAAAGACACACACATATATATTAGATATATGTACACATATATATGCAGATACGTGTGTGTGCTCACACAAACCCACAAATTAGACACACACACATCACACATATGCACACGCACTTCTGCACATGCACACACACACACACACACACGCACGCACGCACACACACACGCACACACACACATGCACGCACACATACACACACAAACGCGCACACACGCATGCCCCCACACACATACACACACGCAAACACACACATGCGCCCACGCACACACATGGGCCCGTGCCAACACATCCATACACACACATACCCAAAACAAAAAACAACAACAACAAAAAAAACCACCAAAAAATTTAGCCAGGCACTCTAGGTCTGACCAGCGCGTTGGGCTAATGGATAGGTCAGACGTCTGCTAAGTCGTAGCCACGAGATCCCCTTCTTCAGTTCTCTCATCTTTGTTGTTAATTCATTTATCCATCAGCTTAAAATCATGCGCAGTTCGGCCTCAAAACTTAGCGGATGTGGTGTAGCGTATATGGACTAGTCTGCATGCAGTGACACCTCCTTGATGAAACTGAAACTCACCCCCCCACCCCACCCCCACCTCATCCCACCCCTACCCTGCCCCACCCCCAACCCATCCCCATCCTTCTTCTTCTTTTTTTTTCTTTTCCTTTTAAACCTCCAGCAGAGTGCTGTCTCACAGGAAACAATGCGTGTTCTGTTAATCAATGAATAAGCAGCATGCATGCTTGATGCTTTGTCAGCCCAGAAACAACAGATCCTACTCGGTGGGGCCTGTGTGCGACTGTGTCGATTCTTTCTAAGGAAACCAGACAATTGCATCCTGTTTTTTTCCTGTCATGCGTACACCTTTCACAATGAATACGTCTGTCTGCTGACTTGTCACGGACAAGTGGCAGTTCCTGTTGGTTGACAGGCAAGGAGGGCTTGAGGATATACTGGGGGACGAGAAAAGAAAACAACTGTCTATCTCTGATTAGTACGCAATAATATAACAAACAAAAAAATTATTTAAAAAAAAAATCTTCTTGACTGTATTTAGATTTTAGGAAAGCGTTCGACTCAGTACCACATGAAAAGCTTCTAAAGAAAATGGAGTCTTATGGAATATTAGGCGATGTACTTGGTTGGGTTAGAGACTGTCTATCAAAAAGAACTCAAAAGGTAAGGATTGGTAGTTCCTTCTCTCATAGTGCTGATGTTATTAGTGGGATACCACAAGGCAGTACTCTGGGATCAATGTTATTCACTGTGTTTATAAATGATCTCCTTGTTGAACTAAAGAGTACATGTAACATTTTTGCAGATGACACAAAACTTTATAATTCTCCAAAAGTGCATCAGGAATTACAAAAGGATATTGAAACACTAGTACTGTGGTCTGATATCTGGAACCTATATTTAATGCAGAAAAATGTAAAGTACTTCATACTGGTAAATCAAACCCACAAAATAATTATATGATGAAAATTGGGGACAAGGAAATAAAAGTGTCTAAATGTGAGGAAGAGAAAGACTTTGGTGTGACTTTCCACAAAAACTTGCTATTTGATAAACACATTTTTAACGAGGCTAACAGAATGACTGGAATAATCAAAAGAGCCTTTACATTTATAGAAAAGGACACTTTCTTACAATTGTATAAGACATTAGTGAGACCCATTCTTGAATATGGCAATACTGTATGGTATCCAATGTTAAAGAGACAATCAGAAGCTCTAGAACAGGTTCAAAGAAGAGCAACAAAGATGATCCATAGTAAAAGGATTACCCATACCAAGAAGAGTGAGAGGGGACTTGATTCAGACATATAAGATATTTAATGGTTTTGATGATATTGACAAAGCATGCTTTTTTTTTTTGTACTCCACAGATCAATACTACAAGAAACAGTGAAGATATGATATTCAAACAATATTCCAGAACTAATTTGAGAAAATATACATTTACTAACAGAGTAACCAATTATTGGAATAGATTAACAACTAACATCAAACGTGCACCAAGTACAAATATATTCAAGAACCTCACAGATGAACGTGAATCAATAATTAAAATTAGTATATATGACTTTGATGGTTAAAGAAGACTGAGCTAGTCAACGACCAGACCAACAGACACCAAAAATAGAAGGGGCGTAAAAAGCCTAAATAGGCTAAGTTGTTTTAAGACAATGCCCCAATCCTGATCCTCTACAATATCACTAACTCAACCCATTTACTGCTTGTGCATAAAAAACAAACACACACACAAAAAGAACGGCACTTTCATTTTTGACTCCGTCTTGAACATGGTATGCTCATTTTTGACTTTCTGTATTTAACATAGTACTTTCTTTTTTGACTATCTGTGTGTTTATTGTTGTATGTATGCTCATTTTTGACTTTCTGTATTTAACATAGTACTTTCTTTTTTGACTATCTGTGTGTTTATTGTTGTATGTATGCTCATTTTTGACTTTCTGTATTTAACATAGTACTTTCTTTTTTGACTATCTGGGTGTTTATTATTGTATGCATCCTTTTTTTCTTTCTTTCTTTTTTTTCTTCTCACTTTCCGCATGTCTAACATGGTACTTTTCAATTCATTTTAAAAACTTTCTGTGAGTTTACCATGGTATAATGGAACTCCCCTATTCCAAACTTCCCTATTATAACTCCCTCGCTGATGAGAGTTCAGTAAAAAAATCAATTTATTTCCCGACAATCTTTCCCGACAATCTGTACTGCGGCTACCTCTCTTGCCTGAGTTACAACCGACCTGTCTTAGTTTTGTACCACTTCAGCACAAAACATCCAGCAATGAATGACCAAAAATTCAACAAACATAGCGCTGCAACGATCGACCGAGTCGATTTCATTGATTGGTGCCCCACTGTTCATTTTGTGAGCTGAGAACCAATGAATGAGACAAAGACAAAGGTAGTGTGTGTGTGTGTGTGTGTGTGTGTGTGTGTGTGTGTGTGTGTGTGTGTGTGTGTGTGTGGTCTTTGTGTGTGTGTGTGTGTGTGTGTGTGTGTGTGTGTGTGTGTGTGTGTGTGTGTGTGTGTGCGTGTGCACGTGTGTGTGTGTGTGCGTGCATGCGTGCGTGTGTGTAACTTGGTCTTTGCGTTGTGTGTGTGTGTGTGTGTGTGTGTGTGTGTGTGTGTGTGTGTGTGTGTGTGTGTGTGTGTGTGTGTGTGTGTGTGTGTGCGTGTGTGTGTGTGTGTGTGTGTGTGAAACTCTGTCTTTGCCGTTTTGTGGAGCCAGATGAAAACCGATTTGGGTCACAATCTTAACTGGAGAATTTCATGTATAGCACACATAGCATGTCAAATAAACATAGTTTGACAGTTTGATTCGTGTGGTTGTTTATGAACTTCTGTCCTGTAATACTGTCCTCTCTCACTGAACGACCTGATTTTACTTTATTTTCTGCGTCATACTAGAAGGGTTCCACTGTCATGTCTTTTTTGACTTTGGTGTGTTTAACATGGGTTGGTCAATCTTGATTTCCTGTGTTTGAAATGGTAGCACAGTTTCTGATTGTGTTTAATTAGGTTCTTTCATTTCTGATTTTCTGTGTGTTTCCCATGGTATTTTCATTTTTGACTTTCCCTGTATCAACCTTGGCATTTTCAATCAAGACTTTCTGTGTTTAAGGTGTGTACGTGTGTGTGTGTGTGTGTGTGTGTGTGTGTGTGTGTGTGTGTGTGTGTGTGTGGTGTGTGTGCGTGTGTGTGTGCGTGTGTGTGTGTGTTTTCTCCTAATTTCACTATCTGTGTTTAGCCAAGATATCTTTGACTCACTGTGTTTAGAAGGGTATTTTTCTGTTCGACTCCCTAGATTTTAAACATGATTTTTTTTTTTTTTTTTTTTTTTTTTTATTCCAGTGTTTAACATGCTCTTTTCTTTTTTTGACTTTCTGTACTCGACATGATATTTTTCATTGTTGACTTTCTGGGAAGTTAACACAGTACTTCAATTCTGACTACCACTTCCAGTGTTTAGTAGCAACAATGGAGACTTACCTAGCACTGCACCTCTCATGCAGTGCAGGTTCTCAGGGTCAAAGCACAAAGAATTCAAGATGTTTCACACATTTATCTTTTCTACTTTGTGCTCATCACTGTCTTTTCATTTTTGACTTCCTCTGTGTAACACAACACTTTCATTCTTTTTATTTTCTGTATATTTAACGTAAGTACTTTAACTTTTGACTCTTCCATGTTTTGAATATGACATTTGGATGATTTTCACATATGACTTTCTGTCTTTAACAAGGCCTTTTTCATCTTCTGTGTATAAGTAATTCTTTTTTTTTAAACTATGCTCAACACAGGATTTTCACTTTTGAGCTAAGCATGGTTCTTCCGTTTTTGACTCGGTGCATATTCTGTGTACTTTCATTTTGATTTTCCATGCTCAGTGCAATATGTTCATTTCTGACTTTCAGTTTCAGTGTTTAACATGGCGTTTTCATTTTTGACTCTGTGTGCTTTCATAACAACAGATTTCCCTTTCTGGCCCTGTAAGCTTGCCCTGGTACCAAAAGACTGCATCCCCTTTTCCTTTTCTCCCTGTCCTTCTTTCTTGGGCAAGTGTAAAAACATTGTGTGTGAACAGCCTGCCGACGTTGTAATAGATCTTTCTGCCTGTGTCTACCTGACCAACCCTCACCTTCCTTTTGGGGACTGTGAGTCATATGCTGCGAGTCGTGACTGCGAAAGCAAACTCTTCAACGCATCAACTGTCTGCTGGCTAATCTGTGGACTGGGTACAATTCAGATTTGTACATGATTATTCATTTCTGTTTCCCATAGATGTATACATGTGAACATCACCACCGTTTGGATTCATGCTCACGAAACCAGTTTTCACGTTCTGATTTAAATGTATAATGTGAGTGCACGCACATACATAAAATCTTTCCTCGCTCCTCTTTAATTCATAAAGACATGTACCCCTCTCATCACATCTGGGCGTGCACGCGCGCGCACACACACACACACACACACACACATACACACACACACACACATACACACACACATGCATACACACACACACACACACACACACACACACACATATACATACACACACATACACACACACACACACATACATACACACACCACACACACACACACACACACACACACACACACACACTGAACACAAATACAATGCGCACACATTGTCACACCACACCGTATAATCACACACATCACAGCACAACAAAATGGACATTTAAATACGTACTCTATACAAAGGTATACATACACACATATATTTGAACACACAAAAGCAGATGAACTCTCTTGTTCTCTTGGTTCTCTTCCTCGCACCTACTCTCTCCCTCCAAGCGACCCACGTAAACCCATCCACCCATGCAACACACAATGGCAACGTCCATACAATGTAAATAACATATGCATATTGCTGTACAATAAAATGAACATTCACACACACACACACACACACACACACACACACACACACACACACACACACACACACAATAAAAATGCAAGCAATACACACATGCATTCTGCTCTTTCTCAAACCCGCTTATACACGTATACACTCCTCAGGCACCCTCATGCTCTTCTTTTATCAAACCTACCTACTCTCTCTTTCAAAACACCCTTTTTACAGACCCACCTGCCCAACCACCACCCTCAACACACAATTACCCCCACTCCCTTCTAACACCCCCACACAACGGACACAAGTCAATGAGCGGCGCCCTGTACCCGAGTTCAGTCCTTCAGCCGCTAACCTGGATCCCCAGTCCCCCCCCCCCCCCCCTCAGGCTCGGGTATAGCGTCTCCCCCCACCCCCCCTCTCTCTCTCAGTTCACAATATTTAAACACCAATCCCCTCAAGCTCTGGTATAGCGTCTCTCTCTCTCTCTCTCTCTCTCTCTCTCTCTCTCTCAGTTCACAATATTTAAACACCAAACAGCTGCCTCGAATTATGCCACACACACAATACCTGTAGGCAGAGGAGGGGCAGGGGGGGAGGGGAGGGGAGGGGAGGAGGGGGGGGGAGTAGGGAGGGAGTGTATACAGAGTAGAAAAAGGGAAAAAGGGTGGGGGGGGGGGGGGGGAGAATAGTGGGTAGGTGGGAGGGAAGGGGAGATTAGGCTACAAAAAAGGAGCAATCAAAACACCATTTGGAGCTCACTGGGCGTTGGGTAGGCTTCTCACATGGGGGGGAAGCAGTACAGTGTTGCTCCATTCAAGGCCGATGATAATGATCATCAGAACGAGAATGGGGGTGACAGGAGACGGTCAAGGACAGTGCTCTGGGGTGGAGGCAGGATGGAGGTTTGGGGGGGGGGGGGGGGGGGGGGGGGGGGCCGGGGGGGGGGGGGCAGGGGGGTGAGAGGGCAGGGAGGGAGGGAAGCCATAGGATGTTTTTGAGAGGAGGGTAGGGAATCCACAGGGGGTGTGGGATCAAGAGGGTGAACAACCTAAAGTCTGCACCGTGCTGAATTTATTGCCTCACATTTGCACTGTGCTGAACCTCTTGCCTCACATTCGCACTGTGCTGAATTTATTGCCTCACATTGGCACTGTCCTGAATTTACTGCCTCACATTGGCACTGTGCTGAATTCATTGCCTCACATTCGCACTGTGCTGAACCTCTTGCCTCACATTGGCACTGTCCTGAATTTACTGCCTCACATTGGCACTGTACTGAACCTCTTGCCTCACATTCGTACTGTGCTGAATTTATTGCCTCACATTCGCACTGTGCTGAATTTATTGCCTCACATTTGCACTGTGCCGAATTTATTGCCTCACACTGGCACTGTGCTGAATTCATTGCCTCACATTGGCACTGTACTGAATTTATTGCCTGACATTCGCACTGTGCTGAATTTATTGCCTCACACTTGCACTGTACTGAATTCATTGCCTGACATTTGCACTTTACTGAATTTATTGCCTCACATTCGCACTGTGCTGAATTTATTGCCTGACATTCGCACTGTGCTGAATTTATTGCCTGACATTCGCACTGTGCTGAATTTATTGCCCGACATTCGCACTGTGCTGAATTTATTGCCTGACATTCGCACTGTACTGAATTCATTGCCTCACATTGGCACTGTACTGAATTTATTGCCTCATATTTGCACTGTACTGAATTCATTGCCTCACACTGGCACTGTGCTGAATTTATTGCCTCACATTCGCACTGTGCTGCATTTATTGCCTCACATTTGCACTTTACTGAATTTATTGCCTCACACTGGCACTGTGCTGAATTTATTGCCTCACATTTGCACTGTACTGAATATATTGCCTCACATTTGCACTGTGTTGAACTTACTGCCTCACATTTGCACTGTGCTAAATTTATTGCCTCACATTGGCACTGTGCTGAATTTATTGCCTCACATTGGCACTGTGCTGAATTTATTGCCTCACATTCGCACTGTGCTGCATTTATTGCCTCACATTTGCACTTTACTGAATTTATTGCCTCACATTGGCACTGTGCTGAATATATTGCCTCACATTTGCACTGTACTGAATATATTGCCTCACATTTGCACTGTGTTGAACTTATTGTCTCACATTGGCACTGTGCTGAATTTATTGCCTCACATTGGCACTGTGCTGAATTTATTGCCTCACACTGGCACTGTGCTGAATTTATTGCCTCACATTTGCACTGTGCTGAATTTATTGCCTCACATTTGCACTGTGTTGAACAGCTTCACATTTGCACTGTGCTGAATTTATTGCCTCACATTCGCTCTGTGTTGAACTTATTGCCTCACACTGGCACTGTGCTGAATTTATTGCCTCACATTCCGATTCGCATTATTTTGAATCTATTGCATCTCTTTGAACTGAAAGCCAAGCATCCACACTCTCGCTGAGAAGACAAGACCGACCGGCTGGCCAGAGTGTACAAAAGCGTTTTTCAGACAGGCGTCAAAGATAAGTGTCTTCAGCCACTGCAATGGACTGAGCGTCACGATAAGATGATTCAACGCCTATCTTGCGCTGAAGTGATTGAAGATAAGCGATTGCTTGTTCATTTTTGTTGTCCTAATTGTTTTGTGTCTTGCCTGAAGAAAACCTAAGAGGTCGAAACGCATCACATTTTGTCTTGTGATTCATTTGTCCATGTTTTTTTTTTTTTGCGGTTCACTAACATTTATTTAAGATTTGTTTAGATTTCCGCCTGCAGTCATCTCACTTTGCAACTAGATCTATATATGTCAAGTGTTTTCATTAAACCCATAGTAAATAAATATGCCCCAACATGTCCTTCCCCAAACACACAAAATCTGAGAGAGAGAGAGAGAGAGAGGAGAGAGGGAGGAGAGAGAGAGAGAGAGACAGAGACAGAGAGAACGGGCGCTAGACCAAGAGATACCAGAAGATTCATTAGGACGTGGCACAGAACAGTGTAACATCATTGTCACTAACAGTAATACCAGGGCTAGAAGCAACTGTGCCCACTTCCGAACAGAACCGGTAGAGTTCAGTGCTTGTTTCCTGTAACTTCCGTTACTGTAACGATGCGTCAGGTTCAAAGGTCTTGGTCGACACTGCGGTCAAGCTGAAGGGCCCACATCGCCTGACCTTGGTGTGACTGTTGTAACCCTCCATTGAAAATGGAATGTTCAGCAAAAGACTCAAGCTCTCGTGTTCTTCTTCTTCGTCTGAATGTCTTTGATTCTCTTCTCTTTCTGCTTCCACTGAAAACTACATCTCTTCCCCCTTCCATTGAGAACCACTTCTCTTCCCCCTTCCATTGAGAACCACTTCTCTTTCCCCTTCCATTGAGAACCACTTCTCTTTCCCCTTCCACTTCTCTTCCCCCTTCCATTGAGAACCACTTCTCTTTCCCCTTCCATTGAGAACCACTTCTCTTTCCCCTTCCACTTCTCTTCCCCCTTCCACTTCTCTTCCCCCTTCCACTTCTCTTCCCCCTTCCATTGAGAACCACTTCTCTTTCCCCTTCCACTTCTCTTCCCCCTTCCATTGAGAACTACTTCTCTTTCCCCTTCCACTTCTCTTCCCCCTTCCATTGGGAACCACTTCTCTTCCCCCTTCCATTGAGAACCACTTCTCTTCCCCCTTCCACTGAAAACCACTTCTCTTTCCCCTTCCATTGGGAACCACTTCTCTTTCCCCTTCCACTTCTCTTCCCCCTTCCATTGAGAACCACTTCTCTTCCCTCTTCCATTGAGAACCACTTCTCTTTCCCCTTCCACTTCTCTTTCCCCTTCCATTGAGAACCACTTCCTCTTCCCCTTCCACTTCTCTTTCCCCTTCCATTGAGAACACTTCTCTTCCCCTTCCATAACCACTTCTCTTCCCCTTCCATTGAGAACCACTTCTCTTCCCCCTCACTTCTCTTCCCCTTCCATTGAGAACCACTTCTCTTCCCCTCTTTCCTTCCATTGAGAACCACTTCTCTTTCCCCTCCACTTCTCTTTCCCCCTTCCATTGAGAACCATCTTCTCTTCCCCTTCCATTGGAACCCTTCTCTTCCCCCTTCCATTGAGAACCACTTCTCTTCCTCCCTTCCACTTCTCTTTCCCCTTCCATTGAGAACCACTTCTCTTCCCCTTCCACTTCTCTTTCCCCTTCCATTGAGAACTACTTCTCTTCCCCCTCATTCTCTTTCCCCTTCCATGAGAACCACTTCTCTTCCCCTCCACTTCTCTCTTCCCATTGGAACCACTTCTCTCTTCCCTTCCATTGAGAACCCTTCTCTTTCCCCTTCACTTCTCTTTCCCTTCCATGAGAACCACTTCTCTTCCCCTTCCACTTTTTCCCCCTCTTTCTTCCCCACTGAGAACCACTTCTCTTTCCCCTTCCATTGAGAACCACTTCTCTTTCCCCTTCCACTGAGAACCACTTCTCTTTCCCCTTCCATTGAGAACCACTTCTCTTTCACCTTCCACTTCTTCTTTCCCTTCCATGAGAACCACTTCTCTTCCCCTTCCATTGAGAACCACTTCTCTTTCCCCTTCCATTGAGAACCACTTCTCTTTCCCCTTCCATTGAGAACCACTTCTCTTTCCCCTTCCATTGAGAACCACTTCTCTTTCCCCTTCCACTTCTCTTCCCCCCTTCCATTGAGAACCACTTCTCTTCCCCTTCCTCTTCTCTTCCCCTTCCATTGAGAACCACTTCTCTTCCCCTCCACTTCTCTTTCCCCTTCCATTGAGAACCACTTCTCTTCCCCCTTCCTGAGAACCACTTCTCTTCCCCTTTCCACTTCTCTTTCCCCTTCCACTGAAACCACTTCTCTTCCCCCTTCCATTGAGAACCACTTCTCTTCCCCTCCATTCTCTTCCCCCTTCCACTGAGAACCACTTCTCTTCCCCTTCCATTGAGAACCACTTCTCTTTCCCCTTCCAATGGAACCACTTCTCTTCCCCCTTCCATTGAGAACCACTTCTCTTTCCCTTCCACTGAGAACCACTTCTCTTCCCCCTTCCATTGAGAACCACTTCTCTTTCCCCTTCCATTGGAACCACTTCTCTTCCCCTTCCATTGAGAACCACTTCTCTTTCCCCTTCCACTGAGAACCACTCTCTTCCCCCTTCCATTGAGAACCACTTCTCTTTCCCCTTCCATTGAGAACCACTTCTCTTCCCCTTCCATTGAGAACCACTTCTCTTTCCCCTTCCATTCTTTCCCCCTTCCATTGGGAACCACTTCTCTTCCCCCTTCCTTGGGAACCACTTCTCTTCCCCCTTCCATTGAGAACCACTTCTCTTTCCCCTTCCACTTCTCTTCCCCTTCCATTGGGAACCACTTCTCTTCCCCTTCCATTGAGAACCACTTCTTCCCCTTCCATGAGAACCACTTCTCTTCCCCTCTTCCATTGAGAATACTTCTCTTCCCTCTTCCATTGAGAACCACTTCTCTTCCTCCTTCCATTGAGAACATCTTCTCTTCCCCCTTCCATTGAGAACCCCTTCTCTTTCCCCTTCCATGGAGAACCACTTCTCTTTCCCCTTCCACTGAGAACCACTTCTCTCCCCCTTCCATTGAGAACTACTTCTCTTCCCCTTCCATTGGAACCACTTCTCTTCCCCCTTCCATTGAGAACCACTTCTCTTTCCCCTTCCACTGAGAACCACTTCTCTCCTCCTCTTCCATTGAGAATGACTTCTTTTCCCCTTCCATGAGAACCACTTCTCTTTCCCCTTCCACTTCTCTTCCCCTTCCATTGAGAACCACTTCACTTCCCCCTTCCACTGAGAACCACTTCTCTCTTCCCCTTCCATTGAGAACCACTTCTCTTCCCCCCTTCTGAAACCACTTCTCTTTCCCCTTCCACTTCTCTTCCCCCTTCCATTGAGAACCACTTCTCTCTCTCCCCTTCCATTGAGAACCACTTCTCTTTCCCCTTCCACTGAGAACCACTTCTCTTCCCCCTTCCATTGGGAACCACTTCTCTTTCCCCTTCCATTCTCTTCTCCCTTCCACTTCTCTTTCCCCTTCCACTTCTCTTTCCCCTTCCATGAGAACCACTTCTCTTCCCCCTTCCATTGGGAACCACTTCTCTTTCCCCTTCCACTTCCCTTCCCTCTTCCATTGAGAACTACTTCTCTTCCCCTTCCATGAGAACTACTTCTCTTCCCCTTCCTTCTCTTCCTTCTTCCATTGAGAACCACTTCTCTCCCCCTTCCATTGAGAACTACTTCTCTTCCCCCTTCCACTTCTCTTCCCCCTTCCATTGAGAACCACCTCTCTTCCCCTTCCATTGAGAACCACTTCTCTTCCCCTTCCACTTCTCTTCCCCCTTCCATTGAGAACCACTTCTCTTCCCCTTCCATTGAGAACCACTTCTCTTCCCCTTCCATGAGAACCACTTCTCTTCCCCCTTCCATTGAGAACTACTTCTCTTCCCCTCCACTTCTCTTCCCCTTCCATTGATAACCACTTCTCTTCCCTCTTCCATTGGAAACTACTTCTCTTCCCCTTCCACTTCTCTTCCCCCTTCCATTGAGAACTACTTCTCTTCCCCCTTCCACTGAGAACCACTTCTCTTCCCCCTTCCACTTCTCTTCCCCCTTCCATTGAGAACTACTTCTCTTCCCTCTTCCATTGAGAACTACTTCTCTTCCCTTTTCCATTGAGAACTACTTCTCTTCCCCTCTTCCATTGGAACTACTTCTCTTCCCTCTTCCATTGAGAACTACTTCTCTTCCCTCTTCCATTGAGAACTACTTCTCTTCCCTCTTCCATTGAGAACTACTTCTCTTCCCCCTTCCATTGAGAACTACTTCTCTTCCCTCTTCCAATGAGAACTACTTCTCTTCCTCCTTCCATTGAGAACCACTTGTCTTCCTCCTTCCAGTGAGAACCACTTGTCTTCCTCCTTCCAGTGAGAACCACTTGTCTTCCTCCTTCCAGTGAGAACCTCTTGTCTTCCTCCTTCCATTGAGAACCACTTGTCTTCCTCCTTCCAGTGAGAACCACTTGTCTTCCTCCTTCCAGTGAGAACCACTTGTCTTCCTCCTTCCATTGAGAACCACTTGTCTTCCTCCTTCCATTGAGAACCACTTGTCTTCCTCCTTCCATTGAGAACCACTTGTCTTCCTCCTTCCAGTGAGAACCACTTGTCTTCCTCCTTCCAGTGAGAACCACTTGTCTTCCTCCTTCCATTGAGAACCACTTGTCTTCCTCCTTCCATTAAGAACTATTTCTCTTCCTCCTTCCGCTAATAACTGTGTTTTTCTCCTTCAATCAAAAACTACTTTTCTTCCTCCTTCCACTAAAAATATTACTTTTCTTCTTCCTTCCATTAAGAATGACTTCTCTTCCTCCTTCCATTAAGAATGACTTCTCTTTTTCCTTCCATTAAAAAATGACTTCTCTTCCTCCTTCAATTAAGAATTACTTCTCTTCCTTCTTCCACTAAAAAGTACCTTTCTTCCTCCTTCTATGAAGAACTATTTCTCTTCCTCCTTCTATCAAGAACTATTTCTCTTCCTCCTTCTATGAAGAACTATTTCTCTTCCTCCTTCTATCAAGAACTATTTCACTTCGTCCTTCCACCAAGAACTCCATAATTTCTCTTCCTCCTTCTATTAAGAATTACTTCTCTTCCTTCTTCCATTAAGAATTACTTCTCTTCCTCCTTCCATTAAGCATTACTTCTCTTCCTTCTTCCATTAAGAATTACTTCTCTTCCTTCTTCCATTAAGAATTACTTCTCTTCCTCCTTCCATTAAGAACTACTTCTCTTCCTCCTTCCATGTAAGAACTACTTCTCTTCCTCCTTCCATGTAAGAACTACTTCTCTTCCGCCTTCCATGTAAGAACTACTTCTCTTCCGCCTTCTATTAAGAATTACTTCTCTTCCTTCTTCCATTAAGAATTACTTCTCTTCCTCCTTCCATTAAGAATTACTTCTCTTCCTCCTTCCATGTAAGAACTACTTCTCTTCCTCCTTCCATTAAGAACTACTCCTCTTCCACCTTCCATTAAGAACTACTTTTCTTCCTCCATCCATGTAAGAACTACTTCTCTTTCTCCTTCCATTAAGAACTACTTCTCTTCCTCCTTCCATTAAGAACTACTTTTCTTCCTCCTTCCGTTAAGAACTACTTCTCTTCCTCCTTCCGTTAAGAACTACTTCTCTTCCTCCTTCCATTTAAGAACTACTTCTCTTCCTCCTTCCATTAAGAACTACTTCTCTTCCTCCTTCCATTAAGAACTACTTCTCTTCCTCCTTCCGTTAAGAACTACTTCCCTTTCACCTTCCACTTGGAGCTTATTCTCTTCCTCCTTACATGCTTTATTTTTTTACCCTGCTTCTTTATCAAACGAAGCCAACAAACTATGACATAACAAGGTCTTCAGAGAGATGTTGGTTTCAGGGAGGTGGGGGGGGAGGGGGGGGGGGGGCTGGAAGCAGAAGCAGGGGGGGTGTGGGGGAGGGGGGAGAGATGGAAGAGCAGGGGGGAGCCCAAATGGGCTGGGCGTTCTAGTGGATAAATAAAAAGTTCTCTTGATCCAAAAGGCTTTGGGTTTAATTCCCTGCAAGAGGAGACATCCAGCTTGGAAGAGGTTTTTTTTTTTCTCTTTAACATCGACAGTCGCGCAGACTCCACTCCACTCCCAAGTCCTTCGTATAAGATCTGTACATGTGGTCTCATGCATGAACATACGGCTGCCTGATTTCAGAGAACAATCCAAAACAACCCTCAACCCCACTCCCAACTTGCTCGTGTATGAACATCCATTCCATCCTTCATAAAAGAAATCCACAGCATTCAAGAAAAGAAGAAGAAGAAGAAAAAAAAAAAGGTAAAAAAAATGAAGACAGACTGGTGTCATGATTATATATCATCCCAGATAACGGAATGCAGCCTCCTTTGTGGCAATAACAAGGATTCAGGACGGTCAGAAACGCAGCGATGTCACCAATGGTAAACCTCAGAATTTCAGCTGAGAAGCGAAGAAGATGTTGTCACTGGGGTCATCCAAAAAACAAAACAAACAAACAAACAAAAAAAACCCTGAATTTATTGGAAAAAAATCCAACATTTCACTGTTTTCTTTTTGCACTGGGAATTTTAACCGTGTACTCCTTGCAGCGGGATTTCTCCAAAACGAAGAGACCCTCAGCAATCATTGTCAATGGAATCTGGAATCAAACTGTTGTTCTGCATCTATTTAGAGGTCTGCACTGCACTAGTTCTTCTTCCTCTTATCACTCGTCCCAGAGAGGCCAGAATAGCTCAGTTGGTAGAGCGCCGGACTCATGATCCTGGGTTTGCGGGTTCGAATTTCGGTACAGGGGGATTTTTCCCTCAGAGTTAACATTGGTTCTGACTCCATTCCCCATACAGTCCTTCGAATGACACTATAAACCGAGGTTCCGTGTGTGAACGCATGCATAACATCTTGCACACACGTAAAATCCCATCACAAACTTTCGGAAGAGAAGGCCACTTTGGCCATTGGTATGAATGACACATTACACATAGCATGCACCTTTCCTGAAGATGGAGTATGGCTGCCTTAATGGCAGGATAAAAAACGGTCATACACACAAACTTCCACTGCCTGTCTATACAGGCAGTGTCCGCAGGAGTATCAGCCTGCGTACGCAAAAAGAAAGAAAGAAAGAAAGAAAGAAAGAGCTCGTCCCAGATTTCTCTTTCTTCTGCCCCTCCTCCTTTTCCTTCCTATGTTTCTTCCCTTCTTTCTCCTTCTCTCCCTAGGCACAGCTCTCAATGGTGGATTTCTGCTGGAGGCTGTACATATCTCTCCACGACAATATCCTTCATAGGGTCAGGGGTCACATTCCCCCCCCCCCCCCCTCCCCCTCCCCTCCCCTCATCCTAGGGGTTGCTCATTATAAATTCTAATCCCGCTTCCTTTCCAGTATTTTAAACATTCTCAGTTAAGTTTGGGTGGTGGATGTATTTACACACTGTGTTGGCTTCTAAACAGTTCAGTGGATGTGTTTACACACTGTACTGGCTTCTAAACAGTTCAAACAAACTCACACAGGAAAACATGAATTCAAACACATGTAATGCTGTATGCATGAGCACATGCACACACACACACACACACACACACACACACACACACACACACCACACACACACATTCACAAACACACATGACATGCACAGATTACACAAACAAAATCTGGATGTTCTATACGCACACACACACACACACACACACACACACACACACACACACACACACACACTCTCTCATACACACATATGCGCAGATTACTACATAAACAAAATCTGGATGTTCTACACACACGCACGCACGCATGCACTCACGCATGCACTCACGCATGCACGCACACACACACACACACACACACACACACACACACACACACACACAGAACTACACAAATAAAATCTACATGTTCTAGTACTTCTACACAGAGTTGACACACACATCACACACACACACACACACACACACACACACACACACACACACACACACACAACCCCCCACCATTACCACCCCCACCACACTGATCAGGGATTAATCAAATCCTGCCATAAATCATTTCAGACACATGATGGAGTGGGACCAGGGATGGATGGATGCCCTGGGAACACAGACAAGACAAAATTTACAAGTGTTACACTTTCACTGCACAGCATTTTCGCCCTGAACATCAATAATAGATCTGACCTTCAAGAGTCAACAAACCACAATTTCCGCTCCCGAGTACGCAAATGCTCAAGAGACAAAAGTCGCTTACGAGTCTAATTTACCCAATTTCTTAAAAAAATACATCAGGAATATTTAATAAAAGTACAGAAACAAAGCCACCACTTTACAATCTGTTACGTGAAGACAAAAAAAAAAAAAAAAAAAAAAGACATTTGACACTCAGTTTGACGGATCTAATTTGTTTAGCCTTTGGGCAATATCTGTTTCAGTGTAAGCCTGGGCATCACTCAAGGCCTTATCTGGGCTGTGTTAGGGGTTGTGTTTGGAGCCTGAAAATTGGCATAATCTGCTAGTATGTTCTTGTTTAGGGAGTTTACTGGAAGTCACATACACAAACTGTTAGAAAAAAAAAAAGAAAAAAGAAAAAAAAAGAATGAGCACCATTTATGAGAACAAGATAGTATCTGTTTTAGTTTTACTAGTTTACAACTTGTATAATTTCTGTTGACCGAAATAGCAGACTTGCCCCCTCCCCCCCCCCCCCCCCCACCCCCTCCCCGACCCCCACCCCCTCAATCAGACATAAACACGCAAATGTACACTCACACACACGCACACACACACACACACACACACACACACACACACACACACACACACACACACACACATTTGTCTGAATCACTTTTAGTGGAAGGACATTAAACTGAAGAACAACAACAACACACACACACACACACACACACATGCACAATTCATGACTTGTGTTAGTAAACCAATAGTATACTTAATGGATCCTCTCTATATTCAGGTTATTAATGTGTGTGTGTGTGTGTGTGTGTGTGTGTGTGTGTGTGTGTGTGTGTGTGTGTGTGTGTGTGATTGTGTAAGTGCGTACTGTTGGTCTCTTACTCAGCTTACTTCTTAGCCTCAAGTTTTAATGGTCATGAATGATGTACTGTAGTTAAACTGGGTTGTAAACAATGTTATATTTTCAAAACACTCAATCACTGACTGAGTTTAAACGATTCAGGTTCACTGACAGCCTGTGTGTGTGTGTGTGGTGCATGCGGGCATTTATATCATACACATACATGCACATACATGCATACAGAAACAAGTTTAAAGTAACACTGCACAAGACCAGTTCTAAACATTAAATGCAACTATTTCAGAACTCACACTCACAACTTTCATGTAAACTAATTAGTATTGGGGAAAAACAAGTGCAGACTCACAATGTCTCTGTCATTACAGCAGTGTCTTGGAAAAGATTTTCTTAAAAATGGGGGTTGGGTGGGGAGAGGGGTGGGTTTGTGAGTGAAAGAAAATAGGAAAGATAAATTTTGGCATTGAAATATAATATACAAAATCCTTCACTACACTTATACTGTTATAGGGACCACTGTAGTCCATCTTGAAAACACAACCATTCAAACTGCCCGCTTAGAGACCTTTTATCTGATGATAAAAACTCATCAGATTCAGAGAGGCAGGGCTGATTGTGTCAGTGCTCCTTTGGCATATCATAGAAATTTACCATAGCTTACAATTTTGTGGTATTCTCACTACCTAGGGTTCTTCAAAAGCAGAGCTGAATGCCAAAGCAGTGAGGAATGGTAGCAAAAAGTCAAATGTAAAGAAAGTGCTGTATGGGAACTAAATTGCTGAAAAAACAAATCATAATGTAAAGAGTATTAAACTTAGGGGGAAATCTTTGAGTCTAAGCTTGTGGATCCAGAGCATGCTTTATCATCTACATCAGTGCATACATTTCAAAGATGATAAGCATGGAAGAAGTTTCACATGATAATTATAATAATAATAATAGTAGCAGTGCCTGTGATATAATTACTTATGGAAGATGGACCAGTTGGCAATTAATGCCAAATTATGTTGGGCATCCCATCCACAAACAAATACATTTGTTTATTTCACATAGTTTATTGCTTTAATTAATGTACTGCATTTGTCAAATTTAAAACACACACACACACACACACACACACACACACACACACACACACACAGATTACACATTTAACTTTTTTTCTCGTTTTTTTTTTTTTTTTTTTTTTTTTTTTAAGTGACAATCATGACAATAACAATTTCACTTTCCCACCGATTTTTCAAAGCATCTATATTGTTGTCAGCACACTCACCTGAACACACAAGAGAAAGTAAACAGAGGAGAATGCTGCCAAGTTTCTCCATGTTGACACTTGACTTCACGCCTGCTCCTCGTGTCAATCCACAAACGTTCACCCACTCCCCAGTCCCTCGGTATAAGTTCTCTCTGCCTACTAACAGTGTAATCGTTTCTGCTCGAGGCTGTGGGAAAATGACTACACTGACATTTGCCTGTCCTATTATCTCTTCATCTAGCATCGCTTTACGCTTTCAACGCACCACCGCTTCATCATGGACCAGACTGCCGGCTTCCGCATCGACTGTGGAATAGACCATCGAAACCGAAACTCGGTCACACTCGCACTGTCTGTGGTCACTCTGTCGGTTGATCGGATGCCGTCGTCACTCTTCTTCCTGATTTAATGATTAGTCTTAACTGTCTATCGCCTACGGCAAAACCATTCCCACTTCAATCGATCAGTGTCAAAATTTAAGTGCCACCTCATGTAACAAATTTCGCTGGCTTTGATTTTCAGTTCTCGAGCTCGAACAGCCGGAGTGTGTTTCGCGGGGATCGTTTGCTTTTCTTGAGCAGACACAAGTTTTACTAAGGGCCAGTCACTTTCTGACCGTGGCACACCCACTCGACAAACCTTCACTTCCCCCAGCGATGTCAGATGAAGTGAACGAATTCAAACCATTCATGCGAACAATCAAACGTTAGTAGCGTTGTTGCCCTTCCCCTCTCAGTTAACAAGCCAGTGATTTTGTTCTTCGGGGTCACCGAGTCTAATCCGTCCAAATGGCGCTATTTGTACAAATATATTTTGATACTGTCCCTGGGCTATTGGAAGGGGAAACAAAAGTGTTTTTGTTTGGTGTTGTTGGTCCTGCCTTTTTGTCAGCATTGTGTGGGATGTTTTTCTATTGGTCCTTTCGCTTATCTAATTTCAAAGCGCGTGCGGCTCTAACTTTGAACCTCTTAATACACACTTATTTTTCAAACCACAAAATCACATTCTTAGAATTTTGCTTATGGTAAGTCTCAGTTAACTTAGTTTTAGTCTGGCCACATGATGATTCTAATACTTTATTTAACTGTAATATGCCTGCTTACTGCGTTTTACTGAACCATGGTAAAAAGATAGTTTTGTAGACCCCCCCCCGCCCCCCTCCCCCAAGGAAAAAAAAGCTGCCTGCCCTAGCTGGTGAATACCGATATTTTGATCGACTAATCACTACAATACAAATATATTACGTAGTCTTATATAATATCAAATTACTTTTCGTTTCAGATTCATTTCACATTCAATGCAAACAAGGTTAATGTTGTCTCGATGGCTGGAAGTTGAAAATTTGTGGAAATTCTTATAACTGTGTTCATGCTGCCTTTTCTTCGTCCCCTCCCCCATACCATCTCTATCCCGGACCAATGTCCTACGATTAATGAAAAAATTCGTCGGTGTTTTTGTTTCTCTCTCTCTCTCTCTCTCTCTCTCTCTTTCTCTCTCTCTCTCTCCTTTCCAGAGCTATTTACCGGAAAGGGAAGTGCGCTATTATAATACCTCCATTTCCGGCGGAGGGAAGGAAAGATTTTGCAGACGAATTAGTCCCTGTCGCTGGTGTCTTGGACAAACAGCATGGCAAAACGAGAAGCAGATTCACAAGCAGAAAATCCTGCAGCTGCACCGCAAGAAATAGAGGACTGGCAAGGAGATGATCGTTGGATGAGTCAGGTATATATATATGCCAGTTTTATGAAAATGTAACCAATACGACTTGGTCATTTCGAATCCATCTGGTTTGACGTGTCATGCATTTTCTTTTGCATTTTTATTAAAAACATTCACGGCTGTGCTCCATCGGGAAAAAAGACACACAGCGATAGTGTTTGTTCGTTTTAGAAACAAAGAAATGATGTGTAAGGCACACAATGCAATAGAGCCTCCCTTACTCTCAGCGCATCTCCATTGTTGGTTCCAGTCATTGATAGTCGCCAGGAGACAGACTACAGCCTGGACAGGGATGTTAAATAAATAAATAGAAAATGAATAAAAAAAAAATTTAAATGAGTACCAGTAGCAGGAAAAGAAAGATAAAGAAGGCAATTATATAGTGCAAAAATGATGTCAAATGAACATCTAAGAAGAAGATTGAACATTTTTAGATAATTATATTCGCCTTTAAAATACAGTTGAAATGCATAAAAGGTATGTGTGTACAAAACAAGAACAAGATAATTGCAAGTGACAAGAGCTTAGACAACAAAATTAAACTGTTGCATCCCACTTACTGGATATCTCAGCACTTTAAACTTTCAGGATGAAAGTTATGTGTGACTGAACCTATCAGTATAAATTCACATGACACTATGCAGACACTCACAAGCTTTAAAAATATTGGACCTTTTTAAATGAACAGGAGTAAAGGAATCCCATTTGGATTTGTCAGTCTGTTGAAGTGAAGCATGTATGAAAAGAAAAAATATGGCAGCCCTGTGCGAAAATCAACATCAGCTGATTGGTGTGCAGGATTATCATTGAACTGTGTCACGCTGACATGTATGGTTTGGAATGATAAATAATTCATGAGAAACAACAGACTGGCAGACACTTCCTGCACTGGACTGTGACAAAGACAGAGAGAATATCAGCAAAACTGCAGTTTAGGTGCCATTATTTTACCTTTTTAAGATTCAACACATGCCCCAGCAATGATTGAGAAGTTCAAAAGGCGCCTTCTTCAGCAGGCAGTAAATTGGTCATGCTCTGTTAACTACAGTGCTACCTGTTGAGCTTGAAGTGCCTTAATACTAAACCCGCCCCAGCGCCATATTAATTAATGTCTCTTCCTGTCCGGTCAGTTGTCTCAAATCTTTTGTGGCATGTAGTATTGACAAGCTAGCTTTTTACCGCACAAGTCAAAGACTGGGACTCTATGGAAGGTGTAGGGGCCAAGTTAGAGAGGGTTTTTTTTATTGTCATTTTATTTATTTATTTATTTATTTTAAGATCTGCTTCCTATTATCTTTCTTTTCATAAGATAGGACTTGAATTTTTACCAGATCCTTTAAACAATGACAGAATAATCAGCAATGATTGTGGTTACTCTGTGGAAGAAAACAAAAAGAAAAGATTCTTCCCCTTAGTAAGTGACAACAGTCATCACATCAAAATTATTTTGTCACCTGTGGAAGAGTCTGTGTGGACAGGGGAAATAAAAAAAGGGGTGGGGGTTTGAGTAAAAACGATGGTGATGGGAGGAAGGGGGAAGGGAGGGAGGAAGTGTCTGTGTGAAGTAAGGAGCAAAAAGAGACCAGAGCTAATGTGTATCTTCAAGGTCCACGTCCTGCAGTCAGTGAGACTAGATCTATTGTGTATCTTCAAGGTCCACGTCCTGCAGTCAGTGAGACTAGAGCTATTGTGTATCTTCAAGGTCCACGTCCTGCAGTCAGTGAGACTAGAGCTAATGTGTATCTTCAAGGTCCATGTCCTGCAGTCAGTGAGACTAGAGCTAATGTATCTTCAAGGTCCATGTCCTGTAGTCAGTGAGACCAGAGCTAATGTGTATCTTCAAGGTCCATGTCCTGCAGTCAGTGAGACTAGAGCTAATGTGTATCTTCAAGGTCCACGTCCAGCAGTCAGTGAGACTAGAGCTAATGTGTATCTTCAAGGTCCATGTCCTGCAGTGAGTGAGACTAGAGCTAATGTGTGTCTTCAAGGTCCATGTCCTGCAGTGAGTGAGACTAGAGCTAATGTGTATCTTCAAGGTCCATGTCCTGCAGTCAGTGAGACTAGAGCTAATTGTATCTTCAAGGTCCATGTCCTGCAGTCAGTGAGACCAGAGCTAATGTGTATCTTCAAGGTCCATGTCCTGCAGTCAGTGAGACCAGAGCTAATGTGTGTCTTCAAGGTCCATGTCCTGCAGTCAGTGAGACTAGAGCTAATGTGTAAGCTAATGTGTATCTTCAAGGTCCACGTCCTGCAGTCAGTGAGACTAGAGCTAATGTATCTTCAAGGTCCATGTCCTGCAGCGAGTGAGACTAGAGCTATTGTGTATCTTCAAGGTCCACGTCCTGCAGTGAGTGAGACTAGAGCTAATGTATCTTCAAGGTCCATGTCCAGCAGTGAGTGAGACTAGAGCTAATGTATCTTCAAGGTCTACGTCCAGCAGTCAGTGAGACTAGAGCTAATGTATCTTCAAGGTCCACGTCCAGCAGTCAGTGAGACTAGAGCTAATGTGTATCTTCAAGGTCCATGTCCTGCAGTGAGTGAGACTAAAGCTAATGTGTATCTTCAAGGTGCACGTCCAGCAGTCAGTGAGACTGGAGCTAATGTGTATCTTCAAGGTCCATGTCCTGCAGTCAGTGAGACTAGAGCTATTGTATATCTTCAAGGTCCATGTCCAGCAGTCAGTGAGACTAGAGCTAATGTGTATCTTCAAGGTCCATGTCCTGCAGTGAGTGAGACTAGAGCTAATGTGTGTCTTCAAGGTCCATGTCCTGCAGTCAGTGAGACTAGAGCTATTGTGTATCTTCAAGGTCCACGTCCTGCAGTGAGTGAGACTAGAGCTAATGTGTATCTTCAAGGTCCATGTCCAGCAGTCAGTGAGACTAGAGCTAATGTGTATCTTCAAGGTCCACGTCCAGCAGTCAGTGAGACTAGAGCTATTGTGTATCTTCAAGGTCCACGTCCAGCAGTCAGTGAGACTAGAGCTATTGTGTATCTTCAAGGTCCATGTCCAGCAGTCAGTGAGACTAGAGCTATTGTGTATCTTCAAGGTCCATGTCCTGCAGTCAGTGAGACTAGAGCTAATGTATCTTCAAGGTCCATGTCCTGCAGTCAGTGAGACTAGAGCTAATGTGTATCTTCAAGGTCCATGTCCAGCAGTCAATGAGACTAGAGCTAATGTGTATCTTCAAGGTCCATGTCCTGCAGTCAGTGAGACTAGAACTAATGTGTATCTTCAAGGTCCATGTCCAGCAGTCAGTGAGACCAGAACTAATGTGTATCTTCAAGGTCCATGTCCTGCAGTGAGTGAGACTAGAGCTAATGTGTATCTTCAAGGTCCATGTCCTGCAGTGAGTGAGACTAGAGCTAATGTGTATCTTCAAGGTCCACGTCATGCAGTCAGTGAGACTAGAGCTATTGTATCTTCAAGGTCCACGGCCTGCAGTCAGTGAGACCAGAGCTATTGTATCTTCAAGGTCCATGTCCTGCAGTCAGTGAGACTAGAGCTAATGTATCTTCAAGGTCCATGTCCTGCAGTCAGTGAGACTAGAGCTATTGTATCTTCAAGGTCCACGGCCTGCAGTCAGTGAGACTAGAGCTATTGTATCTTCAAGGCCCACGACCTGCAGTGAGTCCACAGATTTTGAGGTATCTGGGACTAGTTAGAGGATAAAAGGACAACATACAGCTAGAGGAACCTTTTTCATATGTTTGTTTTTAAGTATTCCCATCATCGGTTTTGCTTTGTTCATGACCTATAATGTGTGTGTGTGTGTGTGTGTGTGTTTGTGTGTGTGTGTGTGTGTGTGTGTGTGTGTGTGTGTGTGTGCAGCACAATTGCTTCATTTTGGAAGGCAAGGAGAGAGAACCTGAGGTGTTGTTTCTGGGCGACTCCATCTTTGCTCACCTGCAACAGACGGAGGTAAGCACATCAGCTGCCCCCTTCTTGGTTTACTCAAATGGAACATGAAATACAGGGGCCAAAACATGGTTGGATGGTTGATTCATTTATTTATAGCCAGACTGTAAATGCCGTCAGGTTGGTTGACTAGTTGATTTATGTATAGCCTGACCATCTGTGCTGACAAGTTGGTTGATTGGTTTATTTGCTTACAGCCTGACCATCTATGCCAATGTATTTAAGTGTATAGCACTACCATCGATGCTGAAAATGGTAAAGTTCTAAAAAAATTTGTTGATTGGTCTATTAACTGATAGCATTACCATCGATGCCGAAAGTAGTAAACTTGGAACAAATGTGAATGTTCTGACACGACCACCAGATTCATGGTTTTCAGTGACACTGAAGAAATGACATGGAGACAGACATCCCTGCTCCACCTTCTCCCCCTTCCTCCCTCTGAGCCTGTTCTTCCCCTTCCTTTCTTAGCCCTCCCCCCCCCCCCCCCCCTCCAATCTTTTATCCCCCTGTCCCCATCCCCAGCCCACGATCTTCCTGCAATTTCTTTTTAGAAAATCTGTTTTATGAGTTTGTGTGTATGTTGGTGTTGGACGTTGAAAGCTGACCAGTAAGGTGAGTGGCTCTGTGCTACGCAGGAAAAGGAAATGAAACAAAAGTAAAGCTTAGATGTACAGAGCTAGCAAGTGCTAGACATTTGTCCTTGCTTACTACAGTTTCTTTGACAATGGTATTCTGCTACAGTGTGTGACAAAATGGAATAAAAAAATTTTTTAAAAATCCCAGAACAAAACAAACAAACAAAAAACATGCACACACACTTCACGGACTTGGCGGCAGCTTAAACAGAAGCAAGACAAACCAGAGCTTCAGACTGTAGATTTATTCCAGTGGAAATGGTCAACATCAGCAAGGAGGGGTAGAACAAGCAGAAGAAACGCCTCGAAGTTGATCATGATTTTTAAGCCATATTGATTGGTTTCATTGTCAGCAGAGCTTTCTTTGTTGTTGTTGTTGTTGTTGTTTTTGTGAGGTCAGAACCATGTATTAGCTTAACTAACGTGAATTCCATGTTCTGACTGCTATCATGTGATGTGTGAAGTGAAGGGTGACTTGGAAGTGCTGTTGAGTCTGACTTAAACATTGAGGATGCCACAGAGACAGTGTCAAAGAAGAAACCTGCCATTTAAAAAAAAAAAAAAAAGAAAAGAAAAAAAATCACTCAAAACAGCTCGGGTGATATCGCATACCAGTGATTGCAAACTTTTGGAATGCAAGTCATGAAATATCAAAATGCTATGCTTTGTGCATTTGAGGCCATGGCAGCTATGGATATAGATACAATGCACAGCGCTGTGTATCATAAATATACGCTCAGTTCTTTAAGTCTTAGCTGTAAATACATAATGTGCACTTTCAGGTTGTGACATACATGCTTGCTCAGTATTGCGCTATTTTACTCATTAGAACATGCTGTGTGGTGTGAGGTTTAGTCAGTAATACATGCTGTGCACATTCAATTTTTGTCCTAAGTATATACTGTGCACTTCCAATTCTAGTCATAGGTATTTGCTGTGCAGCTGTTAGTTTCAGTCATTAGTATTTGCTGTGCAACTAAGTTCTTTGAATTAAGTTGTGCACTTAAGTCTACATTTTGGTCATAGGCACATGCTGTGCACTTTGATTTAAGTCAAGTACATGTTGTGCACTTTTAAGTTCAAAGTTCACCGTCTCATTTTGAGTCATAAACCTGTGATATAGTGTCTTGAGTGCATGTGTACTTTTTCCTTTCACAGATGTGGATCTCATCACGTCTTTTTTCTGTAACAGTTCCCGCTCTCCTTATATTCAGCATCAGTGGATTTCAGTTTGTACAGTGCCTCCACCAAATTGGCTGACAAGGGCCAGTTATTGGCAGTCTGATTTCTGTGACTGTGTCGGAGTAGATGAGTGCAAAGCTGAAATTTGACTTTAATTTTGGGACCCCTGTGACTCATAGTCAAGTGGACATATCACTCGAAAACTGCAGCTTATTTCATGACATTGAACATCTGTTATTTGAACACTTGAATTGTAAGTGTGGTATTCACGAACCACACATAATTCGTATCAGTTTAAAGTGTCAACTGCACACATATTTCTTGTTACATATACTTGCACCTGCTGTAATTTTTTTTTCTTTTGAGGAATTTCCATACTTTTCAAACATTTCCCCAAAACCTGAATGTGATGTTTTAAAAAGTTTAACTTTTCTAAATTTTAAACAGATCCATTGAAGATCAGTGTTGTCTCTAAGAGGTCAGAAGTTAACCATCATTTTAATTATGAAATATTGTAACCATCATTTTAATTAAGAAATATTGTAACCCTCATTTTGATTTTGAAATGTTATATCTCCCTGACGCACCATAATATAGATTGGTCATCTGATTGGTTCTTCAATTTGTGCACTGTTCATACTGTTTATGAATCTTCTGTTGATCTATTCAATCAGCCTGATATCAAATGCTTTTAAATTGAAAAGCCACACCTTTTATATATTTATACGTCTTTTCTTTTTTCAATCTTTTGATAGTCTACTCATTTCCATTCCCTCCCGATATCTTCTCACATGCATCCTCCCCCCAGTGTGCATTGTTTGTGTGTCTATAAATGTAGGAACTCTGTATCAGAGTAACGTAGAAGAGGCATGCTGGTTTACAGATATGCATGCTTCTAAATCAGATGCAGTTGAATTGTGAGAAACATCCTTTTTTTTTTCTTACCCAGTCTCTAGGGGAGTTTTTTTGGATTTTTTTAATATGTCCAGTATCATTTTGTAATATGGTTATTTATGGAATTGAAATTGGTCACAAATGAGCACACAAAAAAGACTGAAAATAAGTAAGGAACAAATACCCCCCCCCCCCCCCCCCTTCCCCCTCCAAAAAAAAAGACACGAATTAAGAATGTTGAAGCTGTAGAGCTACATAAGATTATGTCATTCTGTGACTTAATGAATACTAAATTTGCAAGTTTATCATTATCATAGGGAGGCAGTGAGAGCGGAGAGAGTTCACATCAGAAGAAGGCATGTACAAGGCGATTGTTGTTGTATCTCGTGAATAAAATCGGGTGTCTGAGAATACTGAAAGAGATAGGAAAGAGAAATGCCCAACTTGTCCCTGCAGAACCTGATACTTCAAGAATGACTCCAGAAAGGCTCTGCTAGGACTGGTGGGAGCGCTTCACACATGCGTGAAAGTTGCTGATGGCGATTGTTGAACAGATCTGGAAGGAGATGTTTGAGCCTCTGCACTGCCTCAACTTCAGCATCGGCGGGGACCAGACGCAAAACCTGCTTTGGCGAATCCTCAATGGGGAGATGGACAACGTGGAGCCGAAGGTAAGGGGAGGTTGTCCGCAAGGTTCTGTTGTTCATCAGACAACCATGGAGCCTAAGCTAAGGGGAGGGGGGGGGGGGGGGGGTCTGCAAGGTTCTGTTGTTCGTCGGACAGCGTGGAGCTGAAGGTAAGGGGAGGTTGTCTGTTGTTAATCAGACAATGTGGAGTTAAGTTAAAGTTAGAGGACACTGGGGGAGTGGGAGGGGAGGAATAGCTGTGGGGGCTGAAAGACACTTCAATGGATAATGCTGCTGACTGAATTAGATAGTACAAGTTGGTTCTGACCTCCTGTTCAATCAGTTTAGACTGAAAGGGCGACTCTTGTAACATGTTAGTGACTTTCCTTCCAGTAGATGATTTTCAAAGCAATCATCATTCAACCGTCACAACCCTTCCAAAACGGAGTTGCATTCTTCACTTTCTGAGATCACTCTCTCTTTGAGCAGTAAGGTGCAGCACAGCCCATTAACAAACATAGAACTATTATTATTATTATTATAATTAATACTTCTATAGCGCCTATTCTCGGCTAGAGACCAAGCTCTAAGCTCTTCACAATCCACACTGGTTTACACAACAGGCTGCCTACCTGGGTAGTGTCGACTGAATAGCTTCCAGCTGGTGCTTCATTCAGTTGTTTCCCTTGTCATCCAGTCCATATCATTCAATATTGTTCATTCAGTTTCCTTTCTTCCTGCATTCTTTCCATTTCTTACGCAGGGTGCATGCTATGTATAACGTGTCATCCATACCAATACTGTAGAAAGCTCAAGAATCATGATGATGTGAGTACATAGCCGATGAAAATACTTGGAACTCTCTTCAAAGTTTGTGAACTATGACATATGACTATGCCAATCTAAGTGCCCAGAAGAATAAAAAAACAAGCACACAAACAAATAAACAAAAAGTTCAAGAACTGTGATGTAGCTCAACCAGTGAAAACGCATGGAACATTCTGGAAACAGTTTCTGGAAGCTCTTTGCGCTTCGCTCTCAAAGTGCGAAAAGTTTCCAGAAACTGTTTCCAGTGATCTCTAAAGAGGCTGCTAGAACTATCATGTCATCTGCAAACAAGTCATTGGGCCAACGATAGTCATGTGGAACTTAACACATACACAGCAATACTAAAATGTATATATATATATATATATATATCAATCAACAAATGATCGTTGCAAAGGTAGTCTGTTCGTTACACTGTCCAGCACGTACCAGTGGTTTGTGGACGTGAAGTCAAAGGTCAGGGTAGATTATCCAACCGTTACTGTTTGTTTTCTGGACAGCATGAAACCAAAACAGAGGGAGGTTATCCATGAGGCACCGCTTGTTTTGTAGACGACACGGGGTCAAAAATTGAGGGAGGTTGTTCAGCAGGAAGTGCTTGTTTTGTGGACATGGAGCCAAATATAGAGGGAGTTTGTTCCACAGGTACCGTTTGTTCTGTGGACAATACAGAGCCAAAAACAGAGGGAGGTTGTTCGACAGGTACCGTTTGTGGAGTCAAAAACTGTGGGAGGTTTTTCAACAGACACTGTTTGTTTTGTGGACAATATGGAGCCAAAAACAGAGGAAGGTTATTCTATCATTAAAAAAAAAAAAAAGTGGGGGAAAGAGGAAGTGGGTGGGAGGGGGGGGGGGGGGGGGGTGAAGGAGAGATCAGGGACATTTGGATAGTATTTAGGAGGAAAAATATGTTAGATGATGAGAGGGACCAAAAATAAAAATCTGAGGTGACCTTAAAGACAGTTAAGGAAGATAACTTAAACGGATTTTGCAAAAGGTTTGTAGTTAATTCAACAAGAGAAACAACTGATCATGAACCCCCAAAGTTAAAAACTTTAATGTTCCTAGTGCGTGTAGAGGGCACAGTGTCTTGTAAGACAGGCTTCATTAGAAATAATGTACTGGACTGTAACATCACCATGGTAATACACGCACGTGATATTTCGGCAATATTTGGTCTATAATGAATTACATAAAAGTCTGAAGATCAGACTTGGAAACAAGTCTGAACATCAAAATGAAATCTGATCAAGTCTTTTACGATATTTTGAACATAAATTCAAGCATTTTAAAATGTCTCTTTCAGTTGTATTGCTTTTTTTTTTTATGTAACGATGGGCAGTTGACTTTTACATTGCCTAAGCCATTGTTTGCTTCCTTTTTCATTTTGCTGCTATATTTGATATGAAAATGAAAGTTCGTAGGGGATGGTATCCGATGAGAATCAACATTAGTGTTGTTTGATGTGAAAACGGCTTTGGGTGAGGAGGGGATGAGGGTGGGGGCGGAGAGGGGGTGGCTGTCACAATTTTTTTTTAAACCTGCAGCGTTCCAGCCATTTACAAACAGAATGTCTTCACAGCCAAGGAGTAGAAGCTGCTCTTCAGGCAATTTGTTTTGCACTTAAAGATAATTGTGGAGAGAGAGCGTGGGAGGGGACAAGAGAGAGAGAAAGAGAGAGGTGGGGGGGGAGTAGCTTTCCTCATGGGGATCATTCCTTGGCTGCAGGTGATTGTGATCCTGATCGGCACCAACAACCACACGCACTCAGTGGAGCAGGTGTCGGCAGCCATCGAGAAGATCGTCGAGGTCCTGAGTGAAAAGCAACCTCAGGCTCAGCTGCTTGTGTTGGTGGGTTCTCCGCTGTCTTTGTCGCTGTCGCTGTCGTTGTTGTTGTCACTGTCGTCAGTGTCGTTCGTCATGTTGTTTGTCGTTGTCGGCCTCTCTGTCTTCCTCGCTTGTGTGTCGTGGTCATTTTGTGCTCTTTACCTTTTGATTCTTTGTTATCGTTATGGAGCATCATTCTGTCTCTGTCTCTCTTTCTCTCTCGTCTGTTGTCTGTCTTCTGTCTGTTCTGCTCTTCTTCTGTCTCTCTCTCTCTCTCTCTCTCTCTCTCTCTCTCTCTCTCTCTCTCCTTCTCTCGTTAATTTCTTCGTTCTTTAGCTCAAATTCCAAGGTTCATCAATCATTGGTGAGATTTTTGCTCATGTGACTGTTTATTATTCTACCACGAATAGTTTGACCCCTGTAATTATTTAGAACATTTGCAAAACAATAGCCCATCTCTCAACACACACACACACACACACACACACACACACACACACACACACACACACACACACACACATGCACGCACACGTAATGTACTGAAAATATATAGCAAAGTAGTTTTCTTGAAGGAAAATACGAGATTGCAATGAACATATTTCAAATATTAACGGTATAACTCAAAACCATGGAAAAATGATTGGTATTTTGGTTAAAGAAAACGAAATCGAAAAGAAAAATCAATGGAAATTCAAGTTCGTGTCTTTTGCCTGTGGAAGTGGTGCTAAGATACTTGCAAATGTACTGGACATGACAGCCAAAGGTCGTGACTTGCTGGGAAAGCGCTCAGCATTTCTAGAGGTGAATTATGTCACGCATTTCAGTTCAGTTTTGATTTTAATCAGCGAAATTTCACCCACTTTGTGGAAAAGATCGGTCGGTGGAGGACACTGCGTGGGTTCATGCATTCCATTGCGTTGTTTTTACATGCTGAGATCAAATTGTTACCTAGATTAGATCAGAATGAATACTTATATGGCGCTTATTCACAGCTAGAGACCAAGCTTTAAGCGCTTTAAAATCCACACTGGTTTACACAACGGGCTGCCTACCCGGCTAGCGCCGACTGAAGAGCTGCCAGCCGGCGCTTCGTTCAGTCGTTTCCCGTGTCATCCAGTCAGTATCGTTCAATATCGTTCACTCTGTTTCCTTACTTTTTTCATTCTTGCCATTTCTTACGCAGGGTGCATGCTATGTGTAATGTGTCATCCATACCAACGGCACCTTGGTTTATAGTCTCATTTGAAGGACTGCATGGGAAATGGAATCAGAATCAATGTTAACTCCGAGGGAAAAATCCCCCTGTACCAAACGGCCCGACGGAGATTCGAACCCGCAACCCCAGGATCATGAGTCCGGCACTCTACCAACTGAGCTATCCCAGCCCCCCCCCCCCCCCCCCCCCCCTCCCCCCCCCGAACTGGTCATGTGGGTGTGGACCTGAACTGGTCATGTGGATCACATTTTGTCGATTTCTTTCTTCTCCCTTCTCACGCCCCTTTCCAGCTCAACCCTTCCCCTTGAGGTGATAGTGTATTTGGTTGGTTCTTAGCCTCATGGGCATGATCAGAATCACTTGTGTCATCATGGGGTTGGTCAACAACATCATAACAATTTCTAACACATTTTTCTTTGTCTGTACTGTCTCCATTGTGTGGCAAAGGAAACAAAAGTTGTGGCCAGATCTTCTGCATTATAACTTCCTGGCAGCCATATTGAAACGCTTGACAACTTTTCGCCCTACAAAACATGAAAAAGAACGCTTCACAGAAGGTAAAAGAACGCAGCACAGAAGGCAAAAAGAACGCAGCACAGAAGGCAAAAGGACGCATCACAGAAGGCAAAAGGACGCATCAAATTTGATCCAAAAGTTGCTGAGAAAATTGTTCAACCACACGGGAAGGCAGGCTCCATTTCCGCTAAAGTGAAAGTAATCACATGACCAGCTAGATCATTCATCATGCGATGACCCATGAACTGCGGCTTTACCCGCCGCCAGGAGTGAAAAGCTGAACGTTGCCAGGTTCTGTCCTCAGGGATGAAGTCTTAAATTTGATGCCTGTATGCATGTATTTGATGTTATTGTCATTCATCCCAGGGGCAGAAGAAGGTCATAACTGTTCTCCAGAAGGGATTTCACACAGGTGGAAAATCTTTTTTAAGCAGGTGTCAGCAAACAAGACCTCAGTTTGAAGTCTCACTCCGAGGACTCGGATGGAATTTGAATATGCACAGATTGAAAAGAAGTTCCCTTCCGATCTGGCTATCTGAAGTGAGAATGGAACCCTGGTCCTGGGGACAAGAGTCTGATGCATTACCCATGAAGCCGTCTGGCCAACTAGCATCATACGAAATTACTGTTGACACCCCCATTTTCATTTAATTTGTTTTTATAGACCCAAATATGGTGCTCACTCAGTGTGTGTGCATTGACTGTGCTGTTGAAGTCTCCTGTGTCGCCTTCATCATAATGATCATGATCATCAGCTTCGTCGTCACTGATCATCATCATCATCATGATCAGTTTGGTCAAAGGGTTGTTGCAGGCATTCCAGTTCAGAGTGACTTTACATTCACTGGTCAGAGACTGTGGAACGGGCATCTTGCCACAAGTTAGTGTCTGCCTATTGAAGGTTTTGTGATACGTCTGCAGGGCTGGAGACGTTTTGATTTTTTTCAGCAGCCAGCGGGGTAGTGAACTCATAATTTCACTCATCTAACCATGTTTGTCACTAGACCAAGTTCTGAAGTGTGCCACCACTTTTTTTTTTTTTGAAACAGATAGAATGCCTCTATATGGAAAGAACAAGTTCATCAGATTAGCACAAAATTCCAGCCAAGAAGCCCTATGTTTTGGCTATGTGCAGTACTATTATTAGAATGAAGTGGGATTAAGTTTCTTCAGAGCAGCTGACAACAGTATAGGTCTGTTTCTTGCCATTTAACCATCCTTCCGCCCTCTCCTTTCAGTCATTGGAAATGCATTCATGTTATGTTCTTCTGGAGTGAAGACTGTAGTGGCAAAGCTATGGAAGTGGCGACAACATAAATCTAGCAACTGAGCTATAAGGAGTGCCAGTCACTGATACATGGATTATGACCAGACAGCATGGACTGAGAAGCTAAGTGACATCTAAAGATAACTGCGTCTGTAGGGCTTGCAGGATTGTTCTAACTGTATCAGTGTGGAATGTCGGTTTGAAGTTTCACCCAAAGGACCAGGATGGGACTGACTCTGCACAGGTGTGAAATTCAGATAGAACGTCTCTACCACCCTGGCTTTCTCCTGTTGGAGTTGAACCTTGGTACAAAACTTTAAAAGTGTGTGTAATAACTCTGCCAAACAAATGGGCAAACGAATCACAAGACAAAACATGACACGTTTTGACCTCTTAGGTCTTGTTCAGGCAAGATAAACAACACTGAGGACAACGCAAACGAAGAACAAGCAATCACTTATCTTGTCAAGATGGGTGTTGAATACTTCTTGCCTGAAGAAGACCTAAGAGGTGGAAACACATCATATTTTGTCTTGTGATTCATTTGTCCATTTGTTTGGCAGAGTTATTACATTAGCTTTTCAAGATTTGTTTAGATTTCTGCCTGCAGTCGCCTCACTTAGCAACAAACTTGGCACGAAAGTCTGAGGCCTGCCAGCTGCTGCTGTAGCAAAGTGGTTAGCATCACTGAAGGAATAGAACCAAACCAAAGACATACACATGGAGAGGCAACTGAAACTAAGGTTACCTCAAAAGCAGGGCATGATAGGCCATGGAATTCGATACTTTTTTTTTGCTGATCGATGAGGATGAGGATGTTGAAGATCATCCCACTGATTTCCATTCTGAATGACAGGGCTGTATGGTACGCTTATTTTCATAATTTCTATCTTGGCATTAACCAGGCCCAAGAGATACAGATACCTGCAGTGTTGGTCAGGAAATTTTAGCAACACTCTCAGAGATGCATTCAGTAGAAGAAACTCAGCTGTGTGTCACCCATAGCAAACTCAACTTTGGTTAGGAGTCAGTCAGGACAGAAAAATGTCACAGCCGGGAGTCAGTGATGCTAACCACTTGCTACAGCAGCTGGCAGGCCTCAGACTTTTGTACCAAGTTTGTTGCAAAGTGAGTCGACTGCAGGCGGAAATTTAAGCGAAAGGCAAGAAGCATTCAACACCCATGTTGCACCAAATCTGCCCTTTGTCGATAAAACTGACCGCCAGTTTCCCGCCTTCTTCTCTTTCCAGGGTCTCCTGCCGCGAGGAGAAAAGCCGAACAGCGTGCGGGAGAAGGTGGCGGCCATCAACCGGTCGCTGGAGGAGCGGCTGACGGGACCTCCCCAACGTCACCCTGCTGGTCCTGGAGCCCTCGCTGTTCTACCAGTCGGGCACGGAGCGCATCGGGCGCGAGGACATGTGGGACTTTTTGCACCTGACCAAGCGAGGCTACCAGAAGCTGTGTGAGCCACTACTGGAGGAGATCCAGTCCCTGCTGCAGAACTTTGTTAAGGTGGAGAGCACCTCCGTCGATACGGCCTCCATGGCTGGAGAGCTGGCCTCTGACCGGCCCTGATGAGCGGGGATGGTAGCGATGGGTTGGGTGGGGGGGGGGGGGGGGGGGGTTGGGTTGGGGGTGTGGGTTGCGGTTGGCGGTTGGTCATGGGTGTGCGCTGGTTTTTGACACCCCTCCACCTACCCATTCCCTGTGTTCCCCCTCCCCCTTCCCTCCTCCTCCCACCCCCCCCCCCCCCCCCCCCCCTCCCTCCCGTTAGAGTCGGTTCCCCTTCTCTCGTCTGTCAGCTTGTTTGGCTAGTCCTTAGTCCTGAGTTCTGCATTGTCACTGCTTGGGTTTGTGTGTGACTGTGTGTGTTGTGTGTGTGTGTGTGTGTGTGTGTTGGCAAATGTGTGTGTGTGTGCCTGTCTGTGAGTGTGTCGGTGTGCATGTGCCACATGAGTATTGTGATTTTGCCTTGAGAGTCTTGATCAATGTGCATGGTGGCTGAGGCTTCTGCTGGATTTCACAGAGGATAGGGGTGGGGCGGGGGGGGGTTGAAGGAGACAGGTGAAGGGGGAGAGTAGGACAGGGTGTAGGAAGAGGCTTGAAAGTTAAAACCAGGACTCAGAGGTACGATGTTTGAGGTTTTTGTTGGAGGGGAGAGGGGACAGGAGGGTAGAGAGGGAAGGGTGCTATGGGAACATTACGAAAATGGACAGAATGCATTATTAAACAATTTTGTGTTGACTTTGTTTTTGTTCTGTTCAATAATTGACAAATCAAAACAGGCTTAAAAGGTTAGCATCAGCTTCCTGTCTCAGTTCTAGAAGAGGGCATTGAAACAAAATGTGGGTTCTCGTTTAAGATGTCGTACATTTAGTTTTGAAAGAAGAGGGCATTGAAACAAAATGTGCATTCTTGTGTAAAATGTTCTATGCATTTTGTACAAAAAGGAAAGACTACATTAATGAAGCAGGTTATTGCTATTCTGTCAGAGTTTGGAAGTTGGAACTGACGTGAATTTTGGTGTGACTGACTGTTTTAACTTGAAATTTCTGTTCAGCACTTGCTAGTTACAATACCTTGCATGTCAGTATGTTTATTTTTGCCCTTTTTTTTCTTCTACCCTCTGTTGTTTTGTGTGTGTGTGTATGAGTGTGTGTGGTGTGTGTGTGTTGGGGGGGGGGGGTCCTTGTGTTTTGTTCTCCCACGCCGAATCCTTTACTGTCCCTCACCATGCTTTCTGTGTATGTACAAGGTTGCATGCAAGTATGTGCGCACAGTATATGAGAATGCATTTTGTGTATTTCAGAATGTTTCTCTGTAAATTTGAATGAAATTTCATAGATGATGTTTGGGAAACATTCATGTAACATTTGGGTAGACAAACTGCTTTGAAGCACTGGAGGAGAACACGGTGGAAGTCAGCAGTGCTCATGTGTCTTTCACAATCGGCCTCACAGATGTATATATATTTACATACACACTCCAATGTGTGTCGGCAAACTTGACATAGACAAAAATACAAACAACATAGGATTAACATCTTTGCCTTTTGCTGGTCACAGTTCCACAGCTCACATTAAAGCCATTCACCACTTCCAGTTCATCTGATTGGCACTGTGCCTGCCTGCCTGCCGTTCACGAGTTGGCTGGCTGCCTGACACACTTTGCAAATGATCGTGTCAAGTTGTCAGGTTTAAAGCGAACACACATGCAGGCAAAAGCAATGTGTATGGGGTGGCCAGACCTTCTCAAACAGTGAGGGAGAAGAAGCTGGCATACGTGGTTACGTAAAATGCTGCATCATTCATTTGAACAATCCTTTCACCAGGAAATGGTGAATTACTTGCGCGAGCAAGTGGGACTTCTGACAGAGGCGAACAGAAGGAAAACAGGCGCAATAGCGTCCAGTTCCTTCTGTCTCTTTGTTGAAGATTACAGATGGGGAAACCGTAGTTAGTTTGTCCCACTTCCGAGATATTCCAGAACCAGGTCTGCTGTGGTGCGGAGCTAGTTACCTCAGATTGAAAGGAGATTGACTTTGTCGTGTGTGTGTCGTGTATTTTTTTGGTTTTTTTGTTTTTTTTTTTGGGGGGGGGGGTTGTTTAATTGTTCGCTTTTCTGACTGTGTTTGTGTATGTGATTTTGCACCTGTGCACCAGCATATGTGGTTGTGTGTGTGTGTATGTGTGTGTGTCTGCGCGGGTGTTATGAGTGTGTGTGTGTGTGTGCCTGTACCTGTCTTTCATGTCGGGATCTGTGTTCCTGAAAGTATGTGGACACTCAGAAGAAGTAAAACGGGTTGAAGATTTGCACAGTTGCAGAGCTGCCAACCTTCCTGGATTTTTCTAGAATGTCTCTGATTTAGAAATAATTCCCCAAATTCCTGAATTTAGTATGAAAATAATTTTTTTTTCAAATCCAAAATTTCACCGATTTGCTTAAAAATTTGGGGTTTAGGGGTGTTATTTTTCAGTAGGGATGATGAGGTATCGTAGAATAAAGCCCAAATGGTAAGTGGATGTTGGCAAAGATATATGTTGACAATGGTATGTATGGAAAATAGGATTTCTGTTCAAACCCTTCATTGGTCAGCTGAAACGTAAGGGGAGTTAAAAATGTTTTCAATCGAAAGCCGAACTGCCTGCTCCTCAGCTCACCACCCCACCCCCATCATCCATCCCCTGGTTCCCAAATTTTGAATCCAGAAGGTTTGCAGCCTTGCAACTGTTTTTCCCATTTAAAATTTTCTGGTCTTGTTTGTTTGTTTGTTCTGGGGGCAAATGCCTTGTAAACTTGTATTGGGGAAAAGGATTGGGGCACATGGGTAGTGTTTCACGTCGCCCAGCAAATCAAATCATGTGAGCTGTTCGGCTAGAAGATATACCGTGATAACATATGATGATGGGTGTTCTTCATAGCCTGTGAAGACAGTTTAAACCATACCGTATACCTCAGCATTGATATAGAGGCGTGGTCGTTACATTGTAATATTATCATTAATAAAGAGTATAAATTAATTATAACTTCATATTGTATGTTTAAGTATTTTTCAATTGACAACAGTAGTTAAAAAACTTGAGCAAAAAAAAAAAAAAAAAATACACCTCTAGGACTGCTCTGAAAACAAACAAAAAAACATGACAGATCTCTCATGTTACATGAAATTAGGCTGTGGTCTAGCAGGGTTATAAACATACACTGTACTGAGGCATTGTACATCATTCCATAAAGGCGTGGTTTTAGAGCCCTTACTTTTTGTTTCTCGTATTGAAGCACAACTCCTTGATTCATTCCAAGACTGCAATTAAAGAAGAAAGCATGACGCATTTTGAACAGGGGTGAATCGCCAACAAACAGCGCCCACTGGAGGGGTGTGCTCACTCAAGCTGCCTACGTGCCTAAACAGTGAATGTCCTCACTAGGCGGCCTAAGTGCTGGTGTCCTGCATATGTTGGATCTGAGCGGGCGCCACCGAACACCCACAGAAGCGACTTGGCGGCAGTGCAGTGTCTCCTCTGGTGGGTTGTGTCAGGACCACTTGGTATTGACTGATTCCTGTGCATTGCTGGCACTGGGACTGCGGGAAGCCAGGGTGTGGCTGTGGATGGGGGGGGGGGGGGGAGTGGGAAGAATGCCTTTGAGGGGGTAGAAAAGATGAAACAAGAAAGAAGAAAGGATCGCCAACAAAAACAACATGGTGTAAAGAATCTTTTGTTGTCAATGTAGATTTTAAATCAGCCACTCTTTGATGGTTCTGTATTCAGCAGTGACTGCAGACATGTGAAGTGGCTGTGAATAAGCAGTTTGGGGTCCTTTTAGAAAGCAAGTTCTTGTATAACAAATTTGTTGGTGTGCGTGTGTGGGTTTGTTTTTTTTTATCCCATTAGCTGCAGATTTTAGTGCAGAAAAAGAAACAAAAGTACCAACATAGAAATGAAAAGTTTGTTTTTGCTTGCTTCACATAAAAACCTGGGTGTGTGGGTGTGTGCACATGCTTGCGCATGTGTGTATGCGTGTTGTCTCCCCATATGTCTCAACATTGTGTCTCATGTTGTGTCATATTGTCACTTCTTTTTTTTTTTTTTTTTTTGGGGGGGGGGGTCCAAGATGCGGTTCTGCCATATTATTTTTGACATTGTCATATTGTCATTCTGTTTGGTTGGTTGGTTTGTGTGTGTGTGTGTGTGTGTGTGTGTGTGTGATATTCTTCCTGATATTGTGTGCCACATTATCTGTCATTCTGGTCTCCTCCCACCCCCCCCCCCCCCCCCACCCACCCACCCACCCCTACCGCCACCCCACCCACCCCGCACACAGCCACAGGTTTCTCCCGTCGCAGCCTCAGCACCAGCAAGCAGTTCACAGATGGCAGTCGGCGTTAGAACGCCGTGAGCCAGATTCACAGGGGGAGACATTGCACTGCTGCGGAATCACTTCAGTGGTGTTCACTGGTGTTTATTCTTTTTCCAGACAGACAGAACGCCATGATGGTAACTACTTCAGGGATTAAAAGGGTCCAGAGTTTGGCAGATGTCTAGTCGTTTCTGTAAAAGGTTTTCTGGAAGAAAAAAACAAAAACAATTTTGCGCTGAAGAAAAAACAAAACGGAAAAAAAAAAAGATGACAAAAATCCACCAAGAATGTTCTCCCATTTGTGCGTATTCTTGTTCCACATGATGCCTCAGAAGTACTGGAAACAACAGATAACTCGTTTGGAAAGCATTCCAGACCAAACTGGCTTGGGGGTGTTGGTGAACAGAGGAGCAAATTTTGTCAATTCCAGTGTAAAAAAAAAAGAAGCATGTAAAATGGGATCGGATGGCAGCAGTTGTGAAGGAGGGGAGAGTAAGGAGGAATCTGAAAAAGACTTTCATTCCGGGATATGCAGTGTGTGCGTGTGCTGTGCTAGCTGGACATGAATTGCGGGTTCAAGAATCTTGTGGTTGTGCAGACCCACATGGAAATGGAACACCAGAAGGCAATGAAAAATGTGGAGTATTAGAGGGAAACAATTCTGAACTTAACCCTTTTGCATTTGCATTTTCCAACCCAAAACTGCTCTTAGTATTCATATTTTTTGATTAATCAGTGGAATGCAGTCAGTTCACGACCCTAGTCTGTGTGAATGAATCGTTTCCCACACCCCATACTACTGCTAAGATTTCATTGGACACCTGTCATTCATTTTGGCCAACCTCGACTTAAAACAAGGTCGCAGTGTGTGAGGGAAAGTAACGCAGCATGTGCGGCCGCAACAAACACCAGGGGAGACAAACAGAGCGGTGGGATATGGGCGAAGCAAATACAAGATGGTTACAGCAGTGATTTTGTTCATTTAGAATTACAAAGGCAGGGCCCGACACACACAGAGGGAATGTGTCAGGCGATTTACGCTTAAACGCACATCCAAAACACAACAGCTTAAGCATTAGAACTGCTCACAACCGTTTTGGTCTGTTCACGCTTGCTGAACTGAAAAGCATCGACGACACTTTCTTGACAACAAGACTGACACGTGCAAGTGTGTGTGGAATGTAATGGCAAAGCCAGCAGCTGTTCAATTCAGCTCTTGACAGTACAACAGCATGATGTGCTTTTGGCAGCACCAACTGCATACCATGCTATTGTTTCGTTCCGTGTGGCCATTTCAAGGCGAAGAATTCAGATAAGGTAGCCATAGCACGACATGCGCATGTAAAGTTAACGAAGTTTTTACTTTTCAGTTCTTTCAAGTGGCTTGGTCCACCCAGACTTGAATCAACAGTTTTGCTTTAGTTGTGGTGCTGCTGCTGCCTAGTAGCAGCATGCAGTCGATGTACAAATTTGCTGGAAAACCAGTCATTGGGCGCAGGAAGGTAAATTCCAAATTCCAGACTTTGCAGCGCCTGCCCTGGTGGAATACAAAACTTGAGACCACATGGGAAATGGTTGGGAACCGTTGTGCATGAATGGGTTTGTAGTGTGAATGCATAAAATTGCTTGAGAGGCTGTTAGTTTTGCCCTGTGTAAATGGTTTCTGTTTGTTTCATTGTGTGTGTGTGTGTGTGTGAAAAGTTTTGTGCTGAAAAATGTGCTTTTTGTGTGTGTGGCTCTCAGAATTCTCCCCAGAATACAACAGATTTTAATTTTTCTTTTTTAATTTCCCGTGGAGAGGGAAGAGGAGGGGGGTACTAAGGTGGGGAGGCATGTCCCCAGACTTCCCATAGAGGGGTGTGTCTGCTGCACTGGCTTACATTTGTGGTTTCACCGTTTGATTACACTATACCATTCATTTTTCATCCTGTTTCATAAGGGACCATTTCAAAGCCCCATAGCATAGTCGGCTGTGTCAGAATTTAACAGCTGCTTTCTCATGGAGGGAACGATCCTGGATTTGACCGTCGCTGGGCAACGGAGACAAGACATGCAGAGTATGTGTACATTGTCTGAAACGCTGCAGTGCATATTCTCCTCCGTGGACTGTCGGACCATGCAACAGGGATATATACTCAAAGTGTTCCATGTAGAATGTGTCTGTCATCGAAACAGACCTACATTGCTCGGTCTTTTCTCATCATTCCATGGTTGGCACACATACTCTTCAAATTTCTTGTGTGTTTGTTTGTTTGCAAGAATTTGTTTCTGTAGATCAGGAATTGGAAACATCCATTTGAACTGACGCGTTAGGCATTGCATAGAATGCTGACTATACGATCATTCACAAATTGATAACACCATCTGTTTGAATTGATGCATTAGGCATAGCATAAAACACTGACTGTACAATCGTTCACCATAAGTATTGTTTTGTACATAGTGTACACACTTTCCACTTTTACGCTAACATCACTGCTTATGGGATCAGGCGTGTGACTTTCTTTTTTTTCCTAGAATTCTTTTATTTCTGTAAACTTTTTTTTTTCCTTGCTGTTTTTATGATGAATGTTAGGGAAGCATTATGTTTGCGTTGTGAGGTATTCTTTGAGTATGCAGGTAAATGTTAGTTTCTCGTTCTGTACAATGTTTTGAGTGTGTGTGTTTGTTTTCCCTCTCTCCTCCGCCTTGGTTGTTCCAGACCGGTAAACGCATTTTGCCTGCATTTTGCTTTGTATAATGACAACCTAAGCTGATTATCTGGGTGTGATTAGAAAGGTGAAGCTTCTTGTTAATCCTGATACCATGATTGTGATTTATAGCCCAGATAAATGTTAGCCTTTCTAAAGAAAAAAAAGAACAAATAATGAAATTATCCTTTCAGTATCTTATTATGTAATCTATGTTTTTTCTAGTGATTATACCTATTGACACAAACCAATTTTTGAACATGCTTCAAGGCATTTGTAAAGTATTAATTTACAGCTGATTAGAAAAAATGAACCTCCATCAAAGATGAGCCTTTTTTTTAAACAAATGATTGTTAATTTTGTACTTTATCCCTGCAAAGAAAAAAGGCGTTATGTTTCTTGCCACTTGCTTCATGATTCATTATACACTTGACAGAAGTTATTCTTTTGTAGAAGTTTTTGACCTTTGGGTGTGGTTTATGCTATTTACTTTGTTATCTGACTTGGAACAAAAGGGGGTAGTAAGGAATTGTTGTGACGCATGTACACTGATAGTACTATGTGATGGTTCTTGTTTTTTCTTGTTGGACATTAAATTGATAGAAATCGGTTTATGTTGAGTGTTAGATTTTAAAAGTCGCAAGGATTTAACAACATGTACAAGGCTTGTATCACATGAACCAGTTTTCTTTTCTTATAAAACTTTTGAAGTTACTTTATGAATGATTTTTTGGCACGTTGTCTTTGACAAGTAGTTGCTGTGCAGCTTTTGTGTTTTGAATATCTTACAATGCTCCCACTTCTTCACGAATTGGCAGACTTTAAGGAAAAGGGAAGATGAGAATCTGTGAAAATAAGTGTTTTAGGGTAAGAAAAATTCAGAGAAGAAAAAGAAGTAGAACACATGGAGTGCTGATTGCATTAATGGTATGCTAGCAGTCTAGACGAGCAACACAAAATCTCATGTTAACTTCTTTGCGAGAGCGGGCAGTCGCCATTTCGTCTCCTTGGTTGAAGGCAATGTTGATAATGTAACATTGTTACGTTGAGCTTCAGCAGGACACTGCAAAAGTGAAAGAGACTGATGAATGCTGAACAAACTAAAGATCGTGGCTGTGGTTGGAGCAAGAAGTGAATGATTCACTGCTCAGGTTTGCAGCAGATCACACCAGTTTGAAAACAAAATTTCTTTTTTCTTTTTCCCCAGGGGAAGGAGGGGGCTAGGAGAAGAAAGGGAAGCAGTGGGGGAAAGGAGGATGTGTGTGTGTGTGTGTCTGTGTCTGTGTCTGTGTCTGTGTGTGTGTGGTCTCGATACCCATAGAATTTCAGGCATTTTCACTTTTCTTCAGTGGGACCTGTTTGAGACAAGAATTTTCAAAAGAAGCATCAAGTACAGATCTCAGAGTTACCCCGCCATGATTTTTTTTACAACGGGTGAAAAGAGACAAACCGCCAGCACAGACAGGATGGCATTGCCGATGTGAAACTGTGAGCGCCATCACACTCACACACACACAACTTCTTGAAAAAGGTCTTACTCTAGCAAATTACAGGAACGTGACAAGTCTTGTGAGCTTGGTGCGGGACATGCTAATCAAGTTGTTACGTTGTTTCCAGCCCAGCCGACCACGAAGACCTGTCTGGGTTTGTGGTGCAGGCTAGCATCTGGATGCTCTTCTCAGGATAAATGGGGAAAATGCTCAAACGAACATTTTCCTTTTTTTTTTTTTTTCAAACTGGTAAAAATTTTGATTCGCTTTCTGTTCGCAATAGTTTTTGTTTGTTTGTTAATGTGATTATTCAGTCATACATTGACATATACACACGTATCATAAATACAATGTGCAATACATTTGGCGTTACAACGCATGGAAAATGATTGATGTTACATTATACAAACAGGTTCTTTATAGCTGCTTTCCAAAGTGACAGTGCCAGGGTTTTTGGTTGGCCAAAAGATATGGAGTTCTGTTTAGTTGTTGTTTATGACAGTGTTATGAGTATTGGCAACACTAACACTAGTACAAGAGAACATGTTTTGATAAAATGTTGACGATATTCTTTCTGTTACTTTAGGCAGTTTTATGCACACTTTTGTTGGGGGGGGGGGGGGGGGGGATGTTTTTTAGGGGGTGGGTATGTGTGTTGGCGTGACGATAGTTGAAAGTTATTTGTTCTCTGTGATTTTACTTTTTCATTTCATGATGATTTTTTTTTTTCAACGGAAACTTTCTTTTTTTTTTCAATATTGAGATGGACATAATTATTGTCAATGATTTCAGATTTTTTTTTCAATGAGATGGATGTATTGTCAATGATTTCTTTACTACGCATCATTTATTAATTTAGTGGTGATTGTTGACTTAAGGAACTGTGTACTTCTTGTTGAGGTGGGGTAAAGGATACTTAAAAAAGATACATTATTTTTTCTTGTAAGTAATAGAAAGCATTCCCCCACCCCAGCCATCGCCACCACCACTCCCTTTTGGATTTTCTTCTTTTTTTATGCATTGATTGTATCTTCGCTATTGCATAGTTTGCAAAATAGTATTTTATATGTAAATAATCATTTATTGTCAGGCTTCTTTGTTTGTCATTGTCTGCCTGGCTTTGCTTTTTGTTTTTCACGTCAAGTTTTGCTCTTGTCACATAATGAGGAGGTTTATGCAAAATTTCAGTATTTTGATTACTTGTGTGTGTGTGTGTGTGTGTGTGTGTGTGTGTGTGTGCGTGATTTGTTTTTTAAATTTAGAAGAAGAAAAAAATACATGTCTGCTGACACAGAAAAGACTGTACAGATATGTCAGAATAATTTGATGTATGCCTAAGTAATAATTAAGTGTACAGTACTGAATTGTGTAAAGGATTTTTGTTTTTCTCATAGTTACACTTACATATTGGCTAATTATATCTAAACCTTGTTAGTTGTAATACATACATTTCACACAACAAAAAAAAACACTTGTAAAATCATGAAGTTGTGTGATTTAAATTACTTGGTTAGTTTACTTAATAGATGGTGTCTCAGAAAAAATATTTTGAGAGCAAACTGAAAACAAATGATTCAAATTCTGTTGGTTGTTTTGTTTGTTTGTTTTGTGTTTTTGAGAGTGTTAAGGGGGGAAAAAGAAATCATGGTGGAGAGCTTTGTGTTCAGGACAGAATGCATTCTCATTTGGTACAAATGAAAAGACAGGGAAAATTCCCGTTCGGAGCCTTGTTGTGGAGAATCAAGAGCACTTGATGACGGTTGTTGTGGGGGACAAACTGGGTGCAGAATTAGACAATCTCCTCTTCACCTCCCTCTAGGGAAGGGATGGGTGTGAAGGTGTGTGTGTGTGTGAGCGTGCGTGCGTGCGCGCCTTTGTGAGTGCATGCGTATGCATGCATGAGTGTGTGTGTGTGCATGCGCATGCATGCATGCATACACTAACTGGCTTGGCAGTACTTGCGCTTCGGTGACGCCTCTGTGTTCTCAATCAGCTCCAGTGACTACTCCTCCTCATGCAAATTTGCCAGATCATGTGATCACATTGTTGCCATGACCTTCACCTTTTTTTTTATTTGTTGTTTGTTTGTTTGTTGTTTTTTGTTTTTCAGCTTGTGATATATTTTTGAGAGCCTTGTTACCCCTGTCATTTTGTGTCCCTTCTGTTTACGATGTCTCACATATGTACATATTGTTGCTTACATACGTAAGTTGTTGGGGTTTTTTTTGTTTTGTTTTGTTTTTTAGAGGCGGGAGGAGTATGTCCAGCGGCTTATAGGTAGATTTAATGTATGTATATGTGATGACAAATAACAAAAACTGATAAGAAAAGCAAGTATATATGCATACGTCAATGCCTATGTTAGTTGACACAACTGCATGTATGTTTTGGGCTGGCCATGAGGAGAACGGTGTTCTGACCATAGTAGTGATGTTCATGTCTTTTGGAACGCGTTGTCTATGTAGTGTGAATGTGGTATAATCATACATTGCAATGATACCTGTCCCTGATAACTCATCCAGACGACTACCATTCCACTGGCTTGGATGTTTTGGGTTGTTTTTTTTTTCCCCTCTGTCCCCCCCTCTCTCCCCAGTCCCCCATCCCCCCTCCCACCTCTGCCCCTGCTCGCTCTCCATCCTCCTCTCCATATCTCCATCATCCTGCCCTTGACTGTACCTGCCATTGTTGCTACCCTCACTCCTTCAGCGAGACCTCCCTGTAAAGGACTTTCCCAGTTAACACTTCTTCATTGGTTCATTCCCGAAGACAGAATCTGGCTACCTTCATGGTGGAATGATGGAGGGGGGCTGTGGGGAGGGGGGGGGGGGAGTCACATGCACAACATAATCACCAGCTGTTAGGCTTGTCGTGCTTGCCAAGAAAGGGGGAAAAAAAGGGATTGTTTTTTTTCCCCTTGAATATTTTCTTCTCAGTCCATTAAAAAAAATGTTTTTTAATGAGATTACCACCCAGGTTTTCTTCTTTCTTTTTTTTTTTTTTTAAAGCATTTTGGGATGGTTGTGCAGACGTTCCTTTGTATTGAATATCAGTGCATTAGACGGTTAAGATGGGTACCATTGTAAGTTGTGAGTCCCCGGG
>CM065743.1:10839588-10872088 GCA_033310375.1 Conus canariensis
TGGTGGAAAAGTCTCATCACTCCTGTTCCCTAGTGTGGACAAGACTTGACCAACCCATCTCATTATCACCCCAAAGCTCTGACCAGCTGCCTTTGCAAATCAATGGAAAAGATGGTCAACTCTCGTCAGATGTGGGGGCTAGAAACCGAACGCCTTTCGGCGGAGGAACAGTGCGCTTTTGGCAAGTACCATACTACCATTGACCATTTAGTCCATCTTGAAACCACCATCTTGCAAGTATTGACAAATGTATGTTCCTCAGGTGACACAACCAACAGACAGGGAATGCTCAGAACGACACTTAATTGATGGCACCCGTGCTGGCAGCAGTCTGGGGAGTGTTGTTCTGTGCATGCTGGCTCTTGGAATATATGTATCAGCTATTAAGGGCAAAAAAAAAAAAAAAAAAAAGTTGTCCACTGTATTCTGCAAAATCAACGAGTGGTCGCCACCGAGGTTTGCTTGGCCATGTCCAGATGTGGAGAAGACCTGTGGCTAAGGTGTTTGCGGTACGGGCACAGGTATTGCATCCCTTTACAATCTCTTCGAACTTCTGATCAAGGCCCGGCCATCACACACAACTCTGGACTAGGATGCTCGCCATGCAGCTCTTCTGGCAGTCGTTGCTGAAAGCGAGAGTGGCACGACGAACGTAGTTCCCTAGCACCCCCCCCCCCCCCCCCCCCTTCCTATGGCGTCTGCTGAAATAGGGATGCACAACTGGATCTGAACACTATCGTGGCCAACCATTCAATGTCAGCGCCCAAACTTTGGACAGGACTGAGTTCTTGTCAACGAAGTAATGTCTTCTGCAGAGACGGGTAGATCATCTTGCTCGGTAAAGTTGAAGATAGCCTCCTCTACAGCTGTTTTGTGTTATGAATCTTAAGTCCATCATATGCCTATGTCCATCCTAAGATGTAACCGGTGATGTCATGTGTAAGACTCCCCCCCCCCCCCCCGGGAAAAGGGGAAGGGTTCCCACCTTAAGCAGAGACGAAGACTTGGTGCTGGAGGCCAGTGCTGACAGATAAATCTCCCCTGTCCTCAGTTAGTTCATTGTAGAAGAAACCCTGAGAATCCATCCAGTTGTATTCCAGGAGTCAGTTATGTAGTGTAATGTTAGTCACCACAAACATGACATTTTGTCCCCTCTGGTTATGGGCAATCTGGACATCTTGTCTGCATTGACATGATCCTTTGTAGATCTGAATTCCAGTTCGTATTGGTATGGTGGCCATAATGGGTGAGGTGCGTAGCGTCTGGTCTTCTCCTGTGCTTGTGACTCTGCAGGCGGTCCGCCCGCCGGCCTCAGCCGACACATTCTGACTTCAGAGCAGCTCATGGTTGTCTGGTTACCCTGTTAATACGGGGTTAACGTACACTAGACAGTCTAAGCGGACTGAGGATATAGCATGGCCGGGAACGCGAAAGAAAAGAAAGAAGGTATGATGACAAAATGTTAGCCCAGAGCTGTATCCTGGCTCCAGCAGACACTGGAGCTCCCTGTTTGGGTCCTAGAACGGTCAGGAAGGGATTGTGGTCTGTGGCAAGGTTAAAGGACCTCCAGTGCAAGTTCTCAAGGAATGTTTCACTCTAAATCTTAGAGAGAGGGCATCTTTTTTTCACCTGAGCGTAATTCCTTTCTTATGTTGTGAGTGTTCCGGATGCAAAAGCAGCAGGACGCTTAGAGCCATCTGGCATCATACGACTGATCACCACTCCCAGTCTACTGAATCTAACCCTGTCAGGAGGCTGGGGTCATAATATGTGAGAACTCGGGTGCTCCTTGCTCTTCTGAAATGCTCTCTGACATTCCAGGGTCCAGGGCCAATGTGCCTGTTCCTTCAGAGGCTGATGCAGTGGGTAGAGCTCATCAGCCGCGTTTGGAAGAAATTGGTCACAGTAATTTCCTTCCGTGGATACTGGTAGGTGAGGGAGCCTCGGAAATAGCTCTCACCCTGTCTGGAATTGGGGGCAGACTATCTCAGTTAATTACATAGGCTAGTTACTCCACTCTGTCTTTTAAGAATTCACGCGTGCATTTTTGCAGCCTACGACTATGATCCCCAAAAGTGTGCAGAACTTGCTCCAGTCTATCCAAGTGTTCTTCCATTGTTGATCCTATGATGTCGATATCATCCATGAATGAGACCACTGCTGGGATTCCTCGACGAATCTGCCTTTGAATGGTCCTTTGAAAGATGGCTGGTGCTGATGCAACTCCGAATGGAAGTCCGTGGTACCCGGAGAGATCCTTGAGTGTCCTGACCACCAAAAGGCCTTGTGAGTCTTTTACTACGTTCAGCCGATGATAGACTTGAATGATGTTGCAGTTTAGTGATGATTCTGCCACCGGCTAATGTAGCTGTAAGCAGTCAAGGGCAGGAGGGGGGGAGTCATCCATCCATCACCCAAGACCGTGTTGATGTTTGACTTTTTTGTTTATTTCAGTTCCTCAGTCAATCAAAACCACACCAACCAACCAACCAACCTCAGGACAGGGTGTTGAGACACACCCATTCATCTGTCCCGGCCACCTCTCTGGTGTGGAACAGGCGTTCTCTCAAAAGATAATCACCTTTGCCTTGGTGCTGTGGCTAACCAGCATGAAACCGGTCTTCCTTTCCCAAACGAACAGGCAAGAGCTCTGCTAGCTGTGACAAGCAGTGGGGAAGAGATCGCATTTTGGCGGGAGGCTGGTGTTATTGCCTCCTGTTTGCACCAACAGCTAATACGCAGCAGAATATAGGCCCTGAGCTTCAGTAAATAACAGTATTAATTAATGCTTTGTCATTACCATGAATAAATATCCATTAATTCTGGTAATTTGTGCACATTCCTAAACAGAGATTATGCCAAGCAGACTGATTATATCCACAACCCAACTATTGTATTCCTACTCGTCCACTGGCATTCTAAAGATAATTCTGGAACCAAGCTAATTTGGCACCAAGGCGGATAACTCTTCTGACAAAAGATCGGAATTCACTGAAATCCCTATGCACTTGCACTACCCTTATCAGCTCAACTACATAAAAAAATAAAAATAGCAACAATAAAACGAAACATGCTCTTCTAGAGCATAATATTAAACGTTTGCAGAAGTAAACTTCTGTCCAGCCACAAATCTCCCCTGCTGACAGTTATGGTCTCCATAACTTTGCCTATAGTATGGCATGCCGTTTGCACACAAAAATACACAAAAAATCCTTGGCGACAATATAACCCTCAACAGGTAAATTGTCAAGCAAAAAATTACAACCAACAGTGTGACAGCACTTAAACCGGCAAGGTAGATTCTGTTAGAATCCAAAACAAAAAAAAAACCGTATCAGCACACATATCAAAATCAAACATGCCAAATGGTTCATCAAAAGATCAGTATAGTACAACAAAAAAAACAAATCGCAGTCATACAGACCAAGAGAACAGAGGGACAGCAGTTTACAAAACCAATCGGGCCTGGGCTTACAACACCAAAGCACCTCCCTGGGACTTAAAAGTGCCAATATCGCGCTTTTCTGTCGCCTCCTAAACTGAGCATGCATTCAGTAGGACATCGATTTCACCTTTTCCCAACAAGAGTCCATGTTTCGCTTGTAGCCCTCAAGTCTGCCATTTTTTAGATCTTCCTTTTTAAAGTAAATCTTGAAAATGCATCTTTCCCAATAAAGCATTCAGGCCATTTATTGCCTATACAGTCTTGAACTCAACATCTGTCAATCTTCATTCTTACATACCGGGGTGCAAGACAACTTCTTTTTTTGTTTTTAAAAAGGTAGTGCTTCATACCCCATTAAAAGCCCACATTGAATACACAGATGCTACCAACATTTCTTCACAAAACAAAAAAAATTCAATGTTCAACAGACATCTGTTATCAATACATGCAAATGAACTGCCTTCAGCCCAGGTAAAAGCATTATTAAGCAACCCAACAACAACAAAAAAAAACCTTTCCCAACCAAAAACAAGTGTCCACCTGGCTGAATACATTCACATGCCCATGACAAAAAAGAACCAAAAAAGAAACAAAAGATTCCAAAAGATGGGGGAGGTGCATGACTATCCTAACATACTATCCACACACAAAACATTCTTACTTCCACTTCCAGCGTGGGGGAACCCCCTTGTTGGAGCGGGCAGATCTGCGGACAGTCGTGCCGCTCCTGTCTGTCAGTGGCTGCTGATCAGGGGACTGTGGGGCAGCAGGTGGGATAGGAGGGGTTTCAGGGGAGGTTCCCTGACTCCCTTTGGCAGTGGGCCATGGGGCAATGTGCCACTCTAGATGTGTGGTCACTGCTGGAGGTGGCTCAGAGCGACTCTCAGGATCCATCTTTCCAAGAGGCTCCACAACAGAGGGGAGAAATTGACAAATTTCATGCCTGTTCATCTTCACCATAGTGCCAACACCATCCAGCGGGGCAATGCTGAATGGCCCACCTCCAGGTCCAGGCACCTGAACCACAAAGAAGATCCGCTCCCCCCAGATATCCTGGATCTTATTCCGCCCTGGCCTATGTTTTCTGGTCAGGACAAGATCTCCCGGTTGGAGATCTAGGGTGGGATTGCCCTGGTCTTGCCTGGCCTTCCTCTTGGAAGCATGGATGTGGAGTTGCTCCCCTGCTTTTCTGTGAGCCACTCTCAGACGCTCCACATGTCCCTCCAACCACTGGGTTGGCATGACTGCCTTCCACTCCTCTTCTTTCTCTCCCAGAAAGATATCAATGGGGAGCCGGGGTTTCCTCCCAAACATGAGGTAGAATGGGGACACCCCTGTGGCACTGTGTGGTGTACAGTTGTACATCCACGTTATCTCTGCCAAATGCTGCGGCCAGCGACGCTTTTGCTCTTCAGGTAGAGTCCTGAGCAAGTTGTGCATGGTACGGTTATACCGTTCACACTGGCCATTTCCTGCAGGGTTGTATGAGGTGGTGCGGGACTTTGTTATCCCGTAATGGCGGCATAATGCATGAATTATGGCCGACTCAAAACAACGCCCCTTATCAGAGTGAATCCGCTGTGGGATACCATAATGCTGGAACCAGTTCTGGATCAGAGCTTTGGCTACAACAGCAGATGTCTGATCCCGTGTTGGGATGGCCACTGTGTATTTGGTGAAAATGTCTGTGATGACTAGAACATTTTCTGTGCCATCACTGGCGGGCTCCAGTACAGTGAAGTCAACTGCTATGACCTCAAGGGGTTTGGTAGCCAGCAGATGACCCATAGGAGTGTGGGCCACTTTGTTCTGCACCTTGGCTGTCTGACAGCGCCGGCAACGCCTGCACCATTCATCACATCTAGATGCATGTTGGGCCAAAACACTCGCTGTCGGAGAAGGCCGAGAGTCCTTTCTGGCCCTTGATGACCGCAGTCCTGGTGTGCCATGTGGAGGAGATGGGCACGAAGGCCTTCAGGGGCAACAAGCTGTGACACCCGTCCCTCTGTCACATCCTCCACCGCTCTGTAAAGCACCTTCTCTTTGAGATGCAGCCGGTCAAAATGCCGCAGAAGGGCTTTCTGGTCAGCATCCATGGTCCGAATTTGTTTCCCAGGAGGACGACAATGGGACTCCACAAATGGGATGAGAGAGGCTATGCTTCTGTCTTTCCGCTGTGCTTCCTGTATCTCAGAAAGCGATAATGAAGGGAACTGCATAGCTGGGGGTGGCTCAGGAAGAGAGACAGAGGGGAGGTCAGCTTTCGCTTGGATTGCCTCCAATGGTTCCACCGTTGTGCGATGAACGATTTCATGCACTGTTCCGACCATGTGTGTCCCACTACACGAGACTGCACTCACCTCTTTCTCGCCAGGACCCTCTGGCCCAGACACAGGGTTTCGAGATAATGCATCAGCATTCTTGTTCTCTCTCCCCGATCGATACTTCACGGTGAAGTCAAAACATGCCAAGTCAGCTGCCCATCTTTGCTCTACTGCCCCTAATTTGGCTGTCTGGATGTGACTAAGGGGGTTGTTATCAGTCAGAACTACAGTGTGGGTGCCCAGAAGGTAGGGTCGAAACTTTTCGCACATGGCCCATTTAAGTGCCAAGAGCTCCAGCTTCATGCTACTGTAGTTGAGCATATTTCTCTCTGATGGACGGAGAGACCGACTGGCATATGCGACAACCCGCTGCTCTCCTCCCTGGTGTTGTGAGAGCACAGCCCCCAAGCCGTCCAAGGAAGCATCTGTTTTCAGGACAAAAGGCAGTTTGAAATCTGCGTACCCTAGTACAGGTGCAGAGGTCAACGCTTTTTTTAGATCCTCAAATGCCTTTTGACACGGAGGATTCCATGCCTTCACAATAGATACCAGCTGGCTCTTCCGCTTCTTTTCTTTCTCTTGCTGGTATGTCAGAGAGACCAGTTGGTTAAGTGGCTTGGCTAGACTGGCAAAACCCTTCACAAAGCGCCTGTAGTAGCTGGCAAACCCAAGGAAAGATCTCAGCTCTCGCAGAGATTGCGGTCTTGGCCAGTCTGCCACAGCTTTGATCTTCGAGTCTGAGGTTGCGATTCCCTCAGACGAGACCGTATATCCCAAATACTCCACTTGCCGTTGTGCAATACGGCATTTCTGGGGGTTGAGCTTCAGCCCGACCTCACGCAAACGCTGAAATACAATTTTCAGGCACTCCAGATGTTCCTCGAAAGTCTGGCTGTAGACCAGAAGATCATTCAGATACACCAGGAGGATTTGGAATGCCAGATCATTCATTGTGCTTTGCATCAGCCTCTGGAAAGTGGCTGGGGCGGTGGACAAACCCATTGGCATTCTCAGGTATTCGAACAATCCGAATGGGGTGATGAAGGCTGTTTTGTGCCTGTCTTCCTCCGCCATGGCAACCTGATGGTAGCCACTTGCCAAATCCAGAGTGGAAAACAACTTAGCCCCTCCAAGTGCATCCAATGAATCATCTATCCTTGGGAGGGGATAGGCATCTGGTATGGCCTTCTCATTTAGGCAACGGTAATCGACGCAGAGGCGGATAGAGTTGTCCTTCTTTCGGACAACTACTACCGGAGATGCATAAGCACTGGAGCTTTTCTGGACAATCCTTCTGTCCATAAGAGTTTGGATATGCTCCTTCACCTCCTGGTACTGTGTTGGTGGGATCCTCTGAAAGGTTGAGGCCACAGGGACATCGTCTTTAAGGCGGATCTTGTGTGTGACCCTGTCTGTGTACCCTAGGTCACAGTCATCGCGGAAAAACAGGTCCGCATTGGCTTTCAGCAACTCCTCTAGCTGCTGCCTTTGGCTGTCAGTGCAGTCTATACCCTCAAGGTTAACGGGGCACTCTCCGCCTTGTACCTCACTGTCAGTCTCAGTGGAGTTAACCGAGACATGGATCTGATTGCAGCTAACTTCCACTGACACTTTACCTGGGTGCAGCTCCTGTTTGAATAGCTGCACTGTGCCAACTCTTGTCCCTGGTCTCAAGACAACGCCTTCGTCATTGACATTAATGACCTGAACAAAAAAACAATTGCCTTTGACCTTGCTTACCGTGGGTGGGACAAGCAAACCTTTGTGACTGAAGTCCGGAAGCGGCTCAGTCAACACTTCCTGATCCTGCAGTGTTCTATTTACTGCCCCAGTTGCTCTGAGGCTGGCCACTGCCCGAGGCGGGATATACACAGACTCCCTTCCTGCCACCCGTGCAAAACCCTGCACCACTGGGGTACTGACATCTGGCATTACCTCCCGCAACACATTCATCCCTAGGATGACAGGAACATCCAATGCAGATGTAGAGGACCTCACCAGAATGCCCTTGCCCCTTACCGTGGTGCCCCAGATTTCCACGTCGGCTTCAAAATATCCTACATAGGGAATGTCCAAGCCATTAGCTGCAGTGACTCGCAGCCAACCAGCCACTGGTTGTAGGGGAGAGCACCCAAAGAGTTCTTTGAATGTGCCTTCCCCCATCATGGTGACCTGTGACCCAGTGTCCACAAGGGCATCAACTTCCTTGTTGTTAACCAATACCTTGGCATACGGACATCTCCCTAGGATTTTACTGAGTGAGCCGGAAGGTTGCCCCTCAGCAGTGCGACTCGTCACTACTGAGGAATGTCGTTTCCCTGCATCGACAGATTCGGACAGTTGCGGCGAATATGGCCTGGCCTGTCGCACCCCAGGCATATTGGCCTTCCATCTCTGGCAAATGGCAGTTTCCGTTTGCCTGCCACTTCCTCTGATTGTGGCTTTGGGCGCTTCTCTGCACAGAGCTGCTCCTCCATCTGTCTCATCCTGCCCTCCATTTTTTCTAATTTTGCTACAATGGCCTCCATGGCTTGGATCTGCTTGACAGATGCCTCCGCCTGAGCCGAGACAGCTTCAGTGGCACCCTCTTTCTCCTCATCTTCCATCCATCTTAGAGCCTCATCTCTAAGCTCTAAGAAGGAGGAATTTGGGAGTTTGTGTGTCTGCTCTCTCAGACGCCTTCTCAGCTGACCATTGCAGAGACCAGCCACAAAATGGTCTCGCAGAATTTTCTGATCCAGCGGCTGCTGCGTTGCATCCTCTTTCCGCTGCCTCTTTGTCACATCTGTAAAGGCTTTATTCAGCCTGTGGGAATACTCCCTAACCCCTTCATACCCCCTCTGTGAGATGGAGTAAAAAGTCCCCAGCAGCTGACTGACAGACCGTTGTTCCCCCCACACCTTATATAGGATTTCGAAAAGCTTATCAGGGTCATTTGTGTCATCCGTGGGATGACACAACAGTTCACTCTTGACACATTCTGTCAAGTGACTATAAATGACATCTACTTTTTCACCTTGATCCGTTTCTTGGAGACCCCTACTTGACCAAATATTCTTAACATCCTTCTCAAACTCTTCCACTGTTGGGTGACCTGTCCCTGAAAATGGCTTGATTAACTTTTCCCTTGGAGCTATAATTACCCTCTGAGCATTATTTTTCAAAGCTGCTAATTCTTCAGCAATACTGTCCAAAGTCATCTCAGCCATCTTTCAATAATCTTTTGAAGAAGCATAGATATATACTAAAAGGTTACGCTAGAAAAAAATAAGAACACACACAAAAAAGGGAAAGTGAAATCCTAGAGATATCAGTACGCATTACAAAGAAAGGCTTGACAAAAAAAAGATTCCCACACTAACAGATACTTATGCTCATACTCTAACAATCTTTCAACTTCTAAATTATGCACAATAACATCCAGTCCATGTCAGTCCACATTAAAGCTCAGCTGACCAACAGGGGTCATATCAGGGTGGTCCTTCCATAAAAAAAACAAACATATCAATTCACAATAATCAGATACATCATTCAATCACTGTGCCATGACAGTTTCCCATCATGCTGAAATCAACTACAGGGTCAGCTCCTTTGCAAAACAGTGATCTGGCCTACCATCTCCACCGCACCATAGGCATAAATTCAAAATTTCAATGAAAAAAATAAAAACCTTCCTTGCTGTGACTTCACATCCAAGGGCCTGATCCCGCGTCCTGAGGTTGGCACTTGTTCATACTGCTCGCAGCGCCATTTGTAAGCAGTCAAGGGCAGAGGGGGGGGGGGGAGAGTCATCCATCCATCACCCAAGACCGTGTTGATGTTTGACTTTTTTGTTTATTTCAGTTCCTCAGTCAATCAAAACCACACCAACCAACCAACCAACCTCAGGACAGGGTGTTGAGACACACCCATTCATCTGTCCCGGCCACCTCTCTGGTGTGGAACAGGCGTCCTCTCAAAAGATAATCACCTTTGCCTTGGTGCTGTGGCTAACCAGCATGAAACCGGTCTTCCTTTCCCAAACGAACAGGCAAGAGCTCTGCTAGCTGTGACAAGCAGTGGGGAAGAGATCGCATTTTGGCGGGAGGCTGGTGTTATTGCCTCCTGTTTGCACCAACAGCTAATACGCAGCAGAATATAGGCCCTGAGCTTCAGTAAATAACAGTATTAATTAATGCTTTGTCATTACCATGAATAAATATCCATTAATTCTGGTAATTTGTGCACATTCCTAAACAGAGATTATGCCAAGCAGACTGATTATATCCACAACCCAACTATTGTATTCCTACTCGTCCACTGGCATTCTAAAGATAATTCTGGAACCAAGCTAATTTGGCACCAAGGCGGATAACTCTTCTGACAAAAGATCGGAATTCACTGAAATCCCTATGCACTTGCACTACCCTTATCAGCTCAACTACATAAAAAAAATAAAAATAGCAACAATAAAACGAAACATGCTCTTCTAGAGCATGAATATTAAACGTTTGCAGAAGTAAACTTCTGTCCAGCCACATAGCGAAATAAGTCAGATAGTTTGAGAAATGGATACTGGTCCACGTCAAGTGTTGATTTGACCATTACCTTGAGTTCCCAGAGGTCTGAGCTTCAACATGCTTCCTCGGCACAACCTCAGAGAGAGAGAGAGAGAGAGAGAGAGAGAGAGAGAGAGAGAGAGAGAGAAAGAGAGAGAGAGAGAGTTGTTCTTCAGTTCAACTGTCTTTCATTCATTATGATTCACATTCTCCAGAACCAGGTCCTCACCCACTTTCTATAATGCTGCTTCCACTTCTGGTCGCGCCACATACAGCACTGGTCCTGCCTTCATAAATTTGGGAATCGCATCTGCTTTCAAATGGAGTTTTGCTATGAATCTTTTCGCAGTACCCAGACCACTCAGGAAAACTGACTCAGCTTTTCCGAGTCTGTCTTCAAGTTTGAGATGTCTGACGCTACATACCTTCTTCCAGTCAGGATGGCTCTTCTTTAGGCAATCTTTTCTTCTACTTCTTCTTCTTTCTTTTAGTGTCCACAATCATCATGTTGATTACTCTGACACTTGCGTGTGTATGACCGTTTTTTATCCCGCCATTAAGGCAGCCATACTCCAACTTCGGGGAAGGTGTATGCTATGTGTAACGTGTCATCCATACCAACGGCCAAACTGGTCTTCTCTTCAGAAACTTGGTGATGGGATTTTATGTGTGTGCAAGATGCTGTGCGTGCGTTCACACACGGAACCTCGGTTTATAGTCTCATTCGAAGAACCAATGTTAACTCTGAGGGAAAATCTTCCTGTACCGAAACGGCCCGGCGGAGATGCGAACCCGCAACCCCAAGATTACGAGTCCGGCGCTCTACCAACTGAGCTATTCCGGCCCCCTAGTGTTGGCAGCTGGCCTGTGGCATCGGCCGTCAACCGCTCCGTCTGGTGCCTGTCAGCTCTGTAGGACACTTCAGCCTAGCAAGTCCCTAGGACTGGCAGATATTCCCTATAATACGCTTGTAACACTGTTTTCACAGCAGTCACATTCTTGCTGCTTAGCTGTCCTTCCAGAGCGTCCCTGTCAGGCCTAGGAACTAATTCATTTACCTTTGGCTCTATTTCTCGTTCCGCGCAGTTTTTCGTCGTAGAGTTCTTTACAGATAAACCAATCCTGCAGTGTGCGTGTGCAACCCAATGGTAAAAAAAAAGTTAACGGGCACACACCTCTATTGACGATAGGCAGGAAGTGCGTGTAAATTTCTCAAATTTATGATAAATTCAAAGACTGGAAAAAAATTCTGTTGCTGATCTTCTTCTTCTTCTTCTTCTTCTTCTTCTTCCAAACATGATCAAAAGTTAGCATTCCCGTAGCCAGGCTGCTTGTTCTGCAGTCCCACTGCTTCTTACAGCAGAGCCGAACATTCCCTTCTGATGTTGCCATGGGATCAGCCAGGGAGCGGTTGTTGTAGGCGAAGGTTGAGATTAGCGTCCTATTGGCCGGAGGTCCTTAAGGACAGTGTATACACACAGACCGAAGTCAGTATTTTTTCGTGGCAGCTGTGGTCGTTGGCAAGTGGTTTGGGTCTGGTTCCGGATGGTGGTGGGGGGGGGGGGGGGGGGGGGGGGGCTGTCATCTGTGGCTTTCACAGCTCGGTTCCAAGTGAACTCCAGTTTACTTTATGAGCGTTGGTTTTCTTCACCTCTTTCCCCCTAAAAAGCCTGTCTTCAGGGCCACCAGGCGGCTTTTTTCGTGCTCGGATGGCGATGGTCCTGTGCCGCGTATGGCCTCCTCAAAGAGGGAGGAGGACCAAAGCTGCTTGAGCGCTGCATGAGTCCTTTCTACGGCCGAGAGGGCCCCCGCCAAAGGCATGGTTTTCCAGGCCACTGTAACCGCAGTAAGGCAGCGCTCCATCGCCGACCGCCCCAGTTCTCTAGGAGCCGTCCCCCGGTGGCCCAGGCTAGACCCAGGGCCACTCATACGACTGGAAGGTTGGCTACGCCACCTGACACTGACCTCTCACATCAGTGTCCCTCAAAGGAGAGCTGCCACCTCTCCCTTGGTGTTCCCCGTTCTCTGTCACCTCACAGGGAACTGACGTGTTGCTGTAACTGGAAGGGGGCCGGAATAGTTCAGTTGGTAGAGCACCGGACTCGTAATCCAAAGGTTGCGGGTTCGAATCTCCGCCGGGCCGTTTCGGTACAGGGGGATTTTTCCCTCGGAGTTAACATTAGTTCTGACTTCATTTCCCATACTGTCCTTTGAATGAGACTATGAACCGAGGTTCCGTGTGTGAACGCACGTATAGCACCTTGCACACACATAAAATCCCATCACCAAGTTTCGGAAGAGAAGACCAGTTTGGCCGTTGGTATGGATGACACGTTACACATAGCATACACCTTCCCCGAAGTAGGAGTATGGCTGCCTTAATGGCGGGATAAAAAAAACGGTCATACACACAAAACTCTACTCCTTTTGTTGGGTAGATGGGATTAATACTTGCCTGTCCATACAGGGAGTGTCCGCAGGAGTATCAGCCTGTGTACGCGGAAGAAGAAGATGCTGTAGCTGGAAGCAAGCTTTGCAGTGGCGTTACCACCAGGCGTCGTGGACACTGCCGACTGCTGGGGCGTGGACCCTGGCCAACTTCTAGCTGCATGAGACCTTGAGTTGCCCAGCCTGTTGGTGGTGATGGATGAACGTGAGCACAGCAGTGGACGTTTTTTTTTTTTTTTTTTTTTTAAATCAGAGGCTACTTCTGGGTGAAACCTGACTATTTGTTTCTTTGGTGAACCAGCGAACATTTTGGAGAAAGAGAAACAAGTGCTTGTTTCAGTGGTGCAGGAAAAACCTTTGCGATGCGTGCGCGCGCGCGTTTTTGTGTGTATATTTCATGAATATATACAATGATTTGTATTTTTTTTTAATCGTAGAATGCCTTTAGCTGTTAAAAGAGCGCATGCAAAGTGGTTTGAGCGCTTGGGAGGGAAAAAGTGGATTTGGCGAAGGGCTGGAATAAATGGGGGTGGAGAAGATCAGTTTCAGTTTCAGTTTCATCAAGGAGGCGTCACTGCGTGCGGACTAGTCCATATATGCTACACCACATCCGCTAAGTTTTGAGACCACATTACGCATGATTTGAAGCTGATGGATGAATGAATTAACTACTAAGATGAGACAATAGAAGAAGAGGGTCTCGTGGCTACGACTCAGCGGATATCTGACCTACGCATTAGCCCAACGCGCTGGTCAGACCTTGAGTGCCTACCTACCATTTTTTTTTAATGTATGTGTAGTGAATGTACACCTGTGTGTATGATGTGTGGGCATGGGCCCATGTGTGTGTTTGTGTATGTGTGTGTGTATGCCTTGAAGCTGCCGTTCAGAAGAACAGATGGGATCTTTCTGCCCCCAGCAGTCATTGTATAAGTCCGCCAGGTTCTATTCCGAATCGAAATTTATTGCACAGAATACGGGTGGATGGTTGGTTCCGCGCACACACACACACATACACACAACACACACACACACACACACACACACACACACACACACACACACACACACACACACACAAACACACACACAAACACACACACACACACACACACACACACACACACACACACTCACACACTCACTCACTTTCTCACACACACACTCACACAGCAACGCTTGCGCGCGCGCGCGCGCACACAGACACAGACACACACACACACACACACACACACACACACACACATCCGTGGACTGTCCAACTAACATGCTGGCATTACCCCACTGAGGAACCCCACACACACACACACACACACACACACACACACACACACACACACACACACACACACACTCATCCCCCCCCCCCCCCCCCCACACACACACACACACTCACACACCAACGCCTGCACACTCATGATGTCCATGGACTCTCCAGTTAACACACTGGCATCATCCCAGTGATGAACACAGACCAGCGCACACACGTCTACAGCACGCGCTGGGGGCCCCCGAGAGAGACCCATAGTCTTGTCTCAGTTGACATGCGTTTCATCTTTTGTGTCTGTTATTGGAAAGGCCCAGTATAAGTTTGCCCCAATCTCTAGGAGTCTTCACAATGTTGCCCTTGAGATTAATCCAATGTTTGTTGGGTTGGTGACGTTTCTTGCTGTTCCCTTAAGTCTGGAAGTGCGGCCACTGCGGTGGGGAAGAGACTAACAGAAGAGGAACTGTTATACACAGTAACTTGGGCTGCACCTTTACTGGTACATATGAAATGAACTGAGCCACACACACACTAGTGTTAAAGGTTGACTGCCTGTTTGGACGCGGGATTCAAAAGCTAACCTATTTGGGCGTGTCCCCCCCCTCTCTCTCTCTCTCTCTCTCTCTCTCTCTCTTGAGAGAGAGAGAGAGAGGTATATGGTGAATTACCAAAAAAAAAACAACACAGAAATAAATAAATACAAAATTCGTAGCACTCACTTCTACTTTTCCATGCTTAGGAGCATTGACAGAGCTGTTTCGTCAACGTTCCTTCATAAAGGACATTTTGCTAGGAAGATTTCCTTTTAGCTCCCTCTCGAGCACCTGTAGATTAAATTCCCGGATGGTTTCCGTCCTGATATCTTGGGTCCTATAAAACATCTTAGAATACTGGCGTATGTTTATTCATGGGGCCGGCAGTGTGTTGTTGCAATTATTCATTTATTCTTTCTAAAAGGTGATTTGCTAAAAACGTCATTTGTTGTTGCGCTGCCAGTTCTGGTGAGATGTGTGAAGTTGTTCTGGCGCGTGAGACATGGTTTATTTAAATACTCCTTTCGGGCACAGTCTACTAACAGCTTGCCTTATCCACACACACACACACACACACACACACACACACACACACACACACACACACACACACACACACACACAGGCACGCACTCTGACAAACTATCCGTTACAGTCTTGGCAAACGATCGTTCTTGGTGACCCTGTGTCTATTTCCATTTCTATCTCTTTCTTGCTGATGCCAGGTGTGACTGCCCAAAGTCCTAAGCCTATACCACTAGTGTCATGATGAAAAATGCTAGAGTGTGCATTATCTATACATTCCTCTTAGGTTTTATGGCACTGGTGAAAAATGCCAGGGTGTGCATTATCTATACATTCCTCTTACGTTTTATACCACTGGTGTCATGATGAAAAATGCCAGAGTGTGCATTATCTATACATTCCTCTTACGTTTTATGCCACTGGTGAAAAATGCCAGGGTGTGCATTATCTATACATTCCTCTTACGTTTTATGCCACTGGTGAAAAATGCCAAGATGTGCAATATCTATACAGTCCTCTTACGTTTCATGCCACTGGTGCTATGATGAAAAATGCCAGGGTGTGCACTATCTTTACATTCCTCTTACGTTTTATGGCACTGGTGAAAAATGCCAGGGTGTGCATTATCTATACATTCCTCTTACGTTGTATGCCACTGGTGAAAAATGCCAGTAGTAGTAGTAGGCATCCTTCAGTCTCGGAAGACTATGGAGTTGCGCTCTAGGTGTCTATTCTGGTACAGCGACGGGTGTGGCTGGCCAGTCCGACGCGGGAATGACAGTCCCTGTGGCAGAGGGCACAGACGAAGTCTGACGCTGGTCTGTCTGCCTAGGCTGCAGCCTTTCTTCTGCCCAGGGTGTGCAGGGTCTATACATTCCTCTTACGTTGTATACCACTAGTGAAAAATGCCAAGGTGTGCATTATCTATACATTCCTCTTCCGACTGCTCATCATGGCTCCCATAGATACGTGTTTCAACAAAGTTCTGTAACATTGAACAACACTTTCTCAAAAAGAACAAAAAAAAAAAAACAAAAAAACTCAGGCTTTTCCCTTTGCGTGCGTTATATTCACAAGTTTTGTACGGGCAGAAGGTAGTGCGTATATTGTTGTCCACACCTGTAACAAACAAACAAACAAAAAAAGCAAAAAAGAAAAGCACCCACAAAACAACAAGAAAAAAATGATGCTGTTCTCCCTGCCCGCCAGTGAATCCCTGTCACCCGTACACATCCTTCCTCAGCCCCCCCCCCCCCCCCCCACCCCCCTTCTCTCTTCTCCTCTATGGAGCGCCTCTCACAGAATGTGGCACTTGGTCTACCTGCCTTCGCCTTCCACTGCTGTGTATTCTGCTGCTATGACCAGTCTGTAACTTGTTCCACTCTCCAAACACTGCCCGGACAAAAACACGTGGCATTGCCCCTCTCCTCATTCCAGCCTCTGCAACCCTCTGGAAAGTTAATTCGTTCTCTGTTTTAACTTTCTTCTGTGTTTCTACTTCAGCAGTCCTGTTGGTAAAATTTTTCCATAGCGAAGTGGTTAGCGTCGCGGACTCCCGGCTGGGCGGTCGTGGGTTCGAATCCCATCAGAGTCATGTGGGTTTTTTTGCCCCGACCGGCTCCTACCCAGAGTTGAGTTTGCTGCGGACTCAGTTGGGAAGACTGGGACCACACAGTCGAGTTTCATCCATTTAATGGATGCGTTTCTGAGAGTGTTGCTCAAATTTCCTGACCAACACTGCAGGTGCCTGTATCTCTCGGGGCCTGGTTGACGCCGGGATATATCATGAAAGGAAGCGTAGAGTACAGCCCTGTCATGTAGTCTCAGACCGAAATGGAAATCCATAGCATCATCTTAATCATCCTCATTCTCATCGATCAACACAAAAGTCTCAAGTTCTGTGGCCCTTCATGCCCTGCTCTCATGGTGACCTCAGTTTCGATGTCCTCTCCACGTCTGTGGCCTTGGTTTGGTTCCGTCGGGGTCACCGGTATCGGCGAGTCCATGGGGGCTGTCGTTGGACGGGTGTGGTGGCGCCCTCCGCGGAGGGAGAGCTCACTCACGCCGGCTCCGCGACTAAGCAATTATTGTCGTCAGTAGGGGGCTTAGTAGGTGGTGTCCTGCGCATGTTAGATCAGAACAGGCGCCACTGAACACCACCAAAGTGACTCGGCAGCAGTGCAGTGTCTCCTCCGGTGGGTTGCCTCTTGACGACTTGACATTGACTGCTCCCTGTGGATTGCCGGTGCCGGGGCTACGGCGGGGTCGACCGGGCTGTGGCTGGTACTGCCTCTGAGGTGGCGCAGAGGTTGGACAGCACACAACAAAAATAATAAAAATAAAATTTAAAAAATTCCATAGAGGTCCCTTTAATTAAGAAACGGACTGAACTCACATAACCACAATGTGGTTCAGCTCTGTCACATACATACTCTGTGATGGAATCGATCAACTTGCCAAGAGTGCCACAAAGGAAAAGTTGAGCAAATTGTCTATCCCACACATTGATCTGAAATCCAAAACACAGGCTTCAGTCAAAGACCTCTTGCAAGGGGAATGGAACTCGCAGACGGATAACAAATAGTACAAAATCCGTTCAAACCTGAAAGAGTTTTTACCATGTTCACAAGGTGGCCGTAAAGACGAAACAGTCTTGTGCCGTTTGCATACAGGCCACTCGTTTTACACCCATTCTTATCTTTTAAAAGGCGAAGAAGCTCCGTGGTGCATTCCATATCATGCTCCACTCACAGTGAAACATATTCTTTTAGAGTGTTGGGACTTGCATGATGTGAGGCATAAACACTTTACAGCAGACTCCATGAAAACCTTGTTCAGACGTGATATTTGAATTTCTGAAAGAGATGAACATTTTTCATCTGATCTAAGATTGTACAGAAGAAAGATTTTTAACGAAGTTTCTGGTGCGCTTTTAGAAGATGTATTTTAAAGGGATGTGTGAATGGTGTTTTCTTTTGTTTGTTTGTTTGTTTTTGTTCGTTGTTTGTTTGTTTGTTTGTTTGTTTGTTTGTTTGTTTTTTTTTGGGGGGACTTGTGAGTTGACTTCAACATGGTAACAGCCCTGATATGGCCCTTTGCGGTCGGCTGGGCTGTAAGCAACATTACCTTACCTTACCTTGTGTCTCTTGCGTCTTTCTGTAAAACTCGACTCTTGCAAATGATCGACAACCTGGGTTGTGTAGGGACTTGCTATGTCTGATTTTGATCTCCTAAACTTTTGTTTATAGAGAGAAGTCATTATTAATCCGCCGGACCAAACGGACAGACAAATTACACGTCAAAATAAACAGGCTTGATCTGGTGTCGTATAATATCTGGGAACCGTGATATCTGGGAATGCGTTCCCAGATTTACCGTGATATCTGGGAACGCGTTCCCAGATTTCCTGATCTTCCAATCGTGAAATCTGGGAACTGGTGTGAAAAGGCCTCAGAAAGAGAGTACTTTGCGAAAATCATGCCAAGAAATTAATGGGAAAAAAAAGTGACAAGAAGGCCACAGATCTCAACTGCACCTAAATGAATTGTTTCCTACCTTATCTCGAAAATCCATTCTTTTTTCGTCTTCTTTCTGCCCTTCTGAGCTCTGAAAGACCACGTTCCCAGATATCACGGGCATTTTGGGAACGCGTTCCCAAAAAAATCTGTGATATCTGGGAAGCCTTCCCAGATATCACGTTCCCAGATTTCACGCGACACCGGTTCTCACCAGTCCTCGTCGCCAGATTGTTGTGTTTGTGTGCTTCCCTTTTCACTGCTACATCACAACTAAGATAGACGTTGTCCGTAAAGGATGAATAATGATTATCTTGAATGACGTCAGAAGGAAGGAAGGAAGATGTATGGATGAGGCAGGCGCAGAGAGAGAGAGAGAGAGAGAGAGAGAGAGAGAGAGAGAGAGAGAGAGAGAGAGAGAGAGAGAGAGAGTACGTAATATGGAAAAATCATGCAGAAGGGATAATCTTGCATCTAATGACAGGCACATGATATAGCTGAAAATAAACAGTTAGCTTGACGAGAGAGACAGATACATTCATGATGGGTCACGAGCACAGAACATAACGAACAACTTGGACAACTCTCGCTCCCATGATGAAATAATTACACGCCCGCAACTCCAAATGAACGCTGCTTAGTACGACACCAAATCGTCCTGCAGAAATGACAACACTGAGCACCACAGAAACCTGCACAGTTCCGAGATGAACAACAGGAGGCTCAAAGAACACGATCTTACACTCGTGAAGGCAGCATATTCCAAGCCATTGCGCCTGTTGGCCTTTGGTGACTTTGTTCGTTCCTTCAAGCCATCAGCTTCCACTGGAGCAAAGGCCATCAACAACAATCCGCCAGCGCGCCCTGTCCTGGGGCTGCCTTGTCCAGTTCTCTCCAGGTGTATTCCGCTCTCTTCCTCTCTGCATCCAAGTCTCTCTCATATAGCGTCCGGATGTTCCAAGCGCCTATGGACGTTGTTTTCTTGGTCGTCAAGAGAGTTTTCAGCACTGCAGCTTCCGGTTGGCTTTCACTGCAGTCCCTCATAGGTCCTCCCGTAGAAGGCTCCCTCGCTCCAAGGAGAGTTTGCTGGGTTGTTGTTGGTGACGTTTCTGTAGTTACATAGATTTAAGGACAAGGTGAGGAAGTTAACCTCAAGCTTGCCCTGGCTCCCCATTTATCCGGGCTTGTCACCAGCCATACCGGGCATTCTATGCAGACCAGGCATGGGCTGGGTTTTTGGTGACTTAGACATCACAGAATTTGATCGCACCAGAGACAGGGAAGAAGCAGGATCAGTGAGAATCGCGCCCTGCAATCTGCTCCTGGGATCCGCTGCGGATACACGTTCTCTTCTCTCCGCACCTGTGGGAGGCGCCCAGACTCTGTGAAGGACAACCCTCAGTTTCGGATGATTTGGTTCTGAACAACAGGGAAGACGCCCACCACATAACCACAGCACTGCCTCCATGGAAGAGTGATCATGCCACTGTGGTTATCAGTCTTCCCTCGACCACTTCCAGTACCAGAACACCACAACGACACCGAGTCAGACTGTCAGAGGATGCCTTGAAGGAATCAGACAGGAAGAAGAGTTCTCACCCTTGTCGGTGGACAAAGCCCGGAATGTTTTTTTTTTTTTTTTCATTTTTTTTTTCAATGCCAGCATCAAGGACGCAGCAGAGAAGTTTGTCCCTAGAACCAGGAATCGCGGCATGAGAAGGAAGAAATGGACGGACAAAAGAACCTTGGTAATACCTAAAAACACACACAAACAAACAAACAAAATAAAGATAAAAAGCAAGCACAAACTGTTTGGGGCAGTGGATCAAAACAGCGTGTAGGGTGAATAAACTAACAGTGAAAAAAAAAAAAAAAAAAAAAAAAACGCGTGAGGAACAAAGAAGGAAGCGACTGCTCAGGCCAATATGGAGGCGACTGTAACAGTTGAAGTAACTGAACTCTAAATCCTTCTTGTCGTTTCGTCGAAAAGATGACCAGCGCAGGAAATGCGGACAGAAACAAAAGCAACAAGAAAACCCTGCCAAGTGGGATAGAGGTCATGCTCGGGTATAGAACAGCTGCATCCGGGGCATCTCCACAAGAGAGCAGGAAGTTGACCCGACGGACCCGCCTTGGCTTAAGGCTGTGTCAGACCAGTTGACATAGGCTAGAACACCAAGGCTACATCAAAATGTTGTTATGCTCTGCATAGTTATGCGGGGATTGTCTTCAGTTGTGACAAGCTCCTAGCATAACATTATCAGTCTCCAGTATCCCCTGAAGTCGGAGTGTGGCTGCCCACGTGGCAGGGTAATCAAAAACGGTCACACACGTAATGTTCTCATCCCCAGCTGATGCATTTGTACCATAGTGTTCAAGTGCTTCGGCTGTTCGGATGATCCCTGGAGTCTTTTAGCCAGGGTACGACAACAACAACAACAACAACGACCAGACGGACGCCCAGTGTACCACTACGACTCTGAACTAGCAAGCTTCAGCACAACTGTGGAGGCAGCTAATGAACAAATAGATAACTACATAAATAAATAGATAAATAAATGAATAAATAAATAAATAAGTAAATACATAAATGAATAAGTAAATAAGTATACAAATTAAAAAAATAAGTAAAGAAGTAAATAGGTAAATGAATAAATAAATAAATAAAAATAGAATAAAAGTAAAATAAGATTTAAAAAAAAGAAAGAAAGAAAGCTCAAACGGCTTGAAAACGGGGGAAGCACTAGGTCCTGACAGTACTCTGCCCTTGCTCCTGGCCAAGACAGCAGCACGATTAGCGCGACCGGTTTCCATGACAATCATGGAGGCACTGCACGGTTGAAAGGTGCATTCCATAAGACTGGACTGTGGCCACAGTCACACCTGTCTTTGAGAAAGGGGGTCCGTCGTCCTCTGTCACCAAACAGGTTGACCATCGTTCTCTGTAAGGTGATGGAGAAACTCATAAAAATAGCAGATAGGTAAGGTAATCCTGCTTATTGCCCAGTCGACCGCAAGGGGCCTTATCAGGGCAGTCACCACGTTGAAGTCATCTCACAAGTCATTGATTCACACAAGCCTTAAAAAAAAAAAAAAAAAAAAAAAAAAACCCTGAAGAAAACACACTGGAAATTTTGTTAAAAAATCTTTCTACTGTAAAATCTCAGATCAGATGAAAAATAAGATATCAGATGTTTGGCCACTTAAAGAGAAAGAAAGTCATTTACAAGGAAACAGCATGATTTTACTCCTGGCCACTTAACAGAGAAAGAACATCATTTACAACAAGCAGTATGGCTTTACTCCTGGCCACTTAAAGAGAAACAAATTCGTTTACAACAAGCAGTATGGCTTTACTCCTGGCCACTTAAAGAGAAAGAAACTCGTTTACAACAAGCAGTATGGCTTTACTCCTGGCCACTTAAAGAGAAAGAAACTCGTTTACAGGGAGCAGTATGGTTTTACTCCTGGCCACTTACAGAGAAAGAAATTCGTTTACAACAAGCAGTATGGTTTTACTCTTGGCCACTGAAAGAGAAAGAAACTCGATTACAACAAGCAGTATGGCTTTACTCCTGGCAACTTAAAGAGAAAGAAAGTCATTACAACAAGCAGTATGGCTTTACTCCTGGCAACTGAAAGAGAAAGAAACTCGTTTACAGGGAGCAGTATGGCTTTACTCTTGGCAACTTAAAGAGAAAGAAAGTCATTACAACAAGCAGTATGGCTTTACTCCTGGCCACTTGAAGAGAAAGAACCTTATTTGCAGAAAGCAGCTTGGCTTCACCCCTCCCTCCCTTCTTACCCCCACCCCCACTCCGTCGCTCATACGCTACGCAGCCTCTGGATACATTAGACTAGTGGGCTGTAGTTTTGGATCAGTGACGCTCAGTTGTAAGGACTTTTACAAAGCTTTCAAGTGTTTTTGCACAGACACACACACACACACACACACACACACACACACACACACACACACACACACACACACACACACACACACACACGTGTACAGATACACAGACACACCGACACACACACACACACACACACACACACACACACACACACACACACACACACACACACACACACACACACACCACACGCGAACGCATGCACACACACACACACACACACACACACACACACACACACACACACACACACACACACACACACGCACGCACACACATCATTTCTTAAGACTTTCAACATAGAATCGAAGGCAAGATATACCACTGGATCGAAAACCATGTTAATTGAACTAGGTCCTTCGTCTGAGGGCAAGTAAGACTTCATGTGGCTAGGGCCTGGCCGTGTTAGAAGTTGTGCTGTTTTCACCTGTCAGCAGAACAGCAACGAGTGAGGCTGTGGGATGCACTTGGTAGTTGCTTGACGGTGGCAGTGTTCGACAATGGGCTTTGCATTCATGAGATATGGGTACACCCACGGGAACGCTTCCATGGAGGTTCTGTCGTTTCATGTCCAGTGACCCACATAGCTTGTGTGTGTGACTAGCATCTGCCAGAGAGCAATTCTGTCCCTTGAAGTCTTAACAGAATGCCTTGTGTGTTTGTGTTGGCACCCTGTATGAACGCAGCATAGGTTTCTTAGGGTTTGCAGGATTGCTTCCAGTTGGTGGGTTCGGTAACTGAGGACAATACTTCTCTGGTTAATGGCGCCCAAATCCAGCAAAACTCCAGTGACCAGAGGTATTCCCAAAAGCAGCATGCTCGGATCCATCGTTTTTTTTTCAGTGTAGCAACGGCCTGCCATACACCATGCACAGAGTTAAGAAACGACCTTTGCTGATGACACCAACCTGTTTAACTGAAATTCCAGCCGATAAGCAATAGCCACCCCACAGGACAATTTGTACAGGCTGCAGTGGTAGTCACTGGACTGGCAGTTGACCTTTCACCCTGAAAAATACTGTGCGATGAGGATGGGTCGGCTTGGAGGACAGCCAGAATATGACACGTAAGGCAAACACAATGAGCAGTAAAGTTGCATTCATGCTTTGACGAGTAGTCGTGCGTAAAAAGAGATTCAAGGGTTGCTACGGATGATGGTCTTTCATTCAAAAACTACAAGTGGAAGCAGCAGCATCCACGCCACAACAGAGCAGACCCGTACTACCTGCTGACTCGTCGAGAGCAGGTAGCCATTTTTAGGCTCAGGACAGGCCACAACCGCCTGAAACACCACCTGTTTATTAAATTCTGCATTGGCAACGCAGAGCAGTGCCCCTGCAGAACAGGCAGCCAGACAACAGAACATCTGCTGCAGTCCTGCCCGCTCCGCCAAGCGCTCCGAGAGAAAACCTGGTCCGACCCAATCCCAGTGGCCCGGAAGCTCAACAGAGGACTGGTGGACCTGCGACGTACTGCCACCTTCGTCGAGGAGACGGGGGAATCCATCTGACAAATGACGAACGAGACAACAGACAACAACAACAATTCAGAAACCATGTGGTGCAAGCACCAAAAAGGCCAGCTCATCCTTGAGATCATCAGACGTTCTTTCGAGAACCTGAGAGAATAGACCCAGCAGCTCTACAAGCTGCTTGTCTTAGGGATGTAGCCTAATCACTCTGTCTGTTGGTGACATACAGGACGTTCGCGTGGTGCCACAAAGCTGATTGCCTGTCTGGAAGACAAGCCCTGACCAGAACATTTCGCAGTCCTTAGATTACCTGTCCTGCTTGGGGATGACTAACATTACCCTACACAACTGCCATACAACACAAACTCCCGGAACGCAACTGGATAGATTCTCAGTTTGTTTTTTTTCTACAACGAACGAACTAAGCACGGGGGAGATTTTTCTGTCAGGACTGGCCGCCTGCACCGAGTCTTTGTCTCTGCTGGGCGCAGGAACCTTCTCTTTTTTCTTGGCCGGTCTGATCCATGACATCATCGGGTACATCTTAGGATGGACACAGGCATAATGATGGACTTAAGATTCGTAACATCTCCAGAAAAATTTCAAAGTGGCATTTCGTTAAAAAAAAAAAAAAAAAAAAAAAAATCATGTCTTGTTCACAATGGATCCATATGAAGTTGTTGTTTTCAGTCACGCCTCTCTCTGTGTTCATGCTGGTAACATGCAAATTTATACCTAATATGATGCTCTCTCTCTCTCTCTCTCTCTCTCTCTCTCTCTCTCTCTCTCTCTCTCTCTCTCTCTCTGTGCCTCCGCCTTTCTCTTTCCATGTCCACGTACATGTGCTGGAGAAGACGGGGAACAGCCTGGAACATCGTCAATGGAGGGAAGACATGACCGACCTGTTCAAGCACCTCCATGCTGTCTACAAGACAGACAGATCATGGTTTGAGTTCTATCATGGGGAGAGAAATGCGGGGCAACATTTTGAAGTTAATCAAGCACTACAGCAGATTCGATGAGAGGCGACACTGCTGTCGGAGTTGTGGCCACCTGGAATAGTTTGCCAGATGACCTCGTTGGTGTTCCATTTGACAGTGCCTTCAAATGCAGGCTTTATGTCGGGCCCACTAAGCCTCTCTCCGGCCTCTATACAATCCCAGTTGTCACATCTAGATTGCCACGCATGCAAAAGTATTCGCCAAAGATGTTCGAACTGGCCTTATAAATCTAGGCATCAATCGTCGTAACGATCAACTTTTAAGTTGAAATACTGGAAGTTAGCCAATCTATACCCTCAGGATCATTGTTTAAAAAAAAAAAAAAAAATCTAATTGAGAAGGTGAAAGACGACCACGCGTGGCTATATACGCCTGCGTCTGATATGGTTAGCTATACAGGACAGAACGGCAGAACATAATGGTACGGATTACGGAGATGCGTTCTATCTTCTTCCATAGGAAGTTCCAAGTACTTGAAGCAGTACTGGGTAGTAAGTAGTCATCACAATCACTGGTTTCTTGCTCGAAAAGAAAACTCCTGTCCAGTATTATAACCGAATGCTATTTTTCTACATAAGGACGGAGTTACAAAAATATAGCGTGGATAGTAACTGTTTATTCACATATTAATTAAAGATCTCGAACGCTAACTTTATTAAGACGGAACGTCACAGAAAACATGAAACAGAAAGTACAAGTAAACCTACACATGAATTATCTTCTCTTTGATACGTAAACTTCCGGTTATCACGTGACGTATTTACCCCCAAAATCGCGTGTGTGTGTGTCTGTGTGCTTCATTCTTTCGAGGGAAAGGTGAGAATGAATTTTATCTTGCACTTTCGCTCTCCTTCATATTTAGATATGTAGATACTGTTAGACAATCTCCTGACACCTCCCCCAGTGTTGCCATAATACCAATGGGGTCATGTCGCTTTCTTTACTGCTTTGGTAGATTGCTTGACTTGTTGAAATTTCACGTCTGCTTAGTTCTACTTCCAGCGTGTCATAATTTATGCGGTCAGCTGGTCTAAAATTAGAATCAAAACCAAAGGAGCATATTAGAATGCTGAGCAGTGGACAGATTTCTTTCATGGACTTTGCCCAGTTGTGCTCGACACAGATCTGGCTAATGTCACGAGTTAATGAGCTGCGTGACAGAGACTGATTGAGCAGTGTGCTGCCTGGCACTGCCGTCTGCTCATGGTGTGTCAAGGACGGACAAAGACACCCTCGTTGCTTCAGGCGGGAGAAACTGTTTACGTACACTGGTCAGAGAAGTTTCAGTTGATACTTTAGATTGATAAGAGAATTAGATAAGACTAACAAGTAACTATGTGATTATGACACCCCCTCCACACTTACAGTTTCGTCATTCAGTTACATTGCCCATAATTAGGAAGTGTAGCAAAAGAGGTAGCATCCGTTGCGTGATAAGGAAGAAAAGGGGATGGGATGGGGGGACACATCCTATTTTAGAGCCCCCCTCCCCCCCCTTCCCCACCAATCCTTCCCGCCACCACCATTCTTTTTTAGCATAGAAGAATTCCATTTATCATGCAGAAAGTCTTTTTCAAAGGCAGGAAAGGTGGAGGGAGCTGTTATTCAATGTTTTGTCGCCAGTCGATATCATAAATACCATAATAGTCACAGCTATGATAGTGATTGAAAAACTGCAGTAACTATTCCTCCAATATTGCAGAAAAGAAAGCAAGGTTGATCTTGCCACATGAAATTAGAAATGACCAGGCAGCTTCGAACAAGAACAACATTATCATGGCTCCCACTGGACAATAGATGATGTCATCCCAACCAACTGCAACAAATCCAGTGCCATACAGAACGTTGCGGTGACTCCTTTGTACCAGCCACCATCAGAGATTGGAACATACTGTCATTGGCAGCTCAGATCTATAGGAGACGTCTTTGTCTCTTTCGAGTCAAAAATGCAATGTACTCTAAAGAAAAGCCAGACTGTAGTTGGAGTAGGCAGGTATAGGTCTTCCCCCCCTCCCCCCCTGCTCCTTTCCGACCCATGGACATTTTTTTCTTTTCTTAAAATTCATTTTAGGGCCTGTGTCTGTGTTAGGATATGCCAGGATTAGGTGATCCTTTGGGCAAAACATTAAAGCCTGCTGATGGAATATGCAGGGAGTAGGCTAACATTTCTTTTTTTTCTTTTTTTTTTTTTTTTGCTGTCCCAACCTCTGCGCTACCTCAGAGGCAGTGCACCCACGCCGCTCATTCCGACACCTCGTCCACAGCCACAGCCCGGTCGGCCCTGCCGCAGCCCCGGCACCGGCAATCCACAGGGAGCAGTCAATATCAAGTCGTCAAGAGGCAGCCCACCGGAGAAGACACTGCACTGCTGCCGAGTCACTTCGGTGGTGTTCAGTGGCGCCTGTTCTGATCTAACATACGCAGGACACCACCTACTGAGCCCCCTACTGACGACAATAATTGCTTAGTCGCGGAGCTGGCGTGAGTGAGCTCTCCCTCCGGAGGGCGCCACCACGTCCGTCCAACGACAGTCCCCATGGACTCGCCGATACCGGTGACCTCGACGGATCAAGGCCACAGACGTGGGGAGGTAATCGAAATTGAGGTCACCATGAGAGCAGGGCATGAAGGGCCACAGACTTTGAGACATTTTTTTGTTTTTTAATGCTGATCGATGAGAATAAGGATGATTAAGATGATGCTACGGATTTCCCTTTCGGTCTGAGACTACATGACAGGGCTGTATTCTACGCTTCCTTTCATAATATATCCCGGCGTCAACCAGGCCCGAGAGATACAGGCACCTGCAGTGTTGGTCAGGAAATTTGAGCAACACTCTCAGAAACGCATCCATTAAGTGGATGAAACTCGACTGTGTGGTCCCAGTCTTCCCAACTGAGTCCGCAGCAAACTCAACTCTGGGTAGGAGCCGGTCAGGGCAGAAAAACCCACATGACTCTGATGGGATTCGAACCCACGACCTCCCAGCCGGGAGTCCGCGACGCTAACCACTTCGCCACGGCGGCTAGTAGGCTAACATTTCAATCTTCACTTTCTTGGGTCTTTTTTTTTTTTTTCATTTTACTTTTTTTTTCTAACTGTTCAGTAGCAGCAGAATAATCAGCATGTTGATTTTGGTAATGTAATGGATGAACATGCAGAAACAGGTGCTTCCATAAGCTTGGTGTATAGATTTTTATGATCAGTGATTGTTCGCATGACCTAGTTAGCTTATAACACAGGGAGTGTGACAAAGGTCACTCAGCTGTCAAACTCACCACAATAAACCTCATCAGTCAGCCAAAGGTCATTTCACTCGGACCATTTCCATGAAATGGTTGAGCTTTAACCCAGTAGAATCAGTTAATAATTTACATGTCTAAAGTTATAAGAGAGACTAAAACACTGTAGATATAGATGCTTTTATGTATAATTGCCAAGCAACATTATTTAATACATTTAATCAAAGATGTCTAAGTACTTGGTATGACAGAAAATGAAACAAATCATGATAACTGACTGATGGTGAAATCAATTCTCCAGAAGACCTAGAATAAAGTGTGTGGATCATTGAAGTACATCAGCTCTCCAGTATATGATAATGTTAGGGGGTCGGAATAGCTCAGTTGGTAGAGCACCAGGCTTGTAGTCCAGGGGTTGCGGGTTCGAATCTCTGCCGGGCCGTTTCGGTACAGGGGGATTTTTCCTATGGAGTTAACATTGATTCTGACACCATTCCCCATACAGTCCTTCGAATGAGACTATAAACCGAGGTTCCGTGTGTGAACGCACGCATAACATCTTGCACACATGTAAAATCCCATCACCAACTTTCGGAAGAGAAGGCCAGTTTGGCCGTTGGTATGGATGACACATTACACATAGTATGCACCTTCCCCGAAGTTGGAGTATGGCTGCCTTAATGGTGGGATAAAAAACGGTCATACACACAGAACTCCACTCCCTTTGTTGGATAGATGGGATTAATCCTTGTCTGTCTATACAGGGAGTGTCCGCAGGAGTATCAGCCTGCATACGCAGAAGAAGAAGAAGATATGATAATGTTATTTAGATTAGATGTCAGGTAAACCTGAGGACACTCAGTGTTTATTTTCATTACGGGCCTTTAAATCTGATAATGAATGCAGATGATGGGTGTATATATATTCGTATATATTTTGTCAATTGCTTCAAGAAGAAATGAGTCTTATACATCTTTGATCTATCTCCCTTCGGTTTACACACGCAGTCAGGTATGTGTGTCATAATGGAAGCGCATGCACCACACACACAAATGCATGAAAAGATTAACGCATGAGCACACACAGACACTCAGACACACACACACACGTAGAGGCACACACACACACACACACACACACACACCCCACACACACAGCACACACACATGTGCAGAGTTTTGTAAACCAGCCCTTGGATATTCCATCATACATCCGATATTTCATGATTTTTATTTCGGATTGGTTTAGAACAGTTTTAAAAGCAGATTTTTAAGTAAGATGATGTGCTAAAGATTGTCAACATTAAGTGACATGTAGTAGACCAAGCAGTAACTTCCATGACTGCAGACTTGGCCACTGTCTGGGACAGTTATAAGGTGAGGCGTGTGTAGGTAGGATTCTTTTGTGAACTGTTGTTATTTGTGGCTTGAGAATTCAGTTTGACTGTCTGAACTACGTTCTGCTGGTAAGAAATGGCAGACATCTGCAGAGTTTATCCATCCTCAGAAAATCTGTGTTGAAATGAAGAGAGTCAGCAGAACTACCAGTTTATGAACACACATGTATACACAGACACAGACACTGACATGGACAGACCGACAGACAGAGAAACACTTACACACCCACGCACGCACACACTCACACACACACACACACACACACACACACACACACACACACACACACACACACACACACACACACACACATATCCATTCACTTTATCTCTCTCTCTCTCTCTTACACACACATGCGTGCGGGTGGGCGCACACACACACACACACACACACACACACACACACACACACACACACACACACACACACAGAAAACTGCAAGAGGGCAATGTGTCAAACAAAAGTGATAGCCTTGTCAGCAATCTGTAACACTAACACTAGTAACAGTGACTGCATGAATTCAGTGATTCATTTTCCCACCAGTTGAACAAAGTTAAATCAGAACACAATACTGGTAGCATTACTTGTGTGTGTGTGTGTGTGTGTGTGTGTGTGTGTGTGTGTGTGTGTGTGTGTATGCGTGCAACCTTGCGCGCATGTGTGTGTGTGTGCATTTATGTTCACTTTTTTGTGTGTGTGTGTTTTTTTTTTACTGGTAATTTAGACACATGCATACAGACACGCACACACATGCACAGAGAGAGAGAGAGAGAGAATTCAATTGGTCCCACAAACAAACTGGGAATATAAAAAAATTGATAGTTGAAGATGATGTGGCTGCTATATATACCATTGTTCTATTCAGTAAACTTTGCGGTGGTCATCAGTTCCTTCATGCTGAGTTTTGGCCTATCTTTGGAAGTTTCAGTCTAACCATTTTTTTTGTGTGTGTGTGCAAAAGGGTTCCATATGTTCCTTCTCGACATGGACGTTAATTTGGCATCAGTACACACAAACAACCCATCACAGCCTGGCTCTTGTTGTCGAAGCAGAGCCAGCAAAATTGGAAAAGTCACATAGTCCACAGCTGCAGAAACTCGGACTTCACCTTCTTCTTGGTAGCAGAATGGGATTCCTATGTAAAGTATATTTCATTGTTTCCCATTTTGTTTTGAGTGGTGGTGGAGAGCCTGAGCCACAAGTCAAGAGACTGACCCACAAGTCAAGAGCCTGAGCCACAAGTCAAGAGACTGAGCCTCAAGTCAAGAGACTGACCCACAAGTCCAGAGACTGACCAAGTCCAGAGACTGACCCACAAGTCAAGAGACTGAGCCTCAAGTCAAGAGACTGAGCCTCAAGTCAAGAGACTGAGAACGAGTCGCCATTTTTGACAAGGCGTGAAACGCTGCTTGCAAGAAACTGTCATGTTGGGCACAAGTTCAGACAATGGCCCAATAATCCAGTTACATTGTACGCTTTAGTTTATTGTTATTTGTTGTTATTATGAATACTTATATAGCGCTTATCCTCGGCTAGAGACCAAGCTCTAAGCGCTTTACAATCCACACTTGTTCACACAATGGGCTGCGTACCTGGGTAGGGCTGACCGAAGAGCTGCCAGCTGGCGTTTCATTCAGTCGTTTCCTGTGTCATCCAGTCAGTATCGTTCAGTTTCGTTCACTCAGTTTCCTCACTTTCTTTATTCTTTCCATTTCTCACGCAGGGTGCATGCTATGGGTAAAGTATCATCCATACAAGTGACACGTGTATGTCATCCATACACACGTTTAAAGGTTCATTGTCCATGTAAAACTACACAGGCTGTGTACATCTGTTGTGAGTCGTTGGCATGTGAGGTGACAACATAACAGGGAAAGCCTGGGGCAAAGGAAAGGAGCTGGACTGGACTTCTGATGCCTCCTGACCTGAACAGTGTGTTTATGCAAGCTTTGGTAATGAGAAAGGGTGAGCGTAGGCAACTCGAGTTGAGATATGTCACACAGTCCAAAATTTTTCCGAGGGCATTTCAAGTCAAAAAGGGCGAAATACGCACACCTGTTCTTGAATTGGGAGCCCTGTTACTGGTATGTAAAATCCACACACACACACACACACACACATACACACACACGCAGACACACACACACACACACACACACACACACACACACACACACACACACACACACACACACACACCGATTTCTGAGAGCAGTGATTGTATACAAAACGATCAAGAATTAGAACCCGTGTTTTTATAGAGTTAAGCTTAATGCTCTCAAAGCAAAATTTCATGAAAAATTTGAAGTGCCTTTGTGGAGCAGTTGGAAGTTTTTCCACCCCACATTTGCTTTATGACTGCCCTTACTTTAACTCTTCACTCTCAAATTATCAGCAGAAAGGTTTGCTCTGCATTTTCCAAAATGTTTCTGACTTGTTAGAATTTGTTCAAGTTTTTATGTTATGCTCAATGAGTTAATTTTCATGATTTTCCGCCACAGTTTTGCATTTTTCTTGTTTTCGCCATACAAAGTTTGTATTTTAAAGGCCATATGCATACAAATCTGCCCACACATATGTTTACGTGCATAGACATGCACGCACGCACACACGCGCGCGTGTGCACACACACACACACACACACACACACACACACACACACACACACACACACACACACACACACACATTTATAAGTACTACCATACCACTTCATCTGATATGACTTTCAGTAAAAAGACATGGAAATTGAAGAAGTAACACACAATCACACACACACACAGACACAGAGACACAGACACACACACAGACACACACACACCACCCACACACACACACACACACACACACACACACACACACACACACACATACACA
>CM065743.1:10877088-10884588 GCA_033310375.1 Conus canariensis
ATATAGGAGACCCTCTCGTGGATTGTGTTGGTGATTTTTGTGGCATTTTCTTTTCTCTGGTGCTTTGCTTCCAGATGGATGAGAAGGGTGTAGGATTAATAAAGCTAGTTAGATGGACTATGTAATGGATGAGAAGGGTGTAGGATTAATCAGGCTAGTTGGATGGACTATGTAATGGATGAGAAGGGTGTAGGGTTAATCAGGCTAGTTAGATGGGCTATGTAATGGATGAGAAGGGTGTAGGATTGATCAAGCTAGTTACATGGACAGTATACCTTTCTTTCTTCCTGGTGATGGCGACCACTGTGTGTGATCATGTCTCTGTTTGATGAACATTTTTTTATTTTATTTTTTTTTAACATAAATGTACACTAAAACATTCAGGCTTCCATAGGTATCTAGGTGGCGAAGCCAGCTACACACCTGAAACTGGATTTGGGTTTGTGGCTGTCAACAATGACTGAATAATTTTACGAAAGCCTCAATGCAAGTCAAGTAGAATGAAAATAAAAATCAGTGCTCAGTTCTCAAGACAGTAGGTTCTCAAGCCTGTAGGTTGATAAGATTACTAGGGGGGGGGGGGGGGGGGGGGGGGGGGGGGGGGGGGGGGGGGGGGGGTTCTGATTCAGTCAATAGTACATGCTTTCCTGATGGCCTCTGGAGTGTAGGAAGGTGAGCAACATGTCAGACTGTAGGGTATGTATGAGTCTGGCTTGTTATGATAATAACCTTTGGCCTGTTGTTGAACTGGGACCTGGGCATGACCTTTTGCTGGATTGGCCTAATAATAGTCTATCTGGCAACACTCTACTAGACCATGGGTTGGTTGGTATGTCATGGCTAATTATCTTAAATTGGTTGGCAGTTCAGAGACAACTAGGTGGTGTGTTGTGCTGCCCAGTTCCGTCCGTGTGTGCATACATTGTGTGTGTGTGTGTGTGTGTGTGTGTGTGTGTGTGTGTGTGTGTAGGGGTGTGTGTGTGTGTGTGTGTGTGTGGCACAGAATGTGTGTGTGTGTTTTGAACAGAATGTGTGTGTGTGTGTGTGTGTGTGTGTGTGTTTTGGACAGAATGTGTGTGTGCGCGTGTGTGTGTGTGTGTGGGGAGGGGGGTGTAGGGGTGGGTGTGTGTGTGTGTGTGTGTGTGTTTGGGACAGAAAGTGTGTGCATGCATGTGTGTGTGTGTGGTGTGTGTGTGTGTGTGTGTGGCGCGCCGCGCGCGTGCACACACAACCTTGCTTGCCTCAGGGCTATGTATATTTGCACGCATTGTGTATTCCTGCACGCTGTCAGATCATCAAAGAGAGAGGCAGGGGTGCATCATCAGACTAAGTAGGTTTGAAGGCATGAATCAGGGGGGAGGGGGAGCATGTGATTTCTGGGCCCTGGCCAAGGGCTATTGATCCCAGCCCTGTCCTCATTGTTCTTCACATGGTGGCCCAGGGACCATGTGGCCCTCTGCAGCATAGCTTGGCCATATGACACTCTGCCTGTTATGAGGAGCAGCACAAGAAGAGCGCTTATACTTGGCATTATGTCGCTAACAGATTCACTGTCAGAGTATAACAGCGTCATTAACACTGATAACAGTATATTACCTGGATCTTTGTCACTGTGATAATTCACAAATTAGGACAAGAAGAAATTTTGATCGTTAGTAGATCTATGTGTAGTTTGTTTTCTTGCAGTGTGTGCATAACGCATATATACGAACATGTGATGGGTTTCTTAATAACTTGGTCTCTCCCGTCTCCTCATCTGAGCTGCTAATCCACAAGAACCTGTTGTCACCTCCCTTTTTGTCGGGGTCAGGGTCGTTCACCTGAATGACATGTTGACAAGGCTTACTGCGATGTGTGTGTGTTGTTTTTTTGCCTCGGCTGAGGGCTACAGAGACTGTGTTCTTGATGGTGTTTTGATTTTGTTTTTCTTCTTTCCTCATAGGAGTCAGGACATCTGGGAAAAGCAGTTGCAGAGACAGTCTTGATAATTTGGTCACATTTTTGTATTAATAGCAAGTGGGTGTGCTGTTGCTCTTCAAAGTTTAGCGGAAAATCAGTATCAGGTGATAATTTAAATTTTATCGTTGCTATGGATTCATATGTCTGGAGAATGGAGCACTGAGGCTTGCGTATGCATGTTCACACATGTTCTCAGATATATACATGATATATCGAGGGTTGACTGCCAGAACCCAGTATCTCATATATGTAAGAGAGATACTTGGTTCTGGCAGTCAACCCTATAATATACATGTAAAGATACCATGTACATTTTACATGTACTTATTCTGGCAAGGACAAGTACAGATGTGCTGGGACACAAACGCGCGCGCGCACGCACGCACGCACGCACGCGCGCGCGCGCACACACACAACACACACACACACACACACACACACACACACACACACACACGCACACACACACACACTTCGGCATTTCAGTGCCCAAAAGATTTTCAAGTGCATTTTACATCAGGTAATTAATTGAGCAAAGAAACCAAACTTTATTTGCAGTTTGAAGCTAAAACACTTTATGTATGTGAAATTAAGTTTTCTATGATAACAATTTTTTTTCCCTTTTTTTGTTGTTGACATACTGATTTTGGTGGGTTTGTTTATTTATTTAGAGATGTACTCATGAAACATGTTTTTTTTTTCCCCCCCCTTATTCTGAAATTGTCATGTAAGCACAGTGAGAATGTCATACATTGACTGTCTGAATTGTTATTTTAACTCGTTACAAATCAGTTTTGTTTGTTTCTTTGTTTTAGGAATCTACTCATGAAACATTGGTTTCTTTATATATTTTTTTTGATTATCTGTTTGGAATAGGAGGACTAGATTATTTTGAAAAGATTTAGGGCAAGAAAAGTATGACGGGAAAGAAAGTAGGTCCCTAAAAAATGGAGTTAAAGTAAAGGACCCATACATGCTGTGCTTGGTGACAATATGTGAACCCATTTTGCCCATTATGCAAGTATGCAAACTTGCACACACACACACACACACACACATACACAAACACACGCACACTCTCTCTCTCTCTCTCTCTCTCTCTCTCTCTGTCTGTCTGTCTGTCTGTCTCTCTCTCTCTCTCTCTCTCTCTCTCTCTCTCTCTCTCTCTCTCACACACACACACACACACACACACACACACACACACACACACACACACGCACACACACACACATATGAAAGGTTTAGGTTTGGCATTGGTCAACAGACACTGACACGCACAAATTTGAAGTGACCAGTTGTAGAAACAGTGGACATGTCTTTCAAAATATATTAATCTTTCAGAAGCTTGGTCATGCAGTCATTTTGTTTTTCTAGATTTGTTTATACTATCATTGCAAATGGCTTGACACTACCATTGCTAGTGTCTTCACAGTAAACTTCTTTACACTGTCAGAGCAAAACATCTTCACACTGTACAGCAAACTTTTTTTTACATTGTCGTTGTTATGTATTATCATCAGAGCAAAACATCTTCACACTGCACAGCAAACTTTTTTTTACATTGTCGTTGTATGTATTATCATCAGAGCAAAACATCTTCACGCTGTACAGCAAACTTTTTTTTACATTGTCGTTGTATGTATTATCATCAGAGCAAAACATCTTCACACTGTACAGCAAACTTTTTTTTACATTGTCGTAATATGTATTATCATAATAGATATCTTGACAGTGTCCCAGCAAATACTTGTGCACAGTCGAAACAGGCATCTTTACGTTGTCATAGCTAGCATTTTTACGCTACAGTAACGGACGTTTCTACTGTGTCGTAGCAAAAAGATCTCCACTGTCAGCAGACTTCAGTACACTGTCACAGAACATCTTGATACAGATCATAGCTGTTTTGTTTTTATCTTCACACTGTCACGAATGAAGTATCAATCTGGTGATGTAAATGATGAGAAAATTGTTAACAGTAGTGATCAGATAATGCTTTCTGTTCAAAAGAAACTAGTGATGCTTTCTGTTCAAAAGAAACTAGTGATGCTTTCTGTTAAAAAGAAACTAGTGATGCTTTCTGTTCAAAAGAAACTAGTAATGCTTTCTGTTCAAAAGAAACTAGTGATGCTTTCTGTTCAAAAGAAACTAGTGATGCTTTCTGTTCAAAAGAAACTAGTGATGCTTTCTGTTCAAAAGAAACTAGTGATGCTTTCTGTTCAAAAGAAACTAGTGATGCGACAATGAGGTAATGGGCTTGATGTTTCAGTCTTTAGTGATACGTTTGTTAGAAGCTGTTCTAGAGAACTTGTTCTGTGTGTGTGTGTGTGTGTGTGTGTGTGTGTGTGTGTGTGATGTGTGTGTGTGCGTGTGTGTGTGTATGCGTGTGTGTGTGTGTATGTTTGTGTGTTTTTATGTGTGTATGTGTATATGGGTGGGTGTGCGTGCATGTATGCATGTGTGCGTGTGTGTGTGTGTGTGTGTGTGTGTGCGTGTGTGTGTGTGTGTGTGATGGTGATAGAGAGAGAGAGAGAGAGAGTTTCAGCTTGATGGTATGCCTGCACCATTGACGCAAAAATTTCAATGGCTGTTTGACCCAATGTGCCCATTGAACGCGTGATTGATCAGCCAATGTCAGATCATCGAGATCAGTCAGTGTCGGCATTCAGTAGGCCAAAAGCCAGAGATTGCAGCGATTAAGTGAGAAACTTTTGATTGGAAGTGCATTACATCATCTGTTTTTTATTTTCTGTTGTAAGTTGGATTTGCCATGAGCGTTGGCTTTTAACTTTACCTGTTAATGAACAGTCGCCGATCATATCAGCATGCAGACCTCTGAAAGAGAGCAGGCAACTTTGATTGATACTGAATTGGTCTTTTGAAGCAGTAGTGCAGTTGAGTATGTATTTTTGATTTATTCATATTACAGTTGTTGTTTTTTTTCAGTTTACTTCTTAACTGATGCACCAAAGGCTGCGATGTCAGTCCTCAAACATCGAATCAACAGACCCCAAGTTACTTCAAATTTGTGAACCATGTGTATCTTATGGATAGAAATTTCTTCTTCTTTTTTTTTTTTATAATCAGATACACTTTTTGGGTAGGGCAAACATCAAATAAAGCCACATCTGTCTCCCACCCACCCCCCTCTCCACCCCTCCCCCTCACTTGATGGGTGAGATATTTTGTTTGTTACCACATTCAGTTTCACAGCTGTGGCAAAGGTCTCAACTAATCCCATTAGTTTCAGAATTGACCTTCTCATTTTCACTGTTGATGGGTCATTTGATTCTGATACCAAATTACTGACGCTCGGGGGGGGGGGGGGGGGGGGGGGGGGGGGGGGGGGGGGGGGGGGGGGGGGGGGAGTGTGTGTGTGTGTACTTGCGTGTGCGGAGGCATGCATATGCACGTGTGCATGCACTTTAAGACAGATGAATTTATTGGTGAAAGCAAACATTGGTGTTTTTGTAGGGCTGTGCATGAGTGGTCGTCCTAGATGGCAATGGTTATTTTGTCCTTTTAAAGCAATATGAGAGTTATGTACTTAGCTACGTTAACGCTAGATATATGATGATGGTGATGATGATACAAAGATATTGTGACAGCCACCCTGCCCCAAATAACTCTGTGTGTGTGTGTGTGTGTGTGTGTGTGTGTGTGTGTGTGTCACTGTGTGTGTGTGTGTGTGTACTTGCGTGCGTGCATGTGTGCATGCATGGGTGTGTGTTTAAGCAAACAAGATCTACAAATTCAAATGACATATTGTGACATCACTGACTGCACACCCCTTCTCTCTCTTCTACACCATGTTTCGTTTCACTGCGGACTATTCTGCCTTGGCTTAAGGCTGTGTCAGGCCAGTGGACATAGGCTAGAACACCAAGGCTACATCAAAATGTTATGCTCTGCATAGTTATGTGGGGACTGTCTTCAGCTGTGACAAGCTCCTAGCGTAGCATTATCAGTCTCCAAAATCCCCCGAAGTCGGAGTGTGGCTGCCTATGTGGCGGGGGTAATCAAAACGGTCATACACGTAATGTTCTCATCCCCAGCTGATGCATTTGTACCATAGTGTTCAAGTACTTCAGCTGTTCGGATGATCCCAGGAGTCTTTTAGCCAGGGTACGACAACAACAACTGCAGCCTGTTCTTTGTACATCCCCACACACAAGGGTCTGGTGGATCACACAGATCTGGATATATATATACACAAAGCTCAGCCAGAACACACTGTGAGTGTTACACAACAGCATTACCTTCCTAGTATGTCCATCAGTCTCCCCCCCCCCCCCCCCCCCCCCCCCCCCCCCCCCCCCCCCCCCCCCCCCCCCCCCCCCCCCCCCCCCCCCGAGTGTTACACAACAGCATTACCTTCCTAGTATGTCCATCAGTCTCGGCCATTTTCCTGGCAAAAAGCCATTTTCCTGGCAAAAAGTTCTGAGCTTCGTAGTCATGCTTGCATAATCATGTCTAGTGGCATTATGTATCGTCACAGTCTTTCTTTCATTCTTTCTGCGTACACAGGCTGATACTCCTGCCGACACTGCCTGTACAGACAGGCAGTGGAAATTTGTGTATGACCGTTTTTTTATCCTGCCATTAAGGCAGCCATACTCCATCTTCAGGAAAGGTGCATGCTATGTGTAACATGTCATCCCTACCAACGGCCAAACTGGCCTTCTCTTCCGAAAGTTGGTGATGGGATTTTACGTGTGTGCAAGATGTTATGCGTGTGTTCACACACCGGAACCTCGGTTTATAGTCTCATTCGAAGGACTGTATGGGGAATGGAGTCAGAACCAGTGTTAACTCCGAGGGAAAAATCCCCCCCCCCCCCCCCCCGTACGGAAATTTGAACTCGCAACCCCAGGATCACGAGTCCGGTGCTCTACCAACTGAGCTATTCCAGCCCCGTCGCAGTCTTATGAAACATGTGTTTCGTAGAGTTCCGTAAAGAATAATTGGAAGATATTTTTGTATTGCATTTGTTAGATGATGATGGTGATCAGTTATTCTTATTGTTGATGCTGTTTTAAGTAGTTGTATACATGTGTAATGTTTTCTTTGAGGTTGATGATTTGAATGTTGATGGAGGGATCTATACCCAACAACGAGGATGATGGCAGTTATTCTTGCTGTACATCTTGAATGTTTGAGTGTGATGTTGGTGTTGGTGACGGTTATTGTTAAATATTATCATTGTGGCATGCTGCATTACACCACAAGATGATGAAGATGATGATTGTTGACAGCATTTGTCGTTGAATGTTAAACCTTTATATTCAGGTAGCATTTGCCGTTGAATGTTAAACCTTTATATTCAGGTAATTATTGTTGTTACTGATGAAGCTATAGTTTCCATTTACTGGACTCTGATGATGATGATGAGTAAAGTTATCAGTTTTGTCACGTTTTAAAAAGACATGATAATAATGGTAATCATAGACTCATGTTCTGTTGTTTCAGAGCTGACAGCAAAGCCAGTTGACAACTCCGCATCAGGGTGGATGCTGCATCTCTCGATACACATACGCTGCT
>CM065743.1:10889588-10897088 GCA_033310375.1 Conus canariensis
CATTCAGACATACAGACATGCACACACACACAGACATACATGCGGCACGCATGCACACACACACACACACACACACACACACACACACACACACACACACACACACACACATACACAGAGTCCAGATTAATTTGGAGGCGGAAAAAGGTATCAGAGAGAGAGAGAGAGAAAGGGGCAGGCATGTACTCACACGCATACCCACATGCACACACACACGGTCACACACACACACACGGTCACACTCACACACACGGTCACACACACACACACACAGTCACACATACATACACACACGCACATACACACACACACACACACACACACACACACACACACACACACACACACACACACACACACAGAGTGTCATGTGGATGTTCTTGGGGAGAACTGGAAAAAGGGAGAGACAGAGAGGAAGTGGAACAGTTTCAGGAAGTGGGAGGAGGAGAAAGAATATATGTATCCTCTGTCGACTTTTTTTTGGAGGGGAGGAAATTTCATTAAATCTTTGGAAACTTTATTAGCTTTGTTTATATTTTCTTTTCGGTGACTCAGTTTAAGTTCTTTTATTTAGGAATGTTCATGGACTTTTTTTTTCTTAACGAACTAGAGTGTCTGTGCGAAATCATCCCAGGTGTGTATGTTTCTTATGTTTTCAGAACGTGTTCTCAGTTGATGTAATCAATGATAATATTTTGTTAATTTTCAGGACCAGTAATTATAGTCTTACAGTTTGCTGTATACCTGTAAAGTGTAATCATTGTGATAAGTGATAATGTTTGGTTCATATTCAGTTCTGTTCTTTATGGTCCAAACGTTTGTTGCAGACCTGTAACAGTGTGTTGTGGGGAAATGCTAACGTTAGCTGAACGAGTCCCAGTTTGTCTTGGGAGTGAAGATGGCAGATGTCCTGTTATGTTTGGGTCATTTGTCTTATTGATGTCTTCCAGGGCGTGTACCCCTGACCTGTGGTAAAGACTAACGATATTGATCTTGCAACAAGTGTCTGAGGATGTCTGGTGATGGCCTATATTAGGACTTGTTTCAGCTGCAGTCTGTCTGTTCCTGTCTGTATGTTGTGTTGTCAAGAGGTGAAACAGTTCACTCACACTAACAGTGAAGGACCACTGTAACACCATGTCAGCAAGATAAGAACTGCATTGAAGCTGCACTTTTTTATGAACTCTCTGAAAGCGAAACTGGCTGCATGTCCTGCATATTTGTTAATATAAAAAAAAGTATCTATAGTATAGTATCTTCCTAGGGCTTCCTATACATTGAAGTGATTGCTCTTTATTTCCGTTGTCCTGAGTGTTGTTTATCTTGCCTGAAGAAGACCCAAGAGGTCAAAACGCGTTGTTTTGTCTTGTGATTTGTTTGTCCCTGTTGTTTGGCGGAGTGATTTCAAACGCTTTTTAAGATTTTTGTTTTGATAGTTTTTGGCATGATTTTTGATTAATTTTGCAGCTGCTAGTCGTAGTGACATGAACATTAAAACTGTAACTTACTCAGACAAATAACAGTTACCGAGGAGATTAATTTTTTTTTTCTTCACTCTAATGTCAGACTCAAGAGACTGTGCAGCCTCAAACTGTGTCCATGTCTTTTTTTTGGTGAGACTTGAAACTGAGGTCCAGTGTATAAATTGAATGCATTCATTGAAAAACAATGTCGGCAAAAAGGTGCATGCATTACAGTCTGTCCTTTGTAGATATGAGCAGAAATCATAAAACAAAAAGAAAAGATGCACAGGGTGGTTGTGTTGGATGAGACTGAGAGTATCATCTTAAAGATGTGAATTGGACAGCCACAGTGATAGCAATAGAAACAGTCACACGTATGGCTAAAAGCATGAAGAGACAACCATTTCATGCATAGCTGCCAACCCTCCTGAATTTTTGTGGGATTTCTCCAGTTTAGAAAAAATAACCTCCTTATTCCTAAGTCTAAAGAAAAAAAAAATCCAGAATTTCTTAGAAATTGAAAACAAACGACTGGGGTATGGAGTCATTTCTAAGTAAGGGATGATGAAGTTTTGTGGAATAAAACCCAGAAGATGCTGTGTGAATGTGGGCAGGTGTATGGATGGAAAATGTATTTTCCTTTTAAACCCATCATTTGTCAGTTGAAACATGTATAAGAGCGTTAGAAATGCTTTCAGTCAAAACATGAATTACCAACTCTTCAGCCCACCCCACTTCCTTTGTCCCTGTTTCAGGTTCCAGAATTCTGACTCCAGAAGCCGAGAAGGTTGGCAGTTATGTCTCTGGTGCTGAGGATTTAGTTTGAAGTCTGTAATTTCAGAGTTCTGTTGAAAGGTGCTCTGATTTCGACAAAGGCTTGTGTACAGATTCAGTCATTTTTTCTGAAGATTTACCCTAACATTTGCAAACAGTATTTAAGAAGTGTTCATAACTTCACACACTGTCGCAAAAGAGAACTAAGACTTGTTCATAACTTCACACACTGTTGCAAAAGAGAACTAAGACTTAGCCAATTTATGTATTTCACTTGAGTGAGACATTGGACAGGACTCAGTTTCGTTTAATTGGCTGTAAGTACATTTTCTTTCAGCAGAAGAAAACACACACTAACTCACTCACACAGTCCACACACAGACATACACACAGCACACACACACACACACACACACACACACACACACACACACACATACACACACACACACACAACACACACACACACACACACACACACACACACACACTTTTTCCGTCTAAAAACACTATTTTGTGAAAAGACGCTAAATCAAACAAAACAAAACAAAACACACACACAGACACACACACAGAGTCTACACACAGACACACACACACACACACACACACACACACACACACACACACACACACACACACAGAGTCTACACACACACACACACACACACATACACACACACACACACACACACACACACACACACACACACACACACACACAGAGTCTACACACACACACACACACACACACACACACACACACACACACACACACACACACACACACACACACACACACACACTCTCTCCACACACACACACACACACTCCCCACACACACACACACACTCACACACACACACACACTCACACCACACACACACACACACACACACACACACACACACACACACACACACCAAAGACAGCCCTACGGAGGGCGTACTGTCTTTGCTCAGACTCACAAGAAAGTAGGGATGTTATGATACCAGCAGTTTATAACTTCATATGATTTTCTTTCATTTCATAACACACAATAAATGCTAAATGTATACAAATGCTTATAAATTTGATGCCAGTTCCTTTTGAAGGGATAACCAGATTGTTGGAATTTGAAAATCAGCTCCAAGAATTTGGCAGTTTGAGTTTATTCATAAATATATTTTCAGCGGCCCTTCATGCAAGTACTTCAGCTTTCCCAAACATGAATTAAGAAATGTTGCTCTTTCTTTGCAAATCATACTTTGAAGATAAACAAGCAAGCACCAAGATTTGCATAAATTAGAAGTCTGAATGACCGGTCTGAAACCGCCACTGTGTTCACGACTTCACGCTGTCACACAAAGCATTCCTAAGTGTAGATATTGCATAACAAGATTTTAGATTAAACTCTTTTTGCTGTGGCAAAGGTTTGTCTAGTGCACATAGATATCAAACTAATGCCACCAGAAAAAGGAAGAAACTGGGAGTTTGTGATTTTATTCAAAACTTCTCAAGAGTGTGAAGTCATTTCGACTCTCTTGATGAATTCTCTTACCTCTTCCCTGCCCAGATTGACTGAAAGGTGGTTTATGACAACACATAGGTGGTTTATGACAACACATCTGTGTCATCTCTCTTGATGAATTCTCTTATCTCTTCCCTGCCCAGATTGACTGAAAGGTGGTTTATGACAACACATAGATGTCATCTCTCTTGATGAATTCTCTTATCTCTTCCCTGCCCAGATTGACTGAAAGGTGGTGTATGACAACACATCTGTGTCATCTCTCTTGATGAATTCTCTTATCTCTTCCCTGCCCAGATTGACTGAAAGGTGGTGTATGATAACACATCTGTGTCATCTCTCTTGATGAATTCTCTTATCTCTTCCCTGCCCAGATTGACTGAAAGGTGATGTATGGCAAACACATCTGTGTCATCTCTCTTGATGAATTCTCTTATCTCTTCCCTGCCCAGATTGACTGAAAGGTGGTGTTATGATAACACATCTGTGTCATCTCTCTTGATGAATTCTCTTATCTCTTCCCTGCCCAGATTGACTGAAAGGTGGTTTATGGACAACACATCTGTGTCATCTCTCTTGATGAATTCTCTTACCTCTTCTCTGCCCAGATTGACTGAAAGGTGGTGTATGGCAACACATCTGTGTCATCTCTCTGATGAATTCTCTTACCTCTTCTCTGCCCAGATTGACTGAAAGGTGATGTATGGCAACACATCTGTGTCATCTCTTTTAGATGAATCTCTTATCTCTTCTCTGCCCAGATTGACTGAAAGGTGATGTATGGCAACACATCTGTGTCATCTGTCTTGATGAACTCTCTTATCTCTTCCCTGCCCAGATTGACTGAAAGGTGGTGTATGACAACACATAGATGTCATCTGTCTTGATGAATTCTTTTACCTCTTCCCTGCCCAGATTGACAGAAAGGTGGTGTATGACAGCACATAGATTAATCCACCTGGAGAAGGAAGAAGCTGGGAGTTTGTGATTTTGTTCAGAACTTGTCAAGAGTGCGAGGTCGTTCCACCTCATTTGGGGAATTCTCTTACCCCCTCCCTCCCCATACTGTGAAAGGTGATAAACACATCTTCATTATGAGGGATGGGAAGCTGTGTGGTGTGATCCGTTTTCTGTTGTGAAGCAGGTGTCGATTTTTTTTTTCCTTTCTGAGCTCATCACATCATAGTGTGCAGCATGCATAAGAGGTGAAATTATCAATACGACATCTTTTTTTTCTAGATTGTATTGTTTGTAAACAGTTGCAGGTTGATTGGTAAAATTGCTGAGCTGGCTGATTTACAAAGGAAGCAAAAAAAAAGCAAATCAGACATCTGAATTAACAATCAGTTCATCTTTTGTCATGAATGTTTTTTTTTTCTTTCTAAAATTGTGAAATGCTGATAAGATGTAATGAATACACTAGAAATTTTGTCAAGACCACCCCAAATTTTGGTTTGAAAATATTTGTTAATAACAAAAAAGTGAAGCCTGAAACATGCAGATTTGAATTGTGAGAGTGTGTCTGTGTAGGTAACTAAACTTTCACAAAAAGTGTCATGCAGATCCGTAAAAAGAATTCACATTCTCTAGATATTCTGAAATCCAACACTTCATGCGTTCTTCTACTGCCCTACTCTTTAATTGTCGGAAATGGTAAAAGTATACAACTAAACTGCTTAAAACTGCTTAAAGTTATGTTTTCCTTTTCAGTCTTTGTAGTTGATACCTGTTTGGTATTTTTTGGTTAATTTAGTGTTGAATGTGATAAATATGAAATTCACATAAAAAGTTAACTGCATACATTGGATATATATGGGTTAAGTATCTGTGTGTCGGTGACAGTTTTCACAATAATATTAGTAATGCTTGTGTATGTTGAAGATGGATAATGTGTACTATATGGATTAGAATTTGAAGCATTTCTGATGGGTTTTTTTCCTCCTCAAGGAATTAAAACAATGACCAGACTTGATTGGAACTAGCATCACTTTATTATAAATTATTAGACTTTTTAAAGACAGCAAGTGATTTTCTCACCACCTCAGTCAGGCAAGTAAACTTAATTTATTTCCACAGTGAATCTGGGCATTTCATGAATTTCAGCCTTCAGCTGCCGTCATGAGCATCATCAGAATGAAGCTAGCGCTCGCATTTCAGCTGTGGACACTGTTTTGTGCTCTGTGTCTTACGCATGTTTGTATATACAACAAACAAGCAAAAACCTCACCAGCGATGAACCTTTTAGTTGTCTGTCAGCCTGTCTCTTTCTTTTGTCTTCTTCTTCTTCTGCATACGCAGGCTGATACTCCTGCGGACACTCCTTATATGGACAGGCAAGTCTTAATCCCATCTGGCCAACAAAGGGAGTGGATCTAGTTGCAAAGCGAGAGGACTTCAGGCGGAAATCTAAACAAATCTTAAATGAATGTTAGCGAACCGCCCAGAGAACGGTTCTCTGGGCAGTTCGCTAACATTTATTTAAAAAGGGAGTGGAGTGGAGTTTTGTGTGCATAACTGTTATTTTTTTTTATCACGCCATTAACATACTCCATCTTTGAGGAAGGTGCATGCTATGTGTAACGTGTCATCCATACCAACGGCCAAACTGGCCAAGTTCTCTTCCGAAAGTTGGTGATGGGATTTTACGTGTGTGCAAGATGTTATGCGTGGGCTCACACACGGAACCACGGTTTAGAGTCTCATTCGAAGGACTGTATGGGAAATGGAGTCAGAACCAATGTTAACTCCGAGGGAAAAATCCCCCTGTACCGAAACGGTCTGGCAGAGATTCGAACCCGCAACCCTTGGAATACGAGTCTGGCGCTCTACCAACTGAGCTATTCCGGCCCCGTTTCTTTAGTCTCTTTCTGTTTCTCTGCGTCTCTACCTCCCTTCGCTGGCCTCGTTGGGAGTCCCTTGGATGGTGATTCACCTGGTGGTGAGAATACCACGGAATCATAGGTGGAGCTTTGATAGATAGGGTGGGTGGACCGCCACGGTCACAAATGAAAGTACGAGCCAGGAGACAAAACGTCGACGCTAGACTCAGTAGACAGGCTTAAATCAAAATCAATGAATTGAAAAAGAAAAATTTGTATTTTACTGTGTGTGGTCCTGTTCCAAAGACGGAATGTGATGGTTCTCATGAGGAGCCAGTGAAGGGTTTACACTTTTATCGCCCTCCCTTTCATCCCATCTTTTCCCTCTTTGTTCCCATCCCCCATGTCATCCCACCCGTGCCCACTCACCTGTAGACCTGGGCCAGGTCATTGTCAGGGTGGTTGAGGACTTCTTTGCTTGTAGTACTTTCTTTTTTCTCTCTTCAGTACTTGTTTTTGTCATTGTTGTTGTTGTTTTCTTATCCTGCCAGGAAAAGTTCGATAGGTTGGGGGCTGGTTAATGTCAAGTGTTTGTGAGGGACAGCTGGCAGCGCAGTATTCCAACATTCATTTTCATATTCTAACTACGCCTTGGTTTAATTAAGGCTGTGACAGACCAAAAATGGTACGCCCTACGCCATAGTGCGTACTATTTTTGGTCAGACCAACTGACATACTACATAGGCTAGAGTAGTTAAGGCTACATCAAAATGTTGTTATGCTCAACATAGCTATGCTGGCTTTGTCTTCAGTCATGACAAGCTCCTAGCGTAATGCCATCAGAATCCCAAATCCCTCGAAGTCGGAGTGTGGCTGCCCACGTGGCAGGGTAATCAAAAACGGTCCACGCATGTAAGGTTCTCATCCCTAGCTG
>CM065743.1:10907088-10914588 GCA_033310375.1 Conus canariensis
GAGGGACAAACAAATTTTGAAAGAGACATTATGACTAATGCACCGCACAAAAGGGACAAACAAATTTTGAAAGAGACATTATGACTAATGCACCGCACAGAACGGACAAACAAATTTTGAAAGAGACGTTATGACTAATGCACCGCACGAAACGGACAAACACATTTTGAAAGAGACGTTATGACTAATGCACCGCACAAAAGGGACAAACAAATTTTGAAAGAGACATTATGACTAATGCACCGCACGAAACGGACAAACACATTTTGAAAGAGACATTATGACTAATGCATCGCACAAAAGGGACAAACAAATTTTGAAAGAGACATTATGACTAATGCATCGCACAAGAGGGACAAACAAATTTTGAAAGAGACTTTATGACTAATGCACCACACAAAAGGGACAAACAAATTTTGAAAGAGACGTTATGACTAATGCACCGCACAAGAGGGACAAACAAATTTTGAAAGAGACTTTATGACTAATGCACCACACAAAAGGGACAAACAAATTTTGAAAGAGACGTTATGACTAATGCACCGCACAAAAGGGACAAACAAATTTTGAAAGAGACATTATGACTAATGCACCGCATGAAATGGACAAACAAATTTTGAAAGAGACGTTATGACTAATGCACCGCATGAAATGGACAAACAAATTTTGAAAGAGACTTTATGACTAATGCACCGCACAAAAGGGACAAACAAATTTTGAAAGAGACATTATGACTAATGCACCGCATGAAACGGACAAACAAATTTTGAAAGAGACGTTATGACTAATGCACCGCACGAAACGGACAAACACATTTTGAAAGAGACGTTATGACTAATGCACCGCACAAGAGGGACAAACAAATTTTGAAAGAGACGTTATGACTAATGCACCGCACAAAAGGGACAAACAAATTTTGAAAGAGACATTATGACTAATGCACCGCATGAAACGGACAAACACATTTTGAAAGAGACTTTATGACTAATGCACCGCACAAAAGGGACAAACAAATTTTGAAAGAGACATTATGACTAATGCACCGCACAAGAGGGACAAACAAATTTTGAAAGAGACATTATGACTAATGCACCGCACAGAAGGGACAGACAAATTTTGAAAGAGACTTTATGACTAATGCACCGCACAAAAGGGACAAACAAATTTTGAAAGAGATGTTATGACTAATGCACCGCACGGAACGGACAAACAAATTTTGAAAGAGACATTATGACTAATGCACCGCACGAAACGGACAAACACATTTTGAAAGAGACATTATGACTAATGCACCGCACAAGAGGGACAAACAAATTTTGAAAGAGTCATTATGACTAATGCATCGCACAAGAGGGACAAACAAATTTTGAAAGAGACATTATGACTAATGCACCGCACAAGAGGGACAAACAAATTTTGAAAGAGACATTATGACTAATGCACCGCACAAGAGGGACAAACAAATTTTGAAAGAGACATTATGACTAATGCACCGCACAAAAGGGACAAACAAATTTTGAAAGAGATGTTATGACTAATGCACCGCATGAAACGGACAAACAAATTTTGAAAGAGACGTTATGACTAATGCACCGCATGAAACGGACAAACACATTTTGAAAGAGACATTATGACTAATGCACCGCACGAAACGGACAAACACATTTTGAAAGAGACATTATGACTAATGCACCGCACGAAACGGACAAACAAATTTCAAGAGAAAATGTTCCACCTCTTGGGTCTTCTTTAGGCATGATAAACAACGTTCGGGGCAATGAAGATGAAGAACGAACAATCACTTGTCTTCTGAAATCGGGCGCAAGATGGGCGTGGAGTCGTGATTGATGTGAAACTGAAGTAGAAGGTCCAGCCTGCGCTCAATTTGAGAAGATGAGTGATGGTTTGTTCTTTGTTTTCATTGTCGTGAGTGTTGTTTATCTTGCCTGAAGAAGATCGAAGAGGTCGAAGTGCGCCACATTTCATCTTGTCATTGGTTTGTCCCATTCGTCTGGCTGACTAGCCATGATTTCTCTTTGAAAATTAATCTTCTCCTTAGCATCGCACCCACACTGCTCTTTCCACCGCCGTTCTGCACAGACGCTCCCATCTTCATTCTGTCACAGTCTGTCACGACCAGCAGCACACACGTTGTGGCCGTATCTGATCTCCACCGTGGAACCCCTCTGGAGGAGTCGCTGCACTGCTGAAATTTGATCAGCACTCTCAGAATCCCGTCTTTGCCTTTACAGATTCAGTCTTCCGGTTGGAGACTGCAGCACACTCATTGCGACTAGGCTGGAGCCAGTGGAGACTGGAACATCTCACAAATACGTGACTGGGATTGGATTTGAACCGTGAACAAGTGACCAACAGCGCATAGCACCACCACTCCAGGATGTTGCTGCAGTGATGGGTTCTCACTGTTGTGAAGGTGAAGTACACCGTGATAACAGCGATGGAGATGTTTACGTCATTGAACAAAGGGGGCTCACTCAGGACAGAGAACTCTCCTTGGATCCAACGATTTCTGAGAAAACTACTTGAGTTTCAGAGGCAGTGAAAATGATCATCCAAGGGAAAAAAAAAGTACGATGGAAAAAAAGAAATCATGAAACACTTAATCGCTCCTAGTCTCTTTGAGTTTTTCCAGTCCAGGTTTCCATGATCCCACATTCAAGGCATTGCCATTTGCAGCTGGTATGGTACATCGCAGCGCTTCTTCATACATTAATCAGACCAGTTGAGCGGTGGATGGGATATATAGGTGAAACAGATCTGTTCAGCCATTTTTTGTTGTTGTGTATCATGCATTTAGGTTTCATCTTTTGTAGGGAAATACCGTGTGTGTGACGAATGGTAAATTGGGGCAAGATGTTTGAGGAAGGCGCAGTCGTCCACTGTCAGAGATGGGAGTGAACTGAAAAGACTACTAAAGTGAGCAGTTTCGATTAACGGTTTTTGACTTTTTTCGGGAAAGTGAACAAGTTAGGAATGGCACACTGTTACTTACTGGCTTTGTTGGAAAGAGCTGAACCATGCAGATCATGGTTATTTGACAGCGCTCTTCAAACAAGTGCTCCACAAGAAGCATGTTGAAGCTCCAAGGGCACTGGACCGCAAACAGAGCAGACTAGATTTTCCTCGATCGGATTTGTGTTTTAACTACCACCACCATCCCTCCCTCTCTTTTTATTTTTTTGGTTTTGTTTTTTTTGTGACCAAACATACGTGGATTGTGTTTTAATGGTGTGACAGCCCAAATAACTGATACTTAATGTCATCAGCTTGTTTTGTAAACAACAAGAAAGGAGACACACAATGATTTCGACCACAATGAAGGATGTCCTACAATCACAAAGTGGTATGTATGATTGTTAAGACAAGACATCTGACATAAACTTCTTTGCAAGAGCGGACTGTTGCCATTTTGTCTGCCCAGTAAAATGAAGGATTTCATTACGCTGTGGTTTGTGCATCTTCAAGACGACGCAGAAGTGACCAGGATTGACAAAAGCTGTGTAAACCAGTGGTCCTGATTGTGGGTTGGATGGGAAAGGGTTAATGCACCACTTGATTCTCAGATATCAGTCAGACTGCACCATTTCGAAGGCAAGTTCACGGTTCCCGATCTGAAGATGGTGTTGCGTCTGCGGTGCATACTTCTGGCAAGAGGATTGGAACTTGCAGGTGGATAACAAACTATTTGAAATCCGTCCAAACCTGAAAGAATTTTTACCATGTTCTCAAGGTGGCTGTAAAGAAACAGTCTTGTGACGTTTGCATACAGGGCACTCTTTTTACACCCGTTCTTATCTTTCAGAAGGTGAAGAAGCTCAGTGGTGCATTCCATGTCATGTATCACTGACGGTAAAACATGTTCTTTTAGAGTGTTGGGACTGGCATGATGTGAGACATAAACACTTTTTAGCAGACTCCATGGAAACCTTGTTCAGAGGTGTCCCACCCAACGTGATCTTTGAATTTCTCAAAGAGACGAACATTTTTCAACTGATCTAAGATTTTACGGAAGAAAGATTTTTTAACGAAGTTTCCAGTGTGTTTTTAGAAGATGTGTTTTAACCCTTTCACCACCAGACGTTCTATTTTGCATAAATCCCCATCGCCAGCTATTTTTCCAAAAAAGCTCTTATTTTATACCGGCATATGTGAAACGTAGATATCTGGAACTGAATAACCAATTCTCATGCTATTTTTTGTAAAATGGAGGAGATACACTGTACTTTTATTATATCATAACATGTTAGTAATGGTAAGTCAACAACAGTTTCAAATTTTTAGTAATTTCAAGTGCAAAAAAATGCAAAATAAAAAAAAGAATGTTATGTTTCTTCTAAACGTAAAAAATGAAGAAAGAATGCCAACAAACTCTCAACAAGGGAGGAAAAATACTCCACTCACAATTGAAGACCAGAAAGTATGATATTTCCAACAGAAAAGTGGAAGAAACAGCCACAGATACAACTACTCCAATAGCAGGGAACACACACACACACACACACACACCACACACACACACAACACACACACACACACATTCTTATGCCTAACTGGTACACATGTAAGAAAGAAAAAGGGAACACACACACACACACACACACACACACACACACACACACACACACACGTCCCTTTCACTCTCAACAGTAATATTTTTTTATGAACACAAAGTCATTCATGTGCCTGTTGGTCTCTGAACCGTTGAGAGCCGTTCAGCTGATCATAAAACCCACTCAAACATGTCTGTGCTGCTCGCCTCTCACGTGTCAGTCGGCCACGCCCCCTTCAACCTCGACCAGCAAGAGTCGGCCCACAGCGTGTGTGTGAAGTTCGCTGCCTAAAGTTTTAGTTCGCTCCCTCACATTGTTAGTGAACAGTCAGTCAGTGCTGGCTGGCTCAACGCAAAAACACTGGGGCACAGCGGTAGTAAGTGGGCGTCTAGTCTTATCTCTCGTCAGCACGCCTCTCCCAACCATTTGGCCACGTCCAATGCCTCACGTTGCAATAATTCAGTCAAGCCCTCACTATCGTTGTTTCCTTGTAACTATCTGGGTCTTCTTCATCTGTATTAGGAACAACTGACCGTCTATTCAATATTCCCAGCACTTGATCTGTGGTAAATGTATGGCAAGGTTGAGTACGTAAAGTGCTCGGTGGTGACGTCATAGTGAATGGAAAAACAATCGGAATAAAGTCAATAAAACACTGAACTGAAGTGTTCTGACAAAGCAAATGGCTGTGAGCACGGGCCAGACCATCCCCCAACTATGACGTTTATTGCTGGCTTTTTATCTCATGAACTTGGATCGTGAGAGTATCGGGAGTTAGGTCACCCTACTTTGTCGCCAGAGGGCGATGTTGGCGCTCAGCCCTGTCGTCTCCAAAAGGCGACTTTGGCAGTGTAAGGGTTAAAAGGTTGTGTGAATTTTTTTTGTGTGTGTGTGTTAATGACTTGTGAGTTGGCTTCGACGTGGTGACAGTCCTGCTATTATGGCCTTTTGTAGTGGGCTGGGCTATAAGCAATATTATCTTAGGCTACCTTACCATTTTTTCTCCAGGGTATAAACACAAAGCATTGGTGTCAGGCCCTCCCCCCCCCCCCCCCCCCCCCCCCCCAAAAAAAAAAAAAAAAAAAAAGAAGACATTTTTGCTCTTCGTTTGCGGGGGAGTTCCGCATGTCAAGTGACGTAGAAGTTTGTATCGTTACGACAACGAGCCTCACTGTCATTTCAGTCATGGAGGTGGCAGCTGGGGAATACGGAGAAGACAAGGTGCGCCAGCTCATCTCGGCCGTGACGGACGGCAAGTGCGAGCCCTTCCAGCTGGAGTTTGAGCGCCACCACTCTGGAGCCTCCACGCCCAGCGACGACCGTTCCTCCTGCATGGGGGAGGACGACGGCGACGACTCCTGTGTGGAGAAGAAGGACCTGTCGGCCATGGTCAACGGCTGCTGCAACGGCGACCCTTCACGTGAGATCCTGAAGAACGGCACTTGTCTAGGATCGGAGGTAAAGGAGGGTTTGCTGGCTTTTGAGTTTTGTGTGTGTGTGTGTGTGTGCGGCAGCTAGGGAGTGGGGGTGGGGGTGGGTGGAGCTTGGTGGTAGGCTTTTGTGTGTGCGCGCGTAGGAAATGCAATAGAGTTGTGTGTTAAAGAAATGCTATAGAGAAGTGTGTTTGTGAGTATGTAGAAAATTCTGAAGAGAAAGGCTTGCAGGTTGTGTGTGTGTGTGTGTATGCATATGTGCGCATGTACGAAACATGAGATAAGTGATGACAGGTGTGTGTGTGTGTGTGTGTGTGCATATGCATGTGTGCGCATGTACGAAACACGAAATAAGTAATGACAGGTGTGTGTGTGTGTGTGTGTAGAGGAAGACCTTTTCGAGAAATGATGGTGTGTAGTGTGTATCAGAAGAAAAAAAATGGTGTTTGACAACCAATGATGAATTGTGCATGTGTGTTTTAGAGAAAAAAAAAATGCAGAGATATCATATTAGGTTATGCGTGTGTGTGTGTGAGAAAACTTGTAAAGACACAATGATGAATTGTGCATGTGTGTTTTAGAGAGAAAAAAAATGCAGAGATATCATATTAGGTTATGTGTGTGTGTGTGTGAGAAAACTTGTAGAGACGTAATGATAAGTTGTATGTGCGAAGTGGCATTTATCAGGGGGTCGAAGGGAGAGGCAGTTGATATTGGGATTTGTAGACCAGTGGTGGCAGATTTTGTGTGTGTATGTGTGTGTGAGTTTGTGTGGTAAGGAGTGTAATGGTTTGTGCGGTAAGGAGTGTGATAGTTTGTGTGGTAAGGAGTGTGATAGTTTGTGTGGTAAGGAGTGTGATAGTTGGGATGCGAAGATGCGATGGAACAGAAAAAAAAACAACCACCAGTCTGACTCATGCTTCTGATCATTACCTCTGGGATGGGGGGATGGGGGTGGGTTGGGGGGAGGCGATGACTCGTGCTTCCATTCTGGGTCTGTGTAGGTACTCCAGGCAGGAAGGCTCCTCTCCATGGTTTGTGGGGTGTCGATTGAACGATACGCGGTTAGGCAGTGGGGAATGGGTTATGACTGTGGTCATACAAGGTGTGGCGTGTGTGTGTAGACAGGTAGAAGGATATCTTGATGTATATATTGAGAGCGTCTGTTGTCTGTCTCTCTCTCTCTGTGCATCTTGCCAGATGCAGGTGAGGTTAGGTGTTGTGAAGGGTTTTTTTTTTTTTTTTTTTTTTTAAATCCCTCCTCGTCACTCTCTGTTCTGACCTTCCTTTCCTCCTCCTGTTTATCTGAGCTCAGTCACTAGATTTTATATGGAAGCACTGTGTGTCTGTGAATGTGTATATATGTGTTTGCGTGTGTGTAGTGGTGTGTGTGTGTGTAGTGTGTGTGTGGAGTCTTTTTTTCTGTTAATAAAAGTATGTCTGTCTGTGTGTTTGTGTGTGTGTGTGTGTGTGTTTCAGAGCACACCTTCTTTGTA
>CM065743.1:10919588-10964588 GCA_033310375.1 Conus canariensis
GAAGAGATTAAAAAAAAAAATGGTTGATTCCGTTGGAATCACCCAGGGGAAGTAAGTCACATAGGTGTGGCAGAAGTATCCGTGTTTTTGTTGTTGTTGTTGTTTGTTTTGTTTTTTTCCCCCAACCACAAGAGAAGATAGTCAACCGATGGAAAGAAGTATTCTGAATCAGTCATTGAGATTTTTTTCTGTTAAAGTGTTATCTTCTTCTTCAGAGGAAAATGGAAATTGCAGATCGAGCCCCAGACTGCTTTAAATGTGTATAGTTTGAGGCAAAGAAATTCAAAGAAATATGATTAGGTTTGGCAGGCTGGAAGCGGTTTTAGAGGAAGTCGCTTTTGGGGTTGTTGTGCTTTTGTTTTTTAAAGCATGTAGTGTCACTAGTTTTCTTCCTACCATTCGTCTGCACTTGAAATCTCAAACTCAGTCTTGGAGATATGTTACTTTGATACACACCATTGAATCGTTCAGAAGCGGAGTAAATGAAATGGGGTATTAGACAGAGAAAAGAAGTACATGGGTACTTTAGAGCACAGCTCTTTCAGTATTTTGGGCTTCCCGGGAGGTGTAGTAGTTCTAAGTACCCATTTATTTGTTTTCCCAATTAAATCTATAGAATACAGTTTCACTCCGGTTTTTTTTTTACTTGGAAATCTCCAGGAATATTTCTAGATTGTTATTGTCCTGGGAAGTCGGTCTGAACCCCGTAGGAATCATTTGAAATGAAAATTTGGTGTTAAAAAGGATCCAGTCTTTATCGAAGGTAAATGTGGTGTCTAGAAAAACGACTTTGAAAAGAGGGACTCTTTATTGAGAAAGCCGTCACTGAGAGGTGTTTTGGTGTGTGTGTGTGTGTGTGCGTGTGTGTGTGTGTGTGTGTGTGTGTGTGTGTGTGTGTGTGTGTGTGTGTGTGCATACTGTGTATGTGTGTATACTGTGTGTGTGTGTGTATATACTGTGTATGTGCATACTGTGTGTGTGTGTATACTGTGTGTGTGTGTGCGTGTGTGTATACTGTGTGCGTGCATGTGTGTGTGTGTGTGTGTGTGCATGCGTGCGCGCGCGCGTGCGTGCGTGTGTGGGCACTGATGTATATGTATGTGTGTGTGCGCGCATGTGTGCGCACTGATGTGTACGAGTGTGTATGTGTGTGTGTGTACGCCGATTTATATGTGTGTGTGCGTGTGTGTATGTGCGCATGGGAGGGAAGCGCTCACTAAGCTTCAGTTTGTGAGGGCGGGGTACTGGACATGCCTGATAGTTTTCTCCTGTTTCCTGCGTGCCATTGTGCCCTCTCATGCTCTCACACTGCTCTGCGCTCTTCTGTGTTGTTGTTCAGCAGTCGGACTCCTCTGAGGTTGGTACTCTGTGCGTCGCTCAGCGTTTTGGTGTGCAGTGCTCGTTGCATGCTCACTGTCCCCTCTGTGTGTGTGTGTGTGTTGTGTCTCTCTCTTTCATCTGCCCTGGTGTGACAGTATGCCTGCACAGTGCTGTGACGTGCTGTGTGCTTGCATGTGGCTTTGTGAGGCATCGGTCGCTTGGTTTTCGAATGTGATGGGTGTAGAGCAGTTGTAGAAGTATGGGTTTTTTTTGTGTGTGGTTTTTTTTTTTAAGTGGTGTGTGTGTGTGTGTGTGTGTGTGTGTGTGTGGTCGTGCGTGTGTGTTGAACTGGGTATGAGAGAGAGAGAATTGTGTTGTGTGTGTATGTGTGTGTGTGTGTGCTTGCTTTGTGTGTGGTGTGTGTGTGTGTGTGTGTGTACTGCTTTTTCGGTTTGTTTCAGTTTCTTACACTGATATTTTATTCATAAATGTCTTTGATTTTGGTGATTGGTATGCGAGTGCGTGTACGTGTCTGATGGGTCTTTTTTTTTACTTGTTTCTGATACCGATATTTTACCTAGATGAGTTTTTAATTTTTGTTATGTATGCTGCAAGTGTGGTGTGTGGTGTGTGTGTGCGCGCATTCCTGTGTGTGTATGAATGATTGCAGCTTTTTTTTTTGGTGTGCTCAGTTTGCCATGCTAGAATACATTTAATTTAGAAGTGTTTTTAATTTTTGTTGCTTTTTTTTGTTTTGTTTGGAGTTCATTATTTTGCTAAGAGGCTAATTTAGAATAACAAAAGTTATGCATTATACTTAAGCGAATTAATTAATTGAATACCTGCATGTATGTTGTGTAAACAGCTTAACAAAAAAGCTTACTATACTGTGGTTCTCTCTGTTTTGTTTGGTTTTAATGGAGCATTGTTTTCCAAATTAATGTTTGTTTGCTTGTTTTAGTTCACTTACATTTGTTTTGTGTAGGTAGATGCTTGTGCTTGTATTGATCAGTATCATGAAGGACAGATCAATCATTGATGAGGGATCAGCTGAATGAACAAGAAAAGTGAGCCAAGCTTTTGATCTTGGTGTTCATGGCCGTATGTAGTAGCTCAGTGGCTGGTCACAGGTCAGGTTGACATACGTTTTTTTTTTTTACATCGTGACTTTAAAAATATCTTGTGTGAATATGCTTGGAGCTTCAGTCAAACCTTTTGAAATTGAAAAACACGTCACTCATGTCCGCCCTTTTAAAAATAGTGCTGTGTGCATAACCACAGCAGATTGACGTTAGCAGCGTGAGCTTGCAGATTATTGACAGGGTTCGCTGTATGCATAACCACAGCAGATTGACGTTAGCAGTGTGAGCCTGCAGATTATTGACAGGGTTCGCTGTATGCATAACCACAGCAGACTGACGTTGGCGGCGTGAGTCTGCAGATTATTGACAGGGTTCGCTGTATGCATAACCACAGCAGACTGACGTTAGCAGCGTGAGCCTGCAGATTATTCACAGGGCTTTCCTGGTTAGTATGAAATTGAGACTATCTTTTATTTCTCACCAGCCACAGACAAACACATTAGCCCCCCCTGTGCCATGCATCTCGCACGAGGCAAACAAGAAGACGAAGTGCAAGAGCCAAGCGATGCAGCAAGTGTGCGAAGGCAAAATGTCAGAGTGAGATAAAATGGCTGAAATGCAAATCAAAAGATTCGGACACTCAGTGATGATCGTGAAGAATTCCGGTCTGGGGGTCACGTCCTTAACGCCATCTTCAATGCAAGTCAGAAGATTCGGACGCTTGGTGATGACTCTGTAGAATTCTGTTCTAGGGGTCATTTTCTTTGCGTCATCTCTGATGTCCTCATCCTCATTGATCGTCATTAAAAAAAAAAAGAAAAGAAAATCAGATTTTGTTGCCTTTCATGCCGTGCTCTGGTGATATCCCCGGGTCAGATGTGCCACTCACAGTGAAACATTATTTTAGAGTGTTAGGACTTGCATGATGTGAGACATAAACATTTTACAACAGATTCCATGAAAACCTTGTTCAGAGGTGTTCCACCTGATGTGATCTTTGAGTTTTTGAAAAAGATTAACATTTTTCATCTGATCTGAGATTTTACAGTGGAAAGATCTTTAACAACATTTCGGGTGTGTTTTTAGAAGATGTATTTCAAAGGGTTGGTGAATGAATGACTTGTGAATTGATTTTAACGTGGTGACAGCCCTGATATGGCCCTTTGCGGTCAACTGGGCTATAAGCAGCATTACCTTACCTAACTAACAAAACCTAATGATTTTTCTTCGTTTGTTCTGTTTTGCTGCACTCACATCTATTTTGATGGAGGACAAGATGTACCAATCATTTCCAGATTGATTCAAGTTTAATTTTTGCTCTGCTTTTTGCAGTTTAACTCTTTGTACACATTAATGACAGTGATTCCTGTTAGCGACATCACAATCAAACTACATTTCAGATCGAAAATATGCACAAGGTTTATGGTTAAACAAAACATCTATTGAAGCAGACAGGATATTTCAGTATATAATTGAATTATCTGCCTAGCGAGCTAGCTAATTGTGTGTTTGTCTGTCTGTCTGGATGTCCATGCATCGAAATGTCTGTATATTTAATATTGTTTTTTGTTTTTTTCATCATTATAAAGATATTGTTTTTAGGGATATTGTCTGTTTTGCTGAATATTTGTTTGTTCCAAGAAAGGGAATGTGGAATAGTTCATTTTCACATATCCTTGGGTCGATTTCCTCTTATTCTTTGTGGGAAGCAAATGTGTATGAATGCAAAATATTTTTGTTTGAAGTATGTCACTTGAAACAGACACATGTGAAGGAAGCATGTTAATCGACATTCGTGGTAGTGTAGAAGACAGTATGCATTGATTCCAGTAGTCACCCGTATATGCTTGCGATCTTGCAGTGTGATTGTGTTAACATTGCAAAATGTATGCCAGCACAAGAGCAGTGCATTTGTTATCATTTCTATGAATGTTCATTTTTGTATGTGGATGAACACAGGCTCTTTAGTCCTTCATTAAGTGATCATATGTGCATGTGTTTGTGTAAGTGGGTTGTTTTTTTTCACATGTACTTCAGCTGTTGATGTTGTGTCAATGTGAGGCAGGTGTGGGTGTGCATGCATTTATAGAATAGTGGCTGTGTACACTTTAGACTACCAGAGCATTATGCTGTTAACTTTTCTAGCCTCTTTCTGGTGACATGTTAACCTCTGAACTACCGTCGCACTGTTATCCAATTAACCCCATGGCCGTTGTCCAACCAGACTGTGCCCTTACGAGATTTCAGAAGTAAGGCATGGCTTTTGGTTCAAAGGTCAAAGGTTCTTGGCCTTTCACGGTCAAAATATGATAGGTTTGTAACCCCTTTTGCTCCTGTTTTTCATTCTGGCCTTGTTCTGTTCCTTTTGGTTTCGCACCTTTATTTTAATGACATCATTTTTAATGATTTAATTTGCTGCTTTGTAAATTGAGGGTGGCAAACGAAAGGGTGACACCTGATGGGCTGGGGCTGCCTCGTTTTATGTTTTAAGGATGTTGGTGGTTTAGCCGTCCTGTTATGAATGGTGTAACATAGTGGAGATAGCCTCGTTTTAAGGATGTTAGTGGTCTAGCCGTCATGTTATGAATGGTGTAACATAGTGGAGATAGCCTCGTTTTATCTGTTTTAAGGATGTTGGTGGTTTAGCCGTCATGTTATGAATGGTGTAACATAGTGGAGATAGCCTCGTTTTATCTGTTTTAAGGATGTTTGTGGTTTAGCCATCATGTTATGAATGGTGTAACATAGTGGAGATAGCCTCGTTTTAAGGATGTTTGTGGTTTAGCCGTCATGTTATGACTGGTGTACATAGTGGAGATAGCCTCGTTTTAAGGATGTTGGTGGTCTAGCCGTCATGTTATGAATGGTGTAACATAGTGGAGATAGCCTCGTTTTATCTGTTTAAGGATGTTGGTGGTTTAGCCGTCCTGTTATGAACGGTGTAACATAGTGGAGATAGCCTTGTTTTATCTGTTTTAAGGATGTTGGTGGTTTAGCCGTCATGTTATGAATGGTGTAACATAGTGGAGATAGCCTCGTTTGTCTGTTTTAAGGTTGTTGGTGGTCTAGCCGTCATGTTATGAATGGTGTAACATAGTGGAGATAGCCTCGTTTTATCTGTTTTAAGGATGTTGGTGGTTTAGCCGTCCTGTTATGAATGGTGTAACATAGTGGAGATAGCCTCGTTTTAAGGATGTTAGTGGTCTAGCCGTCATGTTATGAATGGTGTAACATAGTGGAGATAGCCTCGTTTTATCTGTTTTAAGGATGTTGGTGGTTTAGCCGTCATGTTATGAATGGTGTAACATAGTGGAGATAGCCTCGTTTTATCTGTTTTAAGGATGTTTGTGGTTTAGCCATCATGTTATGAATGGTGTAACATAGTGGAGATAGCCTCGTTTTAAGGATGTTTGTGGTTTAGCCGTCATGTTATGACTGGTGTACATAGTGGAGATAGCCTCGTTTTAAGGATGTTGGTGGTCTAGCCGTCATGTTATGAATGGTGTAACATAGTGGAGATAGCCTCGTTTTATCTGTTTAAGGATGTTGGTGGTTTAGCCGTCCTGTTATGAACGGTGTAACATAGTGGAGATAGCCTTGTTTTATCTGTTTTAAGGATGTTGGTGGTTTAGCCGTCATGTTATGAATGGTGTAACATAGTGGAGATAGCCTCGTTTATCTGTTTTAAGGTTGTTGGTGGTCTAGCCGTCATGTTATGAATGGTGTAACATAGTGGAGATAGCCTCGTTTTAAGGATGTTAGTGGTCTAGCCGTCATGTTATGAATGGTGTAACATAGTGGAGATAGCCTCGTTTTATCTGTTTTAAGGATGTTGGTGGTTTAGCCGTCATGTTATGAATGGTGTAACATAGTGGAGATAGCCTCGTTTTAAGGATGTTAGTGGTCTAGCCGTCATGTTATGAATGGTGTAACATAGTGGAGATAGCCTCGTTTTATCTGTTTTAAGGATGTTGGTGGTTTAGCCGTCATGTTATGAATGGTGTAACATAGTGGAGATAGCCTCGTTTTATCTGTTTTTAAGGATGTTTGTGGTTTAGCCATCATGTTATGAATGGTGTAACATAGTGGAGATAGCCTCGTTTTAAGGATGTTTGTGGTTTAGCCGTCATGTTATGACTGGTGTACATAGTGGAGATAGCCTCGTTTTAAGGATGTTGGTGGTCTAGCCGTCATGTTATGAATGGTGTAACATAGTGGAGATAGCCTCGTTTTATCTGCTTTAAGGATGTTGGTGGTCTAGCCGTCATGTTATGAATAGTGTACATAGTGGAGATAGCCTCGTTTTATCTGTTTTAAGGATGTTAGTGGTTTAGCCATCATGTTATGAATGGTGTAACATAGTGGAGATAGCCTCGTTTTATCTGTTTTAAGGATGTTGGTGGTCTAGCCGTCATGTTATGAATAGTGTACATAGTGGAGATAGCCTCGTTTTAAGGATGTTGGTGGTTTAGCCGTCATGTTGTGAATGGTGTAACATAGTGGAGATAGCCTCGTTTTATCTGTTTTAAGGATGTTAGTGGTTTAGCCGTCCTGTTATGAATGGTGTAACATAGTGGAGATAGCCTCGTTTTAAGGATGTTGGTGGTCTAGCCGTCATGTTATGAATAGTGTAACATAGTGGAGATAGCCTTGTTTTATCTGTTTTAAGGATGTTGGTGGTTTAGCCGTCCTGTTATGAACGGTGTAACATAGTGGAGATAGCCTTGTTTTATCTGTTTTAAGGATGTTGGTGGTTTAGCCGCCATGTTGTGAATAGTGTACATAGTGGAGATAGCCTCGTTTTAAGGATGTTAGTGGTTTAGCCATCATGTTATGAATGGTGTAACATAGTGGAGATAGCCTCGTTTTATCTGTTTTAAGGATGTTGGTGGTTTAGCCATCATGTTATGAATGGTGTAACATAGTGGAGATAGCTTCGTTTTATGTTTTAAGGATGTTGGTGGTTTAGCCATCATGTTATGAATGGTGTAACATAGTGGAGATAGCCTCGTTTTATGTTTTAAGGATGTTGGTGGTTTAGCCATCATGATATGAATAGTGTACATAGTGGAGATAGCCTCGTTTTAAGGATGTTGGTGGTTTAGCCGTCCTGTTATGAACGGTGTAACATAGTGGAGATAGCCTCGTTTTAAGGATGTTGGTGGTTTAGCCGTCCTGTTATGAACGGTGTAACATAATGGAGATAGCCTCGTTTTAAGGATGTTGGTGGTTTAGCCGTCATGTTATGAACGGTGTAACATAATGGAGATAGCCTCGTTTTAAGGATGTTGGTGGTTTAGCCGTCATGTTATGAACGGTGTAACATAATGGAGATAGCCTCGTTTTAAGGATGTTGGTGGTTTAGCCGTCCTGTTATGAACGGTGTAACATAATGGAGATAGCCTCGTTTTAAGGATGTTGGTGGTCTAGCCGTCCTGTTATGAACGGTGTAACATAGTGGAGATAGCCTCGTTTTAAGGATGTTGGTGGTCTAGCCGTCATGTTATGAATGGTGTAACATAGTGGAGATAGCCTCGTTTTAAGGATGTTGGTGGTCTAGCCGTCATGTTATGAATGGTGTAACATAGTGGAGATAGCCTCGTTTTAAGGATGTTAGTGGTTTAGCCGTCCTGTTATGAATGGTGTACATAGTGGAGATAGCCTCTTTTGGGGTTTGCTTCCTTTTCAGAACGGGACTTTGTTCTCCATGGTGTGGCGACAGCCCTGAAACTTGACCGGGCTGTGTGTGGTCGGCTGGGTTATGACACAGCTCAAACTGAATCAGAAACTGAAAGCGTTTTACCCGGATTCATTCGTGCTAATGCGGAAGAAGTGTAAATTCCTGTTGTGTGTAAATTGCTAGTCAGTAAAGGACCAGTAGTTCTGGACCTGGATTTGATTCTAAGGACAATACAAAAGTAGCATCTGAATGACCTCCCTTGTGTGCCCCATTAAGTACTCATCCTTGCCGGCAGTCATCTTATTTTTGCTTGCTATATGAACAAGACGGGTTCATTTTTCTACACTTAGTACGTGGGGTTTGCTTAGTGTGGTTTAAGGCATCAGACTCGTGTCCCATGGTCAAGGGGTTCGGTTCCCGCACAGAACAAGGCGCTTGGAGGAGATCGTTTCGTTGGGAGTTGACAGTTGTGCAGACTCACTCGCCTCCTTTGAACAGAGGTCTCGAGCATGGAAACAGGCGAGAGAGAAAAAAATCCTGCATGCACGGGAAAATTCCGTTCCCTCTTTTGGAAAAGAAGACCAGCATGTGCAGGTGGAAATGGGTGATTCGAACATAAACAGGTGCTCACTAGTGTGACAGTCTTCAATGTTATGAAATGGGCTGAGCTAACAGGTAGTAGAAAAGGTAGTACGTCGCAGTAGAAGTGTTTGTGGACTGTTTATTTTTTTAATCTTTCAGGTGTTTGTAATACTGATTCGTGCTCCCTGTCGGTGGGTGAATGCGTTGGAGTCTCAGGCAGTTTGGTTGCTGGTGTTAGGATTTGTAGGCAGGGAGTCTCAGGCAGTTTGGTTGCTGGTGTTAGGATTTGTAGGCAGGGAGTCTCAGGCAGTTTGGTTGCTGGTGTTAGGATTTGTAGGCAGGAGTCTCAGGCAGTTTGGTTGCTGGTGTTAGGATTTGTAGGCAGGAGTCTCAGGCAGTTTGGTTGCTGGTGTTAGGATTTGTAGGCAGGGCTCTTAAGGTGTTGCCCCTCAAAAGTACTCCGTTTTTTTTGTATGAGGGCCTTTCTACTGTGTAGTTGTCTGTTTTTGCTGGACCTAGTTTTTAACTGATGATTTAGGACACAGTCAAGTTGTGTGTGTGTGTGTTTGTGTGTGTGTGTGTGTTGTGGGTGTGGGTGTTTGTATGTACGATGGTTAACTATACTAATCAATATGTGTATGTGTGTGTGTGTCTGTGTGCCTTGTAATGGACTGTCTACTAGTCTAGGGTAAGAATAAGAGAAAACAGAGAAAACTGACCCACAATAAGAGTAAACAGATTTAGAGTCAGAAAATAAATGATGACGAAAAAGCGAAAACAGACGAATTAGTGGAAAATGAAGGACGAGTGAAAATGAGTTAGGAATAACCGATAAAATGAAAAAAAGCAATCAAATACAGACCGAGAGTAAATGAGAATTTACCAGCATAAGTGAAAATGGACAGAGAAAGTTTGGGAAAAAAGAAAATAGAAAACTGACCAAGAATAGGAAGCTGACTGAGAATGAATGAAAAGAAGTCAGAGGACGCTGACCAAGAATCGAACAAAAATTCTGTTGTTTCCCCACTTCTCTTCTTTTTCTGCCACCCCCCTCCCTCCGTCAACCTCCCTCCCACCCCACTTTCCCACCATCCCCTCTCCACCCCCACCCCACCCCCTTCTTTCTGCCCTCTCTGCCTTTCCAAAAGGCGTACGGACACAAATTTGAAATCACTCAACTGGCTTTTTAAGTGGGTTAATCTTCATTGAGTGCGCATGGACTCTTCGTTTTCTGCTCTGTGACATCATGGGTGGCTCGTAAAGTCCAAGCACTGGGTGCACGTGTACCTGGCTGGTGTGTGTCGAACTTACGCACTCAGTGTGCATGTGCGGTGGCACCACGGTTGACCTGCCCGTTTTGCCTGTTTGATGTGTTTGCATCCTGTGTCACAACTATGTTTTGAGTATGCTGTGTATCCAAAATGGTGGTGGACCTGGCATGGTCGTCTTTGTCAACTGATGGAAGGGGGGGGGGGGGGGGGTAAGTATCTTCTTCACCTTTCCCAAGCTGAGTTCCATAGCACGTTTCGGAGGCATTCGCCACTTCCTGTTGATCCGATTGGCTCTCTGGCTATGTGACCTGTTCATGGGTTGGCTGTTGGCTGTGCGTTGCAGCTGATAGTGTCAAATTTGTCAAGTTTGTGCACACACACACGTGACCATAACCAGCCGGCGTTAGTGCTTACCCGAAAGAGCGGCTCAGCAAGTTGAACAAATATCTTGCGGCGCACACTGACTCCGGTACCAGGAAGTGGTTAGTGACCTCTGTGAGCAAATGGGACTAAAAAAAAAAAAAGTGGTGTTGGTGCTGTGTTCAGCTCCGTGTTGCTGTGAATCCACCATTCTGATGGCACCTGCGATACAAAAAAAAAAGTCGGTGCGATTGTGTCGCAGGTTAATTCAACCCTTTTTGCAGCGCTAAGAAATGCATGACTGTGCTAGTTAGTTTGGTGGTGGATATCCCGACGGGGGCCTGAATTCCAGGTCTGTTGGAGCGTGCGTTTGTACGACTGGTGCTGAACGTAGAGGGTTCGTCAGTGGGCCAACAAGGAAGAGAGGGCACGGAAGTATAGTTGAGGATGTGGCTCAGATTGATGAGGTAACACTGCCGGGCCCAGGGTTAGGCAGGACCCGTGTGGGAAAACCAGAGGTGGAGGGCAGTCCACGGTTCCTGTCCACATGTTAATTGGATCTCCGGTATGTTGCTAGTGTGAGAGAAAGAAGGTTCTTTGGTACAGTGTCAAGTTCATGTTGTCAAAGGGAGAGAATCCGTCCTCTAGCACCAGTGACTCTTCACGATGTAACTCATGCCAGTGTGAGAGAAGGACCCTCGTCAGTGAAGTGTGAAATTAAAATGGTAATGTTAGAGAAAGAGCCCTGTGGCATGAATGGCTCCCCACAATATTACTGTTGGAAAAAGGCAGTCATCTAGCGTATGGATTTTCAGACAAAGGCAGTCATCTAGCGTATGGATTTTCAGACAAAGGCAGTCATCTAGCGTATGGATTTTCAGAAAAAGGAAGTCATCTAGCGCATGGATCTTCAGAAAAAGGCAGTCATCCAGCGCATGGATCTTCAGAAAAAGGTGGTCAACTAGCACATGGATCTTCAGAAAAAGGCAGACAACTAGCACATGGATCTTCAGAAAAAGGCAGTCAACTAGCACATGGATCTTCAGAAAAAGGCAGTCAACTAGCACATGGATCTTCAGAAAAAGGCAGTCAACTAGCACATGGATCTTCAGAAAAAGGCAGTCAACTAGCACATGGATCTTCAGAAAGAGACAGTCATCTGGTGTGTGGATCTCCTTTAATGTTGTTTGAGAAAGTCTGTGCTCTGGAAACAAGCCAGTTGAAATGTTGTTATCAAAGAAAGCTTCCAGGCTTAAATGGATCCCCTTGATGGGATGAGAGAAAGGCAGTCGTATGGGACACATTATGCGATGGTGGATAGCTAAGGAACAGTAGGACTAGATGGTATTGGAGAATTATGTTGGGGGATAGCTTGAAGGCCCAGAGTGGAATGGTGGGTAAGGAGGGGGGGGGGGGGGGGGGGGGGGGGCGAGCAGTAACACCAGATGATAGAGCAAACGTCTACAATGGGGGAAGATCGGAAGGCCCAGAGTGGAATGGTGGGTAAGGAGGGGGGGGGTGGGGGGGGGGGGCGAGCAGTAACACCAGATGATAGAGCAAACGTCTACAATGGGGGAAGATCGGAAGGCCCAGAGTGGAATGGTGGGTAAGGAGGGGGGTGGGGGGGGGGGGGGGGGGGGGGGCGAGCAGTAACACCAGATGATAGAGCAAACTTCTACAATGGGGGAAGATCGGAAGGCCCAGAGTGGAATGGTGGGTAAGGAGGGGGGGGGGGGGGGGGGGGGGGGCGAGCAGTAACACCAGATGATAGAGCAAACTTCTACAATGGGGGAAGATCGGAAGGCCCAGAGTGGAATGGTGGGTAAGGAGGGGGGGGGGGGGGGGGGGGGGGCGAGCAGTAACACCAGATGATAGAGCAAACTTCTACAATGGGGGAAGATCGGAAGGCCCAGAGTGGAATGGTGGGTAAGGAGGGGGGGGGTGGGGGGGTGGGGGGGCGAGCAGTAACACCAGATGATAGAGCAAACGTCTACAATGGGGGAAGATCGGAAGGCCCAGAGTGGAATGGTGGGTAAGGAGGGGGGGGGTGGGGGGGGGGGGGGGGGCGAGCAGTAACACCAGATGATAGAGCAAATTCTACAATGGGGGAAGATCGGAAGGCCCAGAGTGGAATGGTGGGTAAGGAGGGGGGGGGTGGGGGGGGGGGGGGGCGAGCAGTAACACCAGATGATAGAGCAAACTTCTACAATGGGGGAAGATCGGAAGGCCCAGAGTGGAATGGTGGGTAAGGAGGGGGGGGGGTGGGGGGGGGGGGGCGAGCAGTAACACCAGATGATAGAGCAACTTCTACAATGGGGGAAGATCGGAAGGCCCAGAGTGGAATGGTGGGTAAGGAGGGGGGGGTGGGGGGGGGGCGAGCAGTAACACCAGTGATAGAGCAGTTCTACAATGGGGGAAGATGGAAGGCCCAGAGTGGAATGGTGGGTAAGGAGGGGGGGGGGTGGGGGGGGGGGGGGCGAGCAGTAACACCAGATGATAGAGCAACTCTACAATGGGGGAAGATCGGAAGGCCCAGAGTGGAATGGTGGGTAAGGAGGGGGGGGGGGGGGGGGGGGGGGGCGAGCAGTAACACCAGATGATAGAGCAACTTCTACAATGGGGGAAGATCGGAAGGCCCAGAGTGGAATGGTGGGTAAGGAGGGGGGGGGGTGGGGGGGGGGGGCGAGCAGTAACACCAGATGATAGAGCAGACTTCTACAATGGGGGAAGATCGGAAGGCCCAGAGTGGAATGGTGGGTAAGGAGGGGGGGGTGGGGGGGGGGGGCAGCTAACACCAGTGATAGCGATTTACAGGGGAATCGAAGGCCGAGGGAATGGGGTAAGGGGGGTGGGGGGGGGGGGCGACAGTAACACAGAGTAGAGCAAACTTACAATGGGGAAGTCGGAAGGCCCGAGTGGATGGGGTAAGGAGGGGGGGGGGGGGGGGCGAGAGTAACACATATAAGCAACTCTACAATGGGGGAAGATGAAGGCCCAGGTGGAATGGTGGAAGGAGGGGGGGTGGGGGGGGCGAGCAGTAACACAATGATAGAGCAGACTTACAATGGGGATCGAAGGCCAGGTGGTGGTGGGAGGGGGGGTGGGGGGGGGGGGGCAGCAGAACAAAGATAAGCACGCTAAATGGAAGATGGAAGGCAGAGTGGAATGGGGTAGGAGGGGGTGGGGGGGGAAGTAACACAGATATGAGAATCTAATGGGGGAACGAAGGCCAGGTGGATGGTGGGTAAGGAGGGGGGTGGGGGGGGGGGGGCGAGCAGTAACACCAGATGTAGAGCAAACGTCTACAGGGGAAGATCGAAGGCCCAGGTGGAATGGTGGGTAAGGAGGGGGGGGTGGGGGGGGGGGGGCGAGCAGTAACACCAGATGATAGAGCAACTCTACAATGGGGGAAGATCGGAAGGCCAGAGTGGAATGGTGGGTAAGGAGGGGGGGGTGGGGGGGGGGGGGCGAGCAGTAACACCAGATGATAGAGCAAACTCTACAAGGGGAAGATCGGAAGGCCAGAGTGGAATGGTGGGTAAGGAGGGGGGGGGGGGGGGGGGGGGGGCGAGCAGTAACACCAGATGATAGAGCAAACTTACAATGGGGGAAGATCGGAAGGCCCAGGTGGAATGGTGGGTAGGAGGGGGGGGGGGGGGGGGGGGGCGAGCAGTAACACCAGATGATAGAGCAAACTTCTACAATGGGGAAGATCGGAAGGCCCAGAGTGGAATGGTGGGTAAGGAGGGGGGGTGGGGGGGGGGGGGCGAGCAGTAACACCAGATGATAGAGCAAACGTCTACAATGGGGAAGATCGGAAGGCCAGAGTGGAATGGTGGGTAAGGAGGGGGGTGGGGGGGGGGGGGGCGAGCAGTAACACAGATGATAGAGCAACTTACAATGGGGAAGATCGGAAGCCCAGGTGGAATGGTGGGTAAGGAGGGGGGGGGGGGGGGGGGGGGAGCAGGTAACACCAGATGATAGAGCAAACTCTACAATGGGGAAGATCGGAAGGCCCAGAGTGGAATGGTGGGTAAGGAGGGGGGGGGTGGGGGGGGGGGGGGGCGAGCAGTAACACCAGATGATAGAGCAAACGTCTACAATAGGGGAAGATCGGAAGGCCCAGAGTGGAATGGTGGGTAAGGAGGGGGGGGGTGGGGTGGGGGGCGAGCAGTAACACCAGATGATAGAGCAGACGTCTACAATAGGGGAAGATCGGAAGGCCCAGAGTGGAATGGTGGGTAAGGAGGGGGGGGTGGGGGGGGGGGGGGGGGGCGAGCAGTAACACCAGATGATAGAGCAGACGTCTACAATGGGGGAAGATCGGAAGGCCCAGAGTGGAATGGTGGGTAAGGAGGGGGGGGGTGGGGGGGGGGGGGGCGAGCAGTAACACCAGATGATAGAGCAGACTTCTACAATAGGGGAAGATCGGAAGGCCCAGAGTGGAATGGTGGGTAAGGAGGGGGGGGGGGTGGGGGGGGGGGGGGTGGGGGGGGGGGGGCGAGCAGTAACACCAGATGATAGAGCAAACGTCTACAATGGGGGAAGATCGGAAGGCCCAGAGTGGAATGGTGGGTAAGGAGGGGGGGGGTGGGGGGGGGGGCGAGCAGTAACACCAGATGATAGAGCAGACTTCTACAATAGGGGAAGATCGGAAGGCCCAGCGTTGATGGGTGGATAACAAGGGAGCAATAGGACGAGACAGTATACGTGAATGATGTTGGCAGATGATTTAAATTCCCAGAGTGGAATGATGGGTAGCAGAGGAGCAACAGGAGGAGACGGCAGCGGTGAATTACATCAGGGGACAGTTCAAAGGCGCAGTGTGGGATGGGGGTGGGGAGGGGAGCAACAGGAGGAGACGGCAGCGGTGAATTACATCAGGGGACAGTTCAAAGGCGCAGTGTGGGATGGGGGTGGGGAGGGGAGCAACAGGAGGAGACGGCAGCGGTGAATTACATCAGGGGACAGTTCAAAGGCGCAGGTGGGATGGGGGTGGGGAGGGGAGCAACAGGACAAGGTGCTACAGCAGCCTTCTGCTGGGGGAAGTTGGAAGGCTCTGTGTGTGGACAACGGATAGCTGTAGAGAAGCAGGATGAGACGGTATTGGCGAACGATATTTGGAGATGATATGAAGACCCAGTGTGGAATGGTAAAAAAGCTCCAGCCCTTCTTACCCTCCACCCTTCCAGGTCGTCGTCAGTTGGTGTTTGTGTATATGAGTGTGATCCTTTGGCATTTTTCCTCCTATTGTTTTCTGCTGGTATGGTTATCATCTACACCTGCATGCCGGTCCCACCTCAATTTGTTGTGGGGGGGAAAAAAAGTACTCCTAAACAGTGTGTGTCATGCTGCTGATGAAGGTGGGACTATGTTTCAGAATTTGCCGGGGGAGCAAGAGTGCCATTCGTTCAACACCAGCTGCTTCACGCAGTTCCGCATCCTTTTTGTGCGCACCTTCATGTCCATCATGCGAGATGCTGTGAGTAGTCTCCCTTCGACCAGGGGGAGCTGTTTGTAGAATTGGTCAGACCATTTTTGTGCTAATCGTGTGTGCGTGTGTGCAAGCGTGCATCTGTTATGTGTACATGGATGTGTTTCCAGTGAGTGTAATGCATATGTGTGTGTATGTGGGTTGGTGTGTGTTATCTACAGGTTTGTTACTGCTTGTGTGTATGTCCCCTGTGTGTGTGTGTGTGTGTGTCCAAAGTGTGAGTGTTTTGAATGCATATATTTTGCGGAATAGCTTAACCATGATCTTTCATTTTTCTGTAAGAAATTCATGTTGCTCTCCCCTGGAAATTAGCATGGTACAGCGACAGTCATACGCATTTTTCCAAACGGAGGCCTCATCCTTACTTGGTGCGAGCCTTGCCTTTGATGCATGCCCCCCCCCCCCCCCCCCCCCCCCCCCCCCAAAAAAAAAAAAAAAAAAAGGAAAAGAAAAAAAGACAAGAAATAGTGAAGGGAGCTAAATCATGTTTTCCAACATGCCACAGTATTCCCATCATTGTATAGTCACTTGATGTGATTTTTTTGCTCTTTATTTAGAGAGTGCACATGTCTGAGCCATTTTCTCCATCGAATTCCAGCCGTTGCTTCGTCTGAGTGGACGGAAAATTTCTCGAAGTTTGGTAGAACTGTAGCCTTTTTTCAAGTTTTTATATCCTCGTCGCCAGATGTAGAGTCGTATGTGTTCGTTCACACAGCATCTACGAACACAGCTTGTGCATTCAAAATATTTAATAAATCAAACTAAGTTGAAAAATGTGCAGAGCTAAAACAACATGTTGATTGTTCGTGGGTTCCGTTGTCGTCGTTATGTTTCCAAGGGCAGTGTCCAGAACGAGGCTTAATTTAAATGTCTATTGACACAAATCAGGGCTAACTAACGTAGACATTACAATGTCCATTTTGGCTACTCTGTTTGTTCTGACTTGTCTTTCTTCTGCCTATATATATATATATATATATATATATTATATATATATATGAAAAAAAATGTGTTATATATATATATATATATATACATATATATTTTTTTTAACATATTGCATGTCTATGGCCATTTACATTTATGTGTGTTTTTGTATGTTTGAATGTATGTTTTCATGTGCACATTTGCATACATGCTGTGAATGTGAAGGCACACACCGGTGTTATGGGCCAGGAAGGTGCATGGTGAGATTTTTCACAGTGAGGATTGCGTTAACGATGGTGACTGATGTCTCTGATGCTGATGATGGTTCCCGACAGACGCTGACACGGCTGCGGCTGATCTCTCACCTGTCCGTGGGCATTCTGATTGGTCTACTGTACCTGGGGATCGGCAACGAGGCGTCCAAGGCCTTCAACAACGCCGGCTGTCTTTCTTCTGCATGCTGTTCCTGATGTTCACTGCCATGATGCCAACCGTGCTGACCTGTGAGTGCTGTCCTCTGTGTGTGTGTGTGTTTGTGTGTGTGTGTGTTTCCGTGCGTGTGTGTTTGTGTGTGTGTGTGCGTAAATGTGTGTGTGTGAAAGTGTGTGTGTGTAATGTGTGTGTGTGTGTGTGAAATTGTGTGTGTGTATGTGTTACATGTGTGTGTGTGTATGTGTTGATGTGTGTGTGTGTTGTGTGTGTGTGTGTGTGTGTGTGTGTATCGTGTGTGTGTGTATGGTGTGTATGTTGTGTTGTGTACATGTGTGTGTGTTATGTGTGTGTTTGTGTACGTGTGTGTGTAAGTGTTTGTGTACATGTGTGTGTACGTGTGTGTGTGTGTGTGTGGCATGTGCGCATGTGTGTGTGCATATCTGATGGGAGTATGAGTTTGCATATGCGTGTATGTGTGTGTGCCTGTGGGTTGTGTGTGTGTGCGCACACATGCACATACCTGCACGCTATTATATCTCCATTGGGTAAGGGTGACTATGAAGGAGAGGGGTGTAGAGCAGGTGTTGTACGAAGACACAGGTGGGGAAAGACGGACAGCTTGTACACATTGTTGTGGTGAGGGCAGGTTTTGATAGAAGCAGGTTCAGGGGAAAAGGGGAGGGGTGGTGGTCTTCTGTACCTTCAGAACCTTTCCTCTTCTAGTTCTGAATTCACTCATGAAACTGGATGTTGTGATGCTGCAAATTATCCCCCCCCACCCCCCCCCCCCCTTTTTTTTTTTTTTTTTTTGTCCACCACAGCTGAATTTTTGTATCATTGAATACCTGGTTATGGTTGGACGGAAAAGTGGACGGTGCGCCGATTGATGTGCAGGTTTGCATCCTTGTGCACCGTTGTGAACACGGTTTTCAAAACATTTTCAGGGGGAGTGAGGGAAATTTCCAGAATTTCAGGGATTTGCGCTTGTTCTCAGTGGGAGACCCCGACCTGATCTACTCAGACATACTTTTAAGCTCGATTTTTTTTTAAAAAAACTGTCAACAGGGGGTGGGCAAGGTGTGTGGAAAGAGAGATGACCAGTGCCCTGTTCAGTGATACCGGGGATGTGCAGGTGTGTTGATGGGCGTGACCTGGTTTTTCGTTCCAGTTCCCATGGAGATGGCTGTGTTTGTGAGGGAGCACCTCAACTACTGGTACAGTCTGAAGGCCTACTACATGGCCAAGACGATGGCTGACATGCCCTTCCAGGTGGGCAGCATGCTGGGGGTTTTTTTGTTTGTTTTTTTTTCTTTTCTCTTTTTATGATTGAGAAGAAGAAGAGAGAGAGAGAGAATATATATATATATATGTGTGTGTGTGTGTGTGTGTGTGTGTGTGTGTGTGTGTGTGTGTGTGTGTGTGATTCAGTGTGTGTGTGTTTCAGTGTGTGGTGTCACTGTGTGTGTGTGTGTATGTGTGTGTGCTTGTGAATATGTGTGTGTGTGTGTTATGAGAGAGAGCGTGTGTGTACATGCATGTTGCTGGGCAGGGAGATACGCTAGGCATGTGCTTATAGGTATGCTTTATATTCAGTTGTTCGGATTGCAAACTCAGTCATTTTTGGAAGTGCCAGTGCAATAGGGTTTTCATGCCGTTTTAGAATGAAAGTGTGCTTGTATATTAATTTCTTCTGTGTGTGTGTTGGTGTGTGTGTGCTGTGTGTGTGTGTGTGTGGGAGTGTGTTGTGTGAACTACCGGACAGACGTGTGTTTATGTGTGTGTGAACGCACACGGACAGATATAGAAATGTGCAGTGTGTTTAGATAGAGACAGCAAAAATGGACTGGGTTATTTCATGCGTCAGCAAACTTAGAAAAGACGCAGAGAAATAGAGGCTGTGTTCTTGCGGAAAGCACAAACAAAACCAAAAAGCTATCCATGCAAGAGGGGCTGTCAGAGCAGTCTAATCTGTCAAGAGAGGCAACTCTTCCCACCGGTAAATTGATGGTTAAAAATTGTGGTAATCTGCACAGCGGATGGATTTGTGTTGGGGGGGGGGGGGGGGGGGGGGGGATCATCAGCATACGCCAGCTGACGGGGATTGTCATCGATTTGATGTGGAGGTACCTTCCAGAGGGGAGTTCTCTCACCCTGGTTGCGAGGATTATCGATAATAGGGGGTGTAGCACAGGAAGCTTAGTGGGTGGTGTCACGCTGACGTGGGATCAGAGCAGACAGCGCTGAACGTCACCGGAGTGATTGGGCAGCAGTGCAGTGCCTCCTCTGGCAGGATGCCTCATGACCTGATTGCTCCCGTGGCCTGCATGTGTTGAGGCTGGGGCATGACCACCTGAGTGCGGCTGTGTATGGCAGTGCTGGAGTGAGCGATGTGTGGGTAACACCTCAGAGAGCGAACAGAAGATGAGACAAAAAAAAAGAAGAAAAAAAAAGAAAAACAAATCAGAACAAAAAAAGAATAAATAAAATGCCCACAGACAAAAACGTACAGCTTACAGATATTGATTTATTCTACAAGCAGCCTCCCCCCGCCCCCCCGATATTTCATAATTTGTTCTTTGTCTTTGTTCTAATTATTTTTTTGTTCTTGTTGTTGGTTGTGGACAAATGTGTTTATATTTCATAATTCATTTTTTAAAATCTGTATTGTTTGTTTCGTTCGTTCGTTGTAAGTAAATGTATGTTGTGAAAAAAAATTCTGATTTTTTTTCGTTCGTCGGTTGTAAAGCAAATGTAGGTTGTTAGGAAAAATTCTGATTGTTTTGTTGGTTGGTTGTAAGCAAATGTATGCTGAGAGAAAAAAAAAAAAAAAAGAAAAAGAAAAAGAGGCAACAACAACAGGAAGTGTCTGATTTCCGTGGCAACAGATCATCTTCCCGTTGGTGTACGGCAGCATCGTGTACTGGATGACCTCCCAGCCGACAGACTTCCTGCGTTTCGTCATGTTCCTGACGCTGGCCACGCAGACGTCCCTGGTAGCTCAGAGTCTGGGACTGCTGATCGGCGCCGCTACCTCCCTGCAGGTCAGTCAGTTCGGGGTGGACGGAACTTTCACGCTATAACCTTTTATCCAGGAAACTGTGTTGAGCAGTTGTTCCATAAACTTCCAGAGAAACTGGAATGAATGGAAGTGTCGCAAGCAAGCAGCACAGCTTGTTGAGGGTTTTTTTTTTTCTCTTGGCAAATCAAGAGCTAGACTGCAAAAACATGATGATGATAAATCGTCTTTCATGTATGAGTGTGTTCACTCATCAGTTTTCTTTCTCTCTCTCTCTCTCTCTGTCTCTTTCTCGCTTCTCTCCACTGTCTCACATACACACACACACACACACAAATCTCTCTCTCTCTCTTAAATCCTCTCTCTCTTTTTCACTGCCATAAACACGGATACTTGTGACACATTGCGATAAGCATAGACACACACACACACACACACACACACACACACACACACACACACACACACACACTCACTCACTCTCTCTCTCTCTCTCTCTCTCTCTCTCTCTCATTCTCTCTCCATTTCAATGACTCATACACATGTGCAGTGACACATTGTGATAGGCATAGACACACACGCAGAAACAACAGACACAAGCCTACACACACAGAACACACATACACACCACACACACACACGCACGCACGCACAAACACACTCTCTCTCTCTCTAATTCTCTCTCTCTATTTCAGTGACACATATACATGTACAGTGACACATTGTGATAAGCAGACAAACACAAACACACCACACACACACACACACACACACACACACACACACACACACACACACACACACACACACTGTGTTTGTGGACAGAGCATCACAGTTGATCATTTTATCTCATGTGCCACTATCAAACAATTTATACCCATGCTTTGTACATATACTATCAAAAATTTTTGAATCACCAGTATTAACCTATGAATTCTTTCTTTCTCTATCAGAGTCCAGTAAGTAAGTCCTTATAGTTTCTTACATTATAGTTTGTAACTAATACTTATGAGGTTTCTTTTAAGTGAGTCAGTCATTTACCTACTACTAAATCTATATAATATGTTCTATCCCATATCAAAACTATTTGTAGTTTTCTAGCTTTATCATGAGGATTTTGTTTGTTTGTCTGTTTGTTTTTGTTGATGTTTTTTTTTTTTCTTTTTTTCCACATCTAATATCGTCTAGAGTGGATAGACGTTAAATTTGAAACTAACACACATACACAAACAACAGACACACACACACACACACACACACACACACACACACACACACACACACACACACACACCATACACGCACACACACACACCACACACAGACACATCATACACACACACACACCATACACACGCACATACACACACATGCACGCACGCTTTCTCTCTCTCTCTCTCTCTCTCTCTCTCTCTCTCTCTCTCTCTCTCTCTCTCTCTCTCTCTCTCATTCTCTCTCATTCTCTCCATTTCAACAATAACACAGACACAGGTACAGTGACACATTGTGATAACACAGGCACACACACACGGACACACACACACACACTCTCTCTCTCTCTCTCTCTCTCTCTCTCATTCTCTCTCATTCTCTCCATTTCAACAATAACACATACACAGGTACAGTGACACATTGTGATAACACACACACACACACACACACACACACACACACACACTCTCTCTCTCTCTCTCTCTCTCTCTCTCTCTCTCTCTCTCCTACTCATGTTTTTTTTTTCCTTTCTTGTCTGGAATCCTTTGTCTTGCCCTGCCTAAAGAAAACCAAGAGGTCAAAATGATTGGTTCTTTGAAGCACTTTGTGATTGTCTTGAAAATCAGCTATCGCGTACTCCCCTACCTCCTGGCGAGTTCAAATTGTGTCACCTTGTGTATGATAATGAAGTAGGGGATGTAACTGGATGTGCACGTGTCTGTGTGGATGTTGCTTCACTGATGTTTGAGGCTGACCATGGTGGTCGAGCACCTGCCATGGTTTGGTGGTCAAGCACCTGCTATGGTTCGGTGGTCAAGCACCTGCCATGGTTCGGTGGTCAAGCACCTGCCATGGTTCGGTGGTCGAGTACCTGCAATGGACCTTTGGTGGTCAAGCACCTGCGATGGTTTGGCAGTCAAGCACCTGCCATGGTTCAGTGGTCAAGCACCTGCCATGGTTTGGTGGTCGAGTACCTGCAATGGACCTTTGGCGGTCAAGCACCTGCGATGGTTCGGTGGTCAAGCATCTGCCATGGTTCAGTGGTCAAGCTGCCATGGTTCGGTGGTCAAGCACGTGCCATGGTTTGGTGGTCGAGTACCTGCAATGGACCTTTGGCGGTCAAGCACCTGCGATGGTTCGGTGGTCAAGCTGCCATGGTTCGGTGGTCAAGCACCTGCCATGGTTTGGTGGTCGAGTACCTGCAATGGACCTTTGGCGGTCAAGCACCTGCGATGGTTCGGTGGTCAAGCTGCCATGGTTCGGTGGTCAAGCACGTGCCATGGTTTGGTGGTCGAGTACCTGCAATGGACCTTTGGCGGTCAAGCACCTGCGATGGTTCGGTGGTCAAGCTGCCATGGTTCGGTGGTCAAGCACCTGCCATGGTTTGGTGGTCGAGTACTTGCAATGGACCTTTGGTGGTCAAGCACCTGCGATGGTTCGGTGGTCAAGCTGCCATGGTTCGGTGGTCAAGCACATGCCATGGTTTGGTGGTCGAGTACCTGCAATGGACCTTTGGCGGTCAAGCACCTGCGATGGTTCGGTGGTCAAGCTGCCATGGTTCGGTGGTCAAGCACCTGCCATGGTTTGGTGGTCGAGTACCTGCAATGGACAACTCAGACACAGCCAAGCTTTCATTGCACAGTCTTACGTTCCTTTTGAGGAGGATCGCAGGTCACAGGCAAGAAAGGGGGGGGGGGGGGGGGGGGGGGTACAGGGCAGTAAGGGTTGGTGAGGGGAGGGTGAGGATGGGAGGTTTCTGTGTTGGGGGCGCTGAGACATGCATTTATGATCGTGTCATCATTGAGAAGGTAGGGCTGACCATAGGCAGTTCAGTGACCCATATGAAGATCTGCTGACTTAAAGAAAAGGAAAAAAAACTATGTTGGCATGGCCATGCAATCAGACCCAGTGGCCTTGCTGAAACAGTCCTCCAGGGCAGTTTTTAAAAAATCAAAAAGAAAAAAAAAAATTGAACAGTTGGAGCATAGATGTAGGCAGAAAGAGGACATTGTGCAAAGTCAGTTCCGTCAACAGGCAGCATTTCTGTATGTCTTGGCCATAAACATTTGTTACATGAAATGTAACAAAGAAAAAAAAAAGAAACATCGAAGCAAAAAATAAATCAAGTAAAATGCGGCTTTAACTACATTGTCAGCATGTAACTTTCATTGTGCAATACAATATGATACAATACAATACAGTACAATACAACACAATGAGATCTGCTCGGTGGAGTGCTCCTTCGATTCTACCTGACCTGTACCCTGACGGATCCTGACCCAGACCTTCACCTCTTGTTGGTTCCACCCTGAGGTGACTTCACCCCTAAATACCCTCAACGCGAACCTGACCTTAAGCAGGAAAGGGGGGGGGGGCTGCAGGGGAGCCCAGACAGAAACGATGGATTAACTCTTTCATCCCTACAACCTGGTTTTCCGGTTTGCAGAAATCCTACCCTTCCTTCCTGCACCCGGAAAACCGGGCAGCACAAAATCCCTCCTTTCCTTCCTGCAGCCCGGAAAATCGGTTCTTGCGCTAAGCGCCTTGAACTTCGCGCGAGTCGCGTCATCGGTACACGTCATGACCGGGTCGCTCGCGCGGCAGTGTTTATGAATGGAATGGATGCCAGATGACCCCTACAGCATGGGAAAGTGGTCGCCGCTCTATTCTGGCCGGTTTGCTAATGCACACATGGCAGTTCTCACTTTACACTTCTTTTTCTTTTCTCTAAATCCAGGAATGAAGGGAGTACTCGTATTATAAGAATCTAGGAACAAGAGGAAGTAATGGTTCATATAAAAGTAGGAATGAAAGAGTTAACCACACTGCAGAGTGGACGGGGAAAACATCAGCAGAGCCCCCGGCCTTGGCTCACAGCTGACAGAACTGGAGGAACTTGGTGAACTGTTCTTCACTGCAGGGCCCCGTTGGTTTTTCACAAGTGAATGGAGAGGAAGGAGTTAAGATATGTACGAAACTGGTGGTTTGGTTGAGCCTAGACTGCTGGATGAATCGGACATTTTATCCTGCAACCAGCGGTTCTGCCACTTCGGCAGACTCTTCAGAAGTTAAGGGAGAGGAAGTAGTTGAGATATGTATATGAAATTGGTGATATGGTCGAGTCAAACCGCTGGACAACCAAAGTTACCCCCTTCAACCAAGTTAAAAGGAAAATTACTATGCGGGCAAACGAAAGAAACCAACAGATTGCTAAAGAAACACAACATGTCTCGACCTCTTAGGTCTTCGTTAGGCTAGACAAATAGCATTCAAGACAGTGAAAACAAAGAAAGAACAGACAGCCATGTATCTCCTTTGTTCTTCATTGTCATTGTCTTGAATATCTTTTGTCTAGCCTGAAGAACACCAAAGAGGTCGAAATGCATTGTGTTTATCCCATAATTTGTTTGTTTCTGTTGTTTGAGCAATTTTTGTTTCAAGTTTGTTTTTAAATTTCCACCTGCAGTCATCTCACTTTGAAACAAACCTCAACTAAAGGTTCTTCCACTTGAGCAGCGGCAACTGTCGCCCTGGTAGATGAGGTGAGTTTTCATTGGTTGGGTTGGCATGTCTGCAGGTGGCGGTGTTCCTGGGTCCAGTGACGGCCATCCCCATCCTTCTGTTCAGCGGTTTCTTTGTGACCTTTGGCACAATCCCTTCCTACCTGCAGTGGTTGTCCTACCTGTCCTACATCAGGTATCGTGTGGTTGTGTGTGTGTGTTTGTGTGGTGTAATGTGTGTGTGTGTGTGGTGTGTTGTGTGTGTTTGTGTGGTGTAGTGTGTGTGTGTTGTGTGTGTGTGTATGTTTGTGTGTGTGTGTGCGTGTGCATGTGTGTGTCTGTGTGGGTTTGCGTGTGTGTGTTTGCGTGTGTGTATGTGTTTCTTTGTGGGCATGTGTATGTGTGTGTGTGCGCTTACATGCATTCAAGTGACTGAGTGATTGAATGTGTGTTTGAGTGTGTGTGTGTGTGAGAGAGAGAGTGTGTGTGCGTGGGTTTGCGCTGTGTGTTTGTGTGTTTCTTTGTGTGCATGTGTGGGTATGCAAATTACATTAAAATCTTTTTGTGCTAACTTATCAGACACATGATGATAGTTTTTCGTACATGGAAGAAAAACTGTTAATGAAATAGTACAATTTTCAGATGTCGGCTATTCCAGGTACACTGTTTATTGTGTATTATTGCTTTTTTTTTTTTTTTTTAAAGAGTATTTTGTCATGCTAGCTTCCCACAGCCGTGCCTCTTGTGAGGTTGTGTCAGAGTTGTCTGCTTTTGGCATGTTTATGTGAGAGTGTCAATAGACGAGCATAGTGGCGCCCTCTAGAACAGGGAAATTCACTCACACTGGCTCATGAAACGGTTGTTATCAGTAAGGGGCTGAGTAGGTGGTGTCCTGCATTGCTGGATCAGAACAAGCACCGCTGGACCTCACTGAAGTGATTTGGTGGCAGGGCAGAGCCTCCTGTTGTAGCTGGCCTTCTGGACGACCAGGTATTGATGGCTCCCTGGCAGCTGTGTTCATGGAACGAGACTAAGGGGGTCGGGTTGAGGATGATGGTTATAAAAAAAAGTCACGGCCTCCGTTCCTCCATCGTGTGTCATCAGATTTTTTTTTTTTTTTTTTTTTTTTTTCACAGTTTGTTCAGGACGTCAGTTTCCTGCAGAGTTGGTTGGTTGGGGTGTTTGTTTTTCTGTTTGTTTGTTTTTTTTAATTTTTTTTTTTTATAGTTTGTACAGAATATGTTTCCTGCAGGGTTGGTTGGGTTTTTTTTTTTTTTTTTTTTTTTCTCTGTCTACTTTTCTTTCCGGGAGTTCTCATCCCCTGATTTTGTGACGGACAGACAAACTGACCCATTGCCCTCTGACCCCAACCCTAGGTACTCCTTCGAGGGCGTGCTGCAGGCCATCTATGGGCGTGACCGTGGGGAGCTGGACTGCAGCGAGCAGCAGTGCATCTTCACCCAGGCCTCCGATGTGCTGGAGGAGCTGGACGTGCAGCACGCGGAGTTCTACCTGGACTTCATCATCCTCTGCATCTTCTTCATCATCCTGCGCATCGGCTGCTACCTCGTCCTGCGATGGCGCGTCAAGTCGCAGCGATAAAACGCGCGCTATCGTTTAGTCGGTGGGGGGGTGCGGCGGTGGTGGTGGTGTGCGTGTTGTGGGTGGGGTGGGAGAGACGGGGAGAGGGCATTGGTGTCGGAGAGTGGTTTAGATAGGTGAAAAAACGTGTTTTAGCTTTGGGAGGGGAAGAACGACAACAACAACAACAACAACAACAAAAAAGAAAAGAAAAGAGAGAGAAAAAAAGATAGTGGTGGTATTAACGAATGTGTGTTTTGTCTTTGTTACTGTTAAAGCATTCAGGCACACCCCCCTCCACACACACACACACCCTCCTCTCCTAACCGTTACGCTGATTGAACTGTCCCCCTGGTTTTGTTCATCTCCCCTGCACGCTTGTTGGATACGGAGTTGTCTTCTCATGAGTGCAGATGGGACGTGGGGGGGTGGGGGGGGTGAGAGATGATCGGAAACGCATTATCTGCTGTGAGTAATTGTAACATATTGATGATTTTATTCATAATGATGAGTTTTGGGGGGAGCCGGGTGGAATGCGATAAAGGTTGGGATGGAAATGGGGTGGGTGGGAGGGGAGAGAGGGACGACTGAGAAGAGGAGAAAACATCGACCAAAAGCTTGTACGGTAGCAGAGGCGTTGGGGTTGGGGAATGCAGACATGAAGAATAGCGAAGAGAATTCTTTGCAAGAAAAATAAATGACATTGACAACGATTCTTGAAGGTATGAGGATGACGACTGGAGGCATACTGACGCAAGAACAAGGAGGTCCGAAGCTGACAGTGTACATGACAGGATTCTGTATAACAAAGGTGTTGATGTGTTGTACAGTGATGAAAGTGTACAGGCATTTTTTCAAGGAGCCGGTGTAACAACAATGTATCCATCTGTTGTACAGTGATAAAGTTGTACAGACATTTTTCACGTGTCTTCACTTGCTTGTGTTGTCATGTGGATCCGTCGGGGCGTCTTGTCACCGACAGTCATTGCGTGCATCCGTTCAAAGTTATACTGTGTATACAACCATTCATTAAACTCGTCTGTGAACACTTAAAAAAGAAAAAAAGACATATTTCTCCACATCCTGTGTAAGGAATTGAGGACTTAATGACTCAAGGTAACAAGGCACAGGTACTGACAGATAAGCACCTGTCCTCGTGTCACCATGGGGATGTGGGGAAGGGGGGGATGGGAGAGGGGGGGGGGGGGGGGTGCTCTTTCAGTATACATACTTCCCCAGCCTTTTGGAAGATGAGAATTATGTCTGTTTTTGGAAGATGTGTGTTGAATTATGTCCCCTTTTCAGCCAGTCTGACTGCTTTTTTTTTTTTTTTTACTTTTCGTGCTTCCTTACTGACTCTGCTTTTTTTTTTTCTTTTTTTTTTTTTTTAACCCTTCATGTTTTCCGACTGTCGTCAGTTGTTTTTCTGCTTTTGTGGACCATTCAGCCGTCTTTTATTTAGGGGAAAATTTTCTTTTTGAATTGAAAGTTATGGGATGCTAGCTTTGTTTCATGTTGTTGTAGTGTGATGACTAGGGAACTGTACACCTTGTCTAGAGAGGATGTTACTGCACATTCTGCAGGGTCAGGTAGGGCTTTGTGTGTGCGTGTGTGTGTGTGTACTTTTTTGTGGCTTTTTAATATTTTGCTAGGGTTTTTTTTTTTTTCCATCTTTTTTTAACCAGGAGTGAGAAATGGAGGGGGAGGCTTGTAGCTCCCAGCGCACGCTAGTTTTATTTTGCAGAACGATGTCAGCAGTTCAGCTACAGTGTGATAATTTCTTTTTGTGTGTTTGTTTCTTTTTTCGGACGTGATCTTTTTTTTTTTTTTTTTTTGATGATCTGATTTGTTGAATATGTGACCTTTTTTGTTTTTTTAATCGTGCATGAGTTTAACCTTTTGACATGTTGAGACTTGTCACAGGGCTAGAAATTCCCTGGTAATTTTTCAGTTGTCTTGGGAATAAGTCGATTGAGAAAAAGACAGTCTGCTTGTTCCCCTTAAAGTTCTCCTTGCCCTCCCAAAGTAAGAAAGTGGTTTATGACAGTAACTGCCAGGGGTGCCGTGACATATCAGGGGACATAATTCAATAACATCATGTTCTACAGACATGTGAGTTAGGCCTAAGAGAGAGAGAAATTAGATACGATAATTTTTTAGGCTCACCAGGTTATGAATTTAAAAAAAATGTTTTCCATCTTTGTTTGAAGAGTGTATAAGAAACAAAAATAAAATGAAAATGTCATGTTTTCCACTAGTCACACATTCTTGGAGTGCTTTGAAAATTCTAGAATCTCTGCCTGGCTCTCTTATGTCCATCTCTCGTCCTGTTTCCCCACACACACATTCCAGATTAAATCCACTTCAAACCTACACAAAAATAAGGGGAATAGATCATTCCCGCAGTGACCAAGCACAATAACTGCAAACACGTCTTGGGTATAAAACACACTGAGAAAGGGTGGGGGAGGAGGTGAATGAAGTGGTTGTAAAAGTGTAAATGTGAAGAGAAAAAGCAGGAAGCGCGATTGGTCTGCTCTTATGCTTGCCTCTCGGCCGTCCGTTCAATGACACTCTTTAGAAAAGAAAAAACAAAATTGGCTGACCAACAAGCAGAGAGAGAATTTTCAGTCTGCCAGATGATTTTGTCGCTGCAGGCAATCGGAAGGGTGGATATTCTGAGCCCTGTGTCGTGTGCTGGCTGCCGGTGATAGTTGGGATTTTTTTTTTTTTCTGCGTACGCAGGCTGATACTCCTGCCGACACTCCCTGTATAGACAGGCAAGGATTAATCCCACCTACTCAACGTAGGGAGTGGAGTTTTGTGTGTATGCCCGGGTTTTTTTATCCCGCCATTAAGGCAGTCATACTCCAACTTCGGGGAAGAGAGTTGGGATAAGATGCAGCTCATCTGCTGGCTTTCAGCTGTCGTAGGTTAAAACTGAGTTAGCAAGGAAGATGACAGAAAAGACATTTAGGAAGATTTAGAAAATAAGTTTTGAATTTGTGTGTGTATATGTTGTTTCTTCTTTTTTATTTTTTATTTTTTTTTGTTGAGAAAACTCCCCGTCTCTGATGAGAAATACTCCTTTTAGAAATTGTCAGTTTGTATATGATGAGAAATACTCCTTTTATAAATTGTCAGTTTGTGTACATATTACAGCAAGGAGTAACGGATTGTATTGGCTACTCTAATAAGCTTGTAGTGTGTTCTTAGTGTTTGTGAGAATAAGTAGGTGAGTAAATGGCGTTTCCATTATGCTTTGAAACAAACAAACAAAAACCAAAAAAAAAAGAACAGCAACTTTTTCGCGCCGCGCAGCAACATGTATAGGTAATGGCAGATCTGAAAAAAGATCATCACATTTGTCCACTTGCAAATTAATGGAAGCACCACATTTTCTTTTTAGTTATAGGTGTCAGCGTTCAGAAAATGTCATTTGTTTTTTTTTGTTTTGTTTTTTTATAAAAGAGACTGTATTTTTGACACCAAGAGCTTAGAACATGGAATGTTTAAAATTTTTGTAATGGTGTTTTCGGCTTGGCTAGAAAGCATTTCAGAGCTTATTGAGTGAAGTGTTCACATTTTACCCTTTTCGAGTGATGCATAACAATAGGCATAATATAAAAGTTTTTAAAAAATTGGATGTTGTGAAGGAAAATAATTAGTTACATGATATCCGTAGTGAAAAAATTCTTCAGAAAAGGAGGTGCTGGATTATCATGTTTATTCACTGTTTCAAGTCAAATAGTAATGGGTATTTATTTATCACTCTATAACACCTCCATGCTGTCTAGAATATTTGTTGAACTTGCCCTGGCATGTTACTACTCAGACTAAAAAAAAAAAAAAAAGGAAGAAAGATAGATTCCCATTCTATTTACAGGAGGTGATTGTGTGCAGAAAAGTAACGATTGTCAGTGAGACAGTGCACTACTTGAAGGAGAAAGCAGGTGATCATTTTCCAACTTTGTTCCCAGTTTGAGGTGTCAGCATGAAAAAGAAAATTGTTTTCCCACTGTTGGTAGAAAAAAAGAAATAGACGACTATATTACATCAGGGTGAAACAAATGTGGGAGTTTCAGAAATGCTGAAACGAGCATTGTTTTCAGGTAATGAGAGCAACCAGCTAAAAAATGTCTGAAGTTGATTGTCGGTGATGGCTTGGTCACAGTGGCTCCTCAGCTAATCAGTAGTGGACTAAGTAGGTCATGTCCCCTCTGGAGGGAGAGCTCACTCACGCTGGCTCCGTGACTAAACAGTTATTGTCGTCAGTAGGGGGTGTAGTAGGTGGTGTCCTGCGTATGTTAGATCAGAACAGGCGCCACTATACACCACCCAAGTGACTCGGCAGCAGTGCAGTGTCTCCTCCGGTGGGTTGCCTCTTGACGACTCGACATTCACTGCTCCCTGTGGATTGATGGTGCTGGGGCTGCAGCAGGACCGACGGTGCTGTGGCTGTGGACGGGGTGCCGGAATGAGCGGCACGGGTGCACTGCTGTCAGAGTGGCACGGAAAATGGGACAGCAAAAAAATAGAAGAAAAAAAGCAGGTCATGTCCTGCCTGCGCTGGATCAGACAGTGGCACAGAACACTGCGGAAGGAGCGGAACAAGTGTGAATGGTCTCCTCTGGTAGGTTCCCTCAGGACGACTTGACAGTGTTTGCTTGCTGTGGACTGCCAGTGCTGTGGGTGTGATGTGACACAGGGGTGTCTGCACGTCCTCTGGTATCTGTCACACACCTGGTGTCTGTGATCAGACGACTGCTGGCTCGTAGCCAGTCTTTGACCATGACTGACGAGAAGGGTTTGGGAGTCACATGGGGTGTCTGCACGTCCTCTGGTATCTGTCACACACCTGGTGTCTGTGATCAGACGACTGCTGGCTCGTAGCCAGTCTTTGACCATGACTGACGAGAAGGGTTCGGAAGTCACATGGGGTGTCTGCGCGTCCTCTGGTATCTGTCACACACCTGGTGTCTGTGATCAGATGACTGCTGGCTCATAGCCAGTCTTTGACCATGACTGACGAGAAGGGTTCGGGAGTCACATGGGGTGTCTGCGCGTCCTCTGGTATCTGTCACACACCTGGTGTCTGTGATCAGACGACTGCTGGCTCGTAGCCAGTCTTTGACCATGACTGACGAGAAGGGTTCGGGACTTGATCCAACGGGATTCCGTCACGCTGTAGTTAGGTCTCATTGGTCATGTATGCAGATGGATCAGCTAGGTGATGGAAATGTAATTGAAACTTTCCCACCTGTAGTTTGATTGAAATTTGTGTCAGAATGGCTACATATGAGATACATATTTAGATGTCTAATGATCCAAAACAGCTACGTAGGTAATACTCTCCGAGTTATCTAAGGGATTAAGAGATTGAAAGTAAACTTTATGTGGATAGACGATAAAGATGTGTATTCAGAGAATATGAAAGTGACCATAACACAAAACTACTTTCAGAGTGTAGTGACTGCAGGCAGAAATTGAAACAAACTTAAAAAGAAACTTCTCTTTGCCGCTGAACGAAAGAAACAAACAAATTACAACACAGACATGACACGTTTCAGCCGCTTTGGGTCTTCTTCAGGTAAGACAGACAACATTCAAAGACAGTGAAAAGGAAGAGCGAACAGTCAATCACTTAACCTCTTCGAACTAGGTTCAAAAGGGATGTGAAAGCAACTGGTGGAAAAAAAAAAAAAAAAAATAGCACACAAAACTGATGAAAGAAGAGCAGGTCAGTTGGCTTTGTAAACATGGTCTCTATCACTTGGTGTACTGTTTATTGTGATGAATGATATGCGTGTTTTCAGTATGAGCGCCCCTCAGATTTTTAGGTTGGTGCACTCAGTACACGTTGACGGTACACAAAGGCTGTGAGCAACATGGATGTTTGCAGCGTAGACCTGCACTTCTGTACAGAACATTTATGTTTCTTGATAGTCTTGTGTGTTGATGGAACTGAACTGATCGTAAAGATGCATGGGAGTTGTGAGTGAAAATTGTACACATGTCCTTGTACTGAATCTTGCTACCATAGTATTTACAGATTTTTTTTTTTTCTCTTTGATGAAAAGAGACATCCAAGTTTGAGTTTTTGATAGCCCGTTGAATTGAGGTACACACTTCAGTAATTATTGTAATCAGATGCACAAATAAAATATTGATGGGCACTTGTCACATACAGAGAGGTAATTCAGACAGACCTGCACTTTGTGTTTTCAAATGGTTGATATATACTTGAATTTACTGTGGCTTTGTCAGAGATATGTCTGTAGATCCAGGCAGAACTCTGAATTTACTGTGGCTTTGTCAGAGATATGTCTGTAGATCCAGGCAGAACACTGGCAACGAGATGCTATTTTTAAAGGATGGTTGAAGTTACCTTTAAAATTTCAGTCAGAGACTTGTTGTTTGACTGCGTGTTTCGGAAATGGAAGTGATAGAATGTACATCGTAACTGTGTGTGCCTGTGTACAGAGGTTTGTCATTTGTACATAACTTTTTTTTATGACAAATCTTTGGAGTTTGGACCTGTGAGCACACATTGAATCAATGAAGTCATTGCATATATTTTCCTGACCTGATCTTGGAATATTTATGTGGATACAGAGTTGATCGGTTGTACATAGTTTTGAGGTCGGAGGTCGGCATCCTCTGCCGTCGGAATGAGGATGGGTAGTTCAAAGGAACTATGGGCAGGCGGTTTCATTTTTTCACCAACCTTCTTCCACAACTGTTTAGAGTTTGTCGACTTCAGTTGCGAGAGAGTGAAATCACAGATGTTTGTGTCCACAAGATGTAAATAAACAAACGTGAAAAGATTGTGGGATCCCTAGCTTTTAACTCCCCTTGCCTCCTCTTTCTCCCTCGGCCATCCAGTTTTCGTTTGTCTTTCACCTTCAATTGTTTTAGATGTTCCTTTTGCAGGTTCTCGTGTTTCAAACAGCTTTGCGCTTGCAGGAGGTTTGGATAACCAGCATGAGTTTACAGCTTGCCATCCCTTTTGTGTGTGTGTGAGAGTGTATTGGAGAGAGAGGGGGAGAGAGAGAGAGATTTGCTTTCCTGAAACTGCGTTATTGGTGTACTGCGTTATTGGTATGTCAGCGTAACTCTTGGTAATGGTAGCTTTCCCCAAACACACACAGGTCCTTTATCAGAGTATGTTTCAAAATCAAGATGGCTACCCCCCCCCCCCCCCCCCCCCCCCCAAAAAAAAAAAAAAAAAAAAAAAGTACAACAGCACTTTGCTTCTCTGTACTTTTTTGAGAAACGTGCTTAAAATGAATATCTGAGAAACATTGAGAATCATCATTTTTAGAGGTCTTCCAGGAAAACTTTTTTTTTTTAGGGGGGGGGGGGTGTGTGGCTACTTTCTATAAAGCATAGAGGTTCTGTTTCATTGCCCTTCTTTCATTTTTGAGGGAAAGACCTACATCTGCTTCCTTGTGGAGAAGGAGTATCAACTTTCCGACTAATACGCGATCATAGAAAGCCAGGGAGAGACTAAAAGTGCCAACAGGACTTCCGACCAATCAGAGAATGTTACTATTTTGTTGTTGTTGTTTTTTGTGCATGGGAAAAAAATAATGAGTGAACATAATTGGAAGATACACTTAGGGCCTTTGGCCATTTAGGATATCTATCATTTTTGTACCGAAGATGAAGTAGATTTGAAATGGAATAAACTTGGCCTTCATTGTTCAACTCTGTCTCTTTAATTTATGAATATGATGAAATATGTGTCAGCGCTGTGAGTCATTGAATTATGTAAAGTTCCTTGCGATTGGTGGAAAGATCTACTGCATTTTACCTGTTAGTGTACTGCAGGTTTGTGGTTCCAGTCTCGCATAGACCTGGGTTTTCTCCCTGTATCCACCATCCCTCCAGTGGAAGTGCATGTGGTGGTCTTTTGATGAGGCGTTAAAACCCAGATCCTGTTAGCAAGAGCCTGTTCTCCGTGTTCTTGAAAAGAATCTGCCACAGCAGCTGAGTTGTCCCTGGCAACATTGTTAGGAAAATTCCACTTAGGTATGGGGAAGGGAGGACAGGTTGGGAGCGTGGTTGCGGGAGGAAAGGTGGTGCTGTTGACGAACCGGTGTTGTCGGGGGAGAGCAGTCAGAGTTTAACATGGAGAAGAGTTTTGTGACGATGGAACTGTACGCTACAATGCAACACGAAGTGAAATTGCTTTATCATTTGCTGAAGTCTGTACTCAGTTTAAAATCTTACGCCATCATTGGGAAAATGTATGTGTGTGTGTTTTGGGAAGTGTGTGCCTCTGTTCCCAGGATGCTGAACAGTCTTGTACAGTCTTGGTGCAGAAAAAGTAGCTAGCCAACGCTGTCATAGAGAATTATGGATCTTTTCATAGTACACCTGTGTCTGATGGCCTGTCAGCACCTCGGTGGTGATTCTACATGGTACTGTGACTAACAGGTGGCCATTCTCTGTGGTACTGTGATTGACAAGTGGCCACTGTCTGCGGTACTGTGACTAACAGGTGGCCATTCTCTGCGGTACTGTGACTAACAGGTGGCCATTCTCTAAGGTACTGTGATTGACAATCGACCGATGAATGTAGATCGTCATGAATCAGATCTCAGATCCAGGCGATTGAGCTTGTCAAGATCGAACCTAGAAATTGGTGTTGGCGCATTTTAATGAATTTTATTTAACAGTATAGAGGAGAACACAGAAAGGGTGTTCACTGACATCATTTTGTTGCATCATACAATCCGTTGTGGTTAGAAAGATACCAGTCTTCAGTTCTCTGTCTCAGTGCGAAATGCATATTAAGAAATATTGAATTATACACACACATATATATATATATATATACATAAAAAGAAATAATGTTATACTGAAAACTGTATGACATAGACAGAAAAAAATGTAATTTTGGTGTATGACCACCCCCCTCCGCCCCCATCCCTCTTCCCTCTCCACCCCAGTCAACGCTGTGTATGAATTATAAATCGAAGTTTTGATCCCGAATGACTTACGTGTGTATGCTCACAAATAATGCAGCGTGCAGTGGACGCTGTTTCAGTGCATATTGTTACAATGTGTTGCGCTGTATATTATTTCAAAATGTTTTCAGTAGTACAGTATGGTACACTTTTAGGGGACTTTGGTCTGCTTTTTCTCAATGTTCTTGTTTCATTTATTTGTCTTTTGTGCACGCATGTGTATGTGTGTGTGTGTATGTGTATGTCTCTGTGTGTGGATGTTTGTGTGTATGTGCGTGTGTGTGTGTGGGTATGTGTGTGTGTGTGCACGCGAGTGTGTGTGTGTGTGAGTGTGCGTGTGTATGCGTGCTCTGAATGTGTGTATATGGTATGTAGTTGCTAACGTTTCATCTCAATATCATTAAGTTGTTTGTGTTTTGTCTCTTGTGTCACTGAACTGTCAGTGTTTTGTTTGTATCTCATTTAATTTGTCATGTTTTGTCCATATGCTGTTTAATTGTTCATGTTTTGTCATTTTGTTTTTCATGCTTTGTCTCTGTGTAGTTTAGTTAATGATTTGTCATTTAGATGTTCATGTTTTCTCACCATGTCATTTAGTTCATGTTTTATCACGAAGTCGTTTAGTCATGTTTTTTCACCGCAACCATTACTTGTTTATTTTATGTCTCTGTGTTAATTAGTTGTTCATGTTTTATTTCTGTGTCATTTAGATGTTCATATTTTGTCTTTGTCATTTAGTTTTTCGATACGTTTCTTTGGTCACTTTGCCGTTTAGATGTGCATATTTTGTCACCACGTTCAGAAGTTCATGTTTTGGATGTTGGTTATGTATGTTGTGTCACCACGTTCAGAAGTTCATGTTTTGGATGTTGGTTATGTTTTGTCACCTCACGTAATTATGTGTTGCCACCATATAATTCACATGGTCATTTTTTTGTGTGTGGTCGCTTTCGTTTAATTATCTGTGTTCTATCTCCTTAAGTCCTGAAGCTGTCTGCGTCCTCATTCCCCAAACTTAATTTTGTAGCACAGGTTCTGGACAGGGCAAGCCATGAAACTTGTGTTCTAGACCCTGGTTATGCAAAAAGTCTGCGACCAAATGAACATTTCGGAAAAGAAGAGCGGGTGGTGGGGGGGGAACGGGTTGTTGGGCAGGGGGGGGTGGAGAACGACAAGGAGAAGAATTGGGATGGGGTGGGGGGGGGGATGTTGAGAGACAAGGGCAATTCAATCCCAGCAGCCCCTGGTATGGATGGCTACTGCTTCGGTAGGCGCTCAGCGGCTGTTTGGCTCGTTTAGCACAAAGAAGTCTTCTTTTTTGTTTTTGTTTTTATTTATTCATTTATTTGTTACGGTTTATCATATGCCACTTGTTTTTTGTTGTTGTCAGGGAATTGGGTAGTTTCTGTGGAGGAGCGGACACTGGCTGCCTCTCCATCATGCTGTGTCTTGTGTTAAGCTGAATGGTCTAGTGTGGCGCTAATATCACGATGTCAGCGTTTCCTCTTCTTTTTTTTTTCTTCTTTCTTTCTCCCCATCTAACTCGGGGTAAAATACTAAACACGATGGCTGAATGGCCACAGCACAGTGTGAAATAGCAAGCAGAAAGGCAGATAACCTTTGCGCAGGTGCAACATATCCAGCAGAACAGCTGATGGTCTTCACACAGGTGTAAAATATCTAGAATGGCCGATGGCCTTGGCACAGGTGTAAAATATGAAACAGAACGGCTGATGGTCTTGGCACAGGTGTAAAATATCCAGCAGAACAGCAGATGGTCTTCACACAGGTGTAAAATATCTAGAATGGCCGATGGCCTTGGCACAGGTGTAAAATATGAAACAGAACGGCTTATGGTCTTGGCACTGGTGTAAAATATGAAACAGAACAGCTGATGGTCTTCACACAGGTGTAAAATATCTAGAATGGCCGCTGGCCTTGGCACAGGTGTAAAATATGAAACAGAACGGCTGATAGTCTTGGCACAGGTGTAAAATATCCAGCAGAACAGCCGATGGTCTTCACACAGGTGTAAAATATCTAGAATGGCTGATGGCCTTGGCACAGGTGTAAAATATGAAACAGAACGGCTGATGGCCTTGGCACAGGTGTAAAATATGAAACAGAACGGCTGATGGTCTTGGCACAGGTGTAAAATATCAAGCAGACTGAGGGCTCAGCATAGTGTAAAATTCAAACAGAACAGCAGATGGCCGGAGCATGGTGGAGTTTTATCTGCCTTGTTAAGGATGCCAGCAAATTAACCCCAGTGGTATCACAGTATTCATACTGTCATTAAAGGTTTGGAAAAGTCTGGAAAAAAATGAAAGTACCCGTTTTTTAAGGACTTGTAAGTCTGTAAAAACTGACTGGGGTTTATGAAAGCTTGTAAATTTGGTAACATCCCCTTCAAAGAAAACAAAAACAAAACAAAAAAAGAAGAAGAAAGAAAAAAAAAGATGTGGTTGTTGCCAGCGAGGTCAGTTTCCAGCATGGTTTCAAGCACTAACCTCTGGAACTTTTTTGGACCCTTACCAATAGTAGCATCATGATGAGAACTCTGCTTTCATTTATCTGATCAGATCACCCCATGTCAGAAATAAAAGTAAACGTTTTAACAGGTGATCGTTTTCGGTGAGATATTTATAATTAGTCTTCAGTAATTTGAGTTTGGGTGTAGAGATTTTGTAGAGGTTTTGTACTTTTTTTTTGTCTTTAAAGAACGATTTGAAATGAGTTGTTTATAATTGTCGGACGTTGGAACGTCAGCGTCCTCCTCCCTTTACTCCTGTCTTCTTAGTCGTGACCCTCTGCTTTTTTTTTTTCCTTCTTGATTTCAGTCTGGGTTGTCTCTAACGACTGAATCTTTCCTGTCTGCCTCAGAACTGCTGTTGCGTCTTGGAATCTCTGGTGTGGCTCTGCATCTCGGTGTGTGTATCTGGATGCCTGATGTGTCTGCGAATGTTTGGAGTGTCTCCGAATCTCTTACCCTGTCGCTGAATCTGGTGTTGTTTATGGCCGCCTCATCTTTGTGGGAGGTGGAAGGCGGAGGAAGAAAATGAAAATTAAACAAACTAAATGTAAGTTGTATTATGTGATAATTCTGTGGGTACAAGTTTTTGTTTTTAATTTCTGTGGAATTTTTTGTTTGTTTTTAGTCTGTTTCCTTATTGCTCCTGGTTGGACCAGAAACTTTGTTCTTTTTTCTCTCTCACACTCTCACTGTCTCTCTTTGTCTCTCTCTCTCTCTCCTTAATTCTTCCCCCTTTTCCCTTCCGTCTCTCTCTCCTTCCTGTGTGTGTGTTTTGTTTGTTTGTTTTTGTTCTTTTTTTCTTATTGTTTGCATTACTTATTTGAATATTTAGATGTTTTTAAAGACATATTTGCATTGTGCTTAATGGGTTTTATCACTACAATGATCTGATGCTTGCAGTGATGTGTGTGTGTGTGTATGTGCGTGCGTTCGCATGAAAGGAGAGGACTGGGGAGAAGGGGTGGAGAGTGGGCAGTGGACATGATGTGTGAGGAGGAGGCATGGTGGTAGTAGTGGTGGTGGTGGTGTGCGTGTACATAGGCTTCATAGTTTAAAGGCGGTCCAGTCAATGTTTCAGTGTGGGGAAGGAGAAAACACTGTTGGACGCAGTTCTGTGTGGTGTGGCTGGGTTTGTGTGAGGCTGATTAGGCACCGATGGAGATTTGTGTTTTTCTTCCCTGCAGGGACAAGTTCTGCACTCTGTGAATGATCTGCGCTGTGTGAAAGATCTGGTGGTTGAATCATATGTGCTGTGTGACTGGTCAGAATCGTCTGTGCTGTGCAAATGGTCTGAATCTTTAGTGTGTGTGAATGGTCTGTGCTGTGTGAATGATCTGTGCTGCGTGATTTGATCTGAATCTTTCGTTGCGTGTGAATGATCTATGCTTTGTGAATGATCTGTACTGTATAAATGATCTGTGCTGTATGGATCTGTGCCGCGTGGATCTGAATCTTCTGGGCTGTGTGAATGATCTGTTCTGTATGAAGAATGTGATCTTTGGCGGTGTGAATGATCTGAATGGTAGTGCTGTATGAATGAACTGTGTGAATGTTCTGTACTGTGTGAAAGTTCTATGCTGTGGAATGATTTGTGTTGTGTGAACGTTCTGCGCTATGTTACACACACGGATTTTGTGTTGTGCGAACTTTCTGCGCTACGTTACACTCAAGGATTTTGTGTTGTGCGAACGTTCTGCACTACGTTACACACAAGGATTTTGTGTTGTGCGAACGTTCTGCGCTAGATTACACACAAGGATTTTGTGTTGTGCGAACGTTATGCGCTACGTTACACACACAGATTTTGTGTTTGTGAACGTTCTGCACTACGTTACACACAAGGATTTTGTGTTGTGCGAACGTTCTGCGCTACATTACACACAAGGATTTTGTGTTGTGCGAACATTCTGCGCTACGTTACACACACACATTTCATGTTGTGCGAACGTTCTGCGCTACGTTACACACACACATTTCATGTTGTGCGAACGTTCTGCGCTACGTTACACACACACACATTTCATGTTGTGCGAACGTTCTGCGCTACGTTACACACTCGGATGAGGGAATGACAGGGAGGGGCATGTGAAAAACTCTGACAGTCCCCTTGTTCTTTTTGTGTGTGTGTGTTTTTTTTTGCAATCAACAAAGTGTTCGTTTTACAGCTCATTTTGTTTTGTCTTGGCCTTTCTCTGTCCTTTGTCGTCATTCTACCTGTGTGTTTTGTTTCGGCCTTTTTGAAGAACCAAGTAAAAAATTAAGGTGTAAAGTAATGGCAACTTGAGGGGATTGGACTGCCTGTAACAACTCTGCCTTGTTGAACATGACTAAGGAGGAGGTTACAAAATTGTTTAAGCGCCATCACAACACCCATGTGACTTGCTTTTGTAATGGTTATGAGAAGCCTCTGATGAGAGTGCTGTTCTTTTGTTGTTTATTTATTATTTGGTTATGAACCAGCTGTTTATTTCCTGTCTTGAAAGGTTTTATGTATAGGAGAGAAGAAGAAAAAAAAGAACAAACGTACATGCTATGTGATGGATTTTGAAGTGATATGACACCATATTGACATGATAAAACTTGGTCTGTTTTTCCTGTGATTGATTTATTTATTTGCTGTTTTAATGCCCCCCCCCCCCCCCCCCCCTCCCCCCTCCCTCTACAAAAAGTGGGCGTGTCAAAAACAGCGTAGGTATCATCTTTCCTTTGTGGATCTGTTAGGTGGAAGTTGTATACCACATCACTTATGTACATGGATCTTTTGTTTTCTTTTGAATAAACACGAACAGTCAGTGTGTTGGCATTTTATCTGTTGTTGTTTTGGCAAGTGTGTGGATATTTTGTTTGTTGTTGTTTTGGCAAGTGTGTTGGCATTTTATTTGTCGTTGTTTTGGCAAGTGTGCTGGCATTTTGTTTGTCGTTATTTTGGCAGGTGTGTTTGCATTTTGTTTGTTGTTGTTTTGGCAAGTGCCTGTAAGTGAAGGCACATGCATATACACACAGACACGCATATCAGCCTACAGAACTTACTGCGTGCATGTCTGCAAGCACCTGGGACCTCTTGGCTAGGAAATAGTGACGAGTCTGTGCGAGTCCCTTCCGCTTTTACAAGAATTTTGCCCCGCTCCTCCCTGCTCCTCTCCCTCGGATCGTCTGTTCGGCTGTCAAGTGGGAAAAGTATGTTCACACAGATGCGTGTGTGTGTAATGGGGATTCGTTTTTAATAATTTAATAACAAAGACACCTAAATGTAGCATACCGTCAGAAATTCCAGACCGAGTCTTATCCTTGTATGAGGATAATTCAATGCCTGTGATCCTAATATTGACCATTCAACACACACATGCGCGCATGCACGCACGCACGCGCGCGCGCATACACACACACACACACGTGTCTGCGAGAGCATGGTTTTCCCATCTGACGACCAAACTGAAGGTTAGACCCATTGATAAATAGAATTACAGAAATTATTTTCTCAAACGCCCTAAAAATCGGGCAGCACAGACAGAACACAGCATATTTTCACAGGTCTTTATGTTTGACTGCTGTAAGATCACACCACAATGACAGAACGCTCAATATCTTTTCACAAGTCTTTAGTTTTGATTGCCCTGGATTTTTAAGCGGATGGGATGACACACACACACACACGCACGCACACACACACACACACACGCACACACACATACATGCACACACATGTGCGCGCATACACACATGCGCATGCGCGCGCGCGCACACACACACACACACACACACACACGCACACACACGCACACACACACACACACTCACACACTCACACACACACACACTGTACGAAGGAGAACAGCGGGGCATTAGAGGGGTGCAGGAAATGGAAGATGACGATGGGGCCGAGTGGGGGGGGGGGGGGCGGGGGGGGGAGCATGATGACATGGTCAATACTATAGAGTGTGTGGTTTACAACTGACGTCACACATCGTCAAAAACCTTGCATTTCAGCTTATGACATCATAAACACGTGATGTAAACGATACATTCTCTTGCGTATCAACCATGCACATTATAAAATGAGTCCATATGAGATGATCCAGCCACCCACACAAAACCAGACATGCTTATCAAAATCTGTTTCTAGCATTACATAATAACTTTACGAAAAAAAAAAAAAAACACAGTACAAACTTGTACTGCTGGAAGGAGGAAGGCGGGATGTGAGAGGATGTGCAAAAAACCAAACAAACAAAAATGGGGGGGGGGGGGGGGGGGGGGGGGCAGGTGACATGATCAAAATACTGTAGAGTGTACGGTTTACACATGACGTCACACTTCCGTCAAAAGCCTTTCTATTTCAGCTTATGACATCATAAAGACATGATGTAAACGATACACTTTCACGCGTATTGACTCATGATCCTGTGCTTCTCCCTCCCTCTCTCTCTCTCTCTGTCGTAAATGCGGGTGTGTAAGCGTATACAAGGACATGTGGTCGCACGCACATACACAAGCAACAACAACAAAAAAAAGATGAATATAGGCACAAAAATATGCAAATGTGAGGTCACCAGCATCCAATGCATAATTCCTTCCAAATATATTGGAAAGAGAACAAATATATGGCATATTTACTAAATGAGATAGAGGAATTTGGGAGATTTTTTTTTCAATGAAAGGCAATTTGTCTGCTCATACGCATCACCATGATAGAATAAAGATACTGTGGAAGAAGCTGGCAATTTTTTTCATTGAAATAAAAGTTATCAGCTGATACGCATCACCGAGGTAGAGTAAAGGTACCGTAGAAGAAGCTGGCAATTTTTTTTTTTTTTTTTGTGTGTGTGTGTGTGGATGAAATGCAATTTATTTGCTTTTATGCATCACTGGGATAGAATATTGCATACTTTTTGAAAAAGCTGGCATTTTGTCCCCCAGAACATCCTTATCTAAATTGCAGAGACATTTCATACTTCCAAATGCTGCAGCGCAAGTCAGTCAAGCATTCAGCTTAAAACAGGCAAAGACACATTCCACACAGCAAAACCCTCAACTCAGACAACCAAACGTTCCCCATCAATGTAAACGTGGCCCAAACAACCAAACGTTGCCCAAACAACCTAAACAACGTAAACGTGGCCCAAACAACCAAACGTTGCCCAAACAACCTAAACGTTGCCCAAACATCCAAAACGTTCAGCTCAATGTTGCCCAAACATCCAAAACGTTGCCCAAACAACCCAACGTTATCCAATCAACCAAACGTTGCTCAAACATCCAAAATGTTGCCAAAACAACCAGACGTTATCCAAACAACCAAACGGTGCTCAAACATCCAAAAATGTTGCCCAAACAAGCGAACGTTACCCAAAACAATCATACGTTGCCCAAACATCCATTCATTCGGCCCCCAAACAATCAAATGTTGCCCAAACAATGTTTCCCAAACAACCAAACGTTGCCCAAACCACCAAAACCTTTATCCCAAACAACCCAAACGTTCAGCCCAAACAGCCATTCATTCAGCCCCCAAACAGCCAAATACTCGGCTGCAACAACCAAACATCTAGCCGCGACAAAGATTCGGAGGAGTGAGGATCAAAATCTCGAATCACTTTCCCAGTATACGCTTTTGTCAGAGACCCATTCGCTCACGCAGGTAGCTAACCACTTCTGGACAACAAACTGATCCATTGGCATGGCTGCCCTCGCAGGCTACACACCAAAAATTCATGCGTCAAGAACTTGCTTAAAGGAGTCGAGTATATACAGACAGGCTCAATCAGACTGCTGTGAGAATTTTGATTGTGTCTGTCAGTTGATGGACCTTCTTTTCTTTCATATGTCCATCAAGGTACATGCCAGGTGGTTCCAAGCTGAGAGATTAAAAAGGAAAGAAATGGGACTATTTTGGGGAAACCACCTGGCGCAAAGATTGGGTTACGAGTGAGCGCAAAGGCCTGACATGTGACCTCAGGTAAGGTATGTATTTCTAAACTGTGGATAATTTCATTGGAAGAAATCCCTAAAAACAAGTGAAAATACTGGCGGCAGGTTGTTCATTTGATCTGCCATCAGTTTAACGCCAACTTTTTGACAACATTTATGCTACACCTCAAAACGCTTACATGGATTACATAGTGATTTAGTGCAAAATGCCAGTTGACGCATGTAGTCACAGCTAACCAATGAACAGGAGGCAGACTCATAGCTAATGAGAACTACAGGAAGTGGTGAATGCCTTCAAGGCGTACGACAGAAAATTCCAACGAGCAAAAAGCACAAGATACTGATCCAGCTCGTCCACATCTTTGGCCACAACAACCAGCCCCTCAGCCCCCCCCCCCCCCCCCTCCCCACCCCCACCCCCACCCTCCTAACACTCTTTCACTTCTGAAGCTCTACAGGGACTTTGCCTTTTATACACCGCACTAAATTCTAGATGAAAAAAGATGGGGCCAGCAAGCCCTCTTCGACTGCGAAGAGACAACCATGTTGGTTCAGGTCCGACATTCCTTCTTACCCAGGCCTGACACGGCCTCTCTTTACTTCCGGTTCCTGGAATAAGCTTCCAGCCACTCTTCCACCTCCTCCAGCTTGTACCCTTGGGGGCCCCGGTCGCCGATGTATACGATCCGCGAGTCCACGACGATGCAGAGGCGTTCGTACAGAGCCCCGTACAGATAGTTGGCGTCGTCGCTCATGCTGTCGACGACGATGGGGCAGGCTGGTCTCACTTGCAGCAGCTGCTGGGCGGCGTCCAGACGATCTTGCAGACAGCGATGATTCCTGAGAGACAGGACAGAGACTATGGGTATGGCGGTGGGTGCAGTGGTGGTGGTGGTGGTGGGTGCAGTGGTGGTGGTGGTGGTGGTGGTGGCAGTAGTGGTGGTGGTGGTGTAGTAGTGGTAGTAACAGTAGTAGTAGTGGTGGTAGTAGTAAGCAGTAGTGGTAGTAGCAGTAGCAGCAGCAGTAGTGGTGGTGGTGATAGTAGTAGCAGTGGAGGTGATAATAGTTGTCGTAGTAGTAGTAGTAGAAGTCGTCGTCATCGTCGTC
>CM065743.1:10974588-10984588 GCA_033310375.1 Conus canariensis
ACTATATTGTGTTGTATTGCATTGTACTGTACTGCATTGCGTTGTACTGAACTATATTGTTTTGTATTGTACTGCGTTGCGTTGTACTGAACTATATTGTGTTGTATTGCATTGTACTGTACTGCGTTGCGTTGTACTGAACTATATTGTGTTGTATTGCATTGTACTGTACTGCATTGAGTTGTACTGAACTATATTGTTTTGTATTGTACTGCGTTGCGTTGTACTGAACTATATTGTGTTGTATTGCATTGTACTGTACTGCGTTGCGTTGTACTGAACTATATTGTGTTGTATTGCATTGTACTGTACTGCACTACGTTGTACTGAACCATATTGTGTTGTATTGCATTGTACTGTACTGCATTGTGTTGTACTGAACTATATTGTGTTGTGTTAAATTGTACTGTACTGCACTGCGTTGTACTGAACCATATTGTGTTGTGTTAAATTGTGGTGTACTGCATTGCCTTGTACTGAACTATACTGTGTTGTATTGCATTGTACTGTACTGCATTGCGTTGTACTGAACTATATTGTGTTGTATTAAATTGCACTGTACTGCATTGCGTTGTACTGAACTATATTATGTTGGATTAAATTGCACTGTGCTGCATTTCATTGCCTTGTGGTTAACCAAAATGTGTTGCACGCTGTTCTCTCTGTGGAGTTCTCTGTGTGAAATTTGCAGCCTTCGCCGAGTAAAACTGCAGCCGCTTTTGTATACCCAACTTTAAAATCAAAACCAAAAACAGCAACAACAACAAAAAAAACCCCTTCTGTTTATCATTCTGATTACCTATCAGGGCGGATTTTCCTACAAAATGTTGCCATGGGCAGTTAATCTCCTCGTTGCTATGGGAGTTTTATTGTGCGCGATGTGCACGCAGATTATGGGGTCTCGGAGTCTCGTTTTATTTGGAAACACACACACACACACACACACACACACAACCTAAAAACTGGGGGGAAAAACTCAACAACAAAAGAACCCGAGCCACCACTTCAAATCCAGACAAATAAACGGGGACCATCCCTCTACATTTTACGAGGTCATATATTGATAAGCTGTCAAGGCTTTCTTAACCTGACATCAGCAATGATCGCCTTCTTTGAAATCTATGGTCTCTCGTTTGCCCCGAAAGCGTAGGTTTCTTCATGCCTCCAATGCTTTTTCTTGGAGAAGAAAAAAGAAATTCCCACACGAAATGATTGCGTTTGACGATGGTTATCGCGCCTGTCAGTCTGAGAGTACACTTTGAATGTCATTCCAGTGAAAACAGTGACTGTGGCCCAGGGGAACAGTACAGGGTCATGCCATTGATCCCAAGGTCCGTTGGTCCCAAGGTCCGTTGGTCCCAAGTTCCATATAAATCTGTGAAATATATAACGAACCTTGGGACCAACGAACCTTGGGACCAACGAACCTTGGGACCAACGAACCTTGGGACCAATGGACCTTGGGACCAACGAACCTTGGAACCAACGAACCTTGGGACCAACGAACCTTGGAACCAATGAACCTTGGGACCAATGGACCTTGGGATCAACGGACCTGGGACCAATGGACCTTGGGACCAACGAACCTTGGGACCAATGACACGCACCCAACAGTACTCGTGTGACCACATTTTATCCAGTATATTCATAGGTGATGTGACTGACATGACCATTGCCAGCCCAGACCGTCCTTTCTATAACCCCTCCCCCCACCACGTCTCTCTCCCCCCCCCCCCCCCCCCCCCTCCCTTCCCCTCTTGTCTTTGTCTCACGAACTGCAATTAGGATCATCAGCTTACGTCATTTTTCTGTGTCTACCTTCACCCCCTCAACCCCCATCCTCCTCTACCTCCCTCCCTCTGTCCATCTGGGCTGTCTTTTGTAGCCCAGCTAAGACGTCCACCGATGACGACAAAGAAGCAGAGAATTTTGACGTAACCGCAGCGCGAGTTGTCATCTCTGCACTTCTTCTCTCTCTCTCTCTCTCTCTCTCTCTCTCTCCCCCCCCCCCCCCACCTCCCCTCCCGGCTGCTCTGATTGCGGAAATCTCTGATGCGGAAATCTTCAGAGAAGTAGTGCAGAGGAGCTCCATTGCTACACTCTTACCACAAAGAGAGTCGGCGCTTTCCCTCTCTCCCCTCCCCGCTCGCACAAGCTTCACGTGCACAAAATAGTGTCTGAGAGACACGCTTGGCCTTCCCGTGTTCCACGTAAATTCCTTTGGACTGGTCGCCTACCCGTGTCTCACAGATGTGGAAAACGTAGCTTTCTTCATCAACATAAAGGCTTAAAAATACCTCCAACATCGGAGAGATTGTCCTCGCTCACGGGCCGGGATAGCTCAGTTGGTAGAGCGCCGGACACTCGTAATCCAAGGGTTGCGGGTTCGAATCTCCGCCGGGCCGTTTCGGTACAGGAGGATTTTTCCCTCTGAGTTAACATTAGTTCTGACTCCATTTCCCATACAGTCCTTCGAATGAGACTATATAAACCGAGGTTCCGTGTGTGAACGCACGCATAACATCTTGCACATATGTAAAATCCCATCACCAACTTTCGGAAGAGAAAGCCAGTTTGGCCGTTGGTATGGATGACACGTTACACATAGCATGCACCTTCCCCGAAGATGGAGTATGGCTGCCTAAATGGCGGGATAACAAACAAACAAAAAAAAAAACGGTCATACACACAACACTCCACTCCCTTTGTTGAGCAGATGGGATTGATACCTGCCTGTCTGTACAGGGAGTGTCCGCAGGAGTATTAGCCTGCGTACGCAGGAGAAGTCCTCGCCAAACAGAAGCACATTATCTCACAGGGGGGAATAACTGTCTCATTCCAGATCACCCCTCCCCCACCTCGGATTACTACCCCCCCCCCCCCCCCCCCCCCCCCCCGCTTCCTTTCTTGTCCACAATGATACATTTGGCTGCCCTGTTTCTCTGAGGGCCTGTCAGTCAGACAGGCAACAGAGGCAGGACGGGTATCTCAATCAGAAGGCAACAGAGGCAGGACAGGTATCTCAATCAGAAGGCAACAGAGGCAGGACAGGTATCTCAATCAGAAGGCAACAGAGGCAGGACGGGTATCTCAATCAGACAGGCAACAGAGGCAACAGAGGCAGACAGGTATCTCAATCAGACAGGCAACAGAGGCAGGACGGGTATCTCAATCAGACAGGCAACAGAGGCAACAGAGGCAGGACGGGTATCTCAATCAGACAGGCAACAGAGGCAACAGAGGCAGGACAGGTATCTCAATCAGACAGGCAACAGAGGCAACAGAGGCAGGACGGGTATCTCAATCAGACAGGCAACAGAGGCAGGACGGGTATCTCAATCAGACAGGCAACAGAGGCAGGACGGGTATCTCAATCAGACAGGCAACAGAGGCAACAGAGGCAGGACAGGTATCTCAATCAGACAGGCAACAGAGGCAACAGAGGCAGGATGGGTATCTCAATCAGACAGGCAACAGAGGCAGGACGGGTATCTCAATCAGACAGGCAACAGAGGCAACAGAGGCAGGACGGGTATCTCAATCAGACAGGCAACAGAGGCAGGACAGGTATCTCAATCAGACAGGCAACAGAGGCAACAGAGGCAGGACAGGTATCTCAATCAGACAGGCAACAGAGGCAACAGAGGCAGGACGGGTATCTCAATCAGACAGGCAACAGAGGCAGGACAGGTATCTCAATCAGAAGGCAACAGTAGGCAGGACGGGTATCTCAATCAGACAGGCAACAGAGGCAACAGAGGCAGGACAGGTATCTCAATCAGACAGGCAACAGAGGCAACAGAGGCAGGACGGGTATCTCAATCAGACAGGCAACAGAGGCAACAGAGGCAGGACGGGTATCTCAATCAGACAGGCAACAGAGGCAGGACAGGTATCTCAATCAGACAGGCAACAGAGGCAACAGAGGCAGGACAGGTATCTCAATCAGACAGGCAACAGAGGCAGGACAGGTATCTCAATCAGAAGGCAACAGAGGCAGGACGGGTATCTCAATCAGACAGGCAACAGAGGCAGGACGGGTATCTCAATCAGACAGGCAACAGAGGCAGGACGGGTATCTCAATCAGACAGGCAACAGAGGCAGGACGGGTATCTCAATCAGACAGGCAACAGAGGCAGGACGGGTATCTCAATCAGACAGGCAACAGAGGCAGGACGGGTATCTCAATCAGACAGGCAACAGAGGCAGGACGGGTATCTCAATCAGACAGGCAACAGAGGCAGACGGGTATCTCAATCAGACAGGCAACAGAGGCAACAGATGCAGGACAGGTATCTCAATCAGACAGCAACAGATGCAGGACGGTATCTCAATCAGACAGGCAACAGAGGCAACAGAGGCAGGACAGGTATCTCAATCAGACAGGCAACAGATGCAGGACAGGTATCTCAATCAGACAGGCAACAGAGGCAACAGAGGCAGGACAGGTATCTCAATCAGACAGGCAACAGAGGCAACAGAGGCAGGACAGGTATCTCAATCAGACAGGCAACAGAGGCAGGACAGGTATCTCAATCAGACAGGCAACAGAGGCAACAGAGGCAGGACAGGTATCTCAATCAGACAGGCAACAGAGGCAACAGAGGCAGGACAGGTATCTCAATCAGACAGGCAACAGAGGCAACAGAGGCAGGACAGGTATCTCAATCAGACAGGCAACAGAGGCAGGACAGGTATCTCAATCAGACAGGCAACAGAGGCAACAGAGGCAGGACGGGTATCTCAATCAGACAGGCAACAGAGGCAGGACGGGTATCTCAATCAGACAGGCAACAGAGGCAGGACGGGTATCTCAATCAGACAGGCAACAGAGGCAGGACGGGTATCTCAATCAGACAGGCAACAGAGGCAACAGAGGCAGGACGGGTATCTCAATCAGACAGGCAACAGAGGCAACAGAGGCAGGACGGGTATCTCAATCAGACAGGCAACAGAGGCAGGACAGGTATCTCAATCAGACAGGCAACAGAGGCAACAGAGGCAGGACGGGTATCTCAATCAGACAGGCAACAGAGGCAGGACAGGTATCTCAATCAGACAGGCAACAGAGGCAGGACAGGTATCTCAATCAGACAGGCAACAGAGGCAGACGGGTATCTCAATCAGACAGGCAACAGAGGCAACAGAGGCAGGACAGGTATCTCAATCAGACAGGCAACAGAGGCAGGACAGCTATCTCAATCAGACAGGCAACAGAGGCAGGACGGGTATCTCAATCAGACAGGCAACAGAGGCAACAGAGGCAGGACGGGTATCTCAATCAGACAGGCAACAGAGGCAACAGAGGCAGGACGGGTATCTCAATCAGACAGGCAACAGAGGCAGGACGGGTTATCTCAATCAGACAGGCAACAGAGGCAGGACGGGTATCTCAATCAGACAGGCAACAGAGGCAGGACGGTATCTCAATCAGACAGGCAACAGAGGCAACAGAGGCAGGACGGGTATCTCAATCAGACAGGCAACAGAGGCAGGACGGGTATCTCAATCAAAGGCAACAGAGGCAGGACGGGTATCTCAATCAGACAGGCAACAGAGGCAGGACGGGTATCTCAATCAGACAGGCAACAGAGGCAGGACGGGTATCTCAATCAGAAGGCAACAGAGGCAGGACAGGTATCTCAATCAGAAGGCAACAGAGGAGCAGGACGGGTATCTCAATCAGACAGGCAACAGAGGCAGGACGGGTATCTCAATCAGACAGGCAACAGAGGCAACAGAGGCAGGACGGGTATCTCAATCAGACAGGCAACAGAGGCAACAGAGGCAGGACGGGTATCTCAATCAGACAGGCAACAGAGGCAGGACGGGTATCTCAATCAGACAGGCAACAGAGGCAGGACAGGTATCTCAATCAGACAGGCAACAGAGGCAGGACAGGTATCTCAATCAGACAGGCAACAGAGGCAGGACAGGTATCTCAATCAGACAGGCAACAGAGACAGGACAGGTATCTCAATCAGACAGGCAACAGAGGCAACAGAGGCAGGACAGGTATCTCAATCAGACAGGCAACAGAGACAGGACAGGTATCTCAATCAGACAGGCAACAGAGGCAACAGAGGCAGGACAGGTATCTCAATCAGACAGGCAACAGAGACAGGACAGGTATCTCAATCAGACAGGCAACAGAGGCAGGACAGGTATCTCAATCAGACAGGCAACAGAGGCAACAGAGGCAGGACGGGTATCTCAATCAGACAGGCAACAGAGGCAGGACAGGTATCTCAATCAGACAGGCAACAGAGGCAGGACAGGTATCTCAATCAGACAGGCAACAGAGGCAACAGAGGCAGGACGGGTATCTGAATCAGACAGGCAACAGAGGCAACAGAGGCAGGACGGGTATCTCAATCAGACAGGCAACAGAGGCAGGACAGGTATCTCAATCAGACAGGCAACAGAGGCAACAGAGGCAGGACAGGTATCTCAATCAGACAGGCAACAGAGGCAGGACAGGTATCTCAATCAGACAGGCAACAGAGGCAACAGAGGCAGGACAGGTATCTCAAATCAACTGCAACAGAGGCAGGACGGTATCTCATCAGACAGGCAACAGAGCAACAGAGGCAGGACGGGTATCTACAGTCAACAGGCAACAGAGGCAACAGAGGCAGTACAGGCTCTACAATCAGACAGGCAACACAGAGGCAGGACGGGTAACTCAATCAGACAGGCAACAGAGGCAGGACGGGTATCTCATTCAGACAGGCCAACAGAGGCAACAGAGGCAGGACAGGTATCTCAATCAGACAGCAACAGAGGCAGGACAGTATCTCAATCAGACAGGCAACAGAGGCAACCAGGCAGGCGGCTATCTCAATCGACAGGCAACAGAGGCCATGAACAGAGGCAGGACGGGTATCTCAATCATGACAGGCAACAGAGGCAGGACGGGTATCTCAATCAGACAGGCAACAGAGGCAGGACGGTATCTCAATCAGACAGGCAACAGAGGCAGGACGGGTATCTCAATCAGACAGGCAACAGAGGCAGGACGGGTATCTCAATCAGACAGGCAACAGAGGTCAGGACGGGTATCTCAATCAGACAGGCAACAGAGGCAGGACGGGTATCTCAATCAGACAGGCAACAGAGGCAGGACAGGTATCTCAATCAGACAGGCAACAGAGGCAGGACAGGTATCTCAATCAGACAGGCAACAGAGGCAAGCGACAGGTATCTCAATCAGACAGGCAACAGAGGCCAGGACAGGTATCTCAATCAGAAGGCAACAGAGGCAGGACGGGTATCTGAAATCAACAGATAGCAGGACGGGTATCTCAATCAGACAGGCAACAGAGGCAGGACAGGTATCTCAATCAGACAGGCAACAGAGGCAGGACAGGTATCTCAATCAGACAGGCAACAGAGGCAGGAGGTATCTAATCAACAGAGGCAGCACAGGTATCTCAATCACACAGGCAACAGAGGCAGGACAGGTATCTCAATCAGACAGGCAACAGAGGCAGGACGGGTATCTCAATCAGACAGGCAACAGAGGCAGGACAGGTATCTCAATCAGACAGGCAACAGAGGCAGGACAGGTATCTCAATCAGACAGGCAACAGAGGCAGGACGGGTATCTCAATCAGACAGGCAACAGAGGCAGGACGGGTATCTCAATCAGACAGGCAACAGAGGCAACAGAGGCAGGACGGGTATCTCAATCAGAACAGGCAACAGAGGCAGGACAGGTATCTCAATCAGAAGGCAACAGAGGCAGGACGGTATCTCAATCAGACAGGCAACAGAGGCAGGACGGGTATCTCAATCAGACAGGCAACAGAGGCAGGACAGGTATCTCAATCAGAAGGCAACAGAGGCAGGACGGGTATCTCAATCAGAAGGCAACAGAGGCAGGACGGGTATCTCAATCAGAAGGCAACAGAGGCAGGACGGGTATCTCAATCAGAAGGCAACAGAGGCAGGACGGGTATCTCAATCAGACAGAGGCAGGACAGGTATCTCAATCAGACAGGCAACAGAGCAGGACAGTATCTCAATCAACAGGCAACAGAGGCAACAGAGGCAGGACGGGTATCTCAATCAGACAGGCAACAGAGGCAGGACGGGTATCTCAATCAGACAGGCAAACAGAGGCAGGACGGGTATCTCAATCAGACAGGCAACAGAGGCAGGACGGGTATCTCAATCAGACAGGCAACAGAGGCAACAGAGGCAGGACGGGTATCTCAATCAGACAGGCAACAGAGGCAACAGAGCAGGACGGGTATCTCAATCAGACAGGCAACAGAGGCAGACAGGTATCTCAATCAGACAGGCAACAGAGGCAACAGAGCAGGACGGGTATCTCAATCAGACAGGCAACAGAGGCAGGACAGTATCTCAATCAGACAGGCAACAGAGGCAGGACAGTATCTCAATCAGACAGGCAACAGAGGCAGGACGGGTATCTCAATCAGACAGGCAACAGAGGCAACAGAGGCAGGACAGGTATCTCAATCAGACAGGCAACAGAGGCAGGACGGTATCTCAATCAGACAGGCAACAGAGGCAGGACGGGTATCTCAATCAGACAGGCAACAGAGGCAACAGAGGCAGGACGGGTATCTCAATCAGACAGGCAACAGAGGCAACAGAGGCAGGACGGGTATCTCAATCAGACAGGCAACAGAGGCAGGACGGTATCTCAATCAGACAGGCAACAGAGGCAGGACGGGTATCTCAATCAGACAGGCAACAGAGGCAGGACGGGTATCTCAATCAGACAGGCAACAGAGGCAACAGAGGCAGGACGGGTATCTCAATCAGACAGGCAACAGAGGCAGGACGGGTATCTCAATCAGAAGGCAACAGAGGCAGGACGGGTATCTCAATCAGACAGGCAACAGAGGCAGGACGGGTATCTCAATCAGACAGGCAACAGAGGCAAGGAACGGTATCTCAATCAGAAGGCAACAGAGCAGGACGGTATCTCAATCAGACAGGCAACAGAGGCAGACGGGTATCTCAATCAGACAGGCAACAGAGGCAGGACGGGTATCTCAATCAGACAGGCAACAGAGGCAACAGAGGCAGGACGGGTATCTCAATCAGACAGGCAACAGAGGCAACAGAGGCAGGACGGGTATCTCAATCAGACAGGCAACAGAGGCAGGACGGTATCTCAATCAGACAGGCAACAGAGGCAGGACAGGTATCTCAATCAGACAGGCAACAGAGGCAGGACAGGTATCTCAATCAGACAGGCAACAGAGGCAGGACAGGTATCTCAATCAGACAGGCAACAGAGACAGGACAGGTATCTCAATCAGACAGGCAACAGAGGCAACAGAGGCAGGACAGGTATCTCAATCAGACAGGCAACAGAGACAGGACAGGTATCTCAATCAGACAGGCAACAGAGGCAACAGAGGCAGGACAGGTATCTCAATCAGACAGGCAACAGAGACAGGACAGGTATCTCAATCAGACAGGCAACAGAGGCAGGACAGGTATCTCAATCAGACAGGCAACAGAGGCAACAGAGGCAGGACGGGTATCTCAATCAGACAGGCAACAGAGGCAGGACAGGTATCTCAATCAGACAGGCAACAGAGGCAGGACAGGTATCTCAATCAGACAGGCAACAGAGGCAACAGAGGCAGGACGGGTATCTGAATCAGACAGGCAACAGAGGCAACAGAGCAGGACGGGTATCTCAATCAGACAGGCAACAGAGGCAGGACGGGTATCTCTATCAGACAGGCAACAGAGGCAACAGAGGCAGGACGGGTATCTGAATCAGACAACAAAGGCAGGACGGGTATCTGAATCAGAAGGCAACAGAGGCAGGACGGGTATCTCAATCAGAAGGCAACAGAGGCAGGACGGGTATCTCAATCAGAAGGCAACAGAGGCAGGACGGGTATCTCTATCAGACAGGCAACAGAGGCAGGACAGGTATCTTAATCAAACAGGGGAAAGCAGGTCTCCCTGGTTCACTGCTCCAGCAAAGGCTGTGAGACCGATCAC
>CM065743.1:10994588-11004588 GCA_033310375.1 Conus canariensis
CATCAGTATTCCTTTTTGTACTCCCAGTTCTTATAGAACAGGGAGTATTTTACAATGGGAACGAAGAAATGCTGTCTGTGTGTCGTTGCTGTGTGTCTGTGGTCAAAATGTGTTCCACTCGCTCCAGGCAAAGCTTCTGGGCCGATCTTTCTGAAAATTTGTAGGTATGTTCATTATGGGTCACGGATGATGCCGGATGTTTGATTTTACCAGAATAGCCGTTACTAACAGCAATAACGGCCTAAAACGGTTTTTCTTCTTTATGGAATATCTCAGTGACGAAATACATTATGACGCATGCTAATTGTGACGTCAAATACATTATGACGCATGTTTGATTGTGACGTATTTCAGGAAGATAAACTGGGAGTACGTTTATACGCTTTGCATCTTGTTTAATTTTTTTTTTTTTTAATCTTATTAATATCCCATCAAATGAAGTGATGCAGCAACATAGTCTACATTCAGCTGGTTCTGTAATTCACTTGAAACAAGTCAGCAACATCTGCTACCGACAAAAGGAACCTTTTTTTTTCCTTTCTTTATCAAGGATGCTGTGTTTTAAATCACTTCTGTTTATTTGTTTGTTTGTCTGCCCGTCTGTCAGTACCAGCGCGCCCCAAAACACTTGACCAATTTTTTTTTCCTTCTAAATACAGAGGAAAGACAGAACGTTGTGATGTTTCTGTCATTCCAGATGGGTCTTAGCAGACTAGCGCTGCTATCTTTTGCGCAGCTCTGGAGAGCACTTCAGGTTTTGATCCCTCATCTGAAACATTTGCCCCGAGGTACTTGAAGCTCTGAACTCTCTCTAGTTTTTTTTTTTTTTTTTCTCCCTTTCTAGCGATGTTAATGTTGATGCTGTCGGTAATCCGTTTGTGTGTGTGTGTGTGTGTGTGTGTGTGTGTGTGTGTGTGTGTGTGTGTGTGTGTCTTTTCGGCGCTGATCTCCATGCCGAATGCTGCAGAATATTTGTCAAGGCACTCCTGCTAGGTTGGCTAGTTCCTGCTGTTCTCCTGCTAGCCCGTCAATGTCATCGGCAAAACGTCGGCATGTTGCTATCATGCCACCAACGCTCACTGTGCCTTGGTGTCCCTCCGGTGTGTTAGTCATAATTCTCTCCAGGTAAATGTTGAAAAGAGTGGATGCTTAAAAACACATGCGCTCATAAATAAAGAAAATGTCAATCACCTGAATGTTCTTGTATGGACTCATTTTGTATGGTTATGGGTTACTTACTCTACCATCCATACACAAACACGTGGGAAACAGCTCACACGTCTTTTCTCTGCAAACGCCAGCGTCCAATGGCCTGCAACACTGTGCGCGCCAATACCTAACGTAGCTTCCCTTCCAGGAGCAACAGGTGAGTGATTATGTATTTACTAAATCAATGTTTCAGAGTTCTTTGTAAATTTACGCTCTGCCTCAGAGTTGGATTGTTGATTTTTGTTGACTTTTGTCTTTGAGAAGAGGTTAGAAAGAAAAAGCTTTAGAAATGGAGACTGGAAGCATACATGGGGTCCTTCTTAGAATGTGCATTTCACATATGTTGTAGTCTCGGTAGATGACATAAAATGGAATTTATATTTCCCATGGAACAAAGAAAACAAAAGAAAAACAATGAATTAAATACAACAGAACGTACATCAGAATGACAAATCCACACACACATACGCACAAGTATACTTACAGCGTGTGGGCAAGCATTCACACGTATAATTGAACAGCCCCTGATAAGAACTGCTTTCAGCTCTGAACTGTGCTGTAATGTACAGAGCAAGCTTCCTCACAGCCAGCCCGTAACTGCTGTAACGTACAAAGCAAACTTCCTCACAGCCAGCCCGTCACTGTGCTGTAACGTACAAAGCAAACTTCCTCATAGCCAGCCCGTAACTGCTGTAACGTACAGAGCAAACTTCCTCACAGCCAGCCCGTAGTTTCCAGATAGGCAAAGAGACAGGATTGGAACAGTCTGAAGCACAGATGTAAAAAAAGAACAAGGTAAGTGTCTTACCATACTGTCCCATTATTCGCCATTGTCAGAACCCTCCTTCCTGGCGCACATTATTATTGTTATTATTATGAATACTTATATAGCGCCTATCCTCAGCTAGAGACCACGCTCTAAGCGCTTTACAATCCACACTGCTTTACACAACGGGCTGCCTACCTGGGTAGTGCCGACTAAAGAGCTATTAGCCTACGCTTCATTCAGTCGTTTCCCGTGTCACCCAGTCAATATCGTTCAATCAATTTCCTCACTTTCTTCATTCTTTCCATTTCTCACGCTGGGTGCATGCTATGTGTAACGTGTCATCTATACCAACGGCCAAACTGGCCTTCTCTTCCGAAAGTTGGTGATAGGATTTTACATGTGTGCAAGATGTTATGCGTGCGTTCACACACGGAACTTCGGTTTATAGTCTCATTCGAAGGACTGTATGGGAAATGGAGTCAGAATCAATGTTAACTCCGAGGGAAAAATCCCTCTGTACTGAAACAGCCCAGTGGAGATTCGAACCCGCAACCCCAGGATCACCAAGATTACGAGTCCGGCGCTCTACCACTGAGCTATTCCGGCCCCTCACTAGCCACCGATCACCGAGCACCACGAGAAAATCGTTCAGTTGTTGGGCTGCCCTCATAGGTAAACCAAGTTTATCAGGTTGTTATCGTCCACTGTTCAGCAAAGGCGGCCCACTTCCTGAACGCAGCCTTTGCCTTGCGCGCAAACCGCCACGTGTGGGATTCAAACTTGACAGTTTGACACTATGAGCGGCGAAGTTTTGTGGAGAGACAGCCGAACAGTGAACAGGTGGTACACAGGAAGTGCCGAATGCCTCCAATACGTGCAGTGGAAGTGTGTAGCCAGTGAGGGAGAAGCTGCCTATCCTCCATACTCGCTGTGTCTGTCTGAAGGTAAGGTGGGCACACGCCACAATTAGGATTTTGTACTATATCACTACATAATCCATGTAAGCGTTCCGAGGCCTGCCGTGAATTTGAGCCAGCATTTAATGTTAAACTGATCATTGATCAAAAGAACAACTCCACACCGATTATTTCCCTTCTTTCGGGGGATTTTCACCTGCGAAATTACAAACAACTTCAAACATATGACCTTCCACATAAGCTGACACACATTTCAGGCCTTTGCACTCACCCGTGACCCTGTCTTTGCACCAGGTGGTTTCCCCCAAAACAGTCCCATTCCTTTGATCTTAATCTGTCTGCCTGGAACCACCTGGCTTGTACCTTGATGGCCGTATGAAAGAAAACGAGGAGAATCAACTTTCAGACAAAAACAAAAACAAAAAACAAAAAACAAAAATCTCAAAACAACGTTAACTGCGCCAGTCTATAAATACTCAACTCCTTAAGCAAGGCCTTGGCGCATTCATTTGTGGTGTGCATCCTGTCGGTGATGGTGAACATTGGCCCAGTCATTAGCTGAAACTCGATTCTGAGCAGCTTTCATTTCAACCCCCCGGAGCAGGACTGGAATGGAAATGCACTACTCGCCATCATGCGAGAGAACGAGGGATGGGTGCAAAACATAACGTACCTCCATGCTCTTTGGCAAGGAAAGAGGAAGGCAGGACAGGAGGGTGGGGGAGGGAGAGGGGAAAGGGGAGGGGCAGAGAAAGGATAAAGGGGGTTGAACGGGGCTGAGAGGACGGGGAAGGGGGAGGGAGGGGGGGGGGAGTGGGAGCTGGGGAAAGAGTGTGGGAGGACGTGGAATGGATCTGAGGGGAACTCAAAACACACACACACACACACACACACACACACACACACACACACACACACACACACGCACCACGCACACACACCACACACACACACACACACACACACACACACACACACACACTTTATTCAACCCAGGACTGAGATTTTCAGCGCAGTGCATTTTCCACTCTTGCTGAACTTCTTCATGCCTATGATAGAGGTACAAGGAAACACAGGGAGACAGAATAAGGTCTCTTTTTTTTGTTGTTGTTGGAGGAAATAAAATGTTTTAAACTGAACTTTGAGCACGGTTTAAAGGTCTGTTCATTTGCAATCATATCACTATTCACTTTGTATCATTTGTTGTGAATTTAAAAAAAAAAAGATTATTTGCCTTTTGAGAGCTGGGTTTTTTTTTTGTTTTTTTTTTGTAACTGAATGTTATTTTTTTATTTATTTTTTTTTAAATCGCGATGGACTTTTTGTTGTTGTTGTTGATCTGTTCGATCAAACTTTAAACGTTTTCCAGCTCTCCGGTCTTTCCCACGGCGAATCGTTCTCCTCGTTTTTGTTCCGTCCTTGGCACACAATCGAAAATTTCTCTCTTCAAACGCATATCAGTAAGATCCAGTTGATGTGTGTGTGTGTGTGTGTGCGTGCGTGCGTGCGTGCGTGCGTGCGTGCGTGCGTGCGTGCGTGTGGTGTGTGTGTGTGTGTGTGTGTGTGTGTGTGTGTGTGTGTGTGTGGCGCGCGCGCGTGCGTGCGCGCGCGCGCGTGCGTGTTCACTCTCTTCTCCTGCGAATTCTGGATCAGATCAGACACACGAAATGGAGGAAGTGGCTAACAATAATCTCCTCTAGTTGCTCAGATGACGACCTCTTGTTGATAATCTTCTGTTCTCCAGGACAGAGAAAGAGAGAGAGAGGAGAGAGAGAGAGAGAGAGAGAGAGAGAGAGAGAGAGAGAGAGAGAATGTTGCTTATAGCCCAGCCGACCGCAAAGGGCCATTAATTTTCAGGGCTGTCACCGTGTTGAACTCCATTTTCAAATCTGTTCTCCAGGAAAGAAAATCAGAAAAGAGGCAGGGAACAGTAAACAGTAAAGAATGAACTGGTAGGGTAACTCTGGCATCCATGATGAAATGAACGCACACACATAACTCTAAACTTCTTCTGCGTACGCAGCAAGTATTAATCCCATTTACCCAACAAAGGGAGTGGAGTTTTGTGTGTATGACCGTTTCTTTTAATCCCGCCATTATGGCAGCCACACTCCATCTTCGGAGAAATAACTCTAAACGAATGCAGCGTATGACACCGAATCGTCCAGCAGAAATGACAACACAGACTGAGCTCACAGAACAAACAAAGAGACCACATATATTTGACTGAATTCGAGATCGGAAAGATAGTGCCACTCTTGAACCGCTGCCACAGCCTTTTCGATTTGGAACAAAACTGATCTGTGTTTTTTCATGTCTCCAGTTGGTGTCGCTGTGTAGATGTGTCAGGCACTGGGTGTATGGGCGAGCTTGGAACATCCTGTCTTGGGGGAAGTAGCCTTGTTTGTCCTGTGTGCTCTGTGCTGTCATTTCTGCTCAGCGATTCGGTGTCACCAACAGCATCAGTTCGGACTTACGGACATGTGTTGTTCATTCCATCACGGAAGCAAGAATTACCCAGCTTATTCGTTACCACAGTTCTTCACCAGTTCCAAGACCACTGCAAAAGAACAGCTTCGTTCCCTAGAGTGTTGGCAACCAAGTTGATTATTCTGACACTTGCGTGTGTATGGCCATTTTTTTTTTTTTATCCCGCCATTAAGGCAGCCGTACTCCAACTTCGGGGAAGGTGCATGCTATGTGTAACGTGTCATCCATACCAACGGCCAAACTGGCCTTCTCTTCCGAAAGTTGGTGATGGGATTTTACGTGTGTGCAAGATGTCGTGCGTGCGTTCACACACGGAACCTCGGTTTACAGTCTCATTCGAAGGACTGTATGGGGAATGGAGTCAGAACCAATGTTAACTCCAACGGAAAAAAAACCCCTGTACCGAAACGGCCCGGCGGAGATGCGAACTCGCAACCCCAAGATTACGAGTCCGATGCTCAACCAGCTGAGCTATTCCGGCCCCCAACTTGTCCCTAAAAGCTTTTGCTGTGAGGACGTAAAAACCATTCTCCACCAGTTGAAAATTGCTGACTAATGGTGTACGCGTTTCACACATCTTTTTCTGACCAGTATAGGCAGAAATGGCCTAGGGCACCATGCTGACTTTGAAGTCATGCACACCTTTTCGGCCTGTGCTGTGTCTCCGCCGCTCCTGTAACGTTTTTGTATCCTAGCTTTAAGCCTGAAGGCATGGTATAATCACTGAGAGGTTCAGAGGAGTGGAGGAGGAGAAGGGCGACGTTACATGGGAGAGATCCCATTAGAGTGCTAAAAGCATTCTCTCAGCTGACACGGGTCGACCGACACGCTGAGTCATCGGACATAAAAGCTGTCCCCCCCCCCCCCCTCCCCTCGACCCCCCCCCCCCCCTCACACACACACACACCTTTCCATTCCCGCTTTTGCGAAAGCTAGTTGTTTTTTTTTTTAATGCGGCGGGATAACTGCGGGCTCGCAACTGAAACGAGAGAGCAAAAGAAAAGTTGATGCGCGTTTTCACCTTAAAAAAAAAAGAAAAGAAGGTTAATCTCTCTCTCTCTCTCTCTCTCTCTCTCTCTTCTCTCTCTCTCTCTCTCTCTCTCTCTCTCTCACACACACACACACACACACCAAAAAGAGCAAACAGTTCACAGAATGAGTCAGCGTTTTCGATGTCAGTGGGAAGGGTATGCTTAGGTCGACTGAAATTGTGGAACGGAATTGAACAGAAATAGGAAATGACAAGAAAAAAAAGAAAAAACAACAACAAAAAACAAAACAAAACAAAAAAAAAACCGAATGAGAGAGAAAAAAAAGAGAGAGAATGGTAATGGATAAGGAAGTATATAATCATAACAAGATGAATGAGAAGATGATGATGATTAAAAAAAAAAAAAAAAAAGAAAAGAAAAAATCGTTAAAAAGAATAGAAATGAAACGAATTTTTTAACATAACAATTACAAATGAAATAAAATGACATAAAATCACATTTGAATTTGTTGGTAAAAGCCGTTCAAAACGCGTTTTGTGTGTTTTGTGTGTCCCCCTCGCTCACCCCCTCGCTCACCCCCAGTTATTTAACAGTCTTGTAACTTCGCTCTTGCTTCTCTTACCAAAACGAAGTTGATGATTGGGTGAGCTCAGGCTTCACGTCACGTGATCGCCCGCCTCGGGCGACATGGGAAGAGGAAGGCGTAGGGCGTGTTCTGGGCTTGATGGTGTGGGGTGAGGTGGGAGGTCAGAAAGGTTGTGTGTGTGTGTGTGTGTGTGTGTGTGTGTGTGGCGAAGTTGCCATCAAGGAGAATACGGAGGGAAGAGAGAGAGAGAGAGAAGGACAGACACGCAGACTGACAGTCTCTCTCTCTCTCTCTCTCTCTCTCTCTCTCTCTCTCTCTCTCTCTCTCTCTCTCTCTCTCAGATACGCACTCAGATAGACAAGCAAGCAATCACGTACACACAGGACGACGACTCGTTAAAGATAGGCAGTAGAAATGTACACCATCTTTCTAAGAGAGAGAGAGAGAGAGAGAGAGAGAGAGAGAGAGAGAGAGAGAGAGAGATTCATTAATATACTGACAAGCAAACCTGCCAATCATACGTTGTACAATGTGTAGGTCAATTTACATGTTCCAAACACCTAGACAGATGATCAATGGTCGGACAAATTTGTGTGCATCTGCCTACGAGCGAAGGTGTCTCACTGGCATTCAAATTTAAAGCCGCAGTTAAAAAGAGGTGTTGCAAGTGAGGGACAGCAGGTGGAAATCTAAACAACCTTGAAAGAAAAAAAATGACTGTTCCACCGAACGAAAGAGACAAAGAAATTGCAAGACAAAACACGACGCGTTTCGACCTCTCTGGTCTTCTTCAGGCAAGACAACCAACATTCAAGACATCGAAAACGAAGAACGAACAATCACTTATCTCCTCATAAAAAAAAGAAGTGCAGGACTGTTATTGTAAACCCTAAGCATTTTCTTTTCTTTCTGTTCTTACACACATTACGCATGAACAGTTATAGTGATTAATCACTCTTATCTCTTTTTATTGAAAAAACAAACCATTTGTACATTCATTAGTGTACAACCATTCGCATGTAAATGTTAACTGATAACAAGTACATCTTTTTACATCTTGTAGTAAATATGACAATGTGGTGTACACAAAGCAGCACATGCACTCTCCACCTTTGAGATGGAGGTTCGATGCCCCGTTTACACATTTCTGTATACTATTTCATTTGATTGTCATTTCTTTTGTCTCCTTTTTATGTTTTGTTATGTTTTGCATTGCTAATGAGGCCTCTCTCTCTCTCTCTCTCTCTCTCTCTCTCTCTCCTCTCTCTCTGTGGAATACTCTCTTTGTCCTCCTCTCTCTCTCTCTCTCTCTCTGAATACCTCTCTCTCTCTCTCTCTCTCTCTCTCCTCCCTCTCTCTCTCTCTCTCTCTCTCTCTCTCTCTGTTCATGAATGTATGAGTCTCTTCTTGCATGTGTTCGAGAGAAAGATACTTATACCGATTATTTCAGCTGCCCGCGGGGAGTTAAACAAGGGTGTCTGCTTAGCCCACTGTTGTTCACATTCTTCATCAATGAATTAGCGATAGAGATGTCGGGGTGAGCGAAACATGGAATACAAATGCAACCTGGTGCTGCTGACTTATTTGTAATGTTTTTCGCTGACGATGTTATCCTCCTTGCAGATACCCCTGTTGGTCTGCAGAATCAATTAGACACACTGAAAAGGGAATCAGACAGGTTAAAATTAACAGTGAACCTAAACAAAACTAATGTAATGGTTGTTAGAAATGGTGATTACTTATCAAAACATGAAAGATGGTTTTGTGGTGGAGTAGAAGCTAAGTGACAAGTAGCTATAAATACCTTGGGATGTTCTTCATAACAAAATTAAGCTTGAGTAAGGGCTGGTTTGAGATGTGCAGAAAGGGAAAGAGGTGTCATGGATATTCTGAGTACTACGAAAAAAAAAAAAAATGAACTCCAGTGATATACATCCATTTTGGAAATTAGTCGATTCACAAATACAGCCTATTTTGACATATGTATCAGAAGTCTGGGGTATGTTGGATAACAGCCAAATGGAAAAAGTTCATACCTATGCGATAAAGCAAATTATCCATGTACCCTTGCACGCATCAAACAAAATGGTTTATGGTGAAAGTGGACGATACCCTCTATTTATTATAACTTATGTTAGATGATTAAATATTGAAATATTGGATGAAATTAGTAAACCTACCAATAACCAGACGCTGTGGTCAGGCGTATGAAATGCTCATGCTGCAACATGAAAGTGAAAAATTTAACTGGGCCTCCTGTATTAAGAAAATATTGACAGAGAATGCTTTTGGCATAGATTTGTTGTCACAAGGAGTCGGTAGTAAAGCACAATTTGTTTCTGAATTTAAGGACCGTTTAATTTGTACCTATAAACAAAATTGCCATGCTGGAATAATAAATACGACTGGTTTCTCTCAATTAAAAGTAATCTCGAAGCAGAGAAATATCTTAAAATTATAACCCATAAATGGCATACATATAGTTTAGCAAAATTTCGAACCAAAACGCTCAGTCTTAACGCAAATCAAAAATGGTTCGAGAAATCGACTGATAGATCTTGTCGAGTGTATAGAAAAAGAGACAGTGTTGAGAACGAAGTACATTTTGTGTGTGGTTGTCCTGCATATGCCAATATCCGCAGAAGTTGTAACATTTTCAATGAATCAGTTGCCCAAAGAAGAGTTTTAACAGCAATTTTACGAAGTGGAAACGAATACACTATAATAGAATTTGCGAAGTAAATCACAGAAGGTAGCACCTTTCGTAAAAAGACTGTAACAAATGAAAAAGATAATCACTTGCTTAAAGGTGCCCTGGCTCAGTAATTATCACTTAAGGCAACCTAATAGTCTATGTCAACAGTGTATTGTGTGTGCGTGCGCGCACGTGCGCGCGTGCGAGTGTCTGTGTGTGTGTGTGTGTGTGTGTGTGTGTGTGTGTGTGTGTGTGTGTGTGTGTGTGTGTGGAGGGGAGGGGAGGGGAGGGGGGGAGGGGGGGGGTTTCGTGTGGATGCATGGGTACTTTAATTCGTTGATC
>CM065743.1:11009588-11022088 GCA_033310375.1 Conus canariensis
AAAAACAAACAAACAAACAAATACAACTTACAATGGATTGCTCTATCCCCTTTGTAAAGAATCAGTTGAAGGTGAAGTTTATTTGGGTTTGCAGCGTTCCGAGTTTCATCATCATCGCTTGCGGCTAGAACCTAACAACTTTTATAAACAGCCATTTATGTTTTGTTTTTGCTTGCTAATGTCATCAGAGAAAGAGAGTATGATTCGCAGTTTCGTGTTATATCTATATATCTATCTGTCTGTCTATCTATCTATCTGTAACATATATATTTTATACATAGCTGTCTGTCTATCTATGTTAGAGAGAGAGAGAGAGAGAGAATGGTTAAAAAAAATACAACACCTGGAGTAAGTGCAATATATTCGTATTAGCTCTTCAGTGAACAGGACAACTGAGAGAGAGAGAGAGAGAGAGAGAGAGAGAGAGAGAGAGAGAAGAGAGAGAGAGAGAGATGGGAGTAGATAAAAACTTTCCAGTTATGAGAAACAATGCTGTCATGATTGTTTGCATGTTGTAATTGTAAGGACCCATAGTCTGCTGCCTTAATAAGTTTTTTTTTTTAGGAACTGTTATCGCCCTTTTCATATTGGTCTACGGCCATGGATAGATAACCAATTTGAATATCTCTCTCTCTCTCTCTCTCTCTCTCTCTCACCACACACACACACACACACACACACACACACACACACACACACACACACACGTACATACATACACATACACACATATGCACACACTTACACACTCGCACTCACACACACACGCAGGCACGCATGCAGGCACGCACACACACACACATACTCGCACACAACAAGCGTACATGCACACAGTTATACAGCACACACACACACACACACACACACACACACACACACACACACACACACACACACACACAGAACCTTTATATTCGAGGATAATAAAGTAGCAATGATGCGCTTTTTAAAAAATTTTTTATATCCAGTCCTCGTCCTGAGTAGGGACAACAACATATAGTGAAATGAATGAAAAACAAGCAAAAAAAAAAACAACAACAACAACAAAAAAAAACAAAAACAAAAAAAACGGTTATGCAGTGATAGTAGGATAACCAATGAAAAGAAAGAAAATTGAGGGGGAAGAAGAGGAGTGCGGTGGGGGCATGTAGAAATGTACTTTAATGGACAACATAATTAGCATGTATAAAATAGACAATAAAATGAATTTGACAGAATACACACAGAATTTGGAACACACACACACACACACACACACACACACACACACACACACACACACACACACACACACGCACGCACACACGCACGCGCACACACACACACAAGAGAGAGAGAGAGAGAGAGAGAGAGAGAGAGAGAGAGAGAGAGAGAGAGACTCGCTTGAAAACGCGAACAACCAAAAACACACCAAACACCGTTTTCTAGTTTCTAACCCGAAGAAAATCCAACTCCTCCAACATCAGCGTCAGTCCCGTTTCACTCGTGGACCAGTATAGACAACGACCTCGTAGGCAGTCCACTTTCTGACCTCTGTCCTTGAGCTATCGGTTTGGTTTGCCCAGCGAAGTCGGTGAGAATGTGGAACGGTGAGAGCCACAGGCTGCACACCAAAAATTAATGCACCAAGGCCTCGCTTATTAAGGAGTCGAGTACTTATAGACTGGCGCAATTAGATTGCTTTGAGAATGTCTGTTGTGTCTGAAAGTTGATTCTGCACATTTTCTTTCATATGGCCGTCAAGGCCCAAGCCAGGTGGCTCCAAGCAGACAGATTAAAATCAAAGGAATGGGACTATTTGGGGGAACCCCCCTGGCGCAAAGATAGGTTCACGGGTGAGTGCAAAGGCCTGAGAGGTGTTGTCAACTAAGGGGAGGGTCATGAATTTGAAGATTGTGATTTCATTGGTGACCCCCCCAAAGGGCCAAACAAGAGGTATTACGGTGGTGGTTCTGAGGGGATATATAGTGGCTGGTACTAGCTCCGGAGGCGAGCAGGTTCTCAGCAGGTAAGTCGTGGATATGTTTGAAAGTTGTTCTGTTGACAAGTTCGATATTGGTGTGTGTGTGTGTGTGTGTGTGTGTGTGTGTGTGTGTGTGTGCGCACATCCATATATGTATGTGTATATGTACGTATGTACATGTGTGTGTGTGCACGCGTGCATGGGCAAGCATGTGTGTAGGTGGTGGGGTGGGGGTGGGTATAAAGGTATTTGTGTTTGTGCACACCTCTGTGTGTTCATGTATATGGAGGGTGGGGGTGGATTGGAGGGTGAGGAGCGCTCACGTGTGTATGTACGTGTACATACGCACGAGTTTATGCGTGTGCAAGTTCACACCTGTGTGTATGTGTATAAACGAGCTCGTATGCATTTCAAGCGTTCAAATTCTCGCACTTGCAAGTGTAAGGGCACTACATACAGTGACATATCTTTGTGGGACATCAGTTCAGAAGATGACAATTTGTTATAGAGGACAGTGATAAAAAGTTATTATAAACAATAAAATGTTGTCATTTAAAGATAAAATCCCCACACACACACACACACACACACACACACACACACACACACACACACACACACACAAGAGAGAGAGAGAGAGAGAGAGAGAGGGGAGAGAAAATTAGTTGCCAAGTGAGGCGACTGCAGGCGGAATTCGAAACAAATCTTAAAAAGGGAATGAAATACCTCCGCCAAACAACACGGGCAAACGAATCACATGACAAAACGCGACGCGTTTCGACCTCTTAGGTCTTCTTCAGGCAAGATAAACAACACTCATTTTCGTTATCCTCAGTGTTGTTTGTTTATCTTGCCTGAAGAAGATCTAAGAGGTCGAAACGCGTCGTGTTTTGACTTGTGGTTCGTTTGTCCACGTTGTTTGGCGGAGTCATTTCAATCACTTTTTTTACGATTAGAAAACAAATTGATAGTTATGTAACAGGACTTTGATCGGGACTGTGCTTTTTTGAGTTCCGTCTTGTTCTGTCCTGCACCGACTTCACTCCTGCTGGGTATATGACGCCTTTATCCTCATCTGCTTTCATATCCACTCCCCCTCCACGTTTGTATAGCCAGTTGTCCTGGGGGACCTGGTGTGGAGGAATCAGTCCGAGACCTGCATCTGCATTACTGGTCAAAGACGTGCTGTCGGATGGAATGCTGCAAGGACTGGGGTTTGGGGACTGAGAGGAGAAATGTGATGAGGCAGGTAATGTTGTTTACAGCCCAGCCGACCGCAAAGGGCCATATCAGGGCTGTCACCCCGTTGAAGTCAACTAAAAGTCATATTTAGGAGAAAAAAAAAAGGCCACATTCACACAACCCTTTAAAATACACCTTCTAAAAACACACCAGAAATTTTTTTGTTGAAAATCTTTCTTCTGTGAAATCTTAGGACGACATAAAAAAAAAAAATGTTGATCTCTTTCAGAAATTCAGAGATCACATCAAGTGGGACATCTCTGAGCAAGGTTTTCATGGGAGTCTGCTGTAAAATGTTTATGTCTCACATCATGCAAGTCCCAACACTCTAAAAGAATATGTTTCATTGTGAGTGGTACACGACATGGAATGCACCACGGAGCTTCTTCGCCTTTTAAAAGATAAGAATGGGTGTAAAAGGAATAGCCTGTATGCAAACAGCACAAGACTTTTTTTTTTTTTTTTTTTTTTTTTTAAACGGTCGCCTCCGGAACGAAGTATAGTGACGTACCGGATGCTGTGTATACAGTTTGAGCTCAGCGGAAGTGCGCCTCGCTTGAGAAGTGAGTCACTGACGGTCAGGTCAACCAGCAGACGAACTCCGGCAGTGCGACACCTAGGCTCGATCAGGACGGGTCTCAAACAGATTGCTCCCAGCTGCTTTGTTCGGCAGCTGAGGACAGTACTTCTCTGGGTCCAAGTCCCACCCGCACCTTCGGGTGTATCTTTTTCTTTCAGTTAGTTCGGGACCTACGCCGCGCAGGCAGAGGTGGGGACAGGGCAGTCTCGGGGCCTCCAGTTTCTAGGAGAGACAGTCTCACGCCTTGGCACTGTGGCAGAACAGGACAGCCGTAGATGGTTACGACAAGGACGACTTTGACAGTACCACTAGACTCGGGGACTCTGACACTGACAGAGTGATAGACTCGAGCTTAGTGGTTGGTGCCATTGAAGGGCTTGGGATTATAGTCAGTTAAACTATTAAGCTGAGAGAGAAGCTGAAAATTAAAACTGAAGCTAAGATGGAAATATGAAGTAAAAAGATCAGAGGTGAATTAAAATCGGAGTTAAAATGTACAGTTATGTGAGCAGTACAGGTAAAATCTTAAACTAAAGGAGAATCCTCTCTCTCTCTCTCTCTCTCTCTCTCTCTCTCTCTCTCTCTCTCTCTCTCACACACACACACACACACACACACACAAAGCCAGTGTCTGGACTAACCCGTTAAGGTAGAGCGTGCATATGTGTGTGAATGTGCGAGTGATTCTAAATTTTATCAACAAACTTTTCTCCAAAGTGTAGGATTAACACTTGTGCATAGATTTGACTTTTGCGTGGCATTTGGAAACGATTTTCATATTGAAAAGGATCTTCAAGGTCCTGCCCAGAATGTCGTGGTGTGAATTTTTTTTTTTTTTTTTTTTTTTTTTGTCATTGGAATGGTTAGCCAAGGCTGTGTCAATGTTGCGTTGTTAAACCTTCCAGCGTCAGGGCTTTTTCCTTTTCTTTTCTGTTTGTCTTTCCTTTTTTTCCCCTTTCCTTTTCTTTTTTCTTTTTTTTTTTATCTCGTTTTTTTTTCTTTCCTTCTTTCCGCTTGCCCTCACCACCACCCCCCCATACTCCCCCCACCCCCACCCCCATTGGAATTTGGTTTATGGGACTCCTCTCGATCGGGAGGGAGAATATTTGCGGGAATCAAGGAAAAAGAAGAACTGATGATAATAAGGTTTGTTCTTTTCCCCTGGGCAGCCTTCTTTTTCCTCCTTGCTAAGCATGTTGTAGTGAGGACAGGCTGCCTTTGCTTTCTTCTCTTTCTTTCTTTCTTTGTGTGTTTGTGTGTGTGTGTGTGTGTGTGTGTGTGTGTGTGTGTGTGTGTGTGTGTGTGTGTGTGTGTGTGTCCAACTATTGTGAAATCACTTCGCAAATTCTGGAGGAGTGTGTTTATTGTTGTTGTTGTTGTTGCTGCTGTTGGTGGTGGTAGTGGTGGTGGTGGTGGTGGTGGTTCAGGTGGTGGTGGTGGTGTGTGTGTACGTGTGCGGGTGTGTGTGTGTGTGTGTGTGTGTGTGTGTGTGTGTGTGTGTGTGCGTGCGTGCGTGCGTGCGTGCGTGCGTGTGTGTATGTGTGTGTGTGTGTGTGTGTGTGTGTGTGTGTGTGTGTGTGTGTGTGTATGAGAGAGAGAGAGAGTTTGAGGAAAGCAATGCAGAGCTCCCCTACACGTCAGGCGTGGTTTTTTCAGTAGTTGATATAGAACGTATTCAGGAGCAGTCCTGAGGGTTGCCCCCCCCCCCCTCCCTCCCCCCCTACCTCCCCCAGTATTGCAAAAACGATGTAATATCCTCTGGGGTAATTAGACTCTTGAGTCCCGTAGACGGTGACGTTTTGTTTCAGGTCATTCTCCTGAAACCCATGAACATATGAGCGTGATTGAAGAGGTCCCCCCCCCCCCCCCCCCACCACCACCACCAATTTAAAGTCTGTGTGGAATTTGTGCTGTCAAATTTGTGTTTTGTGTCCTGCTGTTTTTTGAATGGGAGATTACTCGGTGAGATTTGTTTGTGTTCTCTCCCTTGCTTCCCAGGTTGCCTTATCCACGCACGCATAGACACAACCAGACAGCCCATGAAAGCGTGTATGAAGTTGCCCAAAAGAATTATTCATCAGCCTTTTCCAACTGTCGGTTTCAATACTAGTAGAGTTTAAACTGCTCGCAGCTTGGTTGAAAACAAATTAGGGGCCGGAATAGCTCAGTTGGACTCATCGGACTCGTAATCTTGGGGTTGCTGGTTCGCATCTCCGCCGGGCCGTTTCGATACAGGGGGATTTTCCCCTCGTAGTTAAACCGAGGTTCCGTGTGTGAACGCACGCACAACATCTTGCACACACGTAAAATCCCATCACCAACTTTCGGAAGAGAAGGGCAGTTTGGCCGTTGGTATGGATGACACGTTACACATAGCATGCACCTTCCCCGAAGTTGGAGTATAGCTGCCTTAATGGCGGGATTAAAAAAAAAAAGGTCATACACACAAAAGTGTCAGAATGACCAACATGATGATTGTGGACACTAAAAGACAGAAGAAGAAGAATATCGCGCTTGCTCCAAGTGATGTGGTCCGTTCAGCATGCAAAGGGCGGCAACTTGCTGACAACACGTAATAGTTGCTTGATTGTCTCCCTTTATATGCTCGTGCTTGACACTGAGCTGTAGGGTGGGGTGTTATGCGTGCTGGGTTAAAGCAAGGACCCCGAGGTCGCAGTCCTGTACACCAGAACAATACAGTCAGCTTTACAATAAGCATTCACCTGTGTCTCACCGAACAGATTTATCCACAAAAAAAGACGAACAAAAGCACAGAGAAATGAGTATACAAGTGAATGTTTATTTATCGACAAACAGACGAACAAAGGTACATGCAATTAGTATACAAATGAATGTCTGTTTATGGACGAAAAGACGAACAAAGGCACAGACAAAGGAGTATACAAGTGAATGTTTAATTATCGACAAAGAGAGGAACAAAAGTGCAGGCAAACGAATATACAAGTGAATTTTTTTTTTTTTTATAAACAAAAAAGACGAACAAAGGCAGACAAAGGAGTCTGAAAGTGAATTTTTATTTACGGACAAAAAGACAAACTAATGCACAGACAAATAAGTATACAAGTGATTCTTTATTTATCGACCAAGTACAGACAAATAAGTATACAAGTGATTCTTTATTTATCGACCAAGTACAGACAAATAAGTATACAAGTGATTCTTTATTTATTGACCAAGTACAGACAAATAAGTATACAAGTGATTGTTATTTATCGACCAAGTACAGACAAATGAGTATACAAGTGATTGGTAATATATCGACCAGTACAGACAAATGAGTAAACAAGTGATTGTTTATTTATCTACCATATAAAGACAAATGAGTATACAAATGAATGTTTATTTATCGAAAAAGAAAAGAAAAGAACCGAACAAAGGCACAAACAAACGACTGTACAAGTGAATGTTTATCGACGAAAAGACGAACTGAAGTACGAAAAACGACTATGCAATTGAATGTTTATGTATTGACAAAGTACAATTAAGTATAAAAGTGAATGTTTGTTTATTGACGAAAAGACCGACAAAGGTACAGTCTATTTATGGACAAAGTGCAGACAAACGGGTACACAAGTGAATGAATGTTTATCAACGAAAAGACGAACAGAGGTACAGAAAAAACGACTTCGCAAGTGAACGTATGTTTATGGACAAAGTACAGACAAACGGGTATACAAGTGAATGTTTATTTATCGACAAAAAAGACGAACAAAGGCACAGACAATGAATATACAAGTGAATGTTCATTTATTGACCAAAAAAAAAAGACTAACAAAGGGACAGACAAACGAGTATATAAGTGACTGTTTATTTATCAACGAAAAGACGAACAAAGGTACAGAAAAACGAGTATACAAGTGGATGCTTATTTATCGACGAAAAGACGGAACAAAGGTATAGACAAATGAATATACAAGTGAATTTTTCTTTCTTTCTTTTTAACATGGACATAACTCTTCATGTGTTCCAGCGTTTCTATAGCAAACGGTGTGATCCTGGATCCGCAACCAGAGAACCGATCAGGAGACCAGTAAAAAGGGGAGAGGGGGAGATTAGATCCACCCCGAGCTCAAACCATCCTGCCCACCATGGCACTGTCTCCGCTGAGGGCGCTACGGTTTGGTCTGGACGTGGCACGGTTGGCGGTGATGACGATGGGGATGGTGTGCATGTTGGTGTGGTGCAAAGTGTCACGGTCTGGGCAGGCCAAACTGGCCACCCTGTTCCACGAGGTCATGCACGACACGCCGCTCAAGCCCGAGGACTACTTGGACACCGTGTTCAGGTTTCGGCTTTCGTTTGTTTGCGTTTTTTTTTTTTTTTTTTTTTCTCCTGTTCTCCCCCCCCCCTCCCCTCCCCACCCCCCGCTCCCTTTCCCCCCTTGCCCCGAGCTCTCCCGTCGGTCCCCTTTCATTTCGTTTTCTGTCTGTCTCCCCCCCCCCTCTCTATTTTCCATACTCTTTAAACACTTCATTTTCTCCTCTCTGTCTGTCTGTCTGTCTGTCTCTCTCGCTCACTCTCTCTCTCGGTCACTGTCTATCTCTTACTACCGTACTCTATAGACAGTTCATCTTCCCCTCTCTCTCTCTCTCTCTCTCTCTCTCTCTCTCTGTGCTGCAGTCCACAATCAGTTCTTTCGTTTTGTTTTCTCCTCTTTCCTTGTAACTTTTTTTTTTTTCATTTGTTTTCTCCTTTTCTTCCCTTCCCTCCCTAACTCTCCAGTCAGTTGTTAGCATCTTTCCCTTCTGCTCTCTCTCCTGCCCCCCCCCCCCCCCCTCCTCCTAATTCTACGGGTCAGCAAGTCTTTCATTTCATTTCTGTCATTTCCTTTTCTTCCCCCCCAATTTTCTGTGCTGTCAGTTTGCCTTTCAATTCGTTCTACCTGGAGTCTTCTCATCAGGTGGGACATCTCTTTATTTCATCTGTGTGTTATTCACATATTTCACTGTGAGTGGAACACGACATGGAATGCTCCACGGAGCTTCTTCACCTTTTAAAAGATAAGAATGGGTGTGAAAGGAGTGGCCTGTGTGCACACGGCACAAGAAAATGAACGAGCAATCACCCTGTGTGTCAAATGGCACAAGAAAATGTACGAGCAATCACCTATCTTCATCCAATAATCGGCACAAGATAAGCAAGATTTAATGCCTATCCTGCGCCGAATTACATGAAGATAAGTGATTGCTCGTTCATTTCCCTCGTCCTGAGTGTTTTGCATCTTGCCTCAAGAAGACCTACGAGGTCGAAACGCGTCGTGTTTTATCTTGTGATTCGTTTGTCTACGATTTTCAGCGGTGCGTTATCACTAATATTTCAAATTTGTTTAGATTTTCGCCTGCAGTCGCCTCACTTTGCAACTAGATCTGTCTCTGAACAACGGTTTCATGGAGTCTGCTGTAAAGTGTTTATGTCTCACATCATGCAAGTCTCAACACTCTAAAAGATGATACTTCACCGTGAGTGGTACATGACATGAAATGCACCACGGAGCTTCTTCACCTATTAAAAGATAAGAATGGGTGTAAAAGGAGTGGCATGTGTGCAAACGGCACAAGATTGTTTCTTCTTTACGGCCGCCCCTGGAAAATTGTAAAATCTGTTCCAGGTTTGGATGGATTTGGAACAGTTTGTTATCTGTCTGCGAGTTCCGTTCCTCTTGGCAGAGGTCTTTGACGCAAGCCTGGGCTCTGGGTTTCAGATCAGAGTGAGGGGTAGACAATCTGCTCCACTCTTTTCTTTGTAGAACTCTTGGCAAGTTGTTCAACTGCCTCATTGCTTCAGTACTGGACCCTGCAGGTTAAACTGCAATGGAATCCGTCCAGTATCACCAAGTATGGTGAAAACACATTAAACAGAAGATTCATTTCTTCGCAATGGAACAGGTCGACCCAAAGCAAAAGTTTTGATCATGTTACAAATTTAAAGCAGACCTGTCCAGCTGTCGTCTGCTGTTTGATTTTCAAGCGAGGCACAGTCACGTGTGTACTAGCAACACTGTTCATTGGTTCAGAACGCGAAACGCAAGAAAATGTATTTTGTTAGACTAGATGTTGGTAAATGAGTTCACGCGCGAAATATAGCTTGGAAAAATTTCCATTATTATTATTATCATTATTTATTATTATTTATTATTATCGTTATAATCGTTGTTGTTCTTCTTCTTCTTCTTGCTATTATTATTATCATTGTTATCATCGTTGTTGTTGTTCTTCTTCTTTTTATTACTATAATAATTATTATAATTATCGAAGTTATTATTATTATCATTATGATGATGATGATGACGACGATGATGATTTTTTTAACGCAAATACGTCAGAGTGGAAGGATAGTGTTGCAGGCTTATGTCGGCACAAAAAAAGTTTCAAAGTGGGATCATCATTATCATCATCATCATCATCATCATCATCATCATCATCATCAATATTATCATTATTATTATTGTTGTTGTTTAAACTATTGTATCGTCATCATCACCATCATCATTATCATCATCATTGTTATCATCATTATTATTGTTGTTGTTGTTTAGGGTATTGTATCATCATCGTCATTATCGTCGTCATCATCATCATCATCATCGTCGTCGTCGTCGTCGTTGTCATCATCATCATCGTCATCATCATCGTCTCATCATCGTTGTTATTATTATCATTCTTGTTGTTGTTGTTTAGACTATTGTATCATCATCATCGTCATCATCATCATCATCTTCACCAACATCATTATTGTTATCATTATCATTATTATTGTTGCATGTGTTAAACTATAGTTGTTGTCGTTGTTTAAACTATTCATAATGTAAGATGGACTTCATTCCTTTTGTATTTTCTAAATCGACATACAAATCACTACACTTCTTAGATATTGTGTTACTACCTCTTCTAATTTCATAATCATTATAATAATTACTTTATTCTTATTTTATTCTCATTGTTACTAGTGGTAATATTATAACTGGATATATAGATTTCTTAGATTTTGTATTGCTGCCTTTCCTACTCTCTATTATCATCATTACCATTATTGTCGTTGCTGTTATAATCACTATTGTAACCGTGCTTCTTCTTCTTTCCTCTTCTTCTTCGTCTATCATCATTACTGTGTTTATGATTACTATGGTTCTTGTGATTATGATAATGATGATGACTATTATTATCATAGTACGATTATACTCCCTCTCTCTCTCTCTCCACTCTCTTTGAATATCATTATCATTCTAATCTATACCATCTCCCCTCCAACCTCACCTCTCCTCTTCGCTTTCCATTCCTTAGTTTCTGGTCTTTCACCGACGTCACAGATATCATTGTAATGATGATGACTATTATCATTATAGTACGATTATACTCTCTCTCTCTCTCTCTTTGAATATTGTTATCATTTTAATCTATACCATCTCCCCTCCAACCTCACCTCTCCTCTTCGCTTTCCATTCCTTAGTTTCTAGTCTTTCACCGATGCCACAGACATCATGTAATGATGATGACAATTGCACGTTTGTAATACCATCAATTTTCCTTCCTTTCAGCATTATTATCATTTTTATCTGTACTTCTCCCCTCCACCCTCTCCTCTCTTCTCTTTTTCATTCTGTAATGTTAGTCTTTCACTCCACCCCCACCACAGTTTGCCTCAAGATCGAAGAGATAAAGAGACTGTTTGTTCCGTCCTTTGTTTCCATTGTTTGAAATGTTGTTTGTCCTACCTGGAGAAGACCCAGTGGGTCCGAACGCATCAGCGTCTGTTTTGTCATTTGTTTCGTTTTTTCGTTTGGCGGTTCAGTGATTCTAGTTTCGCTTTTCGACACGAAACGTTATTTTGCGAATCCAGTGTAAACTCTCCAGTCAGTTAGTATCTGTATTTCTTCATTGTTTTCTGCCTCTCTCTCTCTCTCTCTCTCTTCATTCTTTGCATGTTTTCTTTCCTTGTTGATTCTTTTCTTTTCGTTGCATTAAGATTTTTTTATGTTCTTTGTGTAATACAATGAGTCTATGTAAACTTTTAGTTTTGGCGGTGTGTGTGTGTGTGTGTGTGTGTGTGTGTGTGTGTGTGTGTGTGTGTGTGTGTGTGTGTGGGAGGGAGAAGAGAGAGAGAGAGAGAGAGAGAGAGAGAGAGAGAGAGCGTGTGTGTAGAGTGAATTCTGAGACTTTTTCCTAGCAATAAAAATGCCAGGACAGATGGACGTGGCAATATCGTGTGTTGTGTGTGTGTGTGTGTGTGTGTGTGTGTGTGTGTGTGGTGTCGCGCGCGTGGCGTGTGTGTGTGTGTGTGTGTGTGTGTGTCGCGCGCGCGCGCGCGCGCGTGTGTGTGTATGCAGTAAACACTCAGAGTGCATTTTTTCAGCACTTAAAATGCCAGCACACACAGATGTGGCAAAAACATAAGTATTGATGGCAACTTAGGGACCCCCCCCCCCCTTCCTTACCCCTCCTTTACCCCTCATTCTTCCCTCTACCCCTTCTTTCCACGCATTACAATGTTACTGGGTGTAAAATCTGTAAATCTGTGGTAGTCTTTTCAGCAATATTGGAAACACAACAAAATTGACTCTTTTCAAATAAAAAAACAACAACACCCAAAGCATTTTACAGAAGCGCTTTCGGTTTTTGCAAACCTTCCTCAGCTGACCATGGAAGTCGGCGTCAAAACTAGTTGAGGTAATGTGTGTTTTTTACGTCATTAATCCCC
>CM065743.1:11039588-11097088 GCA_033310375.1 Conus canariensis
GATTTGTCGGTAATATATTCATACGCCTATGTTACTTACAGAGTACAGAAACAACAAGCACAAGGGCAAAATCACTACATTTCATGATCTGATTTTGTAATTGAAATACAACTAAAACGAAATTGACTTAAGAAGTGCCGAGCGAGACAGTGGCTGAGGAATGTGTTTATGCTTCTGTGCTGTGACGAACTACTTTCATAAATTCGTAGAAGCGCAGCAAATGGCAGCAAATGTAACCATTAAAACAACAACAACAACAAAAAACAAACAAACAAAAAAAAAAACCCAAACAAACACGCATATACCACACATACGCACACGCTATTACACGCTGACGACTGATTGAAAATTGTTTTGCGAAGACAAAATCTTACAGAGCCATATTTTTTTTTCGGTCCCCCAAAGCACCGTGCATCTATTTTTGGAAGAATGTCAACTTCCAAAAACAAAGTACGCATGCGCTCCCAACAATGGCAGTGCGAGTTAATCTCTTCACTCGGAAGCCGTAGTGTGAGGAAGAAATTTGATTCTCATTGCCGCCCTTCTTATTACACGTGAGAATTTCTATTCGTCTGCTAGCAGAAAAGTTTTTATAGCGATGCATATGCTTGTGGCTGAAGCTGTGATACTTCGTGATTATTTGTGAAGTTATGCAGGATAAATCGATGGTATTTCCATGTTTACTGTAACTGCTACCGTGCCGGAGCTAGCGCTGTTTACTACCGATCGTCTGTTGTGCTCCAGTTTCAGCCGATGCACACGCAAGCTGTTCGTTTTCAATTGCCATATTACTATGTCATGATTCTGGAAAGATTTTGATCGGGACGTGTTTAATGGACATTATTAAATGGCATTGTAAGTTACGAAAACCCCCACTGTACCTATGATTTGTAAGTAGGCAGTCGTTTACGCTGGCATCTTTGGGGGTAACATCCTTGATCCTGAGAGTAGGAAACTTGTGTGCGAAATGCTCGGGATATAACAGTGACTCAAGTGACTGAGGATGTCCCGAACTGTATCCGGCAAATCCGGTCTAGCCTATCAGTAAGCTTGTCAACAGTCGTCCTGTCATTTACGTCGTTCGGTGTGTAACGTTTACGGTTTAGGCTCGATCTCCGAAGGTAATGTCCTACACACCGATCGATTCTTTATCGTCATGTAATCATACTCCGTTTATGTTGATCAAGAAAGAAAACAAAAGAAAAGGACAGAAAAAGAACTTGTACTTAAATGTCCAAAATTTTGAGATATTTTGAGAAATTGCATCACGTGCACATTATAACATTTTACAGTTTTAGTGGCAGTCTTACTAACAGTTCAGACAACTAATCTTGAATTTCATGCATGTATACTGTACATAATATTGAGCACTATATCATGAAGTGTGTGACAAGACCAGATTTAGTAAACATTTTTGTATACAAAACAAAAGGCCTGTTATTGTATGGATTGTTTCCTGTCATATTCTGAGACTTGGGTCATGGTGCCAGGTGGTAGGTTAGTGTACTACCAGATGGTTAAAGGAGTGGGATGAGACGTCTTTGCGCAGTCATGAACAACAGATGATGGTTGCTGATAGAGTGCAGGAGCTGTTGAGTGCCTGTCATTATCATTGCATTCAAGGAGGCTATGAGGTTTTATTGGCAGTACCCATCACTCCTCCTAATATCCAAACTGTGTGTATACTAGTTTTTACTTGGTGTTTTTATGTTAGTTTCACACAAAATGCTGATAGGAATGATGTGTGTGATCATTAACGATGTTGACCTTTTGTATAGTCATACATTGTAAGTGAAGATCATGCTAGCAGGCCCACAGGTGCTGTGACTTGATAGAACAGGAACATTTTACTGTTGCCCCTTACTCCAACATGGAACCGTCAAGTCATCAAGTTAAGCTTAGCTTAGATTAAATTTAAACCCACATCAGTTACGATAGTAATTGCTTCATTCCGACTATATTGAACACAATTAATAAAATCTTACAAAAGTCTATTTTCTCTTTTTCAGTCAGGTGAAAATTGCGAATAGCTATTAGCGTTCTGTGCCTGGGCGGATGACAATCGACTGAACCCAAAGACTGTCGGGGAACTGTCAGAGGGGCACCTTTCATGATCATGTGACCACAGCGTGATACATGTACTCTGCGGAAGAGGAAGGGCAGCAGGAGGGCGGCGTGAAGTCGTTACAGTGGGAGGAATGGTGGAGAGTATTGGGCCCATCTACCTGCCCCTCCCTGATTGAAATGCCCCGGCGTCAGCAGAGGTCAGTACTGAATGAATTCTGAACAGGTTCTGCATCTGTGATTGTTCAGCTTGCTGTTTTTTGTCATGTGCCTCTTGTCTGCTTACGACCTACATGATCTAAGTGGAACTTCGCATTTTACATTGGATAGTATGTGTCTAAAGAGGATGATCTCTCACGGTATAAAATTAGTGCAAAAACATCTTTTGTTTTCTAAAGTCCATTCTAAATGGAACAAATTTTTTACCAGTTTTATATCTTAACCCTGGTTTGTGAAGATCCTGCAGTTTGCGATCTTGGTGATCTTGTCTTTGTTCTTGATTGCCTCATCTTTTGGTTGGCAGTCCATGATCAATGAGGTTTGCAAACCTTGCCGAACGGAGGTTAGCAGTGAAAAAATGATCACTCAGCATGTTCTGTGAACTGTTTGAGTCTGGGCAAAGATTTAAGCAGCTTTATGAAAGCTGACATATTTATGGAAATCAATCGCTTTCAACTCTTAAGAGACTGTGGTTGTGGTGGTTGACTTAGATTTTGAAATTCATTATTAAACATTTCCATTTATTCAAAGTTCATGATGTTATGGATGTAAGTTGAATTTTGGACAGAGGTTGCTAAAATCAGCTTCACACACAGTCAGTTCAAAACTGTTCTGAGTTTCAGTTTAGCACCAAAATGCAGGCTGTGTACTTTCCTCTGGGGAAAGCATTGTTCAAACTTTAATTAAGTATCGCTTCTCAGTTCATCGTAACTATGCGAACTAGATCATGGTTTCATGTAAAAAGAAATACTTTGGTTTGTCATCTATTTGTGATCTAGGTTCCCATAGATTCAATTAAGAACAGCCTCAAGAAATGTGTGTGTGTGTGTGTGTGTGTGTGTGTGTGTGTGTGTGTGTGTGTGTGTAAAATTCCTGTGATGTAAACTCTGTCAGTCTGTGCATGTGTATGTGTAGAAAAGTGTAGTGTGTGTGTGTGTGTGTGTGTGTGTGTGTTGTGTGTGTGTGTGTGTGTGTGTGTGCATGTGTGGTTTGTTACAGATCAGAAAAACAAGGTGGTATTAAAGCCAGCAGGATAACTGAATGAATTTATTGGATTTGCTGGAAACTTTGCGAACAGTTGGCTGCATTTTTCCAACACTGAGCAGTCGGTAACAATTGATTCATAGACTAAAGCATGATATAAACCATAGGAATGAGATGATGTGTTAACAACAGTTCTCATCAGTGAAGGTAGCCACACTCTCTGACATGTCTGACACTGGCACATTCAGTGATTCACCTTCTCACTTTCCTCTCCCCCTTGGTCGTCGGTCGGTCGGTCTGTGTCTGTCACTAATGTCAGTCTGTGTCTCTCAGAATAGTCTCACTCCCAGTCTCTGTGCATCTCTTGTGTCTCTGTGTGGCTGTCTGACCTTTTTCTCTGTCTCTGTCTCTCTCTATCTATGTCTCTGTACTGTCACTCTGTATCTCTGTCTCATGTTATCTCTATTTTTCTCTCTCCCCTTCAGTCTTCGTGTCTGTCTTCACCTGCTGTTATAGTCTGTCTTTCTCTCTCTTGCTCAGTTTCTGTCTCTCTTCCCGAGTTTGCCTTCTCTCGTGAACTCTCTCTCTTTCTCTTTGTCTCTCACTCTTTCTCTCTGTCTCTGTCAAAGCTCTCTCAGAGCTCTCTCTGTCTCTTAGCCTGTCTCTCTCTGTCTCTCAGAGCTCTCTGTCTCTCTCTATCTGTCTCTCAGAGCTCTCTCTCTGTCTCAGAGCGCTCTCTTCTCTCTCTCTCTCTCTCTCTCTCTCTCTCTCTCTCTGTCTGTCTGTCTCAGAGTTCTCTCTCTAACACTCTTTCTCTCTGTGACTCTCTATCAAAGCTCTCTCAGAGCTGAATAATAAATGTCTTTGAGGATTCTCAGAAGATCTTAAAAAGAAAGGAAAACAGAACAAATACAACAAATACAAAACAAAGAAAGACAGACAGACAGACAGACAATTTTTTTTTTAAAGATCTTCTGAGAATCCTCGAAGATATATTATTCGTTTTTACTTGAAGATCTGTGGTCAAAAATCTGTTTTATTATTCTCTCAGAGCTCTTTCTCTCTTTCTCTGAATCAGTCTCTCTCTCTCTCTCTCTCTCTCTCTCTCTCTCTCTCTCTCTCTCTCTCTGTCTGTCTGTCTGTCTATCAGAGCTCTGTCTCTCTCTCTCCCTCTCTCTCTCTGTCTCAGAGCTTCCTCTCCCTCTGTCTCTCTCTCTCTGTCTCTCTCTCTGTCTCTCTCTCTCTTTCTCTCTCTCTCTCTGTCTCTGTCTCTCAGAGCTCTCTCTCTTTCTCTCTCCTTCTCTGTTTCTCTGCGTTGTTGATGCCTGACATGTCCCTGTCTGTCTGTCTGCAGTCCTGCCTGTCTCTCTGACCTCTCTTGTTTATGATTCAACAGGAATCCCTCTGTCCCACTCCTTAACTCTGCCTGGCTTGTCTCACTTTCACTGTCTCAGTCTGTCAGTCTCCTTTTCTTTTTTTTTTTTATATATTGCTATGATCTCTCTCAGTTTCTCTCTCTCTTAGTCTTACCCAGACCATCCTTCCCATCCTCTGTCTCTGTTTTTTTTTGTTTTTTTGTTTTGTTTTGTTTTCTGTCCCTGTCTCCCTTTCAGTTTTTCTCTCTCTCTTCCCTGTATCCTCCTTCGTCTGGTCCTTTCCCATTTCTTCTGCTTTGAGTCTCTCTGTATCTGGCCTTCCTGTCTGTCTGTCTGTCTTTGGTCTGTCTGTCTGTCTGTCTGTCTGTCTGTCTGTGTCTCTTTCTCTGTCTGCCTCTATCGCTCTGTGACCTCTTTCTAGTCATTCGCTTTCTTTGTGTGTTCATGACTATATGTCGTACTTAGCAGTACCTCTCTCAATCTGGCCTTCCTGTCTGTCTGTCTGTCTGTCTTCAGTCTGTTTGTCTGTCTGTCTCTCTCTGTCTGTCTGTCTCTGTCTCTCTGTGACCTCCCTCTCATTCGTTTTCTTTGTGTATGACTCCATGTCATACAGATAGCAGTATCTCTCTCTTTGTCGCTTTCTGTCTTGGTGTCTGTCTTGTCTCTGTCTCTCCACGTCTCTCCATGCCTTACCCAGAGCTCTCTTGTGTCTCTCTCTCCCTGAGTCTCTGTCTCCTTGTCTGAAACATCCCTGTCTGCCTGCCTTTCTGTCTCTCTGTCTCTGTCTCTCTCTAGTTCTCTCACATTTCACATTATGTAATAAACTACTAAAATATTTTCAGCAAAAACGAAAATGGAATGGATGTGCTATAATTAAAACATTATTTCAAAGGAAAGAAAGACCGATTTAGCTGTGCTAGTTGAGGGTTAACCCAGCTTGGTAATCTCTTTGTCTCTCTGTGTCTCTGTCTCTGTCTCTCTGTCACTCTTTCTCTTTGTCTCTCAGTCTCTGTCTGTCTGTCACCTCTGTGTCTACAGGTCTCTCTCGCTTACTCACTTTCTCTCTGTGTCGATCTGTGACCTTTCTCACTCGCTTTCTTTGTGTGTGACTTCTTGTCACATCTAGCACTTGTTTGTGTCTTCTGAGTGTATGTATGTCTTTTTCTTTTCACGTCTCCATCTCTTCACATCTCATGTCTTGCCTTCATGTCTCCATGTCTGAAAATCTTGGTCTAGCTCTTTCTCTCCCTTAGTTGCAGTCTCTTTGCCTTCTCTGTCTCTCTCTGTCTCTTTCTGTCTGTCGTCTGTCTGTCTGTCTGTCTCTCTCTCTCCCTCTCTCTCTCTCTCAAAAAAAAAAAAAAAAAAGAAGTTTCATTTAATTTTCATGGACTTTGTGCCAAAAGGTGGGCACAAAAAGTGGACAGCAGGCTGGAAAAAGTGAAGCTTTTTTTTTTTTTTAGTATTTTTTGTTCTGTATTTTTTTTGTCTTTCCAGACATTTTCCAATGTCATTGAAAACTATGCAAAAGAAAACGATTATTAGTTGTACTTTTTTTCTTTCTTTCTTTTTTTAATTTTTAAGAATAGTAGTTTTACTAAGTACTTTGAATACATAAACAGGCATAATGTCATGAGACTACATCACAAACTCTCTACTCAGTAGTTATTTCAAAACACACCTTCATTACTTTTAGTGTACAAATGACCCAGGTTCTTCCAAATTATTCAAAAACAACATGGAGACACTTTAAGGTCAGTTGATAATGGATGACAGCGTGTGGAGTTACGTTTCCAAAGATCAAAACTTGAGAACTTTACATCAAGGACTTCAGACCGGTGTCACTTCTGAACATTGAGGGGAAAAATGTCCTTTCCTGTCATGGTGGCCAGGCTGACTAACCTCAGGGAAAATGAGCGCTTGGAATTGTCACGCCCAGGAGTGTCACTGACAGGCTGCTCAGGTTATTGATGTGGGAAGCAGTCCGAAGAGCTAGGGGCATAGGGCAGAGAAAAAGGACGTTGACATGGTGTGGCTTGATATGGCAAATGCATGAAGATCAGTTCCACATAGGTGATTCAGTTTGCCATCGGGATGTAGTATGTCCCAAAGAACATTGGAGAAATGCTGAGGAAGTATTTAAATGGCCTCTAAGTGAGGTCCTCCACAAAGGAATTCAGTGGATTGATCTGTAAGTTTGCATAGCAGTGGGCTGTGCAATTGCGCGAACACTGTGATGGCAATAGAGGTCATCTTGAAAGCAGCAATGAGACGCAGTTCAGCATACCTGGGGAATGGATACAAACCAACTGTCCCAGGCAGCGAAAGCCTTCATGGATGGCACAACAGCACTTGCCACCAGTGAAGATGAAACACACTGAAGCAGTTAGATGGGCGATTCATCAGGGATGTGTTTCAAACCAGGGAAATCACAAAGCCTCCATACGCTGAGAGGAAAAGAGGCTGTGAAACAGTTGCCTAAGTAGCCAACCATTCCAACAGTCACAGAAGAACCAATCAAAGAGTCCTGGTGGTATGATGACTCCTCAAAAGACACACAGGAGGGAAATGAAACCAAGCCGAGGCAGAAGAAGAGAATAGGCCATTGTGGCCTCCTTGACTCTCTGGGTCTGGTTTCAGCTGTTCATGCTGATCCTGAAGCTTCTTAAGCCGTACTGACTATCACCATAAGCACAGCAGAATCAATCAGTGGAGGCCATTTCAACTAGTACACAAAGAAACAGCCTGATGTCCTATGCAGTCTCACTGAGGTTGTGCTTGTGTGCCACCAAGCATAACTGAAGGTTCCCCTGAAATCTGTAGGCAAGGAGTACAAAGTAGGTAAAGTAAGGTTTATGAATGAGGACTTGGGAGACAAGGTTGTGACATTAAAAAAACCCAGCCCCAGCTATAGACAGGCTGAAAATGGAAAGTTCAGGAGGCAGTGAACATAGCAAAGGAAAACCTCAAGGTCAAGAATGTGATAGGACGCACACAAACCAAGAGAGAGAGAGAGGCTGGGGGTCAGCAGAAATGAGATGGTGTCCATGGCCAAAGGGAAAGCAGAGAGAGAGGCAATGGTAAGACTTGAGTTTGTGAAGAGGCCAACAGATGCAGTAGACGACGCACTCCAAAGAAGTCTCCATTGGAATGACACATGGTTCCTCTTGGGACCAGCTTCATCCTCAGATCTGTACCATGACCTCCTGCCCTGGCATTCAGACCTGTTGAGGAAGGGGGAATAGGACGACCCTAGGTGTCTGATCTGTCAGGGCAAACCTACGGTGGAACTTATCTTTAGTTCACGCCGAGCAGTGCTAACCCAGGGAAGGTACTCATTGAGAGAGACACAACCCAGGGCTTAATTGTTGGAGTCCTGAACTCGAGCACTGCTTCTGTGCCGCTGAACAGCACCACAAATCTAATCCCAATCAGTGCTCAGGTGACAGAATTCTGTACTCAAACCAGAATGACTGGAAAACTCTGCAATCAAGAGTTATGAAATTTGACTTGGTTAACACATTAAACATTCATTTATGACTTAAAATTTTGAAGTCTTTGGACCTACACTGAGTTCACAGTTTACGTTCAAACATAGGGTTGTGTAAGCATTAAAATAATGTTTATCATCATCATAAGACATCAGAAAATCAAAAGCGCTTAATGTGATGTGGAATTTTAAAATGTTGCAAAACAGTTAATTTAGTTTTATCCACATAAACTCTCATTTTTGGTAGAATAGTTTTCCAGACATTTAGAGATGAAAAGAAGTCCTCTGTTTGTGTAAAAACTGAAGTAATATTTGAGTTGGTAAAAACATCAAATTCAAAAGTTTGAAAGCTCATTGTATAACACGAATTTGTAATAAATTGCCGCACAATTGTTTGGCAATAATTGTGTCATTTGCCTCCTGGGGAAACAGCATGTGAGACATTAAAGTAGAGTTTCACTTTTATTCATGCTGAACAGCCCAGACAAGCCAGACAGAAGAGGGGGCCTGGCCTGCAAATTCAGAAGGGTTGAAAGGGTTGAGGTTGACATGCGCTTAGAGAAAACACAAGGCCAGCAGAAGCTTCATCAGAGTTGTTCTACACAGCAGGAGGTCGAAAACCAATGTTTGGAACAGCTGTGATACCAAGAGCATAGAAGCGAGGTTTACTGTATGGAATGACTGGCAGTGCACAGCAGATCTCCCAGAAGGGGAAAATTATTCAGAGGTCATCAGGAAGAGTGGTATGAGACAGTAAATTGTACTCCGCACAGGTTCATTAAAAAAAAAAAAAAAGAAAAGTAACGATTTAGATTGAACTCACTGTGCCATATTGAATCAGAGTGGAGCAAGTTTGATCTACAGGACTGAGAAGTATGGTGGTCTGGCCAGCAGCGTTAGAGAGTCTGATTTCCAAGCCAAAGCCCTTGCCGTAGAGGTCAGAGCAAGAGCAGAGATATATATCATAGACTCATCAGCCTATCATCCCATGAAATGGCTTGAGCTGTCTTGAAAGAAGAGGACCTGAACCCAAAAGGCAGGGGTGGAGGCAGCTGTAAAGAATACCAGCAGAATCTGGTCAAGGGGGAACAAAAGCGAACTTCACGAGCCTTAAAGTGACCCAGCTTGGAACAGGTGTCCAACAGAGGTGTGGATAAGACAACGTCTTTAAAAAAAAAAGAAGGGCAATGCATTGAGATGACCTTGCATCCAGAGGGTGCGGGTTCGAATCCTGGCAGCGCCAGGGGGAAAAATGTGAAGGCAGAAGGGCATCTTGGAGTTGGGAGTCATGACTTGGATGTGGTCTGGCCTCCATCAGTGTTTGAAGTTCAGCGTCAAAGCACTTGCATGAGGGGAGTTCCCTCTCTGAAGACCTTATGCTGTCTAGTTGTCCTCAAAGTTTCTTCCTACTGATAGTGATCGGTGTCTAGAGAGCTATGGTTCTTGTTACTTGTTAAAAGAATATCGTCAGTAAATAATGCAGCTGCGTTGCTTGCTGTATTTGAAACAAGTAGGGAATGTGCGTATACATGTTACTTGCTGATCACTGTGATGTGTCTAGTGGTATACTTGGTATAAGCAGCACTGAATCAATACTACACTTGTGTCGGACAATACTGAATGAACACTGTGTTTGTGTTAGTATTACTCATTAGGAGCAAGGAAATCATAGATATGATGATAATATGATGGTCATTGCTAGAAGCAATGCCAGGCGGACCTGGGAATGGGTGCAAGAAACAGTGCTGTGAAAATAATCAATAAATGTGTCTGATACTTGTTTTAGGAACGCTGACTAATTGACGCTGACAACCCCTGCTCTCCAGACATCCCCTCCTGCCCTCCCACCCTCCAGACCCACTTTCCTCCTGACACACACACCCACGCCAACACATGACCACCTCCATTTCCCCCCACCTTACTTCTCTACTCCATTGGGAGCCGGAATAGCTCAGTTGGTAGAGCGCCTGACTCGTAATCTTGGTGATCACGGGGTTGCGGGTTCGAATCTCTGCCGGGGCGTTTCGGTACAGGGGGATTTTTCCCTCGGAGTTAACATTAGTTCTGACTCCATTTCCCATACAGTCCTTCGAATGAGACTATAAACCGAGGTTCCGTGTGTGAACGCACGCATAATATCTTGCACACACGTAAAATCCCATCACCAACTTTCGGAAGAGTAGGCCAGTTTGGCCGTTGGTATGGATGACACGTTACACACAGCATGCACCCTGCGTAAGAAATGGAAAAAAAGAATGAAGGAAGTAAAGAAACTGAGTGAACGATATTGACTGGATGACACGGGAAACGACTGAATGAAGCGCCAGCTGGCAGCTCTTCAGTCGGCACTACCCAGGTAGGCAGCCCGTTGTGTAAACGAGTGTTGATGAATAAGTGCAAATGGTGGATGTAAGCGCATTGAGTTGTGTAACAAGAAATGCGCTATATAAGTATTATACATTATTATTATTATTATTATTCTCCCCCCTACACACACACCACACACACACACACACACACACACACACACACACACACACACACACACACACACACATATACACATGAGAAACCAACAGGGCTGAAAAGAGAATTCTCTCATCTGCAGCAGCATGCATTCATAATGTAAAAGTCGGAGAAACCTTTCAAACTGACAAACAGATCACCAGGGCGAGGTCCGGTCACACCTGCATGATGTCTTCACCTGCACACCCAGGTAATGACTGTGTGTTCTGGTTTCTTGTGAGCAGAGCTGCAGCTCAGAGTCAGGGCGGCGCTGAAGTCGCTCAGAGGAAAACCAGCACCGGAAGTGCCACGCTGCGGTCCGAAGGGTTGCCTGGACACTATGGCAAGGTGTGTTGGGTGGAGTATGTGGTGAGGTGTGTTGGGTGGGGTATGTGGTGCGGCATGTGGGGTGGGTATGTGGCATGTGTGGATTGGTACGTGGCATGTGGGTGGGTATGTAGCAAAGTATGTAGGTAGTTATGTGGCAAGGTGTGTGGGTGGGTATATGGCAAGGTGTGTGGATGCGTGTGTGGCAAGGTGTGTGGGTGGAGTATGTGGCAAGGTGTGTAGGTGGGGTATGTGGCAATGTGTGTGGGTGGGTATGTGGCAAGGTGTGTGGGTGAAGTATGTGACGAGGTGTGTGGGTGGGTGGGTATGTGGCAAGGTGTGTGGGTGGGGTATGTGACGAGGTGTATGGGTGGGGTATGTGGCAAGGTGTGTGGGTGGGGTATGTGGCAAGGTGTGTGTGTGGGGTATGTGGTAAGGTGTATGAGTGGGGTATGTGGCAAGGTATGTGGGTTGGTATGTGGCAAAATGTGTGGATGGGGTATGTGGCAAGGTGTGTGGGTGGGGTATGTGGTAAGGTGTGTGCGTGTGGGGTATGTGGCAAGGTGTGTAGGTGGGGTATGTGGCAAAATGTATGAATGGGGTATGTGGTAAGGTGTGTGGGTGGGATATGTGGTAAGGTGTATGGGTGGGGTATGTGGCAAGGTGTGTGTCTGGGGGGGTATGTGGCAATGTGTGTGTGGTATGTGGCAATGTGTGTGTGTGGGGTATGTGGCAATGTGTGTGTATGGGGTATGTGGCAATGTGTTTATGTGGGGTATGTGGCAAGGTGTGTGGATAGGGTATGTGCCGAGGTGTGTGGATGGAGTATGTGGCAAGGTGTGTGGGTTGGTATGTGGCAAGATGCGTGGTTTGGTATGTGACAAGGTGTGTGGGTTGGTGTGGCAAGGTGTGTGGGTTGGTGTGGCAAGGTGTGTAGGTTGGTATGTGGCAAGGTGTGTGGATGGAGTATGTGGTAAGGTGTGTGGTTTGGTATGTGGCAAGGTGTGTGTGGGGTATGTGACCAAGGTGTGTACGTGGGGTATGTGGCAAGGTGTGTGGGTGGGGTATGTGGCAAGGTGTGTGGGTGGGATTTGTGGCAAGGTGTGCGGGTGGAATATGTGGCAAGGTGTGCGGGTGGGGTATGTGGCAAGGTTTGTGGATGGGGTATATGGCAAGGTGTGTGGTTTGGTATGTGGCAAGGTGTGTGGGTGGGGTATGTGGTAAGGTGTGTGGGTTGGTATGTGGCAAGGTGTATGGGTTGGTATGTGGCAAGGTGTGTGGGTGGAGTATGTGGCAAGGTGTGTGAGTGGGGTATGTGACAAGGTGTGTATGTGGAGTATGTGGCAAGGTGTGTGTGTGGGGTATGTGGCTAGGTGTGTGTGGGGGGTATGTGGCAAGGTGTGTGGGTTGGTATGTGGCAAGGTGTGTGGGTGGGGTATGTGGCAGGTGAGTGGGTTGGTATGTGGCAAGGTGTGTGGGTTGGTATGTGGCAAGGTGTGTGGGTGGGTATGTGGCAAGGTGAGTGGGTTGGTATGTGGCGGGGTGTGTGGGTTGGTAGTGGCAAGGTGTGTGGGTTGGTATGTGGCAAGGGTGTTGTAGGTGGGGTATGTGGCAAGGTGTGTGGGTGGGGTATGTAGCAAGGTGTGTGGAGTGGGGTATTGGCAAGGTGTGTGGTTTGTGTATGTGGCAAGGTGTGTGGGTGGGGTATGGGGGTAAGGTGTGTGGTTGGTATGTGGCAAGGTGTATGGGTTGGTATGTGGCAAGGTGTGTGGGTGGAGTATGTGGCAAGGTGTGTGGGTTGGTATGTGGCAAGGTGTGTGGGTGGGGTATGTGGCAAGGTGTGTGGGTTGGTATGTGGCAATGGTGTGGGTTGGGTATGTGGCAAGGTGAGTGGGTTGGTATGTGGCAAGGTGTGTAGGTTGGTATGTGGCAAGGTGTGTGAGTGGGGTATGTGGCAAGGTGTGTGGGTTGGTATGTGGCAAGGTGTGTGGGTAGGGTATGTGGCAAGGTGTGTGGGTTGGTATGTGGCAAGGTGTGTGGGTTGGGTATGTGGCAAGGTGAGTGGGTTGGTATGTGGCAAGGTGTGTGAGTGGGGTATGTGGCAAGGTGTGTGGGTTGGTATGTGGCAAGGTGTGTGGGTTGGTATGTGGCAGGGTGTGAGTGGGGTATGTGGCAAGGTGTGTGGGTTGGTATGTGGCAAGGTGTGTGGGTAGGGTATGTGGCAAGGTGTGTGGGTTGGTATGTGGCAAGGTGTGTGGGTTGGGTATGTGGCAAGGTGAGTGGGTTGGTATGTGGCAAGGTGTGTGAGTGGGTATGTGGTAAGGTGTGTGGGTGGGGTATGTGGCAAGGTATGTGAGTGGGGTATGTGGCAAGGTGAGTGGGTTGGTATGTGGCAAGGTGTGTGAGTGGGGTATGTGGTAAGGTGTGTGGGTGGGGTATGTGGCAAGGTATGTGGGTTAGTATGTGGCAAGGTGTGTCAGTGGGGTATGTGGCAAGATGTGTGGGTTGGTATGTGGCAAGGTGTGAGTGGGGTATGTGGCAAGGTGTGTGAGTGAGGTATGTGGCAAGGTGTGTGTGTGTGGTATGTGATGAGGTATGTGGGTTGGTATGTGGCAAGGTATGTGGGTTAGTATGTGGCAGTGTGTGTGAGTGGGGTATGTGCCGAGGTGTGTGGGTTGGTATGTGGCAAGATGTGTGGGTGGGGTATGTGGACTCTTCTGAAGTGACTTGGCTGCTGTTCTGTGTCGAGTGTGGTGGGTTGCCCCGTGATGATGGCGGCTTGATGTTCATAGCTCCCTATGGACTGTTTTGGGCTCACTGTGGTAGGGTACACCTCAGTGCGGCTGTGTATGGTGAAGCCGGAATGAGCGACACGGGAGTTAATGCCCCTGAGAGGCCCGGAAAGTTGAGAAAGCACGAACAAAGACAAAAAGAAAAAAACGAAACAGAAGAGGAAGAAAATGGGATTGTTTTTAGAGAACAGTTCAGAAGTGAGGGCAATAAAGCGCCACGATTTGCGAGTAATTATTCTTCACAGTTTACTTACAGTCACCGTGTTAGCGGTACAAGGTTAGATGTTGGTGAAGATGGCGGTGATAGGGTTGGTGGTGTAGCATTAACAACACCGGCCAATATACACATGTGTTTTCATTTCAGGCGGGCATCAGACAGGTCCCTGATGGCTCAGCTGGTCTGCCGGAGGCCCAGCGGGATGGCGGACATGTCACTCGGTGAGTCTGGGCTGTCGGCGTTTTGTGGTGTGCCAGTGTGTATACATGTGTGTGGTGTGTGTGCTGTATATGTTGAAAAAAAAACAACTGGAGGTGAAGTTCTTCAGCAGTAATTGCACTAGTGGAGAAGGTAACCATGGCAGAGGCCTTGACCAGAGAGTGACAACTCTTGTTAACTCCTGCGTACAAAGTCGTGTCAGGCTGTGTCTTTTTTTTTTTTTGTCTTTTTTTCCCCCAACAACATGCCCTGAAACATTAAGCAAAAAAAAAAAAATGGCGAGAGAGCATGAGCTTGTGCCAAAGTGTGCTGATGAATCAGGTTTGAAAGTGATTTATATGAGAAAGAATCTACTTTAATGTAGTTACTTCAAGAATCAGGTGGTTCAGATCTGGGGAAAAGCCTCTGCAGTGTGATGGTAGGTGAAAACAAAATGAATTCACCCACTCCCCTTCGCTCCAACCCCCCACCTTCTGCTTTTACAGGAATTAGGAATTCTGCACACTCTCTTTAGTAGAAAACATGCTTATTTTGGTTGAAAAGTACGCCGACAGCAGTTTCAGGATGAACAGACCTGATAACTACCTGGACCTGCCCAGAGGGCTCGAAACACTGGAGAATAGTTGTTGACGTGTGTGTCGATATCATGCACCTCATAAGGAAGCTCTCTGTCCTCGGAGAATGTAGGAGAGAAATCGTGTTGATGGGTCAGTTTTTACCATGTCACAATGGAGTCCTTCCCCCCCCCCCCCCCCCTTAAAATTACCTGATCTCTAGCGTGCTGTAATCTTGATTTCATCATCGTCAGTGATAATAATATCCAAAAACTTAAGGGGTCACACTTGGTGCGAAAAACTCGTTTCCAAATTTTCAGGGGATCACAGAAATATTTAGGGGGTCACCATTTATAACTGCTTGAAAATATAGTCGCACAGATAAACGTGTAAGCGTGCTGTCATAAGCTTACACACATAAATGCACAAAGAGACAGAAATTTTTATAGATAAGCAAAGAGGTGCTAATGCTAAAGTTAATAAAACATTCCAGATTGTGCTAAATTATTATTAAGATTCCTGTTCCAGTGTTAGGAAAGTATTATCAACTAATATGAATAAATGTGAGTACCTACACTATCAGGATTTCAACAGTGAAACTTGATGTGTCGGATGTCCTCTTCCCTTACCATCACAGAATTTCCACTACGCGAGCCATTTCCTTCAGTGCTGAAATAGTTTATTGCTTGACCATATTCCAGTCGCAATGCAATGATCATTGGAAACCTGGTGACAAAGGCAAGTGATGAATATTCGTGGAACCTTCGACGAAACCATGTAGACTGTCCACTCTTGCACAGTGTGCAGCACGTTTGTACATTTGTAACGGAGCCATTTCAGTTATCTATGATTCATGTATAGGTCTCTCTGCTGTTGTTTCACTGTCTGGATTATCACCTGCAAGCTACAGCTGACCTGTCGATTTTGATTCTGAAAAGCTGAACTTCATATGGTTTTCCATGGTTTTCGCACTTAGCTGAATCACGTGATCTTATGGTCCAATCATAGACTGGGTAGTCTGTTTTGATGTCTTTTGTTGGTTTTCAGTAGAGAAGAGTTCTCAAGCAGAAGTTGTTCATTGATTCAGAATGTTCTAAAATGCTGAGGAAAGCTATGTTTCCAACAACTTCAATGGTGGCGGATAGTACGAAAGCACTGTTGTATGACGCACTGCTCAGAGTTATAATGTATACAAGAGCAAATCAGTGCATCACGATTCATTCATTCTTTCTTTCTTTCTGCGCACGCAGGCTGATACTCCTGCGGACACTGCCTGTGTAGACAGGCAGTGGAGTTTTGTGTGTATGACCGTTTTTGATCCCGCCATTAAGGCAGCCATACTCCATCTTCGGGGAAGGTGCATGCTATGTGTAACGTGTCATCCATACCAACGGCCAAATTGGCCTTCTCTTCCGAAAGTTCGTGATTGGATTTAACGTGTGTGCAAGATGTTACGCGTGCGTTCACACACGGAACCTCGGTTTATAGTCTCATTCGAAGGACTGTATGGGGAATGGAGTCAGAACCAATGTTAACTCCAAGGGAAAAATCCCTCTGTACCAAAATTCGAACCCGCAGCCTCAGGATCATGAATCCAGCGCTCTACCAACTGAGCTATTCCGGCCCCCAGTGCATCATGATAAATTTTGGGATGTCTCTGTGGTGCACTAGCCTGAATTCCAGTGCGTCAGATGGGAATTTTATGTGTCAGAGCCACACAGTTGTGCACAAGAATTATCACTGATTGTGGTCACCTGCATAGTGCACCTAAATTGGACTTAGAGCACTTATAAGTCAGGTGAGTTAAAAAACAAAACAAAACCCAACTTATTGTAGTGTAAGGAAAAGAATCTCTTTCTCCTAAATGAAAGTGTCCCCTGGCATATGCCTCACGGAGCACCAGTCTTTCACTGTATTTTGATAAAAATTTGCATCAGATGTTCAGGTGAGTTGTGTAGTTTTAGAGTTCAGCTGTTATGGTTTTTTTTTTTTCAATTTTTTTTTCAATGTCAATTTGTATTTTAGCAATGATCCCAGGTAGTCTAGATAGTTAAACAGTTTTGAATCAGATGTTGCTGTGCAGAATCTTCAAGTGTGAACCAACATCCAGGTTTAAATTTCAGAGGCTAAAGTCCACTTACAAACCATGATTCTTGGGAGTAAAAGGACATTTTACTATTTTTAGTATGTGAATGACATGCTGCCTGTGTGTCAGTGGGAGCCCTGTCACACTAGTTCAGGTAAGGGCTACTGTATCAAACTGCATTTACAGATCAGATGGACATACTTGCTCTGTTATTTGTGACGTACAAGGGTTTTCGTTAACTGTGTCTTTGTGAGAAATTGGTGACAGAATGATTTGCTGATTTGGTGTTCGTCAGAAATGAAAAGTGAGGCGTGCTTATTTGTACGAACACTTTTCTGTGCAGTGATGGTCGGTGAAAAAGAGGCTGTTGATGGTAATGTGTCAGTGGTGAGATGGTGATGACAATGATAATGATGTTGGTTGCATAGTTTCTGTATGGCACAAGGATGATGGAAACTTGGCATCAATCTGTGCCATCATCTGCACAGTTGGCATCATCATCATCAACATCATCATCAGCAGCATCAGCATCATCAGCAGCATCATCAGCATCATCAGCATCATCATCAACATAATTATCATCATCAACAGCATGATTATCATCATCAGCATAATTATCATCATCAGCGTAATTATCAGCATCATCAGCATAATTATCATCATCAGCGTAATTATCAGCATCATCAGCATAATTATCAGCATCATCAGCTTAATTATCATCATCATCATCATAATTATCAGCATCATCAGCATAATTATCATCATCATCAGCAGCAGCAGCAGCAGCAGCATCATCGACATCAACCTCATCTTCCTCCTCCTCACCTCATCCTCACCATTGTTGTAAGGCTATGTAATCTTTAAAAAGTGACTTCAGTTTGTGAAAAGTTGTGTGTTTGATGTCGTTCCTCTTCCACCTCCCCCCTCCCCCCCATTCTTCCACCAAGTTTTTGTTTTTGCAAGTAATCTCAGTTTCCAGCTGTGAATCGCAGACTAGCTACTTTTTTATTTTCTTTACAAATTTTTTGGGGTACTTATTTGGAGATGTTTATCAAATAAAAGCTTTCCTGAAGTTTCATCATGATGATTGAATTCTGTTTTTCTTGATTGAAATTGATAGCATCTACTCTAAAACAAGGTTATTATGTTCAAAGCGGGTTTGTATCTTATGTGACTTATAAACAGTCTTAGGTAAATATTTTTCTTGGAAATGTAATGTGGTTGGATGCTAAAAGTTTGGTAAAATGTTTACACATTTTATGTCCATCTCTCTCTCTCTCTCTCTCCCCCCCCTCTCTCTCTCTCTCTCTAATACAAACCTTGGTTGTGTGTGGATGTTGCTCTACAGGGGAGGTGGGGAAGGAAGCGGACCGACCCGATTTCCAAAGCTGGAGGAGTGTGCCCACTTCCACTACGACTTTGTGGACTTTGGGCCGCTTCAGGTGAGACTGGGCCGTGTTCAGAATGAGGATCTTCACAACTGACAGTGACTGAATGGCTGGACCTCTTCAGGGTCTGATCCATGATGAGTTTAGAACGTTCACACTAATTTGCTGTGTCTCTTCTCTACACATTGCCTCGTGCATGCCTGCCTGCACTACTTTTTGATCTTAGAGAATTAGGGTTTATTCGTGCCAAACTCTGCAGCTTCATGTTCTTTGTTGCAAGTTCGTAACTTTGTTTTTTCTTTTGTGCTGTTCCATCCTCTGTGCCACCTCGGCGGCAGTGCACCCACGCCGTTCATTCCGACACCCTGTCCACAGCCACAGCCTGGCCCGGCCTGCTGCAGCCCCGACACCGGCAATCCACAAGGTGCAGTCAGTGTCAAGAGGCAGCCCACCGGAAGAGACCATACACAGTAGCCGAGTCACTTCCGTGGTGTTCAGTGGCGCCTGTTCTGATCCAACTTACTCAGGACACCACCTGCTAAGCCCCCTACTGACAAACAATAATTGCTTAGTCGCAAAGCTGGTGTGAGTGTGCTCTCCCTTTGGAGGATGCCACCACGTTCGTCCCATACCGGTGCCCCTGATGGAATCGAACCAAAGCCACAGACATGGAGAGGACAGGGAAACCGAGTCACCATGAGAGCAGGGCATGAAAGGCCACAGAATTTCAGACTTTTTTTTAACGCTGGTCGATGAGAATAAGGATGATGAAGATGATGCCACAGATTTCCATTCAGGTCTGAGACTGCATGACAGGGCTGTGTTCTACACTTACTTTTATGATGTTTCCCGGCTTCAGCCAGACCTGAGAGATACAGGCACCTGCAGTGTTGGTCAGGAAATTTGAGCAACACTCTCAGAAACTCATCCGTTAAATGGATGAAACTCGATTGTGTGGTCCCAGTTCTTCCCAGTTGAACTCTTGGCAAACTTGGCTCTGGGTAGCAGCCGGTTGGGGCAGAAAAAGCAATGTCGTAACTTGGATACGACTGAGTATGAAATTCTCACACCACTAGGTAATCATGATAGCAGCTGTCTGAACCAAGTAACTAAATATGATCCATACTTCTGACTGCCATGAGTGGGCCGCATTTAGAGGAAGATGTGCCCATGTGGGCTCCACACTCTTCAGCTGCTGTAGCTTTCTGTAATCAAAGCAGATTGCAGTGTGTGTGACAGCTTTGAATGCAGCCATGCTCATTTTTGTGAGGATGGTGGGCATTGAAGCTCAAAGGAAGTATAGACAAAGAACGTTGCCCGGAAACGTTTCTCGGGCAAAGGTAGTAAAGAAGTCCTAGCTGCTTTTGCTGACATTTCTGCCATGCTGCCAGGAGAAATGTTGACGCCTCACTGCGTCAAGGAAAAGCATGCACTTTGCACACTGCATCCTACGCAGCATCGTTTGTCACTTCCAAGTTAGAGTTCTGAGTTTGCAGCAGTGGCATGTATAACTGCAGGTGTCGTGGCGAGAATGTAAGTCATCAGCAGACTACTGGAAGTGACAGTGCTGACTTCAAGCAGGGCAAGTTGACGTTTTTCGCAGGCAACAAGATGGCAGCTGGCAACGACCATGTGCATATGTCCTTCAGAGTCTGTTTAGTTTACACACTATTAGTACATATGGCATCAGCATCAGGCACCGAGTTAGCACAGTGCCATTGTTTTCTTAGGCTGAATTAAGATTTTGTTTCACAAACTGCATGTTTTGCTGTTAATTATGCTGTTCATTTTGTCCTGCAAGCTCTTCGCGCAGGGTTCAAAGGGTAGGCAGGTGTGCTTACGCACCAAATATTCTTAGCTCCCTGTGGTGCAAAGACTGCAGCAGAACAAAGCCTGGATGTGGCTGTGGATCGCTTGGAGGGAGGTAGGCCCAGAATGAGCTGTGCGTGTGGTAACACTGTAAGAAGGATCAGAAGATACAATTGAAAAAAAAAAGTGTTTGAATCCGTATTATCTTATCAGTGGCTCTCATTCTGCCTTACCCAGATACTGCAGATTATCCCATACTGTCAACCAGCCACAATGGCGAAGTGGTTTTTGCATGGTGGACTACTGGTTTGGATGTCACGGGTTCGATTCCCATCAGAGCGATTTATTTGTGGGATTTTCCTTTCCTGACTAGCTCCTACCCAGAGTTGAGTTGCCTATGGGCTCCACTGGGAAGACTGGGATCACGCAGTTGAGTCTCATCCATTTGATGGATGTGTTTCTGTGAGTGTTGCTCAAATTTCCTGACCAACACTTCAGGTGTTTGTATCTCTCAGGCCTGGTTGACGCCAGGATATATTATAAAAGTAAGTGTAGAGCGTAGCCCTGTCATGCAGTCTCAGATTGGAATGGAAATCCGTAGCATCATCTTCCTCATTTTCATTCTCATCGATTAGCATTACAAAAAAAGAAAAGTCTCAGATTCTGTGGCCCTAAATGCCCTGCTCTCATGGTGACCTCAGTCTTGGTATCCCCTCCATGTCTATGGCGTTAGTTTGATCCTGTCCGGGTCATCGTTACTGTTAAGTTCATGAGGGTTGACGTTGGACAGACGTGGTGGCATCCTCTGAAGCTCACTCGAGCCAGCTCGCGTCAAAGCAATTATTGTCATCTGTAGGGGGCTTGGTAGTGTGTATTTTGATCAGAACAGGCGCCACTGAACGCCACTAAAGTGATTGGCAGCAGTGCAGTGTCTCCTCTGGTGGGTTGTTTCTAGACTTGACATGGACTGCGGGTGCCAGGACTATGGCAGGACAGGCCAGTCTGTGGCTGTGGACAGGGTGTGTCTGTGTGTGTGTGTGTGTGTGTGTGTGTGTGTGCGTGCGTGCGTGCGTGCGTGCGTGCGTGCGTGCGTGCGTGCGTGCGTGCGTGCGTGCGTGTGTGTGAATGTGAATGTGTGTGTGTGTGTGTGTGTGTGTGTGTGTTGGAATGAGTGGCGTGGGTGTGATGCCACTAAAATGACACAGAAGATGGCATATCTGTAATGTCAGTCCTCAGGGACTTGCTAATATAAGGTCATGAGGAATCTGCCCATGTGTTTCTCGCGGTTGGGTCGGATTCCATCTGGACTGGTGATGTTCAGTGATACCTCTTGCGATCTGAGCAGAGCAGAATCGCTTGCTTGCGGATGGATGGTTAGGACTGTAGTTTTGATGGATGAATGATAGTGACAGCAGCAGTATTGATTGTGTGATAGTTGGGAGTGGGGATGGCGGAGGGGGGGGGGGAGGTAGTGGAATATGTTAAATGGCATAGGTAGCAGATGTGGTGTGCTGGTTTTCTATTATAGTTTCAGGAAAAAACTGTTGTGAAGTTTGGCCAAGGGGGATATGGACAAATGAAAATCTGGTTGGGAGCAAAAGTAGATGGGTTACATTGTGCATTTCAGCAGAAAGTGGTCGACCCATTAGAAATAATTATGCAGATGGGTAACGGGGGCCGGAATAGCTCAGTTGGTAGAGCGCCGGACTCACAATCCTGGGAATCCGATTTCGGTACAGTGGGATTTTTCCCTCGGAGTTAACATTGGTTCTGACTCCATTCCCCATACAGTCCTTCGAATGAGACTATAAACCGAGGTTCCGTGTGTGAACGCATGCACATGTTGCACACACGTAAAACCCCATCACCAACTTTCGGAAGAGAAAGCCAGTTTGGCCGTTGGTATGGATGACACATTACATATAGCATGCACCTTCCCCGAAGATGGAGTATGGCTGCCTTAATGGCGGGATAAAAAACGGCCATACACACAAAACTCCACTGCCTGTCTATACAGGCAGTGTCTGCAGGAGTATCAGCCTGTGTATGCAGAAAGAAAGAAATACAGATGGGTAGTGGTTAAGGGACTGTGCACAGCTCTTAAAACTGGAGCAGACATGGGAGTTTTCCTCACCTAACCTGCACTCGGGTTCATTCAAGGTGCCTGTGGCCATTCTGTGCAGTCATATGAATGCTGAGACAACTTGGGGTAAAGTAATATTGCTTACAGCCCAGCCGACCACAAAGGGCCACATCAGGGCTGTTGCTGCGTTGAAGTCGACTCACAAGTAATTCATTCTTCACACAACCCTTTAAAACGCCCCTTCTGAAAACACACCAGAAATTTTGTTAAAAACCTTTCTTCTGTAAAATCTTAGATGGAAACTGTTGATCGCGTTCAGGTTTGAGCGATACATAGATGTAATTTAAGAATAATACCATTCCGACCCCCCGGCCAAATAAACCCAGGTGGATGTGGACATTAACTTTGAATGTCAATAATTGCAAGACCGTTGTATTCCGGTCACTAGTCAAGTTGGCAGTCTAATACTTTGTTTGTTCCAGTTTTGATGTGTCAGTGCTTCTACCTGCCAAGCCCCCGGAAGTATTTCTGGCTTTTTGCCTTTTTCAGGTTATAAGTCTGCTGAAGTTGATGAGGACTGATGAATTTTGTGGTTGCCATGGTGCTCTTGGTGCTGTTGTGTGTGTGTCACTGTGTTCATGTATGTTCATATGTTCATGCACATTTTTTTTTTCTGTCATAAAGTAAAATGTGATAACCAGCTGAAGCTGGTTAGTAACTCTTTTGAAAATGTGTACGTTCCAAACGAAATCAGAGCGTTGATACTGATCACCGGTTTGAGTTTTGTCAAAGGACAGCTGTTCATCCCTCCCCCCCTGTCCACACTCCTCCCCCACCCCCCATCTATTCATCGTCTCCCCACTCATCCTTTCAGTAGATGCAATAGTGTTTCTGTGAAACAGTTGCCATCGACACTGGTGCCATTCTGTCATGATGTGGAGTCACACTTGTTTCTCTCTAAGTCTCAGCCTCCTTCCAGTGAGGCGGTGACATGAAAACTGTCTGTGACCTGTCACTGATACGCACCGACGGAGAGAGAGAGATGTCATACATTTTTCTTTCTTCACAGTACCCAGAAGCACTTTCCAGCACTGGGCGTGGCCAGTGTGACCGACCTACAGACCGGGGTTTGGAGATGGGTCATACTGGACTGTAGTTTAACTTGCCGACAGCTTTGGGAACCTTTCCAGTTATCGTGACAGACAAACAAGGTTCACTGGGGGTGGGGTGGGGAGTGTTGGGGGAGGGGGGAGGGGCAAGGAAGGGGACGGAAGAGGGTTGGGAGGGGTGAGAGAAATGATGGCACTTGTCATGTATGCGTTACCTTTTCTTCACTTGGTGCCATTTGTGGGCAGAACCGGCTGGAAAACTGGTGCGATCACCATTTCAGTAATTAATTCTGTGATGATTCATTTATGCATGCATTCTTTCAGCGAACACATGTTTTTGCCCGGCTTTGGCATTTCAGTTCTAGGGGCGTGTACATGTTTAGGCGCATCCAATGGTTTGGATTCATGGTGACGCGACAGCCCCTCAGTGACGGTGATCATGTGTGCAGGTGGCGCTGTGCGAGGACGAGCGGGAGAACTACCGGCACAAAGAGGCGGAGAAAGGGGAGACGATGGTGGTGGTGCGTGTGTCGTGCAACGGCAAAGCGTGGACGGTGCATCGAAGCTTGGCTCATTTCTGCTCTCTGGATGGGCAGCTGCACCGCTGCATCTTCGACCGCCGCTTCTCCCATCTGCCAGAGCTGCTGGACTCCAGTCTGCAGGATCAGAAAACGCAGGTCAGTGCTCCCTGTCAGCATCGAGCCATGCTGACCTTTGGAACTTTGCTTTGCTCTCTTGAATACTGCACTGATGTGTAGAAAGCTACCATGACTCTTAGAATGCTGTGAATGTTAATGCTGACCTTGAAAATGCTATGCCGATGTTTAGAAGGCTGAGCTGACTTTTTGAAATGCTACACCGATGTTTAGAAGGCTATGCTGACCTTTAAAATGCTACGCCGATGTTTAGAAGGCTATGCTAACCTTTAAAATGCTACACAGTTGTTTGTAAGACTGCTGACCTTTAAAGTGCTACACCCGTGTTCAGAAGGCTATGCTGACCTTTAAAATGCTACACTGATGTTTAGAAGGCTGAGCTGACCTATAAAATGCTACACCTATGTTTAGAAGACTATGCTGACCTTTAAAATGCTACAACAATGTTCAGAAGGCTAAGCTGACCTTTAAAATGCTACACCGATGTTCAGAAGGCTGAGCTGACCTTTAAAATGCGATACTGATGTTCAGAAGGCTAAGCTGACCTTTAAAATACTACACCGATGTTTAGAAGGCTATGCTGACCTTTAAAATACTACACCGATGTTTAGAAGGCTATGCTGACCTTCAAAATACTACACCGATGTTCAGACGGCTATGATGACCTTTAAAATGCTACACCGATGTTCAGAATACTCTGCAAATTCTTAAGTGTTATGATGACCTTAAGAATATGATGCTGATCTTTAGAATGCTACACTGATCCTGAGAAAGCTACAGTGATGTCGGGAATGCCATGATGATGTCAGAATGCAGTGCTTATGTCAGAATGCAGTCCCGACTTTTATAGAAGGATCACGGACTGTTAGGATGCTAAGCTAACTGCTAGAGTATTACGCTGACTGCTGACTTTTTGAAAGAATGCTATGCTAACTATTAGAATGCTATGGCTGACTCATAGAAAATTACACTGACCATAAGAATGCTACACTAACTATCATGTAGAATACCATAGTGATCTTTAGAAAGCTATAATGTGTTGATAACCCTTAGAATACTGCACAGATGTTTAGGATGATGGGCTGATTGTTGGATTGCTGTAGCGACATACAGAAAATGACGCTGATTTTTTTAGAACAATGTGTTGAAAGCTTGTACTGTTTTCACCTGCCAAAACAGCAATGACTGACCAGCCGCTGTGGTGAAGTGGTAAGCGTTTGGGACTCCTGGCTGGGAGGTCGTGGGTTCGATTCCCATCAGAGTCATGTGGGATTTTTTCTTCCCTGACTGGCTCCTACCCAGAGTTGAGTTTGCTACGGGCTCAGTTGGGAAGACTGGGACCACACAGTCGAGTTTATCCGCTTAATGGATGCGTCTTTGAGAGTGTTGCTCAAATTTCCTATTACTGCAGGGGTCTGCTTCTCTAGGGCCTGGTTGAAGCTGGGATGTATTATGAAAGTAAGCATAGAGTACAGCCCTGTCATGCAGTCTAAGACCAGAGTGGAAATCCGTAGCATCGTCTTCATCATCCTCATTCTCATCGACAAGCATAAAAAAAGTCTCAAATTCTGTGGCCCCTCATGTGCTTCTCCCATGGTGACCTCAGTTTCGATATCCTCTCCGCGTCCACAGTCTTGGGTTTGATTCCGTCTGGTTCACCGGTATTGGCAAATTCATGGGGATTGTCATTGGATGGACGTAGTGGTGCCCTCCGGAGGGAGAGCTGACTCATGTCGGCTCCACGACTTAGCAGTCATTGGCATCAATAGGGGGCTTAGTAGGTGGTGTCCTGCATATGTTAGATCAGAACAGGCGCCACTGAACACCACCGAAGTGACTCGGCAGCAGTGCAGTGTCTCCTCTGGCGGGTTGCCTCTTGACGACTTGACATTATCTGCTTCCTGTGGGTTGCTGGTGCCAGGGCTGCGGCTGTGGGAGGGGTGCCGGAATGAGCGGTGTTGGTGCTGTGCCTCTGAGGTGGTACAGAAGATGGGACAGAAAGAAAAAAGTCTGACTATGCTGCAGCTCCTCTGAACTCTTTTGTACGCAGTGTGTATGGGTACGCTCACTTCACTGCCGTTTCTCATGTTTTAGTGTTGGGGGTGGGGGGTTGGCTGCAGTGGGGGGGGGGGGGGGGTTGTGAACTGTGTTTCGTGTCTCGCTGGTGGTCCATTCCCAGGTGTGTTGGTGGAATGTGTTGTGTGTGCAGGAGGTGGAAGAGCTGTTGCAGAGCTACCTGTGCAGACTTTCGGAACTGGCCGGGCCCATGGTCAACTGTGGCTCCATTCTCAACTGGCTGGAGGTGAGTAAATGAGCATTGGATATCCCCATCCCTCCCTCCAACCCCCGTCCCCCCATTCCTCCTGCCTATCCACACATCCATGCACACACTCGCACACAATCATAAACACATGCATGCACACATACATGCACACACATATGTATGCACACTCACACACACGTACACACACACACACACACACACACACACACACACACACACACACACACACACACACATACACACACACGCACGCACACACATATACATGCATGCATATACACACTTGCATACACACACATACACATACACATATGCACACGCACGTGCACACGCACACGCACACACACACACACACACACACACACACACACACACACACACACACACGCACACACTTACACACACACACACACACACATGCATGCACACATATGCATGCACGCACGCACACACACACACACACACACACACACACACACACACACACACACACACACACAGATTCATTCCAAAGTCAAGTCCGTCTCCATCCTCAACTGACCACAGGTCAGTTAATCAACCCTTCCCTTGCTTCCCCTCCTCTACCCTCCAACCTCCCCACCTCTGCTGTAACAGCCAGCCACGCACAGGCTCAACTATGGCTCCAATCCCAACTGTCAGGAGGTAAGGCGACTTGACAAAATGTTCCGTTCTGAGGTCTGCAGAAGAAAATGGGATGGACAATCCAGAGGCTGACACAGCCTGTCAGAGGAGGGGGGGGGGGGGGGGGGGTGGTCAGGAGGGCAGTGCACGAGGGTTGTGTTGTCAATAGATGGAACTTGTTCTTACTCGGCTGTGTGTTGTCATCAATGGAGCTTGTTCATATTTGGCTGTGTTGTCAATAGATGGAACTTGTTCTTACTCGGCTGTGTGTTGTTTTGAGATGGACCGTGTTCTCACTCGGCTGTGTGTAGTCTTCAGATGGACCTTGTTCTCACTCGGCTGTGTGTTGTCTTCAAATGGAGCTCGTTCTCACTCGGCTGTGTGTGTCATCAGATGGAGCTTGTTCTCACTTAGCTGTGTTTGTCATCGGAAGGAGCTTGTTCTCACTCGGCTGTGTGTTGAGGGCAGCAAGGTTGCTGGTGTCTCTCTCTTCGATATTGTCAGGACTCGGCTGTGCGTTGTCATCAAATGGAGCTTGTTCTTACTTGGCTGTGTTGTCAAAAGATTGGGCTTGTTCATTCTCGGCTGTGTGTTGTCATCAGATGGACATTGTGTTCACTTGGCTGTGTGTTGTCATTAGATGGACATTGTGTTCACTCAGCTGTGTGTTGTCATCAGATGGACATTGTGTTCACTTGGCTGTGTGTTGTCATCAGATGGACATTGTGTTCACTCGGCTGTGTGTTGTCATCAGATGGACATTGTGTTCACTTGGCTGTGTGTTGTCATCAGATGGACATTGTGTTCACTTGGCTGTGTGTTGTCATCAGATGGACATTGTGTTCACTTGGCTGTGTGTTGTCATCAGATGGACATTGTGTTCACTTGGCTGTGTGTTGTCGTAGATGGACATTGTGTTCACTTGGCTGTGTGTTGTATCAGATGGACATTGTGTTCACTTGGCTGTGTGTTGTTGTTAGATGGACATTGTGTTCACTTGGCTGTGTGTTGTCATCAGATGGACATTGTGTTCACTTGGCTGTGTGTTGTTGTTAGATGGACATTGTGTTCACTTGGCTGTGTGTTGTTGTTAGATGGACCTTCTTCTCATTCGGCTGTGTATTGTCATGAAATGGACCTTGTTCTCACTTGGTTGTGTATTGTCATCAAATGGACCTTGTTCTCACTTGGCTGTGTATTGTCATCAAATGCACCTTGTTCTCACTCGGCTGTGTATTGTCATCAAATGGACCTTGTTCTCGCATGGCTGTGTTTTGTCATCAAATGGACCTTGTTCTCACTTGGCTGTGTATTGTTCTGACTGCCGCGTCTGTCCGTCAGATGGACAACCGTGGAAACCGCCTGGTGGCGCTAGACAACTCAGGCATCAACACCCCGGCGTTCGCAGCAGCCCACGCTGTCAAGAGCTACACTGCGCACGCCGCCGATGAAATTTCTTTACAGGTAGGAAAACTGGATGGTGCGAGGCGGATAGCGGTGGGAGGCAGGATGAGATGTTAGGGGGGTGCATGGGGACAGTGGTAAGAAGATGTGGGGTTGTAGGGAGAAGGGGTCGGTGACAGGGCAAGGGTGTGACAGGGAGAGGGGATGGGGGTTCAGCACCAAAAAGTGCACCAAGCTCGTCTGTGTATGGATTACGCATCAGTGCGCAGCGTGAGCTGTTCTGAAACACATTTGTGTGGAATTGTGCTGCTGCGCTTCTCGGCAATGATTCGTGTGCTGTAGCATTATTGTAGGGTTGTGTAGAAGAACTTTGTCGTCATTTGTTTTGCCAGAGAGAACTTTGGTGTCTAACACAGTAAATTGCCATTGTACGAAGCCAGGCAATCCCCCCCCCCCCCCCGCTTTCAACTCTTCAAAGTTTTCAGCCTACACAGGGTCTCCTGCCAGAGCCAGTTGGGGATGATCTGCCAGTATGGGAGGGATGCTTCACTTTAAAGTCAGTTATTTCAAACACGTATGTCAAGATGTGAAAGGGGGAAAAAAAGAAAGGAAAAAAATGACGTTGTTTCTGAAAAGTGATTGTATAGTAATATGGTACCATTTTATGTCATGTGAAGCGCTTTCCAACTTCTGATGCTTTGATAACGTTGTTTTGCTATTACCAGAGCAGATTGGATACTCCATTTCAACTCGTAGTATGTGGAAAACTGTTTTATCAAGATGAGTAAAACTCCACACTATTAAAGCAGAATTTACAGCTTGGCAACATATTTAAATTCAGTATCACATTATAAATCTTTGGAACTTCTTTGCTTTGACAAATTCAACCATTATTGGACTTTTTGTTCATAACTCTATGTTTGAATGTAAACGTTAGACCCATTTTTGGTCCAACGACTTCAAGACCTTAACGCGTTATTGACAAAGCTCTTATTGTTTCCCGGCTGGGAGGTCATGGGTTCGAATCCCATCAGAGTCATGTGGGTTTTTCTGCCCCGACCGGCTCCTACCCAGAGTTGAGTTTGCTGCGGACTCAGTTGGGAAGACTGGGACCACACAGTCGAGATTCATCCACTTAATGGATGCGTTTTTGAGAGTGTTGCTCAAATTTCCTGACCAACACTGCAGATGCCTGTATCTCTCGGGCCTGGTTGACGCCGGGATGTATTATGAAAGGAAGCGTAGAGTACAGCCCTGTCATGTAGTCTCAGACCGAAATGGAAATCCGTAGCATCATCTTAATCATCCTCATTCTCATCGATTAGCATGAAAAAAAGAAAATGTCTCAAGTTCTGTGGCCCTTCATGCCCTGCTCTCATGGTGACCTCGATTTCGATGTCCTCTCCACGTCTGTGGCCTTGGTTTGGTTGCGTCTGGGTCACCGGTATAGGCGACCATGGGGGCTGTTGTGGACGGACGTGGTGGCGCCCTCCGGAGGGAGAGCTCACTCACGCCGGCTCCGTGACTAAGCAATTATTGTTGTCAGTAGGGGGCTTAGTAGGTGGTGTCCTGCGTATGTTAGATCAGAACAGGTGCCACTGAACACTACCGAAGTGACTCTGCTGCAGTGCAGTGTCTCCTCCGGTGGGTTGCCTCTTGATGACTTGACATTGACTACTCCCTGTGGATTGCCGGTGCCGGGGCTGCGGCGGGGCCGATCAGGCTGTGGCTGTGGATGGGGTGTCGGAATGAGCGGCGTGGGTGCACTGCCTCTGAGGTAGCGCAGAGGTTGGGACAGAAAAAAAAAGAAAAAAAAAAAAGCTCTTATTGTTTTAGCTGAGTCAGATTTGAAAACTGTAACTTGCATAGTTTTTGAGTAATACCTGTTTGAGTACATAAAGTCTGTTGATCAGGTATTGCGGGGCTGCAAGGGTTCTTGGCACTGTTCATCGGCGCCAGAGCAGTGCGATCAGAATTAAACGAGTTAAGATTGTCGATAGTGCAGTTACCATGTCACTGATTTGGGTGGGTTATTTCCTCAGGATGTGTGACCTTTTTTTCAGAATGTGATTTTTGTTTTTCACCTGTATGATTTTGACAACCCTGAAAAGGCCCTGTATGGTTGGATAGCTTACGATAGTATAGACTGAACTGTTGACAGGTGGCTGAGGTGGTTTTCTGACCTGAATGTGGCTGGCAGAGACCTGACATACAGAACTGTGTTGCACTGTTTGACAGGTGGGCGACATGGTTTCCCTCATTGACATGCGGTCGCAGGAAGAGACGAAATGGTGGCGCGGCAAACGTGGCTATGAGGTTGGTGGATTCAGAACAGCCTACATTTATTGTAAACATAGCAACCAGCTGACGTTTATACAGTTACGCCCTCAATACTTGAGTTTGTTCTTTACATAGTTGCATTATGCTGTAAGGTTTTTAGTGGCAGACAACTCTCCATATGGCGACGCTCTGCAGTAAAACTAGGGTCAGATGATTTGTCGGACGGGATACGGGAGAAGTATAGTCGCATCGTTCTGAAATTAGCTGTGAGTTAATTTTTCATCCGATTTCTCAATCAGCGGGTCCAAAATACACATTCAGTTCTTCCAGCACTTTATATGATGAATAGTAAACTAGAAATTGTTGATTTCATTGGTTGATTTTTAGAAATACTGTGGGCTGTAGGTAAAAGAGATGAAGGGAATGATTGTGATTGCAGACCATTTTCAACTACATCAAACAAGCACAGTGTGATTATTTGACTTTTTCAGAATCTGTGTTGCTGTGCAAAAACCAAGTTGTTGTCGGCTTTAGGTTTTCATAGAAAAATTGATGAAGGGAAGTGCAAATCTGGCGTTGTGAGGGAATTTCTATACTGTAACTACAGTGTTCTTGGTGCACAGTGAACAGCTTTAGGTCAGTGTCACTTGTGTTCAGCAGAGTTGTCATTTTGGAAAAAAAAAAAAGGGCTACGAAAATATTGTGCTCGGTTATGATCGTATTCATGCATATTCTTTCTCTCTCTCTCTCTCACTTTCTCTCTTTCTCTCTCTCTTTCCTGCTTTCTGTTTCGCTCTATCTGTCTTTCTTGTCACATATCTAATTTGTACTCTGCAAGTCATCACGGGTTGGTTAAGCATTGATCTAACCTAGTTTGCGCCTGAAGTCGTTTTAGTGGCGCAGGGTTGAAAACTCGTGTGTGCTTCATTGTAAGCTTTCAGACTACAGATTTTCCAGGGTAAGAATGTTAACTGCCATGCCCGGTTTTCATAATTTTTTTGAATGTTTTGTCAATCCACAAGTTTTGAGCAAATCAAGGTATAAAAATCTAATAAAAATGTAATGAGTGTATGCATTCCTCTGTCTGACATGTCTATTTTTGCGCATTTTGTTTGTAAAATTTGGTCAGTTCATTATTGTTACTCACTGGCGGGCCATCTGTAGTGATGTACATTACCATGGGTTTAATTTTTTCATTTTGAAGGAAGAGAATAAGTTCCATACGAAATATATTCCGAAAACACATAATTAGGTGGCGGCTAAAATAAAGCAGCGCATTGAAACAATACAAAATATAGTTGTTGTACAAAATATAGTTGTTTTCTTTTCTCTCCAGCTTTAAACAAATTTTAAATAAATGTTAGCGAACCGCCCAGAGAAACATGGACAAACGAGTCACAAGACAAAACACGACGCGTTTCGACCTCTTCGGTCTTCTTCAGGCAAGATACAAACAAATAGGACAACGAAAATTCATTTAGCTTTGATTGCTTCAGAGTTCAGAGTTCAGAGTTCAGCGCAAGGAAGGCTAAGTGAATTTTCGTTGTCCTATTTGTTTGTATCTTGCCTGAAGAAGACCTAAGAGGTTGAAACGCGTAGTGTTTTGTCTTGTGACTCTTTTGTCCACGTTTCTCTGGGCGGGTCGCTAACATTTATTTAAGATTTGTTTAGATTTCCGCCTGCAGTCGTCTCACTTTGCAACTAGATCCAGCTTTTAGTCGACCTTCACCCCTGTATCCCATACACCTTTCCACCAGTTGAATGGCAGAAGGATGGATGTACAGACTGGTGCATGGCTAGTTAATACGTTTTGAAAATATGGATAAATTTCTCCATTTTTGTTTCAGAACTTTCTAGAGTTAGTACTTGAAAAAATCTGCCTGTCTATGTGTGTGTGTGTGTGTGTGTGTGTGTGTGTGTGTGTTTAAACTGTTTATATAAATATATATATGTGTGTGTATGTATATATACACACACACACACACACACATATATATATATATATATATATAGAGAGAGAGAGAGAGAGAGAGAGAGAGAGAGATGTGCATAGATATAGATAGATATACATTTAGGTATGGGTAGATAGAAATGTGTGTGTTTGTATCTACGTAAACTTGCCAGAACAGTTACAGGATCCCTGCCCACATTATGATAAGATTTCAGGATCGGAGGGGTAGACGGGGTGGTCACAATCCGTTACAGATTTCAGGATCGATGGGAAGGCCTCAAATTCATTTTCAGGATTGGGGACCTTTCCCAAACTTTCCACCCCTGCATTTACAGTAAGGCCATGATTCCCCAAGAGTACAAAGGTACAAACTGCCTCCTTCGCCCTCCATCCCCCCTCCCTCTTGCCTTCAATCCTTCGTCTTGCAGTGAACAGCAAGACTCATTTTCTCTCACCGTCGCCCACCAACACCAACCTCCTGCCCGATGCTCTTCTACTTCCTACCCCATCCATATATCCTGCCGACTTCAGATCTTGTCTTTCAGTTAACCCTCTTGCATTTGTTTCGCCCGTATCCGGCCGCTCTGTCTTCCCTGGTGTTTGTTACGACAAGCAGCCGCACATGCTGCATTACTTTCCTTCACACTGTGACCTTGTTTCAAGTCAAGGCTGGCCAAAATAAATGAGCATCCCTGAGAGGTGCCCAATAAAAATCTTAGCAGTAGTATGGGGTGTGGGAAACGATTCATTCACAAAGACTAGGGTCGTGAACAGACCGCATTCCTTTGATTTCTCAAAAAAGAAAAAGAATACTAGGAGCTGTTTGGGACTGAAAAATACAAATGCAAGAGGGTTAAACACAGTCAGCTTTCCCTGTCCTCTGCCTCCTACCCCATCCATGTATCCTGCCGACTTCAGATCTTTCCTTTCAGTTAAACACAAAATCCGCTTTCACCGCAGGTGGGCTTTTTCCCGAGCGAGTGTGTGGAGGTGATTGGGGACAAAGTGCCCCCGTCCATGGCGACCGCGGTTCCCATGGCGACCGGGACGCTGGGTGTCTCTCCGGGCAGCAGCGGTGGTGGCAGCGGCAGCAGCGGCAGTAGCGCAACGATGCCCCTCACCACAGCGGCGGCTGCCCGCAAGCCATGTGAGACGACGGAAAACGTGGAGGACACGGCCAGCAGTCAGTACACACTCTCACCTTCCCTTTCTCTGCCTGCATGCTGGGTCACCGAGCTAGCTGGCTGGATAGCTTGTGATTTGCTGGCGGTTTGCTGAACCCTCTTCCCCTCCTCCCCCCTGCTACCACTCCCCCCCCCCCCCCCCCCCCCCCTTCTGCTCTCCTTTCCCCACCTCTCTGCTTGTTGGTATTGGCCTATTCTGAAAGCTGGATGCGAAAAGTGGGGGGGGGGGGGGGGGGGGGGGGGGGGGGGGGAAGCGGGGCGGTGGGGTGGAGGGAGACGTATGGAAGATTTCCTGTGTTGGGAATGGTTGTGGGTGGTTTTGGCTTGTGTCCCGGTGTGTCCTGTGCCTGCGGACTGGCATTGTTGGATTGAATGTTGGGGTTGGGTGTGAAGATGCTGACAGAGAGGGAGATGTCTGAAGACCACCTACCTCTTCCTCCGTGTGTGTGTGTGTGTGTGTGTGTGTGTGAGTGTGTGTGTGTGTGAGTGCGCGTACGCGTGCGTGCATGCGTGTACATGCATGCATGCGTGTGTGTGTGCTTGTGTGCATGTGTGTGCGGTATTACATTGTTTTTGAAGCATAGGTCTGTAGAAGCAAACACAAAATACAGATGGAAGATTTCCTTTCTTTGGAAGTGAGAAATTCTATTCAGTGTCCTGTCACATAGGCAAGTGATAGCAGACGTTAAGGTAAGAATTTTCACATGGGAATTTTATCTTTGAAAAGAAGAAGAAAAACAAAAACAACAATACGGGCTGATGACAACTGTCTGGGGAGACGTTCTTTGTGACATCTGAAGAAAAGTCTGGGGAGACATTATTTGTGACATCTAAAGAAAAGTCTGGGGAGACATTATTTGTGACATCTAAAGAAAAATTTGTCGAGGATTCACATATCTTTGTGATTTTGTGTATTAATTAGATATTACTTTGCTCATTGTTTTGTTTAGTTATATTCTTTTTTTTTTTTTTTTTCTTTTGAGTAGTGCTTGAGTTTGTCAATTTCCTGTCTTGTAAAGGGAGAGAATCTCTGGAGGTTAATGTAGCACATACAATGACAGAAATGTTCCAGACGAGATCTTTGAAGTACGGGGGTTGAAATGAGATGGTCAGTCTAGCACTGACGGTGACAAATATGGTGCAGGGTATGTTTTGAAAAGAAGGGTCTTATAGTGTGATAACAGTGACAAATTATGATTTCAGGGTGTCGTTACACCAGTTACAGAGGAGCACCAGGTTAAGTATGTTAAATAAAATTGTCACTGATCTATGCTGCAATAGAGGGAAAAATAGTACAGGGTTTCTACTTAGGCTTTAACAGTCTGAACTTGCACCAAGTGGTTAACGTTTTTGTTTACATCCAAAATAAATTCGTCACTGGATATTTTATATGACAGCTAGATAGAATTGGATGGGGATCTAAAACAAAAATGTAGTCATACACATATCTTGATGAAGAGAGAAGATTGGTGACATATTTCATGATGATTGATAGAATGTGTAACACGGGTATTTCTATGTACGTCCCAGTAGATGTGAAGGTTTCTGTCATTGACAGTCCAGTAGAATGGGGTGAACACGGGGTATTTTATGATGACAGTCCCAGTATAGAATGTGAGAACGGGTATTTCTGTGTGACAGTCCCAGATAGAATGTGGTGAACACGGGGTATTTCTATGATGACAGTCCCAGGTATAGAATGTGGTGAACACGGGGTATTTCTATGATGACAGTCCCAGGTATAGAATGTGGTGAACACGGGGTATTTCTATGATGACAGTCCCAGGTATAGAATGTGATGAACCGGGGTATTTCTTGATGACAGTCCCAGGTATAGAATGTGTGAACACGGGGTATTTCTATGATGACAGTCCCAGTATAGAATGTGGTGAACACGGGGTATTTCTATGATGACAGTCCCAGTATAGAATGTGTGAAACGGGTATTCTTGTGACAGTCCAGGTATAGAATGTGTAAACGGGGTATTTCTGTGACAGTCCCAGGTATAGAATGTGGTGAACACGGGGTATTTCTATGATGACAGTCCCAGGTATAGAATGTGGTAACACGGGTATTTCTGATGACAGTCCAGTATAGAATGTGGTACCGGTATTTCTGTGTTGACAGTCCCAGGTATAGAATGTGGTGAACACGGGGTATTTCTATGATGACAGTCCCAGGTATAGAATGTGGTGAACACGGGGTATTTCTATGATGACAGTCCCAGGTATAGAATGTGGTGAACACGGGGTATTTCTATGATGACAGTCCCAGGTATAGAATGTGATGAACCGAGGGTATTTCTGTGTTGACAGTCCCAGGTATAGAATGTGGTCAACACGGGGTATTTCTAGTGATGACAGTCCCAGGTATAGAATGTGGTGCAACACGGGGTATTTCTGTGATGACAGTCCCAGGTATAGAATGTGGTGAACACGGGGTATTTCTTGATGACAGTCCCAGGATAGAATGTGGTGAACAGGGGTATTTCTGTGATGACAGTCCCAGGTATAGAATGTGGTCAACACGGGGTATTTCTATGATGACAGTCCCAGGATAGAATGTGGTCAACACGGGTATTTCTATGATGACAGTCCCAGGTATAGAATGTGGTCAACATGGGTATTTCTTGATGACATCCCAGATGAAGTCAACCGGGTATTTCTGGATAATCCCAGAATGAATGTGGTCAACATGGGGTATTTCTGTGATGACGTCCCAGGGTAGAATGTGGTCAACACGGGGTATTTCTGTGATGACATCCCATGTATAGAATGTGGTGAACACGGGGTATTTCTGTGATGACAGTCCCAGATATAGAATGTGGTAACACGGGGTATTTCTGTGATGACAGTCCCAGATAGAATGTGGTACAGGGGTATTTCTGTGATGACAGTCCCAGAGATAGAATGTGGTAACAAGGGGTATTTCTATGATGACAGTCCCAGGTATAGAATTGGTCAACACGGGGTATTTCTGTGATGACAGCCCAGGATAGAATGTGGTCAACAGGGTATTTCTTGATGACAGTCCCAGGGATAGAATGTGGTCAACACGGGTATTTCTGTGATACAGTCCAGGATAGAATGTGGTCAACATGGGGTATTTCTGTGATACGTCCCAGGATAGAATGTGGTCAACAGGGGTATTTCTGTGATGACATCCCAGATAGAATGTGGTAACACGGGGTATTTCTGTGATGACAGTCCCAGAGATAGAATGTGGTCAACAGGGTATTTCTGTGATGACAGTCCCAGAGATAGAATGTGGTCAACATGGGGTATTTCTGTGATGACAGTCCCCCAGGGATAGAATGTGGTCAACACGGGTATTTCTGTGATGACAGTCCCAGAGATAGAATGTGGTCAACATGGGGTATTTCTGTGATGACAGTCCCAGGATAGAATGTGGTCAACAGGGGTATTTCTGTGATGACAGTCCCAGGATAGAATGTGGTCAACATGGGGTATTTCTGTGTGACAGTCCCAGGATAGAATGTGGTCAACAGGGGTATTTCTTGATGACAGTCCCAGAAAGGTACAGGTTCCCAGTAATAGAATGTGGTCAACACGGGGTATTTCTTGATGACAGTCCCAGAGATAGAATGTGTAACACGGGGTATTTCTATGATGACAGTCCCAGGAATAGAATTGGTCAACAGGGGTATTTCTTGATGACAGTCCAGAGATAGAATGTGGTGAACACGGGGTATTTCTTGATGACAGTCCCAGAGATAGAATGTGGTCAACACGGGTATTTCTTGATGACAGTCCCAGAGATAGAATGTGGTCAACAGGGGTATTTCTATGATGACAGTCCCAGGTATAGAATGTGGTCACACGGGGTATTTCTATGATGACAGTCCCAGGTATAGAATGTGGTCAACACGGGGTATTTCTTGATGACAGTCCCAGAGATAGAATGTGGTCAACACGGGGTATTTCTTGATGACAGTCCCAGGATAGAATGTGGTCAACACGGGGTATTTCTTGATGACAGTCCCAGATAGAATGTGGTAACACGGGGTATTTCTATGATGACAGTCCCAGGATAATGACATGTTAGCCGGTAGAATGCAACACGGGGTATTTCTGTGATGACAGTCCCAGGTATAGAATGTGGTCAACACGGGGTATTTCTGTGATGACAGTCCCAGGTATAGAATGTGTCAACAGGGGTATTTCTGTGATACAGTCCCAGAGATAGAATGTGGTCAACACGGGGTATTTCTATGATGACAGTCCCAGGATAGAATGTGGTCAACACGGGGTATTTCTATGATGACAGTCCCAGGTATAGAATGTGGTCAACACGGGGTATTTCTATGATACAGTCCCAGAGATAGAATGTGGTCAACACGGGGTATTTCTATGATGACAGTCCCAGGATAGAATGTGGTCAACACGGGGTATTTCTATGATGACAGTCCCAGGATAGAATGTGGTCAACACGGGTATTTCTATGATACAGTCCCAGGTATAGAATGTGGTCAACACGGGGTATTTCTATGATGACAGTCCCAGAGATAGAATGTGGTAACACGGGGTATTTCTGTGATGACAGTCCCAGGTATAGAATGTGTCAACACGGGGTATTTCTATGATGACAGTCCCAGGATAGAATGTGGTAACACGGGGTATTTCTATGATACAGTCCCAGGTATAGAATGTGGTCAACAGGGGTATTTCTTGATCACAGTCCCAGATAGAATGTGGTAACACGGGGTATTTCTATGATGACAGTCCCAGGATAGAATGTGGTCAACATGGGGTATTTCTATGATGACAGTCCCAGGTATAGAATGTGGTCAACACGGGGTATTTCTATGATGACAGTCCCAGAGATAGAATGTGGTCAACACGGGGTATTTCTATGATGACAGTCCCAGGTATAGAATGTGGTCAACACGGGGTATTTCTATGATGACAGTCCCAGGTATAGAATGTGGTGAACACGGGGTATTTCTATGATGACAGTCCCAGGTATAGAATGTGGTCAACACGGGGTATTTCTGTGATGACAGTCCCAGGTATAGAATGTAGTCAACACGGGGTATTTCTGTGATAACAGTCCCAGGTATAGAATGTGATGAACACGGGGTATTTCTATGATCACAGTCCCAGAGATAGAATGTGGTGAACACGGGGTATTTCTGTGATAACAGTCCCAGGTATAGAATGTGGTCAACACGGGGTATTTCTATGATGAAGTCCCAGGTATAGAATGTGGTCAACACGGGGTATTTCTATGATCACAGTCCCAGGATAGAATGTGGTCAACATGGGGTATTTCTATGATGACAGTCCCAGGTATAGAATGTGGTCAACACGGGGTATTTCTATGATGACAGTCCCAGAGATAGAATGTGGTCAACACGGGGTATTTCTATGATCACAGTCCCAGGTATAGAATATGGTCAACACGGGGTATTTCTATGATCACAGTCCCAGAGATAGAATGTGGTGAACACGGGGTATTTCTGTGATAACAGTCCCAGGTATAGAATGTGGTCAACACGGGGTATTTCTGTGATGACAGTCCCAGGTATAGAATGTGGTCAACACGGGGTATTTCTATGATCACAGTCCCAGAGATAGAATGTGGTGAACATGGGGTATTTCTATGATCACAGTCCCAGAGATAGAATGTGGTCAACATGGGGTATTTCTATGATCACAGTCCCAGGTATAGAATGTGGTCAACATGGGGTATTTCTATGATGACAGTCCCAGGGATAGAATGTGGTCAACACGGAGTATTTCTGTGATGACAGCCCCAGGGATAGAATGTGGTGAACACGGGGTATTTCTGTGACGACAGCCCCAGGGATAGAATGCAAAAAATGCAGGGGAGTGTTAAAACAAACTTTTGTCAGGTCACATAGAGCTGAGCATGGCTGGCAGTTTATGTTTTCTATCATGACCTGAATAAAGTTATTTTGCCCTTGGCGCATGCGTTGCTAGCCTCCATGATGATTGCAGTGTAAGTGACACACCATTTTCGGGGTCACTTACCCTCCCATGAGAAAACTGTCGCCTGGTAGTTCAGTACCTGGCCTCTTCCTCTGTTTGAAAGTTTAGTTTCACGTGAAAACCCTGCTAAGATTGCTTCACTGTGATCCAGAAAATCATCTTTCTTGCCAAAGTTCACCATTTACCCTGTGACAAAAGACGTGAATGAAAGAGCGCTGAGTCATTTCATAAACCATTCATTCATTTCTTACCACAGCACAGTTGTATTTTAGAAAGGCCCCACCTTGACCTCAGGTGAATTCTAGCAAGCAAGGGTCAAGACGAACCAAGACGCAGTGGGATAAAATTTTACCATAGAGTGTGAGGCAGCCGGGGGTGTCGTTAACAGGAGAGAGGTCATCTACTGCCAGACGATTTGGGGCGTTACGAACGTAGAGGGTTAAAGGGAGGGAGTTCGCTGGAGGGAGGCTATGTATACTGACAGGGAAAGACTGACGCATTCTGCTCCCCTTTTAACAGTGCTGCAAGCAGCGGAGCTAGTCAGCGGTGGAGCTGACAGCGAGTGGTGACAAGCGCACAGACACTTCGCCAGCACACTAGGCACATCACACCAACCATAGAGACACACCGGGAGTTTATGTATGGAGGCGAATCTAACATTAAGAATGAGAGAAATGTCTCAGGGTAGGTCTCCGAAGGGAGGGTAGTCAACATGCGGAGGTGATTCTAGCATCGACAATGACAGAAGTGTTTCAGAATATGTTTTCAGAGGAAGGGAATCTTTATATGGAGGTAAACTTAACATCGACAGACAAAGAAGTGTTTGACTGTAGGTCTTCGAAGGGAGAGATCTAGATACGGAGGCGAACATAGCATACACGATGACTGAAGTATTTCAGGGTGGGTTTGTGAAGGAGTCAGTGTACGGCTGTCAGTTTAATTCTAGCCTAGGTCTTTAAAAGAGTCTTTTAAGGATATTTATGAGAAGGTTCCCCTGCCCTAAAAGTGGTGATATATTTCAGGCATTGTTGATCTTGAAATATGTCAAAAAAAGGATTGTGCAGTCATGTAGGAAGAAAGCAAAGTGGATCTTGCATGTGTGCATGTACGTGTGAGAAAGTGTTTGTGTGTGTGTGTGTGTGTGTGTGTGTGTGTGTGTGTGTGTGATTGAGAGTGTGCATATAATCAAGCATGTCTTTGTGCATGTTGGTGTGAGTTAGCATTCCTGTATATCTCTCTGTGCATAGGCAGTTTGTGTGTGTGTGTGTGTGTGTGTGTGTACAAGCATGTATGCATGTTGATGTGTATGCATGTGCCTGCGTGTATGTCAGAGAAGGATTGTACAGATTCTGAAAAATGGAAATTCTTAGGATTTTACGGATAAAAGATACACTTGACAGAAAATTACTAAGGCAGTCAGTTTTGATGACAGCTAATACCTTATACTCACAGAGAGAGAGAGAGAGAGAGAGAGAGAGAGAGAGAGAGAGAGAGAGAGAGAGCAGGTGAGGAGGAGGGGGACTAGCAGGGTCAGCTGCTTAACGCTGTGAAAATGAACCAAAGTCTGGAACTCTGAGTCAGCGACTGCCAGATATAAATAAACATCCCACAGTGATGGAGATCTGGGGAAATGTAACTGATGTAAAGAGAGCTTATGCTGGTATTGCTGAATCAGTGGGCTTCCTGTGAAACGTTATGACGAAATGTGTGGCTTTTGTAGCGAAAGGATAGCAGAAACAGGTCATGACCTTTCCTCCTGAATCATGCGATGACTTCGTGGCTTAAAGTGCATCACAGGCACAGTGTTAAGCTAGCCTGTCTGTGGTGTTCGTCTGGTCACTTGCAGCCTTTGGCACGCTCTGTAGTGATTGGTAGTCATGCACACAGAACTGCTAAAAAGAAAAAATCAAACCAACGACAGAGAAAACTAAGCCGTGTGGGAACGTTTTTGAGAACAAATGTGCCAATTCAGGCTTTTTGCTGTCATGATGGGAGTGCTGCTGATCCCAGTCAGCAGTTTGGCCTGTGGAAGTGTTCAGCCTTGTCAGGAAGAACCTTACAGATTTTCGTCCCTCCTTGGGTCAAGACGCTACAGAAGCACTGATGATTCTGAAGTGCGGAAATGAGCCAAGTCGTATGATAAAATTCTAATGACAGTGTGGTTAGAAAAATGTGAAAGAGCAACAATGTACTGGCTGAAACAGTGATTCCATGAAAACACTTCACACAAAGAGAGAAAAGAGAAAGTGTCTGGAATGTCATTCTTTTATTTTGGGTGCAGTAGCATCTGTATTCCACTCAACTGTCAGCAGTTCCTCACAATTTGAAAAAAACTTTTCCTCTCAAGTCTCTTCAGAGGTTGGCAACTCTGGGTGATGTTGCCTGGAAAAAAGAAAAGGAAGAAAACTTCCGGAACTTTGGTGGACATGAAAAGAGTGTGTCAGTTGGAGGACAACGAGATGGGATTCCAGGAGAGTGTAGACCCCCGCCACGGTCGAATGGAAGATCTGCCCTTTGATCCCCAAATCCAATGGGTTCATCCTTGTGCCACCAGCCATCTTTCCAGTGAGCTGTGGTAAAATCAGCTTGGTGTGTGTGTCGTTTTTTGGTAATGTGGGTGAACTTGTTTGGGATCTGCCGTGTGAGCGTGCATTGGGACAGACCGACAAACAAGCAACAGACGCAGGTTAAAAACATAACTTTCCTGGCGTACATAGTGAAGAACACACTCCCTTTCGTGTTGGTTGGCACTGCATTCCACCTGACCTGACATGTCTTGCATCGTCACATCACACGCCCAGTAACACTATGTCTGCCAACCAAACTGGATTTATTCAGGAGGTTTTTAATTTTGTTTTGTAATTCTGTTTAAAGGTCATTCCTAAAATCCCAAGTTTGGTGAATAGAATTAAAGAAAAAAATCCAGTTCACCTGTAGAAACGGTGCTGTACAACTTTGAAGGTGAAATTGTGAAGTCAAGTAGAGGCTTTTGTCTATGTCTTCAGCTCAGCTGATCCGGATTAATTTAGTGCTGTCACGGAGAGACGCCACTGTGCCCTCGACAGCACCAGTCAGTGGTGTTGGTGTTAAAGGGCATCATTTAAACAAGGAGACTGTCGGTACTATCACCCACTACCACCTCCATCCTCCCTCTCCCACCTCACAAGGTTTACCGTACGTCTTTCTTCCCCTGCCCACTTATTCCCACAGTTACTCACACAATCCCTGTCTCCTGACCAACGCAAGTGACTAATATAATCATCGGTCAGCTCTCAACATTTTGATTTGAAAGGCTTGTCATGACTGGAGATGTTGCTGAGAGATGGAGTTTGTATGTTTGTGTCTGTAGTACAGTCATTGAACATTTTCAGTAGGAATTTTTGCGGGGGGTTTTGGTGTTCAAAAGGAAAGAATGATAATATTGGTAATGATAATCCTGATGAAAATTGTAATGGTCATGATAAAATTAAAAAGTAGACAATGATAACAATAACAATACGATAACATGCTTTCACACAAATAGAAAAGAAATAGTAACAATATACCTACTGTTTTATTGCTGGCATGTGCAAGATTTTTTTCCAGCCCGGAGACCAGCATCCATCATTGATTAAAAGGAAATAATCATACCATGCCATGCAGTGTATGATACAGATCATCGCAGTTCTGTCGCAGAATAAACCATAGTAATATTAGTAATAAAAACCTGACTGCGGTGTAGCCCAATTACGATCAATATCATACATGATACCGTAAAAAAAAAAAAAAAAAAAATGACAAATCAATTTATGTGTTTGTATAACTATGACTGTGGAGCTAAGTTTTCATCCATAAAGGGCTATAGACACACAGTGACGCATATAGACCTCTAGTTTCACCATTTCAGTTTGCATCTCAAAGAAGGGTTGCCGCATTCGGGCTAGTCTGCATGCAACCACCCTACATCTGCTAGGCAAACGGCAGACCCCAACATGGTCCAGTGCCCAATAGAAACATGCCAATAATACCCACTACTTCCCAGCAGACACCCATCCAGGTCACTTGCGCATGACGCAGCCTAACTAATACAAAACTGACTTTTGAGTGATGGAATAAAATCGGTGCTTACAAAGGACAAAGCCTGTGAGCAAGAGCTCGTCTCAGTGTTCGAAAGAAAGGGCACGCTCTGAGGAATAGGTCTGTCTTCTGTAAAATCCTGAAAACTGAAAACAGCGTATTGTGAAGTGTCACTGAATAAGAGTGCAGGATATGCCTCTAGACTGCTTTGAATTCGAAAAGAAAGTGCTCAACCGCAAGGGAGGCAACACACTGCCTGACCCCCCCTCCCCCCCCGGCAATGGGGCACTGTTCTTATACCTCACTGGGACCTGGGTAGCTCCTGGAAAACGCTACTTCATTTCAGGGTTGTTTTTTTTTTTTTTTAAAATTCCCAGCTTTAATCCTTGCACCTGAAAAATTTTTTTACCATGTTCCCAAGGTGGCCATGAAGAAAATAGTTTTGTGCTGGTTACATACTGGCCACGCCTTTTACACCCATTCTTATATCCAATAAAAGGTGAAGAAGCTCTGTGGTGCATTCATGTCATGTACCACTTGCAGTGAAACATATCCTATTAGTTTTACACCCATTCTTATATCCAATAAAAGGTGAAGAGCTCTGTGGTGCATTCATGTCATGTACCACTTGCAGTGAAATATATCCTTTTTGAGCGTTGGGACTTGCATGATGTGAGACGTAAACACTTTACAGCAGACTCTGTGAAAACTTTGTTCAAAGATGTCCCACCTGATGTGATCTTTGAATTTCTGAAAGAGATTAAACATTTTTCATCTGATCTGAGATTTTTCAGAGGAAAGACTTTAAACAAAATTTCTGGTGTGTTTTTAGGAGGGGGGGGGGGGGGGGGGGGTGTTTAAAGGGTTGTGTGCATGAGTTTTTGTTGTTGTTGAATGACCTGTGAGTTGACTTCAACTTGGTGACGGCCCTGATATGGCCCTTTGCGGTCGGCTGGGCTGTAAGCAACATTAACAGTAACATTAAATGTGCACATATATACAGGCCATTGGGTTTGGGAAATGTGTTCAGTGGCGGGAGCTTGTTTGAGGGAATGCCGAACTTCAGTGTGAAGCCGGTTCCTCGCTAAGTCCTCCCATCTTGATCGGAACTGTTTAGACCTTCCCCGCTCCTTTGTTTGTTTTCCGTTTCTTTGTCTTTTGTGCTACGGTGTTGATCAACAGAAAAAAACAACAACAACAAAAATTTGAAAGAAAGCGAAGTTGAGAAGAGATGGAGGGAAACAGACGGTCGGGAGAGAGAGAGAGAGAGAGAGAGAGAGAGAGAGAGAGAGAGGAGAGTGAGAGAGAGAGGAGAGAGAGAGAGAGAGAGAGAGAGAAGAGAGAGAGAGAGAGAGAGAGAGAGTGAGAGAGAAGGGGCATTGGGAGGGGAATAAAACGGTGACAGCCAAGTGATCACATGTCCTATCCCAGCATGCAGTGTGGAGTCAGGGCTGTGAGAGGTAACTGACTGACGGACGACAACAGTGTGCTGAATGATTGATTGTTGATTTGGATTGAATGTTGCTTTGGAGGCTTTGTGGGCCACATGGGTAAGGCATCAGACTGTTGTTACAGACCTGTTTACCCATACGTTTTCGCCCTATTTTGTACACGTTTTGCGAATATCGTACGAACATGATTGACTATGAACAAGAAAAATTTTTAAAAAAGAAATGTGTAGATGGAGGTCTTGAGCAGTAACTGCTCATGTGGAGTGTAACCAAGGTGAGGGAGGGGGTGATGTAAGAGGGAGCTTTGACCAAAGATGAGCAACTCTTGCTAACTTCGATGCACAAAATCGCATCAGGCTGTGTCTGCTTCTTTGAGAGCATGACACATCTTTAAAAAAAAAAAAAATCGGCAAGAGAGCACGAGTTTATGACCAAAGTATGATGATGAATCAGATGTGAAAGTAATTTGTGTTAGAAAGAACCTGTTTTTAACTGTAGTTAATGCGGTTACGATCAGGTCATTACTTTGGGAAGAAGCTTCTGCTGTGTTAAGGGCAGGTGAAAAATGAGACGTTATGCCTCCCCCATCCACCCACCCCACCCTACCCCATTCTGCTTTTGCCAAAATTTGGAAATTTGTACACGCTGTAGAAAATATGCTCATTTTTTTGGTTGAAATGGACACTAATAGCAGTTTCAGGGTCAAACAGTACTTTTGTCAACATGTGGGCAGAGTTCTGTCCCCACTGGTCCTTCGGAGAAGACCTTAAACAGAGGTCCCATGCATGAGTATATGCATAAAAAAAAAATCTTGCTGGCTCCAGAGTAGACCACTGAGTGCAGGCAGGATGGGTGGTATGAGAATTAAACCTATGCCCGCTGGTGTCTTGCTCTGGACAGTGTCATGGAGGACTCTATGTGGATGCCTTAACTCAATCAAGTCGCAGCCATCATGGAGGACTGTATGTGGATGCCTTAACACAATCAAGTCACAACCATCATGGAGGACTGTATGTGGATGCCTTAACTCAATCAAGTCACAGCCATCATGGAGGACTGTATGTGGATGCCTTAACTCAATCAAGTCACAGCCAAAATGGACCAGTTTGCCCCTCAGATCACACGATTTTGGGCAATTTTTAAAAAATCATAAAAAAATCAACCAGTTCACCTAGGATCATGAAACATACACCATTGGATAGGAAAAAAAAACCCCAATGTATTTATCAAAAATGCTTACCTTCAGTGAGAATCCACACAGTTCACATGATGTAAGTAATCCAAAATGATACATTTGCAGAAAAACAAACTTTTTGTGCACACTGTAATCCACTTCTTGATGCTCTCTATCCTCCCACACAAGTTCAGTTACACTTATGAGCACTTGGTTTGACCTACAGAGAATAGTATGTTTATGACAACTGCATAAAACACAAGAATTTGACCACAGAATGCTTGATCCACTCAAAATCGTGTGATCGTGTTCAAATTCGTGTGATCGCGGGAACTGAGAGCAGGACAATTCAAATCCGTAGAAGACTTCCTACGATAGAATACACGAAGAATGGTCTAAGGGAAGCAACTGTAAAAAAAGGCCCTAAGCTGTCCCTGATATGAGATTTATTGACCTTTAATAAAAAGGCGGTATGATCTAAAAATCGTCAAACTCTGTCGGAAGTATGCGTCCAATATGCCTTCAAGCGATGTGAGCAGTGTCGGAAACCCGCTTCCGACAAGACTCGATTGAGTTAACTCTTTCATCCCTACAACCCGGTTTTCCGGTTTGCAGAAATCCTACCCTTCCTTCCTGCAGCCCGGAAAACCGGGCAGCACAAAATCCCTCCTTTCCTTCCTGCAGCCCGGAAAATCGGTTCTCGCCGTAAGCACTTTGAACTTCGCGCGAGTCGCGTCATCGGTACACGTCATGACCGGGTCGCTCGCGCGGCAGTGTTTATGAATGGAATGGATGCCAGACGGCCCCTACAGAGTGGGAAAGATGTTGCCGTTGTATTCTGGCCGGTTTGCTACTGCACACGTCGCAGTTCTCACTTTACACTTCTTTTTCTTTTCTCTAAATCCAGGAATGAAGGGAATACTCGTAAGAATAAGAATCTAGGAACAAGAGGAAGTAACGGTTCATAGAAAAGTAGGAATGAAAGAGTTAAAGTCGGGATTAAAGACGGCCATGTACACAGCAGAAGTCTCACCACTGATGAACCTCAGGACACTGGCTGAGAAAAGAAGAGAGCAAGTGTTGCGTTTTAAGTGGTTACTGTGTTCCTAGGCTCCAGGAAAAATCTGTTCTGAAGTCTGTGTTGTTGTGTATGTGCATACACGTGTATGTGTGTATTTCTTATTTTTTTTGTTTTTTATGGGTGGGTGGGTGGGGGAAGGTTTTTCATGTATATTTTTTTGTGTTCTTTTTTTCCTTGTTGTTGTTATTGTTGTTGATGTTGTTGTTGATGAAGTGAAAGTTACCACACTGTTCAGTGTGGATTCCAACTATCCTTTCAGTCCACTGTGGTATTTTTTACATGTAGTTTTGTGGAACTGTTACGTTTATTGTTTATATTTTACTTTTTTTTTCAGTCTTAAGGTTTATTGTTCATAATTTTACTCTTTTTTTTTTCTTTCCAATCTCACGTTTATTGTTAATATTTTTACCGTCTTTTTTGTTTGTTTTCAATTGATGTTTATTGTCAACATTTGTTACTTCTTTTTTGCTTTTAATGTTATGTTTATTGTTAATATTTTTGTCTCTGTTTTAAAAAAAAAAAATTAACGTGCATTGTTGATAAATTCTTTTTTCCACTCTAGGGGAGATAAAAGGAATGCTCTCAGCACAGCCTGATGTTAAGAGTCTGAACAATATGGGAAGATTCATGTTGAGAATTTAATGTGTACATACGCAAAGAGCTTTTTTTTTTTGCGCTGCAGGGCAAAATTTCTTTCCTTTTGCCGATGACGGCCCTGAAAAACCCTGTGTGATTGGCTGTGCAATACTAGTAATGAAAGTCAAGTTTTACCAATAACAGATACAAAGTTTTTGTCGATAATACCTGTATACATGATCCCCTGAAAGTCGGCATCTTTCCATGCTAGCCATCAGCTTCAGAAAATGTACTGGCCAGATTGGAACAAGTAGTTGCCAGCCCAAATGCTTTACTAACTAACACACTAGAAAAGGTGTAGTGTATCGGACAGTTGCGCAGCATACAATGTGAAAAAGGACCAAAAGACGGAAAAAGCAGATTGCCTGTACGCTGTCTCCACCCAGCGTTAATAAGTAAATATTTAAAGGGACAGTGTCATGGTGGAAAAGTATTGGATGTTAAAAAGGTGTCTGAAATGTGTTTAAGGGTCAACAACATGCTGTGAATTACATGACCAGAGTGGAGAAGCCTCAAGAATGTGTTGTAGCAGTGAGCACGTTGTATGATCATTTTCATGTACTTGCATTTGCGAATGAACTTTCGTTTTCAATATCAGCCAGACATTTTTTCTGCTTGTCAAAGCAAGCAAAAGAGTGGCCACTTCCAATCCAGGGTTGCGCATTGTAAAATGGTATTGTGTTCATGCCTCAAATAGAAAAATAAGTATAACTGGAAAAAAAGAAACGAAATGCCCACCTCCCCACAAACATGTTGGGACTTGCACGATGTGAGACATAAACACTTCACAGTAGACTCCATGAAAACCTAGTTCAGAGATGTCCCACCTGATGTGATCTTTGAATTTCCGAGGGAGATTAACATAAGATTTTATGGAGAAAAGATTTTTTTTTTTTTTAAACAGAATTCCGGGTGTGTTTTTAGAAGGTGTGTTTTAAAGGATTGTGTGAATGAGGTGTTTTCATTTTATTTCATTTTATTTCATTTTGTTTCATTTTGTTTCATTTTTTTGTTAATAATGACCTGTGAGTTGACTTCATCGCAGTGACAGCTCTGATGGGGCCCTTTGCGGTTGGCTGGGTTGGAAAACAACATTACCTTACCTTACTGTACCTCACCCACCTAAGGAAAACAACATTACCTTACCTTACTGTACCTCACCCACCTAAGGAAAACAACATTACCTTACCTTACTGTACCTCACCCACCCAAGGAAAACAACCTTACCTTACCGTACTGTACCTCACCCACCTAAGGAAAACAACATTACCTTACCTTACTGTACCTCACCCACCCAAGGAAAACAACCTTACCTTACCTTACTGTACCTCACCCACCTAAGGAAAACAACATTACCTTACCTTACTGTACCTCACCCACCTAAGGAAAACAACATTACCTTACCTTACTGTACCTCGCCCACCCAAGGAAAACAACATTACCTTACCTTACTGTACCTCGCCCACCCAAGGAAAACAACATTACCTTACCTTACTGTACCTCACCCACCTAAGGAAAACAACCTTACCTTACCTTACTGTACCTCACCCACCTAAGGAAAACAACATTACCTTACCTTACTGTACCTCGCCCACCCAAGGAAAACAACCTTACCTTACCTTACTGTACCTCGCCCACCCAAGGAAAACAGGAATTCATTGTTGGGGAAACGATGGAGAGCATTGTGGGTGGTTTTCAGTGGTGCGGAAACACGGCAAGCTCATGTCCTTCCTGCGCACGTTCTTCTCCACCCGGCCGCCGCGCAATCAGCTGAAGCAGTCGGGAATCGTGAAGGAGAGGGTGTTTGGCTGTGACCTTGGCGAGCATCTCTTGAACTCCGGCCACGATGGTAAGTGTGTGTGTGTGTGTGTGTGTGTGTGTGTGTGTGTGTGTGTGTGTGTGTGTGTGTGGTGGTGTGGTTGGTGTGTGTGTGTGTGTGTCTGTGTGTGTGTCTGTGTGTGTGGTGTGGTGGTGGTGGTGGGGGTGTGTGTGTGTGTGTGTGTGTGTGTGTGTGTGTTGTGTGTGTGCGTGCGTGTGTGGTGTGGTAGTGGTAGTGGTGTATGTGTGTATGTATGTGTGTGTGTGTGTGGTGTGGTGTGGTGTGATGTGGTGTGTGTGTTGTTGTGTGTGTGTGTTGTGTGTGTGTGTGTGTGTGTGTGTGTGTGTGTGTGTGGTGTGTGTGTGTGTGTGTGTGTGCGAGCGTGCATTCGTGCATGCATGCGTATGTACCTGCATTTGGCAGCAGTTCTTTTAGAATAAACTGGACATCGGGATTAGCACAAGTCTGAAAAAGTTGTCTTCAGATTGGCAGGATTGTGTGTTGCTCTCTCTCCCGATCGGCAAGATTTTGTTGGGGGTCCTTTGCAGTTCCTGGAGATGTTGGTAAAGCAATCCTTTGTCTTTTGTTTCATAGTCCGCTTCATAAAGTGTGATTGACAACAAAGTGGAAACTTTAGAAGGAAAATTGATCATGGATTTCACTGTCACCTAATTGATTGTATGTGTGTTAGCATCTGTGAGTTGATGTGGTAGTAGAATCATAAACGTGAATGGAAGTATACTTGTTTGTGTATATGTATATAGGTTGTGTATGATGTATTGTGAATGACGTGGAATATAAAACTAGGAGAAAAGTGTTTTACATCCAGTGCCTGTGGTGCTGAAGTGCTGCACGGAAGTCATAGAGCGCTACGGCATTGTGGATGGCATCTATCGTCTGTCTGGCGTTACCTCCAACATCCAAAGACTGAGGTAAGCATGCTGTCGTGAGTCTTTCCTACACACTGTTCATTCCGTCATTCCCTGTAAAGTTTCCGTGAGTGTTATTTCAGTGATTGTCTTTAAGGTTTGCATTGAACGGAAATATTTCATACTGACCAGAGCCCTTGTGGCACAGGCTCCCAAACTCCCTCCCAAATCTTACAGCCCTGCCCCCTCCTTTGAAGCCTTGAGACGCCAGACGTGGCCCAGTCCAGCTGAGGTCCAGGAGAAGCTGTGGGGACCGGCGGGGTCTCTGCAGCGGACTGCTGACTTCGTCTTACTAACTGGATTGAGGATCTAGCATGGCTGAGAACATGAAAGAATGAAGAAAGAAAGAACTGAAGTAAAGGTAATGATAATAATAATAGAATGGAAATGAAATAAAATGATAAATTAGAAATAAAGAAATGAAATAATTTATAAAGCACCATGCCAAAGGTTCTAGGCGCTGACAATCCACACTCTCGTGTACGCAATGGCAGCCTACTTGGATACACTGACTGAAGAGCTGCCAGCTGGCGCTTCATTCAGTCGTCTCACGTGTCATTCAGTCAATATCGTTCACTCCTGATTTCCTTCATTCTTTCTGTTTCTCATGCAGGGTGCATGCTACGTGAAACGTGTCATCCATACTAACAGCTGAACTGGCCTTCTCTTCTGAAAGTTTGTGATGGGATTTTACATGTGTGTAAGACATTATGCGTGTGTTCACACATGGAACCTCGGTTTATAGTCTCATTCGAAGGACTGTGTGGGACATGGAGTCAGAGCCAGTGTTAACTCTGAGGAAAAAATCCCCGTACATCAAAACAGCCTGGCGTAGATTTGAACCCGCAACCTCAGGATCACCAGGATGACGAGTCTGGCGCTCTACCAACTGAGCTGTTCCAGCCCCCATCATGAGTTCAGCTTCATTTGAGGTTCTTTTAACCCATATGTGACGGAGCATTGGGTGAGGTCCACCGTTCTCAGTGTGAAGGCAGCCAATCAGAATTTCACTGTGAGAACTGAGGGTTGAGAGCGTGCCATAAATTTGAGGTTCTTAAAAAAAAAAAAGAAGAAAAGTTGTTGCTTTGCTCATATATGAGTTGGTAAGTATATATGATTATAAATGGAAGTAATTTTATCTAAGATCACATGAACACAGCAACAGTATCATTACTTAGAAGATTGGCTCATAAGATCAGTCTTTAGAAAGTTACCATTTCCATTTAAACGACATTTTTCTTTTTTCATGCAGCACATATGATAGTGAAATGAAAATCAATCTTTTCCTTGGATTGTAAACATTATTCTGTGTAATCTGAATTTAGTTATTAATGTTTGATTTTGTGAAGCGAATTTAGATTACAAAATGCTGTGTTTATTAACCCAATGCCTACTGGATCGACCGAGATCAACCGCGAGATTTCCTCTTTCTGAATACCGGATCGACCGAGATCGACCGCTGAATACTCGGTCAACGACCTTCGCTTCACCATTGCATATTCCAGAATGCAATCGCGACAGAATAGTCTTCCGGTACTTCCGTTTCTGGACGCCATTTTGGTTTTTGCAGCATGAGTTTTGGTGGAGTAGTTTCGCTGCTGTGAATTTTCAAAGTTCGGATTTTTTTCGCGAGAAGCGAGACGATTCGTACGGCGATCTTGACCTAGTTATAAATAAAGATCGACTGAGGACTGATTTTGAGGCCTGAATCGATAATGATTCGGGCGATGATAATGACGACGTTGAATAGCCCATTGCTGCTGGGTCTAGCTCCCCCCCCCCCCCCCCCAAAAAAAAAAAAAGAAAAAAAAAAGAAAATTTGAAAAACAAAACTTGCTAGAGATTCTTTAATTGTTGACTAGAGTGGTTGGCTACAAGAAGTGAAGCCTCCAAAAAGTTTCCCTTGTTTTGATAGCCAGGAAACCGAGTCAGTCAGTGGGTGTGGCCCATGATTTGCCTGTGGGAGCATCACCTTTAGCCTTTTGATTTCAGCAGAATTTTGGCAGACTTTTAAGCGAGAAACAAATTTATTTGCTGCACAAAAGCAAGCAGAAAAGGATGAACATAAACTCTGGCCTAAAATAAAAACTGTCTGTTTATCAAAAAGCAAAGAGGAGCCGGACAGGAGGTACATCATCACCACAGTGTGTGTGTGTGTGTGGTGTGGGGAGGGGGGGGGGGGGGGAGGCGGGATTGCTCAGTGCACTTGTGCAAAAGCACATGTTTGTTGAATTCCATCACAATCTTAAGTCCAGTAATCAGTAAACTGTTCTTGTTATTTTTTTCCCCTCAGTAGTTAGAAGGCAAATCTTCTTGTATGTGATGCCTTCAGTTTAACAAAATTGTTGAAGTTTGGGTTGTTGTTTTTTCTTCGCAACTAAAGTTGATTATTTAGTGTGCAGACCATACAGAATGGACTTTATTTTGTTCCTGAAGGTTTCAGTATTTTGTTTAGACGTGGAAAATCACTCTGTGCTCCTAATCCATGACATTCTGTGGGTACAGTGAATTCAGGGAATATTGTTTTAGCCCCGAGAACACCGAAGTAGAGTTAGTCTGTTCGTTTCTTTTTTCCTCATGTACTAGTTCACTATATGTGGGAAAAAATGGCTGTTTTGGATGGGGTGATGTCTCTGAATTTTTTTCATTACTTTTATGGAATAGATAAGTTAAAAACAATTTTTTTTTATTGAGGTTTCTTTATGGCAAGTGTGTATGTGTTGCGGAGTTACCTCTCTTGGCATGGTATGCTCATGGTCATATAGCACAAAGTTTTGCGGTAGGCAGAGGGTTAAAAGCGTAAACTATGGTCTGCTTATCTTTCAACTTCACAAATTATCGGCACTGAAGGGAAAAAGCAACAGAAATTAAGCTGTTGTTGAAATTGTCATTAGAAAATTACTAAGACACATCTGTCTACCTAAATTGACCGCAAAATTTAAGTTGTGATGCTCAGAAATCGGTAAGTCAGTGTTGCAGAAGTGTGTGTAATTGCCGATTTCTTTGTGAGTAGTTTGAAACCAAAGGTGGAAACTTGAACAGAAGACACATATCTTGCCATCTACAATGTTTTTCAATGCATCGTCATTGGTCTGTACTCTGACATGAAAAATAGCTTTGTCACAACCTTGAACATGGCAGCAGGCCAAGATGTTCAACTCTTCTCCTGCGATAGTTGCAAAGTGACATGACTGCAGTCTGAATTTAGATAAAGTTTAAAAGATGCTTGAACCATCTCCACCAGAGTGAGATGACTGCAGTTAGAATTTAAATAAAGTTTAAAAGGTGCTTCAACCATCTCCACCAGAGTGAGATGACTGCAGTTGGAATTTAAATAAAGTTTAAAAGGTGCTTGAACCAGTCCACCAGAGTGAGATGACTGCAGTTGGAATTTAAATAAAGTTTAAAATGTGCTTGAACCAGCTTCACCAGAGTGAGATGACTGCAGTTGGAATTTAAATAAAGTTTAAAAGGTGCTTGAACCAGCTCCACCAGAGTGAGATGACTGCAGTTGGAATTTAAGTAAAGTTTAAAATGTGCTTGAAGTAACTCCACCAGAATTAGATGACTGCAGTTGGAATTAAAATAAAGTTTAAAAGGTGCTTGAAGTAACTCCACCAGAGTGAGATGACTGCAGTTGGAATTTAAATAAAGTTTAAAAGGTGCTTGTAGTAACTCCACCAGAATTAGATGACTGCAGCTGGAATTAAAATAAAGTTTAAAAGGTGCTTGAAGTAACTCCCACCAGAGTGAGATGACTGCAGTTGGAATTTAAATAAAGCTTAAAAGTGCTTGAAGTAACTCCTCCAGAGTGAGATGACTGCAGCTGGAATTTAAATAAGTTTAAAAGGTGCTTGAAGTAACCCCACCAGAGTGAGATGACTGCAGTTGGAATTAAAATAAAATCTAAAAGGTGCTTGAAGTAACTCCACGAGAATGAGATGACTGCAGTTGGAATTAAAATAAAGTTTAAAAGATGCTTGAACCAGCTCCACCAGAGAGAGATGACTGCAGTTGGAATTAAAATAAAGTTTAAAAGGTGCTTGAAGTAACCCCACCAGAGTGAGATGACTGCAGTTGGAATTTAAATAAAGTTTAAAAGATGCTTGAAACCAGCTCCACCAGAGAGAGATGACTGCAGTTGGAATTAAAATAAAGTTTAAAAGGTGCTTGAACCAGCTTCACCAGAGTGAGATGACTGCGTTGGAATTTAAATAAAGTTAAAAGGTGCTTGAAGTAACTCACCAGATACATGGACAAATGAATTACAGGACAAACACGACGCGTTTCACCTCTTAGGTCTTCTTCAGGCAAGATAAACAACACTCAGGACAATGAAAACGAAGAACGAGCAATCGCATACCTTGTCAAATTCGGCGCAAATGATTGCCCATCTTCATTTTCGGTGTCCTGAGTATCGTTTATCTTGCCTGAAGAAGACCAAGAGGTCGAAACACGTCGTGTTTTGTCTGTAATTTGTTGGTCCCTGTTTCAGCAGAAGTTCTTCAGTGAAAGTTGTTCATCAATTCAGAATGTTCTAAAACGTTGCAGAAAGTTGTGTTTTCAAGGACTTTGAATGTGGCGGATCAGATTGTATATTGCTTTTACATGATGTGTCGCTTGGAATTGTAATGTGCACAGGAGAAAAAAATTGCATCATGGTAAATTTTGGCACATTTAAGTGACGCACTGGCCTGAATTACAGTGCGTCAGATAGGAATATTATGTGTCAGAGATGCAGTGCGTCAGATGGGAATATTGTGTGTCAGAGATGCACGTTTGTGCGTTAGAATTATCACTGCTTAAGCACCTCAGCTTCGGAATTTCATTGAACTGTACTGTTCTCTGAAATGTGTTGGTTACAGCATAGTTTTTGCTTGAGTTCCCAGTCGCGTTAGCATTCGAGGCAGTGAGGTGGTTGATCGACTTGCCAAGAATGCTACATAGTCCAAGAGTTGTGCAGATCCACTAACCCTCACACCAGTCTGAATCCTAAAGCTCAAACATATGTCAGAGATCTCCAGCAAGAGGAACGGAACTTATAGAAGGATAACCACTCTTGTAGATCCGTCGAAACTTTAGGAGTTTTTACCACAGGCCTCTGGGGGCCGTGAAAAAGAAACAGTTTTGTGCTGTTTGCACACAGGCCTCGCCTTTTACACCCATTCTTACCTCTTAGAAGGTGAAGAATCTCCATTGTGCATACCGTGTGATGTACCATTCAACAGAAAATATGTTCTTGATGAAGTTTTCGGACTCACATGATGTCACTTTACAGCAGACTCCATGAAAACCCTTGTTCAGAGAAGTTCCACCTGATGTGATTTCTGAGTTCCTGAAATAAACATTTTATTCATCTGATCTAAGATTTTATGGAAGAAGACTTCTAAACCAATTTTTAAATGACTTTGTGTGTGTGTGAATTTGAAAAAAAGAAAAGAAATCTTTTTGTAGAGTGGCTGTAAGGAGATGACACCTCTCATATAGCCCTCCGCGGTCGGCTGCACTGTAAACAACATTGACCGAAATGAAGTGCTTGCACATCCATGTCAGTTTCATCCATTTCAAACATACCCCAAACAGCCCAGCTGAAGCTGTGGTCTCTCCACTCGTCAATCATAAACAACGTGATCGAAGAGGCAGAAAAATGCACATCGTTTGCTTCCTGTTAGGGCCAGGGGCCAGGAATCTGGCCAGAATGAGCTCCCCTTGGCCTTCCAAAGCCAGGGGCCAGGAATCTGGCCAGAATGAGCTCCCCTTGGGAATCTGGCCAGAATAAGCTCCCTTTGGTCTTCCAGGGCCAGGGGACAGGAATCTTGCCAGAATGAGCTCCCCTTGGTCTTCCAGGGCCAGGAATCTGGCCAGAATAAGCTCCCCTTGGTCTTCCAGGGCCAGGAATCTGGCCAGAATAAGCTCCCCTTGGGGTGGGCCTTCCAGGGCCAGGAATCTGGCCAGAATAAGCTCCCCTTGAGGTGGGCCTTCCAGGGCCAGGGTCTAGGAATCTGGCCAGAATAAGCTCCCCTTGTGCAGGTCTTTCCCACAACGATGATGACTGTGGGCTTGTTTTCCAGGGTGGCGTTCGACGAGGATGAGGCCCCGGACCTGACGGAGTCGGTGCCCTACCTGCAGGACATCCACAGCATCAGCTCCTTGCTGAAGATGTACTTCCGTGAGCTGCCCAACCCCCTGCTGACCTACCAGCTGTACCACCAGTTTGCGGTCAGTGCTCTTCGGGGGTTTTGTTTGTTTGTTTTTTGTTTTTCAATCTGTCTATGGGGCAGGTTGGGATGATGGGGGTGTGGGTGGGGGTCTGTGTTGTGTGTGTGTGTGTGTGTGTGTGTGTGTGTGTTGTGTGTGTGTGTGTGATTGAGTGAGTGAGAGAGAGTAGTGTGTTGTGTGTGTGTGTGTGTGTGTGTGTTGTGTGTGTGTGTGATCGTAATGCGTGTGTGTGTGTGTGCATGCGTGCGTGAGAGAGAGAGAGCAAGAGAGATAGAGAGAAAAAAACTCAAACACTGAGAGAGGGGAGAGGAGAGAGAGAGAGAGAGGAGGAGAGAGAGAGAGAGAGAGAGAAACTTAAACGCAAAGTATCATAAGATTTTACTAAGTTTGTTGAGTTTTCTCTCTCTTTCTCTCTGTCTCTCTCTCTCTCTCTCTTTCTCTGTCTCTCTCTCTGTGTCTCTGTCTCTCTGTCAGTCCTGTATCACTGTCTCTGTCTTTCTGTCTGTCTCTGTCTCTGTCTCTATCTCAGTCTCTCTCTCATAC
>CM065743.1:11099588-11149588 GCA_033310375.1 Conus canariensis
CCTTGATTTTTGGGGTCTCCTTTTTCGAGGCCTTGAAAGTCTTTAAAAAATCAGGCTTTTGCTCTTAGGTCCTTGAAAAGTGCGTAAATTTTGTCACTGCCAATGATTTGAATAAAGTCTGTGTAAAATCTTAGGTCTATTAAACCAAAAAAAAAATCTGAAATTGCAAGAAAAGAGTTGGAGTTGACTGATGATCTTGTCGATGATTTGTCTGCTACAGGTAAAAAAAAGAGTTATTGGCCTTCATGGCACCTGTGCATGTTATCACAGCTTTATTTTTCCGTCCTGAATGAGACACTTAGTGAAAGGGCAAACAAACAAGGCTTTACACATTTGTAATCCAATATTTTTGTTGCTGTAGTCTGAGCAGAGGCATGTATCAAACTTGTGTACTACTTAACTATGGAAAATTAACTTCCCAGAAAGTGATGATGTCATTTTTGCGCAATATTGTGTGTGTTGTCATTGTTCTGATATTGCCTGACCACTTGCGTACAAGCTTTCATGCTGCATCTACGTTATCTACAGGAAAATAAACCCAGTCGAGTTTGGTATTAAAAGAATTGTTGGGAATTCGCCAATTCAGTCATCTCAATAGCGCAGATATATTACATTTTTCATGACAATAACTAATTATCAAACCTATAGCCCCATTTGTAATGGCCGCTCAGCCTTGTCGAACACATTGCTGCCAGACCAGCTATGCACAGATGACATTCAGTTGGCCGAATACAGTGCGGTTAGCTGGCTGGTGGGGAGCGGCCTGCAGAAAACACCCCTTTCCCTCACCTCCATTCACAGCTTGGCCCCTGCAGCTGTAAACTCCCCTGCGACTCAAAACTAAGTAACTTGCTCTGAACAGCCGTGGTTACAGAAGCTCCACTCTCATGAAATTGAGAAGCCAACATGCCTGGGAAATATTTGTCGTTTGGGTTGAAAAAAGAGTACTATGAATGGTTGCAGGCAGACCCAGGTGGAAGCAAAAACAAGACCTTTTGCTGCATATGCAGCAATGTCCTAGGCAGTGAAGAAGTAGATTAAATTCAGTATTTCATGATTATTCTTTAACTTATCCTTGAAGTAGTCCTTGAATTTTTTTTAAAAAGTGCATGAAAAGTCCTTAAAAGTCCTTGATTTTTTTTTTTTTTTTTTTTTTTTTTTTGGCTATCCCAACCTCTGCGCCACCTCAGAGGCAGTGCACCCATGCCGCTCATTCTGACACCCCGTCCACAGCCACAGCCCGGTCATTCCCGCCACAGCACCGGCACCGGCAATCCACAGGGAGCAGTCAATGTCAAGTCGTCAAGAGGCAACCCACCAGAGGAGACACTGCACTGCTGCCGAGTCACTTCGGTGGTGTTCAGTGGCACCTGTTCTGATCTAACATACGCAGGACACCACCTACTAAGCCCCCTACTGACGACAATAATTGCTTAGTCGCGGAGCCGGCGTGAGTGAGCACTCCCTCCGGAGGGCGCCACCACATCCGTCCAACGACAGCCCCCATGGACTCGCTGATACCGGTGACCCCGATGGAACCAAACCAAGGCCACAGACGTGGAGTGGACATCGAAACTGAGGTCACCATGAGAGCAGGGCATGAAGGGCCACAGAATTTGAGACTTTTTTTTATGCTGATCGATGAGGATGAGGTTGATTAAGATGATGCTACGGATTTCCATTTCGGTCTGAGACTACATGACAGGGCTGTACTCTAGGCTTCCTTTCATAATATATCCTGGCATCAACCAGGCCCGAGAGATACAGGCATCTGCAGTGTTGGTCAGGAAATTTGAGCAACACTCTCAGAAACGCATCCATTAAGTGGATGAAACTCGACTATGTGGTCCCAGTCTTCCCAACTGAGTCCGCAGCAAACTCGGCTCTGGGTAGGAGTCGGTCGGGCAGAAAAACCCACATGACTCTGATGGGATTCGAACCCACGACCTCCCAGCTGGGAGTCCGCGACGCTAACCACTTCGCCACGGCGGCTGGACCTTGAATTTTTTGTCAGGAAATCTGTATGAACCCTGACATACACAGTCACACAGTCACACACATGTATGAACTGGCACACGCACAACCTACACACACACACACACAATACACACACATACATGCCCACACATGCACACACACTCGCATACACACACATACACACACACTCAAACACAACAAACACACACACACACACACACACACATTGCACACACACACACACTCTTGCTGACACACACGCACGCACGCACAAACGCACGCACACACGCACACACGCACACACACACACACACACACACACACACACACACACACACACACCTCTCACATTCACACATATTGCCACAAACGCACACCAGAGTTAGTTTCACAATATTACAGCTGAAATACAAGTCATTTAACGTAAAAAAAAAAACAACCAAAAGTTGTGTGTCTGTGTGTGTTTGCACATACACATGCATCTTTGTACATGTGCACATGCATGTCTGGCTGCGGATGTGTGGGTGCAAGGAATTCAGTTATGTAAAACCATGCATGCACAGGTGTGTATACATCAGGTGTTAACGTGTGTGCAGGACGCTGGAGTACCTCATGCGCCACCTGGCTCGGGTAGCCAGCCAGGGGTCGCAGACCGGCATGCACTCCAAGAACTTGGCCATCGTGTGGGCTCCCAACCTGCTCAGGTACTGCGTAGGGGTCATGGGGTCATGGGTCATGGCTCGGGGTCATCAGGTCTGTTTACCCATACGATGTCACCGTATTTTGTGCACGTTTGGCAAAAATACGATGATTACGACGAACCAGAAAAAAAAATGTTTAAAAAAAAAAAAAAAAAAAAAAAGGAAATAAAGTTCTTGAGCGGTGGTTCCACTTGCGGTATATAACCCCTGTGTTCGAGCGCTACAACCAACGAGTGACGAGTCACTTAAAGTCATGCGTGCGAAGTCGTGTCTGGATGACGCTGGAACAGTAGCAAGGACCCCCTGCTTTTACAAAAATGAAAAAATTGGGGAAGATGTGAACACACGTTCTTAGCAAAATACGCTCATTTTAATGGAGAAAGGCACCAATAGCAGGTCTAGGGTAAACAGGTCTGGATCATCTTCATCTCTGTGGATTTTTTTTCACTGAAAGAGATAGACCAGGTCCCTGCAGCCTTTGGAATGGTAGAAAGGTCATGGGATTTAAAATGAAAACGGGAGTTTTTCAAGGGGTGGAAGGTCGTGACATTACGGCCTGAGTCATGGGAAAGTCATTGAGTGAAAAACTGAAGCCTTTGTATGGTTTCTCGCGTGTCTGCGTTTAAAAATCATATTTACATTCAGCCTGTTACAGTGTCACTGAAATGGCCATTTTTGGTATTGGTAGGAATACATTTTTAGGTGTGCAAATGGGTGATTCTGGGACATGGAATGTTGAATATTCATAAAATTAAAAGAAAAACATGATGTCATACACAAAATTCAAGATTTGAAAAAAGAATGATTTTTTTTTTCAGCCACACATCTTTGTGGTTATTATTGATTTTGTGTGAAACTGCATTTACTTCTCATCAAATTATGCCTGACAGTGTGTGCTTATTATCATGTGTTTGTATCATTCTCATTCAAGATATATATTACTGACAGTGAATTTAGAGAAATTGTTGAAACATATGACCTGGTGGGGCCAGAATAGCTCAGTGGTTGAGCGCCGCACTTGTAATCTCGGTGATCCTGGGGTTGTGGGTTCGAATCTCCGCCAGGCCGTTACGGTACAGGGGGGTTTTCCCTCGGAGTTAACATTGGTTTTGATTACATTTCCCATAGAGTCCTTCGAATGAGACTATAAACTGAGGTTCCGTGTGTGAACGCAGGCATAATATCTTGCACACACATAAAATCGCACACGCGTAAAATCCAATCTCCAGCTTTCAGAACAGAAGGCCAGTTTGGCCATTGGTATGGATGACACATTACACATAGCATGCACCTTCCCCAAAGTTGGAGCATGGCTGCCTTAACCCTCTTCAGTATGCACTTACCTGAGCTTAGTTACGCTGAAAACCATCAGCAAGATAAGTAACTCCGTAATTTGAATATGGTTACCCAATTTAAAAATTAATTTAAAAGAGAGGAAAGGAAATAATGAAATGAAAATAATTAAAAAAATTCCTACAATATATATGTTGCTATATCATAAGTTTGAAGAATGTCACATGAGCCATTTACTGGGGAAAAAAATCTTCTTCTTCAGAACTTTCTTCCGAATCGTTGTTTATCATATCTGGAACCTCATCCCAGTCGAAATCTAGGTCACTGTAAGCTTCATCACCCAGCACTTTCACTAAGTCTTATGCCGTAAATCCTACAAATCACAGTATCTTCATCACTAAATCTCATTATAGAACGGCAGAAATCAAGGTTAGCCATGGTGAAAAACAGCATTTTGACCACAAAACTTAAAAAAATTCATAACTCGAGAACTATGGCACGTATCGACTCGCGTTTTTTTGCAAACGGAAGTGAATGGCTACAGGAAGAAGGAAGTCACGTTCTCGCGAGACTTCCTTTTCTACGAGAAACATGGCGGCGCCCATTGTTGCCACGTGTTTTACCGGGTGCTGGCAGGCGCCCAGCCTTTTGGCTGTGTGATGTCCGGTTGGGTGCTAGCGGGCGTGCGCTTGTCAAGAGAGTTAATGGCGGGGTAAAAAACGGTCATACACACAAAACTCCACTCCCTTTGTTGGGTAGATGAGATTAATCCTTGCCTGTCTGTGCAGGGAGTGTCCGCAGGAGTATCAGACTGCGTATGCGGAAAAAAAAAACAACAACCCATAAGACCTGGTAAGAATTGAAATGACGAGGAAGCCATATCAAGAATCTGTTCTCAGCTGTCTGGCTTCTTGTTCATTTGAGACCTGCTCTGCTTGTGGTTATTTTGCTCTTAGTACACTGTCCAAACAAATGCCTTAACGCCCCCCCCCCCCCACCACCACTTGACATGGAACATTACCATATCATCATTGTGAAAAAAAAAAAAAAACCCAAAAAACTTTGGGCGAGCAGGGAGCTAATCTCGCCTCCATACGAAGTTAGCAAGGAGTCACCCATTGTGAGTTTGCTTCATTGTCCCATATTTAAACTAGATCAGTTTTCTCCTTTTTAGTTGAGAAACACGCCTGTCTCTTCTGTTTGACGTTTGGACTTCTCTGCTTATTTTTTTTGTTTTATTGTTTGTTGTTTTTGCAGTGGATTACCACAAACGCTTGCTCAAGCTTGCCTTTGTTTTGGAAGGAAAATCAAATTTTTTCTTCAGCTTCTCAAAGGGGAATTTGGCATGCTTACCATTGGGCAGATGATCTTTACTCCTCCGTGTTGTTCCTAGAGTTGTCTTCTCTTACTCTCTTGCGCTGCCTTAGACAGATGGCTGGTCTTGAATGATGTTCTTTAGAGGTTTTGTGTCTTGCCCAAGTTTCCGTCGTTGGTGTCTCCTTGGCTTTGGTTCACCCCATTGTCAGCTTCTTGTCTCCCTTTGCCTTGCCTTGTCCGTGCTTTTGAACTGGGCGGTCAGTCTAGACCGATCCTTTTATCTCCGTCAAAAATACACACACACGCACGCACGCACACATGCACACATGCATGCATGCGCGCATGCACGCATGCTTGCATGCACGCACGCACATGCACACGGGTCAGTGCTTCCCTCATCAGATGAGTGTGCCTCCCACCGTTCTTTTCGATATGCCAGCGTTTGTTTGGACAGATAAGTAAAGTGAGGAAAAGGAATTATGCAGCTGAATATAGTTTATGATACATTCCCTTTCCAGACACTAGAACACCTCCCCACCGCCCACTTGGTTGGGAAAACGTGCAAAAAACTGATCTAGCTTGAATATAGAGCAATGAAATGAATTCACAAAGGGTAATCACTCTCGTTGCCAACTGGGTATGGAGTGGAGGTTAGCTCCCTGCCCTCCCAGTTTGTTTTGTTTGTTTTTATCCGATGACAGGGTGATGTTCCACGCCATGTGGGGGATAAGTCATTTGTTCCGACAGGTAAGTATACTGTAAAACTACTTTTAGTTGTAGAATTCCTTATTTTCCTGGTTGTGAAAACCTTGTTACATGTAAGCTGTGCAGGAGACAGGCATTGACATCAGAATGACATGTGCAGGTCAAAAGCGTTGGAGCAGGGAGGAGGAGAGCAGCCCTGCAGGGAGTAGGAATACAGGCGGTGGTGACCGAGTGCCTCATCTGTTACTGTGACCTGATCTTCGGTGATACTTCGCCCGACGCCGACTCGCCTCAGTCGCAGAGTAAGTCGTCGAGTGCTGGCCAGCACCAGCTCACCAGTGCAGGATTGCTGATGATACATGATGTTTTTTCAGACAACTTGCATGATTACCGGAATAGCTTAGTTGGTCCGGAATAGTTTAGCTGATAGAGGGCCGAACTCATGATCCTAGGGTCGCGGGTTTGAATCTCCGATGGGCCGTTTCAATACAGGGGGATTTTTCCCTTGGAGTTAACATTAGTTCTGACTCCATTTCCCATTACAGTCCTTTGAATGAGACTATAAACCGAGGTTCCATGTGTGAATGCACGCATAACATCGTGCACACACGTAAAATCCCATCACCAACTTTCGGAAGAGAAGGGCAGTTTGGCCGTTGGTATGGATGACACGTTACACATAGCATGCACCCTGCGTGAGAAATTGAAAGAATGAAGGAAGTAAGGAAACTGAGTGAACAATATTGACTGGATGACACGGGAAATGACTGAATGAAGCGCCAGCTGGCAGCTCTTCAGTCGGCACTACCCAGGTAGGCAGCCCGTTGTGTAAACGAGTGTTGATTGTAAAGCGCTTACAGCTTGGCCTCTAGCCGAGAATAGGCGCTATGTAAGTATTATCATCATCATCATTATCATTTTGTGGCATGCAGATTTCAGACACATTTGTTTACTGTTGAGAGTGTAGTGGATGCCTTCTCTTGATAGATTTTTATTGGTTTATTTCTCTTAGTGCCACCTATGAACTAAAGGGCTACCTATCTCTTTTTGGGGACTTTTCAAAGTTTTGTTGTTGTTGTTTTTTCAGCAGTTTCTTCTTTTTAACCAATGTTGGTTGGTTTGTTAGTGCTTTATATGTGGGGTGGATTCAACCAACTGCGAGTTCCCATTACCGTGTGTAATGACACAGCATGTTCATACAAAAACATCGATTACATGTGTAAGGCAAAAGTTGAAGACAGAATTATTGGTGGTATGCACAATGACAGTGAATTATATGGTGGTTAATGGCACAGTTCCTGTGTAACAAACTGCTAGCAGAGAGGAGTTTTTCTACGTGAAACGATGCACGCATAGCACTTGCTGATCCTTCCGCCAGTCTGGGGGCTGTCTCGGAGAAACATCAAGTAAACCAGTGATTGTAAACAAACCCGCCTCTTCTTTCTCAGGTGGGTGGAGTCTTGAGAGAAGAAGTGATTCTCACAGGTTCTACACAGAGTATCAGAGAGAAGTGGGTGTAAGCCAGTCAAAAGGTTGAGAACTAACTGTTTGTCCAAGCATTAACTAGCCTTCGCTTTATTCCATGCTCTCTGTGTTCTTGGTTTATGAGCCATGCTACTTTATTTTGTTGAACCAAAATATGTGTTCTTTTTTGTTTAGAAGCAGGAACGGGGAGGGTTGCGTATGTTTTTTTGTTTGTTTGTTTAATTGGAGCTCTGCATACAGAACAGGAGATTGGTACCATGGCTGTAAAATCAGAACTGCTGCTATTAAATCAGGGTGTTCACATCTCTGTACAGTGCATGCACGCATGTGCGCGCACACACACACACACACACACACACACACACACACACACACACACACACACACACACACACACCACGCACGCACACACACAGCTGCTGGAAATGAGTGGAGAGAGAATCACGTAAACAGATGCAGATAGTATCATATGAAAGAGTGGAGTGTATCGTACAATGGGGTTTAGAGAGTATCATGTAAAGGAATGGAGAGAATGTCATGTGAAAGGGTGGAGAGAGTAACAGGCAGCAGGGTGGACCGTGGAGAGAGCAATAGGTAACACTAAATGGTGGAGAGAGTAACTGGTTACAGGGTGGAGAGAGTATATCTGGTAACAGGGTGGAGAAAGTATATCTGATAACAGTGGAGACAGTATATCAGGTAACAGGGTGGAGAGAGTATCTTTAGTAACAGGGTGGAGTGAGTATATCAGGTAACAGGGTGGAGAGAGTATATCTGGTAACAGGGTGGAGAGAGTATGTCTGGTAACAGGGTGGAGAGAGTATATCAGGTAACAGGGTGGAGAGAGTATATCCGGTAACAGGGTGGAGAGAGTATATCCGGTAACAGGTGGAGAGAGTATGTCTGGTAACAGGGTGCAGAGAGTATCTTTAGTAACAGGGTGGAGTGAGTATATCAGGTAACAGGGTGGAGTGAGTATATCAGGTAACAGGGTGGAGACAGTATATCAGGTAACAGGGTGGAGAGAGTATCTTTAGTAACAGGGTGGAGTGAGTATATCAGGTAACAGGGTGGAGAGAGTATATCAGGTAACAGGGTGGAGAGAGTATCTTTAGTAACAGGGTGGAGTGAGTATATCAGGTAACAGGGTGGAGACAGTATATCAGGTAACAGGGTGGAGAGAGTATCTTTAGTAACAGGGTGGAGAGAGTATATCAGGTAACAGGGTGGAGAGAGTATCTTTAGTAACAGGGTGGAGTGAGTATATCAGGTAACAGGGTGGAGAGAGTATATCTGGTAACAGGGTGGAGAGAGTATGTCTGGTAACAGGGTGCAGAGTATATCTGGTACCAGGGTGGAGAGAGTGTATCTGGTAACAGGGTAGAGAGAGTATATCTGGTCACAGGGTGGAGAGGGTGTATCAGGTAAGAGTGGAGAGAGTATATCTTGTAACAGGGTGGATAGAGTGTATCAGGTAACAGGGTGGAGAGAGTATATCAGGTAACAGGGTGGAGAGAGTATATCTGGTAACAGGGTGAAAAGATTATATCTGGTAACAGGGTGGAGAGAGTATATCTGGTAACAGGGTGGAGCGAGTATATCAGGTAACAGGGTGGAGAGAGTGTATCAGGTAACAGGGTGGAGAGAGCATATCTGGTAACAGGGTGGAGAGGGTATATCTGGTCACAGGGTGGAGAGAGTGTATCAGGCAACAGGGAGAGAGTATATCTGGTAACAGGGTGGATATAGTGTATCTGGTAACAGGGTGGAGAGAGTATATGTGGTAACAGGGTGCAGAGAGTATATCTGGTAACAGGGTGGAGATAGTGTATCTGGTAACAGGGTGGAGAGAGTATATCTGGTCACAGGGTGGAGAGGGTGTATCAGGTAACAGGGTGGAGTGAGTATATCAGGTAACAGGGTGGAGTGAGTATATCGGGTAACAGGGTGGAGAGAGTATATGTGGTAACAGGGTAGAGGGAGTACATCTGGTAACAGAGTAGAGAGAGTACATCTGGTAACAGGGTGGAGAGAGTATATCTGGTAACAGGGTGCAGAGAGTATATCTGGTAACAGGGTGCAGAGAGTATATCTGGTAACAGGGTGCAGAGAGTATATGTGGTAACAGGGTGGAGAGAGTATATGTAGTAACAGGGTAGAGGGAGTATATCAGGTAACAGGGTGGAGAGAGTGTATCAGGTAACAGGGTGCAGAGAGTATATCTGGTAACAGGGTGCAGAGAGTATATCTAGGTAACAGGGTGCAGAGAGTATATGTAGTAACAGGGTAGAGGGAGTATATCAGGTAACAGGGTGGAGAGAGTGTATCAGGTAACAGGGTGGAGAGGGTATATCAGGTAACAGGGTGGAGAGAGTATATCTGGTAACAGGGTGGAGAGAGTATATCAGGTAACAGGGTGGAGAGAGTATATCTGGTAACAGGATGGAGAGAGTATATCAGATAACAGGGTGGATAGGGTGTATCAGGTAACAGGGTGGAAAGAGTATATCAGGTAACAGGGTGGAGAGAGTATCATTTTCAAGGGTGGAGAGAGTATCGGGGAAACATTAACAAAGGAGAGAGAGCATCGGGTGACATTTAACAAGGTGGAGAATTGATCAGCGAACGGAATGGAGAAAGAGAGGAACAAGTAACAGGGCGGAACGAGCATGTCAGAGAGTGGAGCGGGTATATTGTAGCCAGGTGGGGAGCTATCAGTTCAAGATAGTGGAAGAAGGATCTTGTGAAAGAGTGGAGAGAGTATCATGTAACAGGGTGGAAAGAGTGGAGAGAAAATCTTGTGAATTGACTCGTGTAAAAAAAAAAATGGAGAGAAAATTGTGTGAAAAGGATGGAGAGAGTATCAATATAAAAGGATTGATAGAAAGTCACGTAAAAGCTTGGAAAGGGTATCCTGTAGCAAGGTGAAAGGGGAAAGTTTTAACAAAGAGGGAGGAGTACCATCGAACCCAGCATTAGATACTGCAGTTCTTGCAAGAGAGGACTCAAGATTTTGCACTCACACACCACACACACACACACACACACACACACACAACACACACACACACACACACACATGCACACACACACACACACACACACACAACACACACACACACACACACACACACACACACTCGATTGCTCATTCTTCTTGTACCACCTTTCCACACACACACTCACACACACACACAAGCACACACACACACACACACACACAACACACACACACACACACACACACACACACACACACACACTCCTCCCTGCCTCCCACCCCCCTTCCCCACCTCAGACACTATTCCAATCCATTGCTTTGCCCACCGTCTTTCTCCACCAGACTACCACATTTTAGAAGTAAAAAAAAAAAAAAACAAGAAAAAAGAAAAAGGGAAAGAAAGAAGAAGAACGGATGTTTGCTTGCTGCAGAGGCAGAGAAGAAGCCAAGGCCAAGGTCACTTGCCATATCCAGCCCCACGCGGCTGCTGTCGTTGGAGGAAGCCAGGGAACGGGCCTTCTCCACCAGTGTGACCCCCGCCCATCGTTTCATCGACGTTGGAGGAGGGGCTGCCGCTCTGCCCACAGCCTACCACACTGTCATCGACCTGCCTGCACACAGGTAACAAGGAGGGGTGGTGGGGGTGGTGGTGGGTGGGCGGTGGCGGTAGTCTGTGATTAGTGGTGAGGGGCAAACAGATAGGGGTAGTGTGAAGGTGGACGTCCAGCGAAGGACTTGGGCGGGAGTGTGGAAAAATGTAGATTTTTGTTATTTGTTTCGTTTGGTTTTAGTGTTGCGTCTGCTCAGATTTTCTTAGTCTGTTTTCAGAATGCTGAAGATGTTGAGGAGACAGGACCAGTACTTTTGTTGCTTTGGTTTGTTGGAGTTCTGTTACATGCATTGATGGCATTCATCTCTTCCTGGTGATCATATTGACTGTGTGTGTCTGTCTCCTCTTTGTCGCTTTGGCTGGTTGGAGTTCTGTCACACACATTGATGGCGTTCATCTCTTCCTAGTGATCATATTGACTGTGTGTGTGTGCCTCCTTTTTGGCAGGTTGCTTGATTGCTAACTGCACTTCACAGCTGATAGTGTCACACTGTGAAGGTTGATTGCTAACTGCACTTCACAGCTGATAGTGTCACACTGTGAAGGTTGATTGCTAACTGCACTTCACAGCTGATAGTGTCACACTGTGAAGGTTGATTGCTAACTGCACTTCACAGCTGATAGTGTCACACTGTGAAGGTTGATTGTTAACTGCACTTCACAGCTGATAGTGTCACACTGTGAGGTTTTAAGCACACACACGGTGGTGCACATGTGGGCAAAGCCTGCGTGCAGGCAGTGGGCCGCCCTTGCTGAACAGCGGACATGAAGAAGCTGACATTCTTGGCAACGTGAGAGAGCGGCCCGGTCAGTTGAATGTTCTCTGGCCCGGAAGTGGTTAGTAACCTGCGCTAGTAAAGGGGTTTCTGGCCAAAGGCAAATGGTGGGAAAGTGAGGCAAGAGGTTGATCCTCTCCCATGGACATCGTAAGACCCAGTGCGTGACTTTCTCTGTGGATTGCATTAGGATTGGTTTTACATGGCAGTTAAAGTTTTCCTTGGTGCAGTGTGAAGGTGGAGCTTGCGAGGTGAAGCAGCGGTGCCTTGGGGTCCAGGTCTTGGAGAAGGAGTGTGGTAAGGATTGTAGATGTTGAAAATCAGCTTGCACAGTGGTACGATACAGGATGATAGATGTTGAAAATCTCGGGTGTGTATCGTGGTGTATGTAACACTGGATGATGTGAAAAAAAATCTGCTGCTGGTGTTGTGGTGATACAGGCTGACAGACGGTGTTGTCTGTGTAGCGAGTTACGCTGCTGTACAGGGCTGGCTGGTTAGGTGACATGCGTAAACTCTAGTTTGATATTGTGTTATCTTTTATTGATCGAGTATGTGTGCCTGATTGGAGTTGCGATTTTTTTTTTGTGTGCGCAGGTTACGCCACTGTCTTTATATAGTGCCTTTTTTGTTTGTGTGTGTGTTTGATCAGGAGTCATTTTGTTTCTTTCTCTAAAATGACATGATGTATTTGGTTATCTCAATGTTGATCTTAGCAGAGCGGTTTCTCGCCCACTCCGTTGGCCAGTGCTATCATTGTAAACGGTCTTCAACACCTGCGTAGGACTCAGGTGCTTCGATTCGCCAACAAGGGCAGCTGCCTCACAGTGGCAGGTAGCGCAGATCGGATTGTTTCCCTGGAGATGACCTGACAAAGGTCATGTGGGCGTAGTGCTCATCGATTCCATTGGTCTGTGTGTGTTCAGGAAGAGGAACCTCAAGGACGCAAACAAAGGCAAGAAATCTCCCAGCACCGGCTGGAAGTCCATCTTCTCCAAGCCACGAGCCGCCAGCGTCCGGAAGGTCCGCAAAGGCAGCGTTCAGGGTAAGTGCGTGTGTTCCGCCTCCTCCACAGTGGGGCATTACCTCCCTTGGTGTTGATGCTGGTTTTTTTGTTGTGACTTTGGATTATGGGAGATGTCAAGCGTTTGTATTAGTTTTGGTATTATTTTGATGATTCCCACTACCAGTCATAGTGGTTACTTGATAGAAACATGCATGTGGTGCTGTTGTCCATGCGTTCGTCAGGGTGTTTCAGACTTGGGAACAGCAGGATGTGGCTGCTATCTAAAGGTTTATCAAGGCATTTTTTCCATTTGCATATTTACCAAAACATTTCACTGTGTCATACAGGTGATGATAGACGCATGGACACTGATGTTGCTGATGTATATGTTTATCAAGTCATTGCAGCCGGTAAACGTGACGAAAGATGCACGGACACTAATGTTGCTGCAATCTTCATGTTAATCAGGGTATTTCAGTAGACTGTGCAGGTGGTGATAGCTGCATGAACAGTGGTGTTGCTGATATCTGTGTGTAAAAATCAAGGCATTTCAGGTAGTCTCACAGGTGACAATGGACACATGAACAGTGGTGTTGCTGATATCTGTGTATAAAAATCAAGGCATTTCAGGTAGTCTCACAGGTGACAATGGACACATGAACAGTGGTGTTGCTGATATCTGTGTGTAAAAATCAAGGCATTTCAGGTAGTCTCACAGGTGACAATGGACACATGAACAGTGGTGTTGCTGATATCTGTGTATAAAAATCAAGGCATTTCAGGTAGTCTCACAGGTGACAATGGACACATGAACAGTGGTGTTGCTGATATCTGTGTATAAAAATCAAGGCATTTCAGGTAGTCTCACAGGTGACAATGGACACATGAACAGTGGTGTTGCTGATATCTGTGTGTAAAAATCAAGGCATTTCAGGTAGTCTCGCAGGTGACAATGGACACATGAACAGTGGTGTTGCTGATATCTGTGTGTAAAAATCAAGGCATTTCAGGTAGTCTCACAGGTGACAATGGACACATGAACAGTGGTGTTGCTGATATCTGTGTGTAAAAATCAAGGCATTTCAGGTAGTCTCGCAGGTGACAATGGACACATGAACAGTGGTGTTGCTGATATCTGTGTGTAAAAATCAAGGCATTTCAGGTAGTCTCGCAGGTGACAATGGACACATGAACAGTGGTGTTGCTGATATCTGTGTGTAAAAATCAAGGCATTTCAGGTAGTCTCACAGGTGACAATGGACACATGAACAGTGGTGTTGCTGATATCTGTGTGTAAAAATCAAGGCATTTCAGGTAGTCTCACAGGTGACAATGGACACATGAACAGTGGTGTTGCTGATATCTGTGTGTAAAAATCAAGGCATTTCAGGTAGTCTCACAGGTGACAATGGACACATGAACAGTGGTGTTGCTGATATCTGTGTGTAAAAATCAAGGCATTTCAGGTAGTCTCGCAGGTGACAATGGACACATGAACAGTGGTGTTGCTGATATCTGTGTGTAAAAATCAAGGCATTTCAGGTAGTCTCACAGGTGACAATGGACACATGAACAGTGGTGTTGCTGATATCTGTGTGTAAAAATCAAGGCATTTCAGGTAGTCTCACAGGTGACAATGGACACATGAACAGTGATGTTGCTGATATCTGTGTATAAAAATGAAGGCATTTCAGGTAGTCTCGCAGGTGACAATGGACACATGAACAGTGATGTTGCTGATATCCGTGTATGTTTATCAAGGTATTTCTGGTAATCACACAGGTGACAATGGACACATGAACAGTGGTGTTGCTGATATCCGTGTATGTTTATCAAGGTATTTCTGGTAATCACACAGGTGACAATGGACACATGAACAGTGGTGTTGCTGATATCCGTGTATGTTTATCAAGGTATTTCTGGTAATCACACAGGTGACAATGGACACATGAACAGTGGTGTTGCTGATATCTATATATATGTTTATCAAGGCATTTCAGGTAATCACACAGGTAACAGTGGACACAGGAACAATGATGTTGCTGATACCTACATATATATTTATCAAGGCATTTCAGTTAGTCTTACAGGTGACAATGGACACATCAACAATGTTGCTGATATCTATAGGTTTATCAAGACATTTAATTAAGGTAATCATGCAGGCGACAATGGACGCATGAACAATGTTGCTAATATCTATAGGTTTATCAAGACATTTTAGGTAATCACACAGGTGACAATGGACTCATGAACAGTGATGTTGCTAATATCTATAGGTTTATCAAGACATTTTAGGTAATCACACAGGTGACAATGGACTCATGAACAGTGATGTTGCTGATATCTATATATGTTTATCAAGACATCTTATGTAATCACACAGGTGACAATGGACTCATGAACAGTGATGTTGTTGATATCTATAGGTTTATCAAGACATTTCAGGTAATCACGCAGGTAACAGTGGACACATGTACAATGTTGCTGATATCTGTGTATGTTTATCAAGGTATTTCAGGTAATCACGCAGGTGACAGTTGTGGACACATGAACAGTGATGCTGATATTTTTCATTGCTGATTGATGAGAATGAGGATGATGAAGATTTGTGCCCCGAGTGTTGCCTCATCCTTTTTCCTCATCATCGTTCTCTTTGCCCTCAGAGGAGGACAAAAGCTTGGCAACACTGCCGTCTCGGGCGCTCACCGACGATGACATGCCCACCTGGACACGCCGACTGCGCAGTGCGAAATCTGCTGAGTCGCTGGTGTCTCCAGGGTCGTCAGTGGACGGCAGTATTGGCACCCAGAATTCCACTAGCAGTGTAGCCTATACCAACGGCAGTAGAGGAAGAGGTGTGTGTGTGTGTATAAGTTTGGGGCGAGAATGTGTGTGTGTGTGTGTATAAGTTTGGTGCGAGAATTGTGTGTGTGTGTGTGTGTAATAGTGTGTGTGTTTTGTGTGTGTGTGTGTGTGTGTGTGTGTGTGTGTGTGTGTGTGTGAGTAGTGTGTGTGTGTGTGTGTGTGTGTGTGTGTGTGTGTGTGTGTGTGTGTGTGTTCTCTTTCTGTGTATGTGTGTGTGTAGATCGATAAGTATGTGCATCCTGTGTATTTATATGTGTGTATATATAATCGGTTGATAGGGGTCTGTGTATGTATGTCAGTGAACCAGCAAGCAGGAGAGCAGTTCTATGTTAAGTGTTGCAGTCTGTGTAAGTATGTACGTGCATGATTTGAAGACAGCATGTCAGTGTGAATGTATGTCTGTAGTTGGGCTGTTGGACAGGGGGAGGAGAGAAGAGCGGGCTCAGTGTGTAGTATCGCAGCTGTGTGTACACCAGCCACTGCGGTGTAGTGCTGACGATCTAGGTTTGATAGTTTGTAGGACTGAGGGTTCAAACCTTGACGATTTTAAGTTACATCATAGGTCTTGCGCCGAGGAGGTTGTGTGTTGACCCGCAGTGTCGGTCGGTTGGTTTGCCTATTAGCGCAGTGAAACAAAAACCACTGAACTGCGTCCAACTCGATGAAGTCTTGACAGCACCAGGGTGCCGTCAGTCTGAACATAGTTTCATGTCACGATGGCACTGGACTGCCGTCAGAACATGATGAATTCTTAATTAACATCATGAGCGGCAGTAGAAGGAGATACCTTTTGTGAATGAAACTACAGCCCTTTTCACATTGATTCTTTCCCTTGCGCCATGTTTCGTGGACAGTTAGATTCACAGAGTTTTTCTGTGTCACTATGGTGGTCTTTACATCTCATTTTCAAGAGATCATGCTGCGACAAAACAAATTTCATGTTTATTTTTATGTATTTATCTTTTTTTTTACAAGTTCTGACTGGTCAGTATGGATATTTTCAACATGCAGACCTACACTTCTGAATAGTTTTAGAGTTGTGAGCAAATGTGCTGGGACTTAGTTTTTTTTTCTAGAGAATCGTGTAGTTCAAATTTTAATTCTGAATGCTGGGTTGGATATCTTACTGGGAGTATTTTCTACATTGTAATTGGGAATCTAAGCACTAATTGTGAGTAGTTTTGAATTCAGTACACCAGTACCCTTCCTTTGCAGTTTATCATTTGTTTGTAACTTTTGGGTTTTTTTATTTTAGTAATTTTTTTTTCAAAAATGGACAAAAACCTGGGATTTGGGGAGTCAGCTAGCACTGTTTGACTGCGACTTAACTGAGTTAAGTGAGTGGAAAATTGGAAAGTGGTTTAAAGACAGACCCACTGCTTGGTGGTGGGGATCCGTGATGGGAATCCCGATCAGATATTGGATCCAGGATCCCTGTGGCGAGGTTAGTACACATTTTCTGTTGAAGATGAACACTTTGAAACCACTGTGTACAGATGGATAACAATTCATGAGGTAGTTCTGCATGGGGCAGCCAGCGGCCATGGTGCAGAAGTTTGCGTCACAAACGTTGAGCTGGGAAGTGGCAGGGCTGGTTCCCATCAGAGACATTTATCTTTGATGGATTTTTCAGCCTTAGCACTCACCAAGTTTGCTTAGGGCTTAGTTGGGAAGACTGGAACCACTCGGTCGAGTTCCATCCGTTAAATGGACGCGCCTGTGAGAGCATTGCTCAGATTTCCTGACCAGTTTTGCAAGTGTGTGTTTGTCTCTAGGGCGTGGTTGACACGGGGATGTGTTGTGAAAGGAAGCGTTGAACACAGCCCTGTCACGCAGTGCAAAACCAGGATGGAACTCTTGTAGCAAAAACTGTTACAGCATCATCGTCATCGTTATCGTCATTGATCAGAAAAAAAAAAGAAAAGAAAAGGGCTCAGGTTTTGTGGCCCTTCGCAGCCTGCTCTCATTGTTGATCTCTTTTGAATTCCTACGCATGCCCGTGCCCTTAGCGTCTAGTTCGTGTCTAGGTCGCGGGTATCGGCAAGTGTCTAGTTCGTGTCTAGGTTGCTAGTATGGGCAAGTGTCGGGTTCATGTCTAGGAGGTGGGTATTGACAAGTGTAGAGGACTACTTCTTCTGCGTACGCAGGCTGATACTCCTGCGGACACTCCCTATGTGGACAGGCAAGTATTAATCCCATCTACCCTACAAAGGGAGTGGAGTTTTGTCACTACTTTAGAGCCACACCTGACTATCTCCAAAATGGCGGATTTGAGAAATGCCCACTTGAAGTTTTTAAAGGATGGCAGAAATCACAAGAGTACTTCTACAATGACAAAACTCACAGTGGTTCAAGTTCCAGTTGTTATGGATAAGTGCTATTAGCAGCGTCAAACAGTTTTCATAGAAAGTATAAAAACACACATTTACAAAAAATAGTCATTCCTTGCTTGAAAACTGCCTTGCTAGGGTTCTTCATAATTTGGAGCAAACCAGACTTCCAGTAGCAAGCCTGCTGTAGCGTGCACTTTGTCTGACCGTCCTCCACAGCGGCACAAGCCACATCTGGATTCCATTCTTGTAAACGGTGGTGGCACACAGTCAACTTGACACCTGGTTTTGCTGGTTTGAGGAACAGCGGACTACCACTCCCTAACCCTGCTGTGGAGTGAATGTAAACAAACTTCCTGCTTCAAAGTTTGGGCTACGGTTGAGCATGCTTCATTTACCCAAGTCTGCCATGGAGATGTGTGCATCGCTAGTCAGTTATGTTGTGACCCATTTGATTACTTAGTCACACTTCTTTGCTATTTTGACTGAAAAATAGTTTAAAAGTGAACAGTACCTTGCAAATGTGATGGGTTTTTTTTTATTTATTTATTTATTTTTATGTATAGATTTTTGCCTTTTTTTTTCAAGAGAGGAAAAAATGGAAAAAGACTTGAAGCCCAGTCAGTCACACATTCATTCCGATAAAAGTAGAATGACACATCCAGAGATACAAGAAATCATCTCACCTTTCACAGTTGTTTTCTCCATTCACGTTGATCCAGAAAGACAGAACTTTCACAACGCACACTTTCACACGTTATTGTCACACCACCATTCAGCCTGACCATAAATGTTTATACAAATCAGGGAAACAGCCTTTCCTTGCAGCTGGCACTGTGCCAGCCAGTTCACACTTTTTTTCATCAAATATTAAGGTTGCATGTCTGAGTCAGGGAATTTGTTTAAAGCATATGATACTTGGTGCACAAATGAGAACTTTCACAGGGAAGTCTTCACCTTTATCCACAAGAATGGCTTGTTTACAGTTCAGATGAAAGTGCAGCTCAGTCTTCTTTTTAATACTGTGAGTTGCTTACGCAGTCCGCGGTATATGACTGTGTTTACAATGAATACTTTTGTCAGTGTACACTACTGAATCAGCGGGCCAAATGTGTTCATGTTCAGGCTGTACTGACAGTGTCAATCGAAAAAAAAGTAAACATGATGATGTATGAATTACCAAAGGAATAGCACTTATCAGAGTTTTCTAAATACACTCATTTCACACTGGCACATGAAACAGGAGGCATCTCCGACCTTGAGAAATACAAAAGTTTTAGAAGCAAATGAAAGATCACAATCCCGTGGTGTCACAAAGTAAAAAAAAAGAAAAAAAGCAAGTCACTCATCATCAGTATCTGTGCTCTCTGTTTTGTCCTGTTCAGGCAGCCTGTCTGAAACAGAGCAGCTGTTTGGGATACTGTGATAATAGTGATGCCCATGTCACACAAGTCCAGCAGGTCACGCTTCTTTGCCTCTCCACTGAACCGAGGCCGGGATTATTGTTGTGAAACTGGATATAATCTTCAGCATTCTTCGCCATGAAATCACAGAGGATTGGTCGGAGGTCTGCACCCTCGTGCAGATGCAGTGAAGTAGCGCGAAAAAAGCAATTCCCGTCTGCAGGTACCTCCACCCTCTCCATACTGTTGACTTTCAGCCTGCAATCAAGGCGCTTATTGTTGATCTTGACAGAAGGCTGGTGCAAGTTTTCTGTCTCTCAACTCGGCCTCATCACCTCTGACAGCTCATTCACTCACTTTTCTGAAACAAACAAACAAGAAAAAGTAAACAACATGAACAATTAACATTTTGGTTTGGGTAAAACCCTAAAACACTGTCCACAGCGGAACAAAAAGGACACTCGAGAACATGTACAAGAACAAAAGACATAGGGTATAACTGGAAAGAGAAGGATACGTGTTGACTGTTTTGTGACATAGGGTATAAGTGGAAAGAGAAGGATACGTGTTGACTGTTTTGTGACATAGGGTATAACTGGAAAGAGGATACATATTGACTGTTTTGTGACATAGGGTATAACTGGAAAGAGAAGGATACGTATTGACTGTTTTGTGACATAGGGTATAACTGGAAAGAGGATACATATTGACTGTGTTGTGACATAGGGTATAACTGGAAAGAGAAGGATACGTATTGACTGTTTTGTGACATAGGGTATAACTGGAAAGAGGATACGTATTGACTGTTTTGTGACATAGGGTATAACTGGAAAGAGAAGGATACGTGTTGACTGTTTTGTGACATAGATTATAACTGGAAAGAGAAGGATATGTATTGACTGTTTGTGACATAGGGTATAACTGGAAAGAGAAGGATACGTATTGACTGTTTTGTGACATAGGGTATAACTGGAAAGAGAAGGATACGTGTTGACTGTTTTGTGACATAGGGTATAACTGGAAAGAGAAGGATACGTATTGACTGTCTTGTGACATAGGGTATAACTGGAAAGAGAAGGATAGGTGTTGACTGTTTTGTGACATAGGTTATAACTGGAAAGAGAAGGATACGTATTGATTGTTTTATGACACAGGGTATAACTGGAAAGAGGATACGTGTTGACTGTTTTGTGACATAGGTTATAACTGGAAAGAGAAGGATACGTATTGACTGTTTTGTGACACAGGGTATAACTAGAAAGAGGATACATGTTGACTGTTTTGTGACATAGGGTATAAGTGGAAAGAGAAGGATACGTGTTGACTGTTTTGTGACATAGGTTATAACTGGAAAGAGAAGGATACGTATTGATTGTTTTGTGACTTAGGGTATAACTGGAAAGAGGATACGTATTGACTGTTTTGTGACATAGGGTATAACTGGAAAGAGAAGGATACGTATTGACTGTTTTGTGACATAGGGTATAACTGGAAAGAGAAGTATACGTATTGACTGTTTTGTGACATAGGGTATAACTGGAAAGAGAATACGTATTGACTGTTTTGTGACATAGGGTTATAACTGGAAAGAGAAGGATATGTATTGACTGTTTGTGACATAGGGTATAACTGGAAAGAGAAGGATACGTATTGACTGTTTTGTGACATAGGGTATAACTGGAAAGAGAAGGATAGGTGTTGACTGTTTTGTGACATAGGTTATAACTGGAAAGAGAAGGATACGTATTGACTGTTTTATGACACAGGGTATAACTGGAAAGAGGATACGTGTTGACTGTTTTGTGACATAGGTTATAACTGGAAAGAGAAGGATACATGTTGACTGTTTTGTGACATAGGGTATAACTGGAAAGAGAAGGATACGTATTGACTGTTTTGTGACATAGGTTATAACTGGAAAGAGAAGGATAGGTGTTGACTGTTTTGTGACATAGGTTATAACTGGAAAGAGAAGGATACGTATTGACTGTTTTGTGACATAGGGTATAACTGGAAAGAGAAGGATAGGTGTTGACTGTTTTGTGACATAGGTTATAACTGGAAAGAGAAGGATACGTATTGACTGTTTTGTGACATAGGGTATAACTGGAAAGAGAAGGATAGTGTTGACTGTTTTGTGACATAGGTTATAACTGGAAAGAGAAGGATACGTATTGACTGTTTTATGACACAGGGTATAACTGGAAAGTGGATACGTGTTGACTGTTTTGTGACATAGGGTATAAGTGGAAAGAGAAGGATACGTATTGACTGTTTTGTGACTTAGGGTATAACTGGAAAGTGGATACGTATTGACTGTTTTGTGACATAGGTATAACTGGAAAGAGAAGGATACGTATTGACTGTTTTGTGACATAGGGTATAACTGGAAAGAGAAGGATACATGTTGACTGTTTTGTGACATAGGGTATAACTGGAAAGAGAAGGATACGTGTTGACTGTTTTGTGACATAGAGTATAACTGGAAAGAGAAGGATACGTGTTGACTGTTTTGTGACATAGGGTATAACTGGAAAGAGAAGGATACATGTTGACTGTTTTGTGACATAGGGTATAACTGGAAAGAGAAGGATACGTGTTGACTGTTTTGTGACATAGGGTATAACTGGAAAGAGAAGGATACTGTTGACTGTTTTGTGACATAGGTTATAACTGGAAAGAGGATACTGAGGAGGGAAGTGGGGGATGTGGAGGATGAATGTGGGAGAGGGTGGTAACCGAAGAGTTCATTTAAACACACAAACAAACAAAAATGATCAAATTTGTAAAAAAAAACAAAACATTTTAGCTACTGTATTTTCAAACATGAACAAACGAATCACAAGACGAAACATGACGTGTTTCGACCTCTTAGGTCTGCTTCAGGCAAGAGAAAACAAAACTCAGGATAACGAAAATGAAGAACGAGTAACCCTGAGAGGTCGAAAAATGCTGTGTTTTGTCTTGTGATTCGATTGTTTATATTCAGCAGATATACAGTACTTAAATTTATTTTTTTTTTTTTTTTTTTAAAGATTTGTTCAGATCTCCGTCTGGAATCGCCTCACTTTGCAACAATTCTTTTTTCTTTTTTTTTCCCCAAACTTCACAGGTTAAGAGGAGTCATCAGCTTACGCCAGACAGAAACTTAGGCCATGGCATGTCAGTTTGTGTCTGTGTGTGTGTTCAGAAGAGTTTCGGACCGTAAGCCACCAGAGGTCGCTGTCATCAGACGGCTCCAGCTTCCCCCGTCGTCCCTCCTCCCCTGCTCTGGAGTCGCTGGTCTCCCCTTCGCTCCGCAGTGGTGGCGGTCAGAAAGCCAGCAAAGGTTGGTGTTGGGGAAAGAAGGGAGGGGGGGGGGGGGAGGAGGGGGGGAGTTTGGAGTGAGAGGGAAATATTGGGGAGGAAAGAGGTGCAGGCTTGGGAAGGTGGGGGGTAGTTGAGGGGTGTGTGTGTGTGTGTGTGTGTGTGTGTGTGGTGTGTGTGGTGTGAGAGAGAGAGAGAGAGAGAGAGAGAGAGAGAGAGAGAGAGAGAGAATATTTATCCCATGTGTTATATTTAACTGTGTGTTATGATAAACTTGTGCATTTATTCACATGTGATGTTTAGGTCTGTCAATGTGTGATGTTGGTGTGTGTGTGTGTGTGTGTGTGTGTGTGTGTGTGTGTGTGTGTGTGTGTGGTGTGAGAGAGAGAGAGAGAGAGAGAGAGAGAGAGAGAGAGAGAATGAATAAGTATGAATATTTATCCTATGTTATATGTAAGTGTGTGCGTTATGATAAACTTGTGCATTTATTCATATATGATGTTTAGGTGTGTGAATGTGTGAGTGGTGTGTGTGTGTGTGTGTGTGTGTGTGTGTGTGGTGAGAGAGAGAGAGAGAGAGAGAGAGAGAGAGAGAGAGAGAGATGAGTAAGTATGAGTATTTATCCTATGTTATATGTAAGTGTGTGCGTTATGATAAACTTGTGCATTTATTCATATATGATGTTTAGGTGTGTGAATGTGTGAGTGTGTGTGTGTGTGTGTGTGTGTGTGTGTGTGTGTGTGTTGTGTGTGTGAGAAGAGAGAGAGAGAGAGAGAGGGGAGAGAGAGAGAGAGAGAGTAAGTATGAGTATTTATCCATATGTTATATGTAAGTGTGTGCGTTATGATAAACTTGTGCATTTATTCATACTGATGTTTAGGTGTGTGAATGGTGATAGTGCTGTTTGTGTGTGTGTTTGTGAACTGGCATGATAATGTGTGGTGTGTGATGTGTGCTGTGTGCTGTGACACAAAAAGAGAGAAAACCCCAAAATTAAGCAAGAAAACTCATACTTGGTATTGAAAAGGAGAAAATAGAAGAAGACCACCAGCACCTTTGAAAACATGAAAGCAAAAGCGTTGCTGCAATTTGCTGAACTGCATTGAAGGTGTCCGTATCTCTCAGGCCTGGTGGCTGCAGGGCATGCTATGAAAGGAGGGATAGAGTACAGCCCTTTCAGGCAGCCTCAGCCTGGAACGAAACACCACGCTTCATCTCCGTCGTTCTCATAGAGCGTTACGCCACTGTGATGTAAAAGCGGAAAGACTCTGAACCTGCGAGGCTGTCGGTGGTATGGCACAAAACAAACTCTGAACAGGGAATGAAGACCTCGCTGTAACTTTGATTTACAATTGTTGTGTACATTTATGTTCGCATAGCCACAGTCTTGGGTACATGTAGTCGATTGGCATTTTCAGTTCAAGTGTGTAAGTGACACTTTGGGGACCCAAGATTGCAGCTGAGCAAAATGCTGTTGCTCAAATGTCCACTCTTTTGAGAAGTGCTCTTTTGATAGACATGTTCCAAAGAAATTAAGGGAAGAAAACACCTGTCTTTCCGTTGCAAAAAGAGTGATTTTTTTTTTCAGTTTATGGGTCTTGCTTATTACGCAGTTTGTGCATCCATCATAGGGTAGGGAAAAAAATGCTGTATCAAACCTGAGACACGTAAATCTGAATCGATAGGCAGTAATTATTGAAAGTAAACGAACTGTTTGCAACACAGCGGCTTGGTAGTAGATGCACGGTTTCACATTTTTGCCTTGGCATGTTTTCTTTCTGACTGAATTGTTAACTCTCAACAGTTTTTGAGATTTTTGCATTTTGCATGACGGATGTTCTTTTTTTTTCGTAACATTCTGCGCATTATTTCTAAAATAATAATATTTTTGTGATGAATGTGTCTATTTCGGTTCTTTTAGGCGATATATTGCTTCAGATAACAAAAATGTTGTTTTAAATACCATAATTCCGGGAAGAAAACGGTCGATCACTGATGATCGAAATTCAAGGGAAAGAACTGAAGAGAGTTAATAGAGCTGACTGATGGGGCAAAATAGACTTTTTCAGGAAAGAAAATCAGGGGAAGATAACTATGTGTTTTATTGTAAATAGAGTCACCTGTTTTTTGCAAAGCAAAAAGGTTAAAACAGTCAAATATTTGATGTGAAACACGTGCCAGGAGAGTGCACTGACAGGGGACATTGATTGTGTGCATTACAAGTGCACAATTTCACACCCATGGTAAATATGAAATGAGGCAGGGAACAGTAGACAATAAACAACAAACAAGTAGGGTAACTCTTCTCCCACAAGAAAATATAACTCCAAAGGAATGCTGCTTACGACACCGAATCGCCTAGCAGACATGTTGGGGATGTTTCCTTGTTTGTTCTGTGCTGTCATGTCTGGTAGGCGATTTGGTGTCGTAAGCAGCATTCTTTTGGAGTTATGTTTTCTAGTGGGAGCAAGAGTTCCCCTACTTGTTTGTTGTTTATTGTTCACACCCATGGGTTTGGCATTTTCTTTCTCTTACTGAACTTTTAAGCTGACAGACAGGGCTTCATTGCTTAGGGCATGTCCACCATCATATTGTCGTGTGAAAATAGCGAGGTCACTCTCGCTGAACGCTAGTTCTGACACAGATGTCCTCCCTTATCAAATTTACAAACATCGTCTGTTTTTGATGTGCAGAAAACGCTGAGCCGTCTTCACCGGGCAGTCACCGATCCCGACGCACCGAACGCCGAACGGATCGCCGACAGTCGTTCGTGCGTGGCGACACCACCCGCAGGGCTGTGCACCACCATCACCGTCGTACCCCCTCCGCCCCCAACACGCCTCGCCGAGAACGGCAGCTGCCCACGGAGGATGTCCGCCAGCGAAGGCTTCGTCCCAGCCTCATTTGGACAGCCTCACTGCCACGCCGGACTTGGAGAAGAGCTGGGCATATACCTCGGTGGATGCCGAACTGGGCATCGACATCGATGCTGCCATCAATGCTCGTCTACAGCAATGGCTGTCCCACCTCCCCACACTTCGCCTCAGAGGGAGGAGGGGAGAGGGGAAAGGGAGAGGGGGTCCTCGGGGAGGGAGAGGGAGAGGTCCCCCTTGGGGAGAAAGGGAGGATCTGAGCGGGGGCTGACAGAGGAGGTTCTGAAGTTGCAGTCCAGCCCGGCTCCCACCGTCGATCCTATCCTCCCTCCTCCCCTTGGAACACACTGGGTTTTTCACCTCTCGTTATCATGACTACGCCGAAATTGAGTCGGTAGGAGGAGGAGACGAGGCGGGCTGTACAGCCTGCCAAGAAAACACAGAACGAGATGAAGACATCGGGCAGCAAGTCGTCATTGTCTTCTGACGTCTTTCTGCCCCCTTCCCAGGGTACCCCACCTCCAGTGATGCCCACCACCCATGGCCTCACAAAGGGTCAGACCAATGTCCCAGCCAGCCTCAGATGTGAAGCCAAAAACGTCAGAGGTCGGCATCACCGACCGCACGACCAGGCAGAGGCCAGAAAAGGCCACACAGGTGGCCCAGCGGTCGGTGGAACGCGTGTTGGCCAGAGGAGGGAGAGACGCGCGGGTCCATCCCCAACACGCAAGTGACACGCAGGAGAGCCGAGTGGATCCCCTCTGACGTCGCCCCCAGCTCCTCTGAGCATGCCGGGACAGGCACCAGGTGGACTCTGAGAGGCCGGGAAGTGCAGGACTTCCCTCCCCTTATTCCAGCAGAGGCAGTTTCCCCGCCGAGCGCTATCGAATACTTCGTCAGCACAGCCCCCCAGCACCCAACCGAACTCTATGAATCAGTCTTCCAGCCTGCCTTCTGGTGTCGTCCAGTCACAGGAGAAATTCGACGGCCAGCCAACGGATTCCGTGTCACCGGTCACACGTGGCACACCATCCAAGTCTGTCAGTGGGGCTCAGGAGCTTCTGCCGTCAGCAGAGGATGCGCGGTGGCGCAGCGCGTCGTCGGTTGGCCCCGAGAGGGATGGGCCCCCGGGGAGATGTGCAGGGCGCCGCCAGCGGCGAGACAGACTCAGAGTTCTTCCACAAGGTGGAGCATGCCCTGCGTCTGGAGAAGGAAGGGTACAGCCGCCATGAGCGTGCCTCTGCCACCACCACCACCACCACCTTCGCCCATCCCCTCATCCCTGCAATGCTGCACAGCCATGAGGACTGCTTGTCAGCAGCTGCGATTGGCCAGGCCGCTGTAACAATTCATTCGACCCCCCCACAGCTGCGCAGACTGTTCCGTCATCTGCCTTCGCATCGACCCCAAACCCGCTGATCTCCGGACCCTTTGAGACCGCAACACCCTCTTTCTTCAGAGCCGCATCTCCCAGCGCACAGGAAGCTGCACCCACTGTCCTTCAGGAGACGCACTTTCCTACCACCCCAGACGAGGTCTGCAGTGTGGGAACAGGGGCGGTGTCCGGGGATCGAGGGAAGGGACCAAACAAAGAGAGAGATGGAATACCTGATAGAGAGCTTACGCAGGGGAGAGGGACCCATTTCGGGAGTCCCCATGAGTTGATTGGTCTGCCCCATCCTTCCACGATGGACCCCTCCCATGCAGGCCCGATTATGCAGAGCCCTGTAACCCCCAACCCCCCCAGCCTTCCTTCGTTCCAGTGGCGTTTGTTGACCCGGACTATGCTGTCATTGAGGACCCCTATCATCTGCCCAAGTTGCCTGGCCAGGAAAGGTCACTCTGTGACCCTGATTATGCGGAGGTCCACGCTCCTTCCCAACCACTTCCTGTCTCCATGGAAGGCTGCACGGTGCGGGAACCGCCCAAAGAGATTCCTGAGTACGCTGTCGTTGTCAAGAATCGGACAAAGACCCCAGCAGCTGTGGGAGGTCAGCAAGCAGCCATTGGTCCAGTGTTGGATGGTGATTCTGTGACAGTTATCACCACTTGTGCATCGTCATTGATAGCAAGCGATGGGGGCTTGCAACAGTGGTGTCATCATCCACGGCAACGGCACCCACTGTCGTGTCTTCTGTGCCGCCTTGGCGACATGACGATTCTGCCATGATGCAGACAAACTGGACATTGCGGGATCCCTCCCTTAAGGGTCCTGAAGGTTCGGATGCCAGGTGCAGCTTGTTAGGCGGCGACAACTCAATTCATCATCTTCATCGTCATCGTCGTCAACCGGATCAACTATGTCTCTGAACATGGATGAGCAAGACGTGGGTGGGCCCACACATTTGGATGCACACATACCTTCACACCTGCACACAGACATTCCTAGTCATTCATTTACAGATGTACCCACACAGCCGCATACAAATGTACCCTCGGCCCAGCATACAGACACAACGCCACACCCGCCTACAGATATACCTTCAGCCCTGTCTGTCTACGCAGCTGCAGAAGTGCCGGAAGACTTGCGGCAGTTCTCTCCCCACGACATCCTGTGGCGCCAGACTCCTTGCGGTGAGGGACCGGCAAACCCTTCTGCCAACATCGGACATCAGCACGAATTGTCTTCAGACTCGCAGAGAGTGTTGCAGGATATTCAGAGTCGACCAGTGCCAGAACAGGCTAGTGCGGATGGGATGCCTTCGTGATTCCTCAAGGACCCTGGGAAGGTCCAGCAATGTTGGCATCGTCTGGGTGGAGAAATCCAGCACTGAATCCACCCCCGGTGACAGAGTTGGCTCCATGTATGACTGGGAGTGATGTTGGGGACTGGGTCCCCCATGATGGGGGTACTCTAGTTGTCCGGCCAGTCAGAGGTCTCCCCTTGCGCCAGCCGAGCTGTCTGTGCAGACTGATTCTGGGTTGAAGTCGTCGTTGCTTACGTGTGACCCCGCCCCCGCCCCGCCTCAATCACTTACCTCAGTCCCCCATGCTTTTCCACCGGCAGGGGAGTCACCTGCATACTCCATTTCCCACAATCCTCCTCTGCTGGCCAGTGGGGGCGCTGCCATCTCACCCCACCCCACTCCATCCACTGCACTTCACTCCCCCCAAAGCTCTGGGCCGCCCTATCATCCTGCCTCCCAGGGGCCTGATGCAGAAATCCCCCAACCTGTACATTTGACGCTATACCACCCGGACGAGTTCCTGGTCCCTCCAGCTGCCATCGGCATGGCAACAGGCTCTGCCCCCTTACAGCAGGTGGACATCAGTGAGGAGGTGAGGGATGAGATGGCGGAGATCAGCGAGGGCGGCAGAAGTGGGCGATGGGGTCAGCTGAGTGGAGGAGGAGACGCGGTTCCATGTACTGGGGAGGCCGCGGCCAACATCGACACTGCTGAAAGTGAGACTGAGGCTGTGTCTGTCTGTCTGTATTTTTCCAGTGCATATATTTACATAACGAAACCAGACGTGTTTACCCACATAATTTCGTTGTATTTTGTACATGTGTTTGGCGAAAATAGGCAAATACAACGAACTATAAAGAAATATGTCGAAGAAAATTCTGAGACAAAGTTCTTGAGCGGTAATTGAACTTGTGGACAGTAACTGTGGTGGAGGCTTTGACCAAAGAGCGACAACTCTTGCTAACTTCTGCGTACGGAATTGCGTTTTGCAGTGTCCGTTTTTTTTTCAACACCATGCCCTGTAATGTTGAAAAACTGTCGAGAGAGCATGAGTGTGTGCCAAAGTATGTTGATGAATCAGGTTTGAAAGTAATTTTTAATAGAAAGTGGATGAGACTCGACTGCGTGATCACAGTCTTTCCCGCCGAGCCCACAGCAAACTCAGCTTTGGGTCGTAGTCAGTCGGAGACCAAAAATATCCCACAAAATGAATGGCACTGTTTACCTTAGTTTACTTAGTGGATCCGACATCTTTTTGAGCTGTCACCATGTTGCATTGTGTATAGCCTCGAGTGTTAACTGTGGTTGGAAAAACATGTGATTATTTTGTTTTTGGTTACTTTACATCTAATATAGCTAGTCAGCTTCACACAAGGATTCAGTAATTTCTTTATGTGGTTTTAAAAGCAGGTTTATATTTAAGGCAAGATTTACGTGTGAGAACGACTCATTGTGGGAAAACAGTTTAAGGATTACGTCTTGTGGTGATTTTCAGGATTACTAGGATGGCCTCAGTTCAGTTTCAGGATCAGATTGAGGGCCACAAGCTGGTGTAGGGATCAGACTCCCCCCTCCCCCCCCCCCCCCCCCCACTTGCAGCTGTATGTGGGAGCGATACCTTCATGAGGAGGAGTTGTGGGGTTGGGGGGGGGGGGGTGGAAGAGGGAAAGATGCTTGGGATTCTTGATGCCTGTTTCGGCTGGAAATAATGTTGCAAGAACTGGACTTTTGGTGCCAGAAATGAGGTCTGTTGGCTTGCTCTCACTGCTTCTGCCATTGTCGTCCCTGTGAACTCTTCCCTTCTTCCTTTGCTGCCTTGTCGTCCCTGTGAACTCTTCCCTTCTTCCTTTGCTGCCTTGTCGTCCCTGTGAACTCTTCCCTTCTTCCTTTGCTGCCTTGTCGTCCCTGTGAACTCTTCCCTTCTTCCTTTGCTGCCTTGTCGTCCCTGTGAACTCTTCCCTTCTTCCTTTGCTGCCTTGTCGTCCCTGTGAACTCTTCCCTTCTTCCTTGTGTGCGCTCTGCATTTCCCTTAAGCATGTGCACCGCCCCCTGTCAAATTATATGACTGGCTTCTCTTGTCGAGTGAGATGGGAATACTCCAGTGACTGAGCACTCACACACACACACACACACCACACTACACACCACACACACACACACACACACACACACGCACAACACACACTCACACACACACACTTGCACACACTCGCACACTCACACTTTCACTCACCACACACACACATCACACACACGCACACCACACACACACACACACACACAACAACACAACACACACACACACACTCACACATACACACTCTCTCTCTCTCTCTCACACACACACACACACACACACAGATGCACATGCATGCACAGAAACACCATCCAAAAAAATAAAATTACCAGGATAAACGATTTATGTGGTAATAGTGCAGACCTTATTTTGTTTTCAAGAGAAGATAATTAAAAAAATAAACTTCTCAGGATAAATGTTTCACCTTATTTCGTTATGAACAAAAGATAGTCCACATATTGTGCATAGTTTATTTAGTGTGCATAGTTTACTGATTGTGCATCATGACGGGTTGTTGTTAATGTGTTGCAGGCATCTGTTCTGACGTCGGCAGGACTGCTGGGAAAGAACTGCCCCGTACCAATCCAGTGTCGACATCATTCCATGCTTACACCGACCTCCCCACAAGTACAGAAGTTGCCGAAGTAAGAGGCGCCCAACCCACCCCCACACCTACCACTGCGGCTGTCACGACCACTTCCACTGATGCTGCTGCATGTGCTCAAACCCCCCACCGTGCTTCACATGAGAAAGTGCGCGGAGAGGACATAGTTCGAGCTGCCCAGATTCCACAACTTGGTGCGGCATCAGTTGTCAGCCTATCGAAGGTCGCTCACTTCTCCTGTGACAGGTCAAGTGGTCCTGAACCCCCAACAGAGGGCGCTGACATGCGCCCCAGAGAAAGTGATGAGCAGAGCAAGACCCTCGTTCCTATGTCATCTGATGTCCTCGGGGTCAGTTCTTGCGACCTTAGGGGCTTCGTTTATAGTTTGGGAGAGAGCTCCGCCAGTGCCGTTTCTGGCCCTGACCCTGCGATGTCAGAAAGCCCCAAGGCCCTCAGCTGTGGCCAGACTCCGCCCTACCCCACCCCTCGCACCCGAATTTCTCTGCAGCGATCTCACCATATAGGGCCACCTGTTCAGGAGGTGCTGGAGATTGCCCGGCCATCGGTGAAGAGAAGGACATCGGTGAGAAGAGAACAAGGTGCTGACCCACAGAGCCAGACGGACACACACACGGCTACGCATCGGACAAGGGTGGACAATATGAGCCAGAGGGACTTTGGTTCTTATGAAGACGGTGCCAGAAGTGAGCTCCCTTCCGTACAGAAGTGGGTCAAAGAAGGAGAGCTGCCTCCTCCTCCTCCTCCTCTAACGAGTGTGAACAGTGAATATGCTGCTGCCCTAGAGATGGCCGTCTGGACCGATGCGCCAGAACCAGAGGCACAGACAGGAAGTGCTCTGGACTGTGATGGGCAGAGGACAGGAATGCAGAGAGAGCTTGGAGCAGAGTTGGATGCAGCAGGGACTGAGAGCTCGGCAGGGAGGATGGACAGGCTGTTTGGTCTCCAAGAGCAAGACCCGATGAATCACTTTGTGGACATGCCACCACCCATGCCACCATATGACTGCCCACCTGCTGACGAGGCTTGGGTGGAAGATCACTGGCAATCTGAGCCTGCGCACTTGAGGCCAGACAAGCGGGAACACTCTGATCAGGAAACATCCACTCAAAAATATCCCCGACAGAGATTGTCTGGTCAAGAACTTTCCGAAGAGGTGTGTTCCATACAGTTTTTATCCAAACAAGAACAGTCCAACAGAGGCTGCCCTGCACAGTTTTTATCCCAGCAAGAATTTTTCAAACATGAAATTTCAGGACAGGACGGCTCTACACAGACACTTTCAGTTCATGAACTTTCCAGACAAAAACTCTGCAGTCAGCAGCCTTCTCCGACGAGGGAAGATTCATTGAGAAGTAACCAGCCTATAGAGCCTGACCAAGACGCCATGCTGGTAATCGAGGGCAGGGAGTTCCCTCCCCTGTCTCCTCCTCTCCCTGCGCCTCCTTCCCCCCTGCAGGAGGCTCATGGGGAGAGAGAGTCATCTCACCTCACCACTGGCCAGTTGTCTCTGGACGATTCCGCTCTTCAGCAGGCTGCCCAGCGCTTTGAAGACCTGGTGCCGAGCGGGGAAAAGGGGGAAGGTGGGGGTTACAGCACCGGCTCCCTGCGTGCCCGTCACTCGCACAAGATGCGCCACTTGATGGGGATGTTTGAGAGAGGGGAAGGTGGGGGTTACAGCACCGGCTCCCTGCGTGTCCGCCACTCGCACAAGATGCGCCACTTGATGGGGATGTTTGAGAGAGGGGAAGGTGGGGGTTACAGCACCGGCTCCCTGCGTTCCCGCCATTCGCACAAGATGCGCCACTTGTTGGGGATGTTTGAGAGAGGGAAGGTGGGGGTTACAGCACCGGCTCCCTGCGTGCCCGTCACTCGCACAAGATGCGCCACTTGATGGGGATGTTTGAGAGAGGGGAAGGTGGGGGTTACAGCACCGGCTCCCTGCGTGCCCGCCACTCGCACAAGATGCGCCACTTGATGGGGATGTTTGAGAGAGGGGAAGGTGGGGGTTACTGCACCGGCTCCCTGCGTGCCCGCCACTCGCACAAGATGCGCCACTTGATGGGGATGTTTGAGAGAGGGGAAGGTGGGGGTTACAGCACCGACTCCCTGCGTGTCCGCCACTCGCACAAGATGCGCCACTTGATGGGGATGTTTGAGAGAGGGGAAGGTGGGGTTACTGCACCGGCTCCCTGCGTGCCCGCCACTCTCACAAGATGCGCCACTTGATGGGGATGTTTGAGAGAGGGGAAGGTGGGGGTTACAGCACCGGCTCCCTGCGTGCCCGCCACTCGCACAAGATGCGACACTTGATGGGGATGTTTGAGAGAAGGGAGGATGAGGTCACCGGAGAGGCTGACAGCACGCCGTCGTCTGGTCTTCCTGTGGGCTCAGACGGCGCAGAGTGCATCAGCCACAGTTTCCCTCCACCTGCATGCATGGCCTCGTTGCCTGCAAGTCGGTCAGAGATGGGAGAGAGAGGAGGTGGAGCAGGAGCATCGCTGTGCCCTTCCACACCACCCATTGGCAGCACCTCGGCAGAGGACGGGGTAGCGAATTCATCCAGCTCCCTTCTCCTTGGAAGGGGTGCCGAGCCCTCTTGGTGTGGGACAGACCCTGTGAGCTCAGTCACACCACAGTCGGGCAGTGAGGGTCGTGTGGACGTCGTGTCAAGACCGGAGCGAGGTGTTGCGCCATGTTCAGATGCCTGTCAGTCACCTGCCTGCATGCCCCCGCCCATGGCTGGAGGCGTCCCTCAAGGCCCTGCCAGACAGGAAGACAGGGGCAGTATGGGAAAAGAGGTGGAAGAAGCCAAGAACGAGGGGAGAGGAGACCTGTTCACCAGTGACGCACTGAGGAAAAGAGGTGGGGAACAGAAGGTAGGTAACACACTGCTTTGTAGGGACACTGACATGAACGTGAGCAACCAACAAGAAGCAGACATCGTCGTACCAAGTGGAAAGATGGAAAGAGAGGCAACCAAAGACTTGAAACCAAAGGAGGAGATTGTTGTAAGCAAAACCAGAACAGTTCTCGAAACGGCCCCAGGCAATGATCAAGATGACACCTCCAGAAGTGCAGGTGACAAGAAAGCCGACAAAAATGATACGGTGACCCAAGCGCCGAAGATGAGAACCTCGGAAAAACACACTGAGGAAGAGAAACAGGATGACGGCTCTAACGTCGCTCACAAAGTGCACCGTCAAGAAAGCATCAAAGAGCTGAGAGCGCTCTTCGAAACGTCTCCTCAGGATGGCGGCAAAGATTCCAGGAATGATCTTGCTCTGTCTGTCCCCCAGCGACGATCCATGCGTGTGCGCAGTGCTTCTCCAGAAGTGGACAAAGTTCCGGCCCCTGCAGTCCCCAGTGCTGAGCGGCGAAGCATGGAGATTCCGAGATCCTGGTCCGCGCTGAAGCAGCGGTCCCCAGAGCCTCACTTGACCACCCAGCGGCTTCGACTGGGACCCAAACCATTTTATGGAGCCCCAAAGTGAAGCCAGTGTGGATGTTGCAAACGCTTTTCCCCCATGCTTTCGTTCTGTCCTTCTTGCCTCTCTTTTCCTTCCTGCATTTATGATCGTAATTTACAAAACGCACGCACACCACACACACACACACACACACACACACACACACACACACACACACACACACACACGTACAGAGAGGCACACACAGACACACACACACACAGACACACACCACACACACACACACACACACACACACACACACACACACCACACACACACACACACAGAATCATGAGAACGTTCAAAGTTCTCAGTATTGAATGAATCAGACAGAGTCATAACTTAGCTGGAATCCGGCAATGACCTGCTTAAAGGAAAAAGTCAAATAAGACACGGATGCGGTGTGGTGGGATTGTCTGGGTCCTCTGACCTGAAGACGTGGTCAGGATCCTAGTCTTCCGATGAAGCACTCAACCACAGTCCTGAACAAAGCATGCGCTTGAGGTACTGTGGAGAGCCCATGGCGACAAGTGTGCTTGTCCCAATTCTGTGGGAATGACCCATTGTCGCAGGGGGAAAAACGAGCATGCAAAGAGCAGAAATGAGGACTGCCACACGACACAGCCGTACGCTGCACTTCGGGCTTAACATGCTGCAACAGGAAAAAAAAAAAACACACACACACACACACAAAAGTTTAGGCAGGAAAAATTGCGTATCGTGGACTTTGCTGTGACTTAGAGGAACCTAGGCAACATTGATCTTTAGACTGTAGAGATTTATTTAGTCAAAAAAAAAGACCCAAGCTCAGTAAAGAAAAGAAGAAAAAGTAGAGGAAAATTTGCTAAAAAAACAACAATCAACCAACTAAACAAACAAACAAAAAAGCGATGACAGTTTAGCCGCTTTGTCTGTTTGTTTCGTTGTCATCCATTTTGATTTTTTTTTTTTAAGGTCAGAGCACGTGATAACTGGCAAGATTTCCATCTTCTTTGTCTGCCATCATGTCATGTTGGTGATATTGCATACGAGCTTCAGTGTGAAATGCTGCATGTACTTAAAGTGTCAAAATGCTCCACTTTGTGCTTTTGACTGAGGCCTAGGCAGCTCTCGTACCAGGGTGAGGCCTTACCTGGGTAGATATCTTCAGGCCCACGCAGGGAAACCCAGGTTCTTGTGACAGAACATTGCAAGTGCACTACTTCCTCCCTTCCCCCACCCCCCTCAATCTCCTCCCTCGCCTGCATACCCCTCTCCAGTCTCTCTTCTCCCCCCCTCTCCCTTTTCCGTCTGCCCCCCCCCCCCCCCCTTCCCTCTCCCTCCCTGCCTTGGTTCGGGCTCTGATCGACGGTAGTGAGGGGCTAAGTCGAGCTCACCCTGTCACAGGCCCAGTGCGATCAGAGTTAAAGGGAGCTGACCAGGACTGTCAGGTTGCTGTGGCCTTGGGCGAGGTGACCACTGCCCTGTCCCTGAACGATGTCATCCGTGCCCTGCCCCATGATGATGTCATGACCCTGCTCTTGGATGATGTAATCACAACCCTGTCCCTTGATGATGTCATTGCTGCCCTGCCCCTGGATGATGTCATCACTGCCATGTCTGTGGGAGATGTCATGACTGTCCTGTCCGTTGGTGACATCATCATTGCCCTGTCCCTCGATGAAGAAATCACTACTGTGCCCCCCCCCCCCCCCCCCCGTCCCTGGATGATGTCATCACTTCCATGGTCCTCCTGCCTTTGTGACATCATGGCCATTGTCTTTTGTGTCATGGGATGGTATCAAGTACCAACGTGTGTTTTTAATGATGAACTATTCTGTGGTTGCCAGAAATGTCCTCTGAAAGTGTGTGTGTGTGTGTGTTGTTGTGGTGTGTGTGTGTGTGTGTGTGTGTGTACGGTTTGCGTTCCCCTGCTGAGACAAGGGGGGACCATCCAGGGTGTTAGTACCCCTCACAAAGAAAGAACAGGTCTCTTGAGTTCATCCCACAGGATAATGAAGAGGATTGCCTGTGTAAGTGCGCTGTGGCTTTTCGATCATCATTGCCCTGCGGGCATCGAGGACCTGACCCCGTTGGATTCAGTCCCTTGTACAGGAGAATGAACATGTTCGTGCAAGGACCTTTCCTCAGCTGAAGATGTCCCTCACTTAACATCATGTGACACTGCCCATTTTTGTTGTTTTTTTTGTTTGTTTTTTGTTTGTTTGTTGTTGTTGTTTTGTGCAAGAGGATTCTCCAGTTTATAAAATCGATGAAAGACGAAGCTGTATTTTTCAAGGGGGTGAGGGAAGAGGGGACTGGAGCCATGTCACCGTTCTTTGCTTCTCATCAACTGTAAAATGGCTGCCAAAGTTCCTGGAAATATCTCTCGGTCAGCAGAATTTAGGGTGGTAGCAGTGTACCCTATGTATATATAGGCTATGCAGTTTTGTTCGACAAGACATGGCACAACGTTATTGCTTCTGAGGAAAGGCAAAATGCAGAGATCATTAGGGAATCAAAATGGCAGCAGTTGCCTGTCCCTCCTCAAAGTTAAGCCTGAATGGGTTATCGCTGAATTGCATTGTAAAGTATTAAATATTGTTATTTTAAGGTTTTCTCAAGATGAGTTGATGTCTTCTCATGGATACTTTTTTCTTAAATGAAGTCACTAATGGTGCATGTTCTGGCTTAGAATAGCGTCAGTAAAGATTGTGTGTGATGCTGTGAGTATTCAGTTGTCTGCTGCCTCATTTAAGGTCAGGTATTTGCTACCTCTTGCCTTCATTCAGATCAAATGTGAAATTACCTTTCCAAAGCTGCTTCTCCATTTAGGCTGAGTAGAAAATTACCAGTCAACGTCATTTAGGCTGTGTATTACAGTTTACGTTGAATGAAAAAAATTGCTCGTCTTCTTCATTTAGGCTGAGATTTAAACTGCCAGTTTCCTTCGTTTAGCTTCGAGTGTAAAATTGCCTGATTCCTTCATTTAGACTGTATGTAAAATTAGCTTTCTCTGTCATTTAGGTTGAGCATTAAGGTTGAATAAATAGGTCAGACTTTCTCCTCCGTTAGCATTGAGTGTGAAATTGCCCGTCTCCTTCATGAAGGTTGAGCATTTTATTTGCCAGTCTTGGACTTTTTTTTTTTTTTTTTTTGTTCGTTTTATGCACCAGTAGGCCGCAGCCCCCGGCATGGTTGTGGGAGTTTGAACAGAAACTGGATTTAGATTTTCAGTTTGGTACTGTAGATTAGGTAGCATCAAGAAAAGAAAAAGAAAAAAAAAGGAAGGTTCGTTTACTGCTGCTTTTTTTTTTTAATTCTTTTTTTAACGATTTTATTTTTCGATAATCGTGCAGTGTGTAACAAGTTTTAGAAAGGCCATTTCATTCAGTTGTGTAATGCTTGCTTGTTGGATTTTTTTTTTTTTTTTTTTTTTTGTATTTTCCATTCATCGTGATCCATGTTTTTTTTTTGTTGTTGTTGTTGCTTTTTTTTGTTTTTTGTTTTGCTACTGTTAATGATCGTATATGCTGTACACTGTTCAGCGGGACTTTTATGACACCAAACGACTTCTGTTTTACATGTGTATACTCATATATTGTGGTGATTTTTTTTGTTGTTGTTGTTGTTGTTGACTTGACTGACTTGAAGGTGAATAAGATGAAGTGAAAGGCGGGGAGAGAGAGAGAGAGAGAGAGAGAGAGAGAGAGAGAGAGAGAGAGAGAGAGAGAGTACTTAAAAAAAAAGTGCAACAAAAGAGAAATCCTCTTTCCACCGTGTTCTTTGTCTGTTTATCCCTTTGCTCCCCCCCCACCCCCCCCCCCCCACCCCCTACCCATCGCACCTCTCCCACTACTTCCATTCTCCAGCGTTCTCATCTCTGCCACCGTTTCCTGTTTCACAGTTAATGATAAGGAAGCTTGAAACATAGAAGAGAATGTGAGAAATCCGTAGCAGTTTTTAATGGTTTGATCGCGAGTTGCCTTTTCTTTCCAATTTGATTTGGACTTGTTTCTCATTTTTCTTGCTTTCTTCTCTCGCTTCTTCCATCCATCCATTCCCCACTCCTTTGTATCCTCCCGCCTCCTGGTCTCCCCCCCCCTCCCTCCCTCCTGCACACACCCCAACCCTGCCTTCCTAGTGTGATCCTACCCTCAGCATACTTTTATTTCTAAATCACAGTATTGTGTCCGTGTTGTACCAAGTTGAACGGGTTGTGCATGGATGGATTTGAGTGTTTTGACCAGGGGAGATGTGTGTGTGTGTGTGTGTGTGTGTGTGTGTGTGTGTGTGTGTGTGTGTGTGTGTGTGTTGTGTGTGTGTGTAGTGAGGTGCGTGTGTGTGTGTGTGGAGCGGCAGGGACATCTTGCTATGTCTGTGAAGACCATGGGATGTGTTGGTGATCACAGCTCGGTCCCATCAAGTCGTTGTCTTGGCCAGTCAGTGCCCAGTGTGTGACACCCCAGCGTTTAGGAGTTCTGGGTATGTGTTCTGTTCAGCAGAGGTCAGTTTGTGCCAGCGGAGGTCAGTTGGTGTGTGTTGCAAGGGCTCCGTTTCGTCAAGATGTTTGTCGGGTTTACTCCCGTCCAGTTTTCCCCTTCCTTCAGCCGTTCTTCAGTGGTGGAAAATTACATCACAGAGTATGTAAATTAATCCAACACAGAATTTTCAGTGGTGGGTTCGGGAGTTGGTTGAAGGTATAGGGGGATGGGGGGAGGGAGGGAGGGGGGGGGGAGCATCATTAACGGAGGTTCCACTCTGTTGACGTTTGGGTCCAGTGCCCAGTATTGAATGCATTTCATGGCTCAGTAGACCTTTGGAGTGTTGGACTAGACAGGCTTTTCTTTCACAGACTTCCTTAGTGAAAAAAAAACAGAAACCCAGTAACGCACGACTGCCATTGCCTCTCCTTCAGCTCTCGATGAGCGACCTGCAGAGACGTCATCCCATGATGCCTCTCATGCTGTGTCGCAGTCTCTCAGGACCACTGGCAGAAACTGGCAGATAGCTTGATCAGCAGGAAGTTTTGCATGGTGTGATGGTAGTCAGTGTATTGTTCATTTATAATTGACATTCATTTTTAATTTTTTTTATGTTTCTTATGGCTTCGTCTGTTTTTTAGCATATAGTTAGGGTTTTTATGTTTCTTATTTCATTATTTCTTATTTGATCATCTTTTTGCCGTACAGTTAGGTTTGTTTTTTCTTATTTCATCATCTTTTTGCCATAAACTTAGGGTTTTTTTTGTTTGTTTCATGTTTCATCATCTTTTTGCCGTATAGTTAGTTTTGAAAAAAAATGTTTCTTATGTCATCATCATTTTGCCACATAGTTATTTTTTTTTCTTATTTCATCATCCTTTTGCCATATAGTTGGTTTGAAAAAAAAAAGGTTCTTATGTGATCATCATTTTGCCATATCGTTACATTTTTTAATGTTTCTTATTTCATCCTCCTTTGGCCCTGTGTTTGATCTCTCAGTGAATTGATGGTACGGAACAGCGTCGTCTTCCTGACAGCTTTGTGGATGGGGCTCTGTGTGTGTGTGTGTATGCGGGATTTCCTTTCTTTTTTAAATTTTTATTTCAATTAATTCATTTTGTTAAGCAGTAGGGGCTGAAGTATGTTGTTACTGCACTATTGTATTGTGATAACTGTGGTATTTTTCCATGTGTGTTTTGTGTGTGTGTGTTGGTGTGTGTGTGTATGTGGTATTTTTCCATGTGTGTTTTTGTGTGTGTGTTGGTGTGTGTGTGTATGTGGTATTTTTTCCATGGTTGTGGTGTGTGTGTGTGTGTGTGTGTTTGTGTGTGTGTTGTGTGTGCGTGTGTGTGACCTGATGATGACTGACGATTCACCACCACACAGAAATCACACCAGTGCTCACTTTTTTTTGGAGGTGTAGCTGAGCCATGAAGAAAAGACGATTGCCCAGATGTGGAATTTATTTCCTTGTTGCTCTTGTTGGTGGCGTTGGTCTGGCGGTGTTGCGGCGCAGTCTTTGGTTGGAATCGTGGGCTGATAGAGTAACAGTTTTCAACATGCTTTTTTTTTTCACGCCTTTTGTGCTAGGAAACGTTATCTAGGATTCAAGATTGAATCCAAGCATACTCTTGATCTGCCTGTCCTCTCTGCTTTGTGCATGGAGCTGTAAGTGAGCTGGTGAACGACTACCATGTTCAGTGATGTTGTGTCCAGTGCTCCACGGAGTTCAGGTGTTGCTGTTTGTGGGTTGTCTTCTGGGAATGGTGTGCCCTGTTCTGGGATACAGGATTACTTGTTTGTATGCGTATAATATGAAGAATTCTGTGGCTTAGCCTACTGTCTTTGCAGTGATCGTAGTAGAAGCAGTACGCTTATACCAGTCTGTAACAGTAACACTTAATGTATGTATGATGATGATGATGATGACGATGCTGCTGCTGCTGATGATGATGACAATGCTGGTGATGATGACGATGCTGCTGCTGCTGCTGCTGATGATGATGAAGATGACGATGATGATGACGATGACGATGATGATGATGATGACGATGATGATGCTGATGATGATTTGCATACCAGCCATCCTGGAAACAAAGTGTGCTTCACTGGGTTTCAGAGTCCACAAATTTTGGACATGACATCTTCACACACAGGACCAGGGATACCACTCATCCTGTTCTGCTCCCCCCCCCCCCCCCCCCCCACACACACACACATAAAACACACTCAAAACACACATGCACGCGCGCGCACACACACACACGCACGCACGCACGCACGCACGCACGCACGCGCTCGCACACGGACACGGACACTCCAGCCACAACAACGAATAAGATCTTTAGAACGTTTTTAGTTCTATTCTGCGCAAGAACATCAAGTGAAAATGCATAATATAAAGTGTTACAGAACTCTTGGGAAAAAAAGGGAAGCAGAGAGAGGGGGTGGGAAGGGGGGGGGGGTTATATGTGTGCAGGGAGAGGAAGGGAGGGAGAGGACAGGGAGAGAGGGTCGGGAAGGGGAGATGTATGTGAGTTAAGGAAGGAGTTCGAGGGGGCAGGTCAGGGGAATTCTCATTGAATTTTGAATGGGGTATCCAGGACCTAAGTTTCAGCATCGACAGGAAGTTTTCAAGGTAAGAAAGCAGGGGGGTTTTCAACATTGCGATTGTGAACTGGAGCACGATTCTTTGAGTGTTTGGGTGGAAAAGTTCTCGTGTTCAATGAAAGAAAGAAAGAAAAAAAATCATGTCGCAAAATCTGACATCCATGCGAAACAACAAAATTCCTTTGGTTTCTTGAGCAGCCTGATTTTACAGTGGCAGGCTTTTTATTCATTTATTTATTTATCTATATATTCATTTCTTCATTTATTTTTGTTTAGTAAGATAAATGAATTGCTCAGCGAGAACCTTTTCACACAGGGCGGAAGTTTGAAGAGAAGGGCAAACATTGTTCGACTATTGAAACTGCAAGTTTTGGGGGGTTGAAGTTCAAAATACAGGGTCTTGTTTTGCTGTCATGGTTTCGTTTTTGTGTGGAATTTTCTTACACCCATTTTGAGAGAGCTGGTGGGATCGTTGCGGACCAGACAAAGATGTGAGGCGTGATGATGAGGGTCCATGGTTTAACGACAGTCAATATTTTTTTGTGTGCAAGATTCAGGCACGGTTTCTTGATTGTTCCCCTTTGTAGGTCCTTGTGTATCTCTCATCGTTGGTTCTCAGTTAATAATCTGATAACGTGTATTGATCTTTCTAGGGTAATGTGAATGGCACACTTTGAAAGTGTTGTATCAAGATAATCGTATGCGTAAAATTAAACAACATGCTAATTTTTTTTTTTTTTTTTTTGAAGGGACTGCTTAATTATTTTCGTACTAATGAGTAGTTGACATGAATATGGCAAATGTATAGCTTTGTCTGTTAAGCTTGATATTCACTGGATGTTTTACAATGTGACTGACACTGTGTGTGTATGCATGTGCATGTTGTGTGTGTGTGTGTGTGTGTGTGTGTGTGTGTGTGTGTGGTGTGTGTGTGTTGTGTGTGCCAGATTTGCTTGGAAATTGGACATAGGGCTGTTTCCATGCATATGGCATGCAATGGGCAGATTTGCACTAATATTTATTATCTGTAGTCAACGCTGCTTTTAAACCTAAAGTGTACAGAATAAATTGGCTGACTGATCATTCATGTCCACTGTGTATGTTGCAATCTGTGGCAGTGCCGCCTTGGTTTTCTTTACAAAAGAAACAACCAATAAATCTTTTGACAAGGATACTTCTTCAGTCGTTTGTTAATTCATTATTTTTTTTTATTTCAAGGAATTCCCAACAAACGATCGTAGCCCCATCCTATTCCAGCTTTAGGAGTGGTGGAGAGGGGGAAGTGGTGATAGTGGTGGTGGTGGTTCACCAAGTCTTAAGAGATACAAAGGTGATTGTGAAGAGAGGTGTAGGTGGGGGGGGGGGCAAAAGTGTGCTGAGGTGGGTGGTGGGAGGGGCAGTGTGTTTCACTTCATAACCCCATTATCTCCGTACAAAGTTAGGCCTGCAGTACGAAAAAGCAGATTTGAAATCTTGCATATACCATAGGCATGCTGCTGCAGAGAATGTTGATTTTCCATACTTCATGCAGAGACATCGCAGTGGATTGCCTTGAAATGGGGAATCGACAAAAGTTCAAGAGGCTGTAAGATGGCAAGGACTTTGGAAGGAGATGGTGGTTTCATCAAGCGCAGAAAGCTATGAAGTTGGCGGGAGGAGTAGGGAAGGAGTGGGTGAGGTGGGGGTAGGGGTGGGGGGGAGTGTTAAGAATGTTTCTTTTAAATACCAACACTGTGATGCTTGAACAAAATGGGGATGAAAAAAGGCTTTGTGTGTGTGGTTTGTTGTGTGTGTGTGTTGTGTGTGTGTGTGTGTGTGTGTGTGTGTGTTTTGTGTGTGTGTGTGTGGTGTTCGATCAAGAACACGGAGCATCTGAAACCCCTTTCCGAAGATGTGTGCTTACAGACAAAATTGCTGGGGAAAAATGGTCACATTTCAGAAACATTAAAAAGCAACCCCCCAAAAAAAAACAAACAACAAACAAACAAAAAACCCACTAATTGTTGTAAAGACTTTAATGTATTACTTTGTGCTTGTTGCTCAGTAACTGGAAACGTCACAAAGTCCAATACCTGGAAAACTTGCTTCAGAACGCCAAGGCCATCAAGATGTCCAGAACAAAATTTCCCACATCACGAAGGATCACCTGGAAGTCTGTTCACTGTACGTTTCAAAGTGAGGTGACTGCAGGCAGAAATAGAAATAAACTTAAAACAACAACAACAACAACAACAAAATTACTATGCCACCGAAGGAAAGAAAGAAACAGATGACAAGACCAACACGATGCGTGTCAACCTCTTTAATGGTCTTCAGGCAAGACAAACAACATTCAAGACGATGAAAATGAAGAAGTTGAACAGACAGTCAATTATCTCCTCAAATTGGGCGTCCAAGAAACTCCACGCAATTGAGGGGAAATATCTCTTTGAAGTAGTAAAATACTCGGGTGGTGTAATTAGGTACTGGAATAAACTTAGTCCAAGCACACTTGCTAATTAGGGTTGCCGACCACAAAGCGCTGGACATTTAATAGTATTCATGGATTTTTACCAAACATAGGCATAAGGTCATCCTTTTAACTATAGAGCAAACAATGCATGGTCTCAAGGCTTAGGCATAAGACTCCACTCAGTTTAAGTAAACAATGCATGGTCTCAAGGCTTAGGCATAAGACTCCACTCAGTTTAAGTAAACAATGCATGGTCTCAAGGCTTAGGCATAAGACTCCACTCAGTTTAAGTAAACAATGCATGGTCTCAAGGCTTAGGCATAAGACTCCACTCAGTTTAAGTAAACAATGCATGGTCTCAAGGCTTAGGCATAAACTCCACTCATTAAGTAACATGCATGTTCAAGGCTTAGCATAAGACTCCACTCAGTTTTCTTTTGAGTCAATCAGTGAAACTTGACACAGGATTTCCGAGCAGGAGAGACAAACATTCCGCTCTCTGTATTCATGGATTTTACCAAACGAGGTGAGTCTTGCACACTGACCATGTTTTCAGCCTTACGGCCTAGGCTGGGCATGTAAATGTTGGGAGCTTGATCTCCCTTTTCAGATGGATTAAACTAACCGTCATGTTTCCGACGTCTGTCTGACTGACAGGCTGTCAGCGGAACATGACAGCCAGCGGAATTCCTTGAAGAAGGGGAGGTCTAGTGATCGGGTAGAAGGCAGAGACTTGCCAGCGCATGCCGTGTACGTGTGGCTTGGTGCCGTCTGGATCAATGAGGTGAATCGCTCTGTTCTTGGTGCTTTTCAGCCTTCGATGCCGATGCATGAAGTTACATCCCCCCCCCCCCCCCCCCAACATTTTTGACCTGTGGGGGGCACAAGAAACATAGGCCTAAGTGAGAGTGGTGACGGCCAGCATCGTTTGGAGTGGCGTGGGTGGCAAAGGAAATACTCGGGGCCATTCACAAGTATCACATCACTATCAGCATGTCGACTTGGAAACAAAAGTCAGCCAGGCAGACGTAGTTTAGGGAGTTAGAAGACAGAGGAACTGGAGAAGGGGGTAAAGATGGACGTAGAAAAGTGATGTACACTGATAACGCTAGGGAAGGTGTGTGTGTGTGTGTGTGTGTGTGTGTGTGTGTGTGTGTGTGTGTGTGTGTGTGTGTGTGTGTGTGTGAGCGTGCGTGGAATTGTGTGTGCGTGTGTGTGTGTGTGTGTGTGTGTGTGTGTGTGTGTGTAAGCGTTCATGTAAGTGTGTGTGTCTTCGTGTGTGTGTGTGTGTGTGTGTGTGTGTGTGTGTGTGTGTGTGTGGTGTGTGTGGTGGTGTGTGTGAGCGAGCGTGCGTGGAATGTGTGTGTGTGTGTGTGTGTGTGTGTGTGTGTGTGTGTGTGTGTGTGTGGTTGTGAAGCGTTCATGTAAGTGTGTGTGTCTTCGCGCGTGTGTGTGTGTGTGTGTGTGTGTGTGTGTGTGTGTGTGTGTGTGTGCGCGCGCAAGAGAGAGACAGAGACAGAGAGACAGAGACAGAGAAAGAGAGAGAGAGACTGGAAGTAGGTGAAGTGTGGGGAGTTGGATGGTGTTTGGTATATCAACTCGCGATCCAGTGATGCGGAACTCTACATTCCAAACTGCCGACAAAAAATCTGCGGAATGAAATGCAAACTGTTCGGTCTCTCCAGTCTCCCTTAGGAAGAGCGAAAAGCTCTGGAGCTGCCGAGACAGAAACATGATGCCATTAAACCAGCAGACAAGGATGACGCAGTTGTGGTCTGAGACAAACAGCTGTACGTACAGGAGACACACAGACAACTGTCTGACGCTGCCATCAATACCCCCACTCATAACATCAACTTTTCCAGATCCATCCAAACCTAAAAGAGTTCTTCTCTTTACCTCTGGTGGTCGCAAAGAAGAAACGGTTTTATGTTGACTGCACACTGGCCATTTGTTTTTAACTCGTTCGTGTCTTTTAAAGAGTGAAGAAGCTCCGTGGTGCATTCCATGTCATGTACCACTCACAGTGAAACCTGTTCTTTTAGAGTGTTGGGACTTGCATGATGTGAGACAAACATTTCACAGCAGACTCCATGAAAACCCTGTTCAGAGATGTCCCACCTGATGTGATCTTTGAATTTCTGAAAGAGATCAACATTTTTCATCTGATCTTAGACTTTACAGCAGGAATATTTATAACAAAATTTAAGTGTGTTTCTAGAAGGTGCATTGTGTGAATGAATGACTTTGTGAGTTGACTTCAACATGGTGACCGCCCTGATATGTCCCTTTGTGGGTGGGCTTGGCTGTAAGTAATATTACTTATCCACTTACCCCTCACTCAATACCAGAAGCTCATTTCAACCACAGTCTATCAGGAAATCAAACAAAATAACTCACCAAAGACAGCCAAACTCCTCAGACTGTTGGACAACAAACAACCCACTTCCTATTTCCAAAAAGACGCAAGAACCTGAAACAGCAGGTCGACTCATTGTGTTTGCTTGTAGCGCCTCACAGAACACAGCTCGCATGGCTTGGACTCTGTCCTCCAGTCTTAGTTCAAGACTTTCTCCAGCCTCGGAACATAACTCACACATGCTCGACTCTGTCCTCCAATCTGTAGTGTAAAGACTTTCTCCATGCCTCGAGAATAACTCACACATGGCTCTGACTCTGTCCTCCAATCTGTAGTGTAAAGACTTGCTCCATGCCTCGGAGACATAACTCGCACATGGCTTCTGACTCTGTCCTCCAGTCTGTAGTGTCAAGACTTGCTCCATGCCTCGGACAACATGCTTGACTCGTCCTCACGTATTAAGACTCTCCATGCGGAGACATAACTCACATGGCTCTGACTCTGTCCTCCAATTGTAGTGTAAAGACTTGCTCCATGCCTCGGAGACATAACTCACACATGCTCTGACTCTTGTCCTCCAGTCTGTAGTGTCAAGTCTTGCTCCATGCCTCGGAGACATAACTCGCTCTGACTCTGTCCTCCAGTCTGTAGTGTCAAGACTTGCCCCATGCCTCGGAGACATAGTAGAAAAAGAAACACCCGAAGGTGCTGGGGAGGACCCAGAGAAGCACTGTCCTCATCTGCCTTTAGAGCCGTGTTTCATGACTGCAGAGCCCACCGGCGAAAAACACCATCCTCCAGCTGCCGAGCACACCCCACAGACCCAACCACCCCTGCCCACGGACAGATGAAGACAGTGCCACTCCAGACACAGCCAAGCTTTCGCCATACGGTCTTATGTGCCCTCAAGAGAGAATCCAAAGTTGTAGTCTTTTCCACTGTCAACAGGACTTTCCCTGTGGTCAGTGGGTCTTTCCTCACCGTCACTGGACCTTTCTGCAGGGTCAGCCTAGTTTGTAGGCATAGGCACATTGTATTTGCTTGTAGCACCTCACAGAACACAGCTCGCATGGCTCTGACTCTGTCCTCCAGTCTGTAGTGTCAAGACTTGCTCCATGCCTCGGAGACATAACTCACACATGGCTCTGACTCTGTCCTCCAGTCTGTAGTGTAAAGACTTGTGTGTGAGTGTGTGTGTGTGTGTGTGTGTGTGTGTGTGTGTGTGTGTGTGTGAGAGAGAGAGAGAGAGAGAGAGAGAGAGAGAGAGAGAGAGAGAGAGAGAGAGAGAGAGAGAGATTGTTCAGTTATGCGTGCAAGCCAATGTCATGTGAAACATTTTCTCTCTGATCATGCTTTTATTGATTTTGTATGTACAAAGCTATCTGTGCATGTCAAGTTCTTCATATATGTATTATTAATCAGTCCTCCCTCCCACCTCCACTCTCCTCCCTCTCTCTCTGCATGCTTTTATTGATTTTGTGTGTACAAAGTTATCCGTGCATGTCTATTTCTTTATGTATGTATTCTCAATCAGTCATCCTCCCCACCCCCAATCTCTCCCTCCCTCTCTCTCTATGTCAGACTCTCTCTCTCTCTCTCTCTCTCTCTCTCTCTCTCTCTCTCTCTCTCAGTTTTTTGCATGCGCGCCGATGTACACTGTGCATGTTTCTTTTCTTCCCTATTGATTTTATAAGTGGTAAATTTGCGTGCAGTGTCTTGTGTAGTCATGTTTACTCAATCATTCCTCTCTCTCTCTCTCTCTCTCTCTCTCTCTCTCTCTCTCTCCACACACACACACACACACACACACACACACACACACAGACACACACACACACACACACACACACACACACACACACACACACACACACACACACACACACACACACACACTCGACTTTGGGTTGCAGCAGTTTTTCGTCAAGCGCTGGTCTTTTTTTTGTTTTGTTTTTTCCATTAGTCAGGCTGTTAAAAGTTGATACGTAAACCCACATCTGTAATGTTAATAATCATAATGAGGGTACTGACGGTAAGTTTCTGCTTTTATGTACATATTGTGAGTGCGTGCGCAGGCGTGCATGCGTGTGCGCATGTGTGTGTGTGTGTGTGTGTGTGTGTGTGTGTGCGCGCGCGCGCGCGCGTGTGCGCTTCTGAACAGACACTTGTTCCGGCAAGCGAAGGATGGTGAATCTGTCTGGCACTTGACGATATTCCCACACTAATAACCTTCGCAGAAAATAGCTCACAGGGTGTTGTGGACAGAGACGATTCCGCTTTTCTCGGTTAAGCTCTCCAAGTCAAGGAAACTCCTGTGTGTAGTCGTTGTGTAAACATTGGTCAGCTATAGGCGCGATACAGACAGCAAAGCAATGTGTGGTTCGCTATTCTCCACGCTTACAGATACAAGACCGCTCACAGACCCGCCGGGCTTGTTGGCTGCGCACAATTTGTTTCTTTTGCTTTTCCGTCTCACGCTTTTGAAGACTTTGACTCAAGCGACTCAATGGCTCTGACTCTGTCCTCCAGTCTGTAGTGTTGCTCCATGCCTCGGAGACATAACTCATACGTGGCTCTGACTCTGTCCTCCAGTCTGTAGTGTTGCTCCATGCCTCGGAGACATAACTCACATATGGCTCTGACTCTGTCCTCCAGTCTGTAGTGTTGCTCCATGCCTCGGAGACATAACTCACACATGGCTCTGACTCTGTCCTCCAGTCTGTAGTGTTGCTCCATGCCTCGGAGACATAACTCACACATGGCTCTGACTCTGTCCTCCAGTCTGTAGTGTTGCTCCATGCCTCGGAGACATAACTCGCACATGGCTCTGACTCTGTCCTCCAGTCTGTAGTGTCAAGTCTTGCTCCATGCCTCGGAGACATAACTCGCTCTGACTCTGTCCTCCAGTCTGTAGTGTCAAGACTTGCTCCATGCCTCGGAGACATAACTCGCACATGGCTCTGACTCTGTCCTCCAGTCTGTAGTGTCAAGACTTGCCCCATGCCTCGGAGACATAGTAGAAAAAGAAACACCCGAAGGTGCTGGGGAGGACCCAGAGAAGCACTGTCCTCATCTGCCTTTAGAGCCGTGTTTCATGACTGCAGAGCCCACCGGCGAAAAACACCATCCTCCAGCTGCCGAGCACACCCCACAGACCCAACCACCCCTGCCCACGGACAGATGAAGACAGTGCCACTCCAGACACAGCCAAGCTTTCGCCATACGGTCTTATGTGCCCTCAAGAGAGAATCCAAAGTTGTAGTCTTTTCCACTGTCAACAGGACTTTCCCTGTGGTCAGTGGGTCTTTCCTCACCGTCACTGGACCTTTCTGCAGGGTCAGCCTAGTTTGTAGGCATAGGCACATTGTATTTGCTTGTAGCACCTCACAGAACACAGCTCGCATGGCTCTGACTCTGTCCTCCAGTCTGTAGTGTCAAGACTTGCTCCATGCCTCGGAGACATAACTCACACATGGCTCTGACTCTGTCCTCCAGTCTGTAGTGTCAAGACTTGCTCCATGCCTCGGAGACATAACTCGCTCTGACTCTGTCCTCCAGTCTGTAGTGTCAAGACTTGCCCCATGCCTCGGAGACATAGTAGAAAAA
>CM065743.1:11157088-11234588 GCA_033310375.1 Conus canariensis
TGAAAACAGAAAGCTAAGATTCATTCAAACAGATGATTATTAGGCATGGTAACAGACGACTGTGACTCATTCAAACAGATGATTATTATACACGAAAACAGATAATTGTGACTCATTCAATTACTTATCATACATGAAAACAGAACGCCAAGACTCATTCAAACAGATAATTATTAGATATGTGAACAGTCAACTGTGACACGTTCAAACAGATAATTATTACACATGAAAACAGATAACTGTTACTCATTCAAACAGATAATTATTAAGAAACATGACAAACAGAATCAACTCAGAATGCTCACTCAAGATCTACAAATCAGACAGTCACGATTTCATCAGAAAGCTCACTAAGATATCAAACAGACGTCACGATCCCTCAAGAAAGCTCACTAAGATCTATCAAATCAGACAGTCACGATCCATCAAGAAAGCTCACTAAGATCTATCAAATCAGACAGTCACGATCCATCAAGAAAGCTCACTAAGATCTCTCAAATCAGACAGTCACGATCCATCAAGGAAGCTCACTAAGATCTATCAAATCAGACAGTCACGATCCATCAAGAAAGCTCACTAAGATCTCTCAAATCAGACAGTCACGATCCCTCAAGAAACTCACTAATATCTCTCAAATAAATTTGAATAAGTTGCAGCTGAATGATGACAAAACTGAAGTTCTTCTCCTTGCTCCTCCCAAACTCCAAGGTCATCCCTCCCTTCCTTCTTCCATCAGTATTGGAAGTTCTGATATTCAACTCTCATCCAGGCTCGTAACCTCGGTGTGACTTTTGATTCCACCCTCTCTTTCAAGCACCACGTGTCTAATGTTTGTAAGGCATCATATCTGGAAATACGTAAGATCAGTTCAATCAGACACTTCCTTTCCACTGAAGCCACAAAAACTCTGGTTTGTTCCCAAGTTCTCTCAAGGCTGGACTACTGCAACAGTCTCTTGGCTGGCTCACCAAAGTACCAACTCAATAAACTGCAGAAGGTTCAGAATAGCGCTGCCAGGCTTGTTTGCAAAGCGTCTAAACGTAAACATGTCACTCCTCTGTTGCAGTCCCTCCACTGGCTTCCAATTCAGAGGCGAATTGACTACAAGCTGGCGTCCGTCTGTTTCTCTTCTGTTTCTGGTACTGGACCAAAATATCTTTCCGACATCCTCCACATCTACATCCCATCCCGTCATCTTCGTTCCTCTGCTGACAGTCGCCTCTTGCGCATTCCTTCTGTCAGAACAAAATCTTTTGGTCAACGTTCTCTTTCCTTCCAAGGACCAACTGTCTGGAATACACTTCCCATCAGTGTCAGACACCTACCTTCACCCTCTTCTTTCAAATCTGCGGTCAAAACTAACTTCTTTCATCAGTCGTAACCCCACCTCCTCCCCCCCCCCCCCCCCCCCCCCCCCACAACTTCCCAATCCACCTTGAGTGGGTTTGTGCGTGCGCACGTGAGTGCCTGGTGGTTGTGTTGCTTGTGCGTGCAGGCTGTGTTGATGTGAGTGCTTGCGTGCGTGCGTGCTGGTGTCTGAGAGCGTGGGTGTGTGGTCATGCGTGAGCTCGCGCGTGCGCGCGCGCGCGCGTCGTGTGGTGTGTGTGTGTGTGTGTGTGTGTGTGTGTGTGTGTTGTTGTTGTTGTTGTTGTTGCTGTTGGTAATGTGAAGCGCTTAGAGCCCTAAATTATAGAGAATAGGCGCTATATAAATTAACATTATTATTATTATTAATCAGACAGTCACAATCACAGGACTCACTAAGATCTCTCAAATCAGACAGTCACGATCCATCAAGAAGCTCACTAAGATCTCTCAAATCAGACAGTCACGATCCATCAAGAAGCTCACTAAGATCTCTCAAATCAGACAGTCACGATCCATCAAGGAAGCTCACTAAGATCTATATCAGACAGTCACGATCCATCAAGGAAGCTCACCAAGATCTAGCAAATCAGACAGTCACGATCCATCAAAGCAGTAGTAATCATAACTCAAGAAAACAGAGAAACATGGCCGATGAAAAGAGATGACTAAGACACCTCATGAGGTGAGTGAGTGTTGGAGAATGAAGACTGCGGTCCTTATTGGTCCTGGAAAGGCCTTTCTTGAGTCATCGAAGCAAAGATGATGACCCTCAAGAACTCAGAGAACTGTGGCTCACGAAAAGAGAGAAGAATTCTTACGCATTTCCTGCATTCCTCCACTCTGCGTTTGACTGGTGGATTGATTGCTTGACTGATCTTTAATACGCAAGGAGGAAGACTTGAGGTCAAAGCCTAGTCAGACAATCATGTCCTTGTCATGCATACATTATTTCAACATATATATCATTCATAATGACAATTTAAGATAGCAACCCTGTACTCTAATTCTACAGTGAAAGGAGACGAGAGCCATGCGAGAGCTCGTGAGAAAAGCACGCGACCAACCTTTATCAGTTCGCACCGAGTCATCGAGCTATCGGCATCGCCCTGTGTGTGTAGAGCTTTAGTGCCTCTGTGTACCTTACCTTCCATGAGCAGTACTCACTCGGTCGTTCATCATTATGTCTCACCAAAGCGATGTGTACTGCCCCCCCCCCCCCCAACCCCTTCGAATATTAACAAACCCGAGCGATTATAACTAGGCTACCCTCTGTCACCGGATAGAGAGTGAGAGAAATAGGCCATGGCTGAAAATCTGCCACCCCCGGGAAGAAAATACAGAAACATCATCACACGATGCCAACCTCCCGCCGAGACACGCTTGCCATCGTTTCTGGACAATTTAATTTAAAGGATTTCTTTCAAAAAAAAAAAAAAAGCTTTCACAACGAATGGGTAGGTTAGAAAGTGTGTGTGTGTGTGTGGGTGGGGGGGGGGGAATTTGAAAAAAAAAGGGTAGGAGTATGGGGGGGGGGGGGGGAGAAAGACTGACATTCAATCTGAAACAAAACACAGCAAAACAAAAAACAAAAACAAGCAAAAAAACAACAACCCCCCCAAAAACAACAACAACAACAACAACAACAAAAACTACAGCCAGCACTTCTGGTACAGAAGACAACAAAGACCCCTCCATAGACAACAAAGACCCCTCCACAGACGACAATGACCCCTCCACAGACAGCGAAGACCCCTCACAGACAACAATGACCCCTCACAGACAACGATGACCCCTCCACATACAACGATGACCCCTCCACAGACAACAATGACCCCTACAGACAACGATGACCCCTCCACAGACAACGAGACCCCTCACAGACAACAATGACCCCTCCACAGACAACAATGACCCCTCCACAGACAACAGTGACCCTCCACGGACAACGATGACCCCTCCACAAACAACAATGACCCTCCACAGACAACGAAGACCCCTCCACAGACAACGTGACCCCTCCACAGACAACTGTGACCCCCACAGACAAACTCACAAAGATGACCCTCCACAGACAACAATGACCCCTCCACAGACAACATGACCCCTCCACAGACAACGATGACCCTCCACAGACAACGATGACCCCTCCACAGAACGAGACCTCACAGACACATGACCCCTCCACAGACAACGAATGACCCCTCCACAGACAACGATGACCCTCCACGACAACATGACCCCTCCACAGACAACGTGACCCCTCCACAGACAACATGACCCCCTCCAGACAACAGACCTCACAACAAAATGACCCCTCCACAGACAACGATGACCCCTCCACAGACAACATGACCCCTCCACAGACAACGATGACCCCTCACAGACAACATGACCCCTCCACAGACAACGATGACCCCTCCACAGACAACGATGACCCCTCACAGACAACATGACCTCCCAGACCAGTGACCTTCACAGACGTGATCGAAATGACCCCTCCACAGACAACATGACCCTCCACAGACAACGAAGACCCCTCCACAGACAACAAAGACCCTTCCACAAGGCACACCGTGACTACAGACAAAGGAGAAATTTTTTTTTTTCATGAGACCTAAGCTGCTTTCATTCAATGGTGATGAAGAATGGGATCCACCAGTTTCCGACAAAACTACTGGAACGAAGAATTGGTAGCAAATTGACAGACAACAACAACAACAACAACAACAACAACAACAACAACAGCAACAACAAATCAAAAGAAAAAGAGAAAAGAAAAAAAAAAACCTACAAGAAAAACTGGCAGCATACTGAATTCCTGCCAACTGCTGGAAGAGCATAGTCGTGCTGAAAACGAAGCAGTTTTTTTTTTTTTTTTTGCGCCATTTTCGCACGAGCATGAAAAGTGGACGTGAGAATGCACAACACGACCGCTCAGCCTTACTAAGGCCGCAGTGGCCATGGTCTACTGCACTTACCACCTCCTCGACCTGAGAGACTGCCTCAGAACTCGTGAGCCAAAGAGCGCAGAGGCTAGTACAGCTGCACTGAAGAAACAAGCCGCAGAATGTATTGCCAACCCGGCTGATTCAGTGGTACTGACAGAGATCTCTCGCAGACAACTGTGTCTGTGACTGGAAAATTGGCTGGGTGGTTCCCTGTTGAGGGGGGATGCTGTCAAGGGTGACCCAATCTCTCCATATTTTATTTGTCATGTGTATTGATATTTTGGCAAACATGACAAGACAAAGTAAAGGTATAAAGGGAATTCAAGTAACCAGTAATGAACACAAGACATCACAATACGCAGATGATACGCAGATGATTCAGGAGATGAGAAAAGAAGAAGACCAAAAAAGACTCCAAAAAGCAGTCCAGCAGAGCCAGCAAGGGCAATGGACAACGTGGGAGAATGCACTCCAAAGAAGTCTCACTTGGAATGACATTTGGCACATGGCCCCTCTCAGGATCAGCTTCATTCTCAGATCTGCATATGACCTTCTGCCCTCAAATGCAAACCTGGTGAAGTGGGGGAAAAACAGACGATCCTGCATGCCCCCTCTGCCATGAAAAACAAACAGTGGAGCATGTCCTAAGCTCATGTAAAGTAGCCCTGGCTCAAGGAAGGTACACATGGAGGCACAACCAAGTGCTCAAAGAAATTGTACAAGTAGTCTGGGCTAGTACCAACACCACAAAAGGGAAAATCAGGACTCCAAAAGCACCCGCAACATTCTTCACGGCAGGAGGCAGCAAATCATGGCCAAGAACAACAGTGCCACTCGAAACATGCAGGCAGAGTCTGCTGGACGGGGCAGATGACTGGGAGTGCACTGCAGACCTCCCAGAATGGAAGAGTCACCCAGAGATCATCAGCAAGAGTGGCATGAGACCAGACATAGTAGTCCACTCTAAGTCAACCAAGCAGCTGATCATGATCGAGCTCACGGTGCCATATGAGAACAGAATGGAGGCAGCTCAAATCTACAAGACTGAAAAGTATGCTGATCTGGCAAACAGCCTGAGGAGAGAAGGCTATCAGGTCAAAGTCCTCACTGCAGAAATTGGAGCTAGGGGGTTTGTAGGAACGTCTGCATACAGCCTCATGAAACAGCTCTCAGTTGCAGGGAAGGAAAAAACCAGAGCCCTGAAAGCAATGGCAGAAGCGGCAGAGAGGTGTTCAAGCTGGATCTGGTCAAGGAGGAACAAAAGTGAACTTCATAAGGCTTAATTTCCCTACAAATATCAGGTGTCCCTGTGGCTCAGTGGTTAAAGCGCGAGTCATTAAGTGGAAAATGAGCATGTCCAGAGGGTCATGGGTTCGAATCCCAGCCATGGCTCGTCCCAAGATGGGAAAAAAAAAGGGCAGCAGAGGGACATCCGGAGTCATGAACCGGGTGTGGCCCAACCCCCCTAGAGTGTCAGGAGATAAGGGCCGAAACACTTGCTTGAAGGGGGCTTCTCTTCTGAGGACTCTCTGCTGCCACGCTCTCCACGAGTTTCTTTCTACTGTACTAGAAGGAGATCGAAAATCATTCGAGGGTTTTATTTACACCATTGAACATTTCGGAAGAGAGTCTGGACTCAAATTAGACGTGGAAAAAAACAACAACAAACAAACGCAGTATGGCTAGGTAGTAAACGAAATTCCCCTGTTAAGTATATGCCACATTTGAACATAAAAAATAGAACACTCTATATTTAAAATCTTGGGCATCTGGTTTACATGTGACTTAAAACATTGCGAAATTATGAACCTAGAAGCAAAGTTTGCAGAAGTCGAAACACTGTATAAAACTTGGCTGAAAAGGCAGATAACGCCTCTCGGCAGAGTAGCAGTGCTTAAATCTACGATTCTTTCGAAACTAACCCATCTATGGATGTTATTACGAAACCCATCGGACTATATAATAGTTTGGCCGTTTTGCGCGGAACGTGAGAAGATAAGTGATTTCTCGTTCTTCATTTTCACTGTCCTAAATGTTATTTGTTTTTGCCTGAAGAAGACCCAAGAGGTCGAAAAGCATTGTGTTTGGTCCTGTACTCTGTTTGTCTGTGTCCTTGGTGGTAACTAACCCCTTCTCTTTCTAAATTTTGCTTCATTTTCCGCCCTCAGTCACTTCGTTTGGAAACTAAGTTGGTAAGTACACACTTTGCCCTCATATTATGAGAGAGAGGGGGTTAGTTACCGCCAAGGACATTGACAAACAAAGCACAGGACAAGAGACAATGCATTTCGACCTCTTGGGTCTTCTTCAGGCAAAAAAAAAAAAAAAAAAAAAAAAAAAAAAAAACCCAGATCACATTTAACATTTAGGACAGTACAAACAAAGAACGAAGAGTGACTTATCTGTCCATGTGTTCCGAAAAAACTTGGAACTTGGTCTCTTGTCCTGTGCTTTGTTTGTCAATGTCCTTGGCGGTAGCTAACCCCCTCTCTTTCTAAATTTTGCTTTGTTCTCCGCCCTTAGTCACTCCATTTCGAAACTCTTATCAAGAGGTCAGGGCCAACATGGAGATAAGAATGGGTGGGTGGGTGGGTGGGTGAGGGAAGACAGGGTGGAGCAGGGGGAGGGGCACCATGGTAAGAGGGGAGGAGGTCACCAAGGGGTCCACCCTAGGAACCAGACTTATCTCTACGCAGCAGCGAGCACAAAGAAAAGCAGGTTTACCTAAAAGCTAAACATGAATCGTTCCAGGCAGTACACACTGAAACAACACCAAGCGTATTGAAGCAAATGACACCTGACCCAGAAACTGAAACTGCCATAAAGGTTATACAATTAAATTTGATAATACCCCCCCCCCCCCCCACCAACCCCCCCCCATCCCTATGAAATGCACTCGAAAGGACAAAGCTGATTTACAGAGCAATAAAACACTGGAATCGATGAAGAACGACAGAAGCAGCTGAGGGCAAGAATAATACAGAACAAGATGCAAAGCATATAAACGTACTCCCAGTTTATCCTGAATACGCGTGAGATATTCCATAAAGAGGAAAAACCGTCTTGGGTTGGTGTAACCCTTAGTAATGGCTATTCTGGTAAACATCGGCTATCGTTTGTGACCTAAAATGAACATACTTTCAAATTTTCAGAAAGATCGGCCAAGAACTTTCTGATGAAATATTATCTTCTTTTTTTTTTTTTTTTTCTTTTCCAAAAGAATAAAACCAGGTTAAGCCGTTGGTAACGGCTATAACGGTAAACTAAAACGGGCATCATCCGTAACCCATAATGAAGATACTGCTAAATTTTCACAAGATCGGCCAAGTACTTTCTGAGATATTCCATAAAGAAAAAAGCGTTACGGCCATTACAGCCGTTAGTAACGGCTATAACGGTAAACTAAAACATCGGGCATCATCCGTACCCATAATGAAGATACCTGCTATTTCACAAGATCGCAATACTTCTGAGATATTCCATAAGAGAACTTAGCCATTACAGCGTAAACGGCTATAACGTAAACTAACATCGGCACATCCGTACCATATGACATTACCCGATGTTCACCAAGACGGCCAATACTTTCTGAATATTCCATAAAAAAGAAAAAAAAACAACGTTACAGGCCGTTACAGCCGTTAGTAATGCTATAACGGTAAACTAAAACATCAGGCATCATCCTTGATCCATAATGAACATACCTGCTAATTTTCACAAAGATCGGCCAAGTACTTTCTGAGATATTCCATGAAGAAAAACAACCGTTACAGGCCGTTACAGCCGTTAGTAACGGCTATAACGGTAAAGTAAAACATCGGGCATTATTCGTGACCCATAATGAACATACCTGCTAATGTTCACAAAGATCGGCCAAGTACTTTCTGAGATATTCCATGAAGAAGAAAAGGCGTTACAGGCCGTTCCAGCCGTTAGTAACGGCTATAACGGTAAACTAAAACATCGGACATTATTTGTGACCCATAATGAACATACCTACAAATTTTCTAAAGATCGGCCAAATGCTTTCTGAGATATTCTATAAAGAAGAAAAACCGTTACAGGCCGTTACAGCCGTTAGTAACGGCTATAACGGGGTAAACTAAAACATCGGGCATCATTCGTGACCCATAATGAACATACCTGCTAATTTTCACAAAGATCAGCCAAGTACTTTCTGAGATATTCCATAAAGAAGAAAAAGCGTTACAGGCCGTTACAGCCGTTAGTAACGGTTATAACGGTAAACTAAAACATCGGGCATCATCCGTGACCTATGATGAACATACCTACAAATTTTCAGAAAGATCGGCCAAGTGCTTTTCTGAGATATTCTATAAAAAAAAAAAGCGTTACAGGCCGTTACAGCCGTTAGTAACGGCTATAACGGTAAACTAACACATCAGGCATTATTCGTGACCCATAATGAACATACCTACAAATTTTCTGAAAGATCGGCCTAGTACTTTTTGAGATATTCTATAAAGAAGAAAAACCGTTACAGGCTGTTACAGCCGTTAGTAACGGCTATAACGGGGGTAAGTAAAACATCGGGCATCATCCGAGACCCATAATGAACATACCTGCTAATTTTCACAAAGATCGGCCAAGTACTTTCTGAGATATTCCATAAAGAAGAAAAAGCGTTACAGGCCGTTACAGCCGTTAGTAACGATCTCTGGAGAAAAACATGCAGAGGGCACAGTAAAGAAATTCAAGGATTTAATAAAAAGCCATGAACTGTATGATACCTGGAGACTGTTTCATCCAGATGAAAAGGAATTTACATGGCATAAAACTTCTCCTTTTATTGCACGTCGATTGGATTATTTCATATCCAATGATGATTTTTTGATAAAACAATAGACTGCCATATTCATTCTATCCCTTTCACAGATCACAGAGGTTGCTCCATCAAATTGAAATTCTCAAGCTTTGAGAGGGGACCTGGGCTGTGGAAGTTCAAAACTCATTGTTGAATGACTTAAACTATGTCACACAGATGAATAGTTTGATTGATGATCATATATCACATATGGACGAAAACATCGATTTTCAAATGGAATGGGAAATCATAAAACTGAAGATTAAGAGTTTTACAATAATTTAGGTTAAAGGTAAGAGCATCGACAGAAGAAATAAGTTAGTAGAAATACAAAGTAAGTTAAACGACATAGATATTAATATTGCAAAAAACCCTAATGATATTCATTATCAAAATCAGCGACAGCACTAAATGCAAGAATTAGAATTATTGGAAACTTATAAAGCTCGTGCAGCACAGGTAAGATCTAGAATGAAATGGATTGAAGAGGGAAAAAAAAACACAAAATATTTTCTAAACTTGGAAAAATCAAGAGCAAATTCAAAGATAATAGAACTTTGTGATGAAAATGGTAGATCAGTTACACAACAGTCAGAAATAATGAAAAATGCAGCGAGACTATTATTCAAAGTTGTACAGGAAAAAGGTAAGAGCAGGAAACATGGAACAAATGGTAGATAACTTTATATCTGATACTTCAGTGCCACAGCTTTCTGACTCTCAGAAGGATAGTTGTGAAGACTACTTGACAGAGAATGAACGACCAACAGCTCTTAAAGCCCTCAAAAATGGTTCTTTGCCGGGAAGTGATGGGCTTACAACAGAATTTTTAAAAGTATTTTGGTGTCATATAAAAAGTTTGTTAACATCATCACTTAACTCTGCATTTGAAAAAGGGACACTTTCTCCTCAGAGAAAAGCAGTCATCACATTAATTCACAAAGGCAAAGATCTACCTAGAAATGTTTAAAAAAACTGGAGACCAATTTCGTTAACGAATAGCGATTATAAGCTTTTGTCTAAATGTTTGGCAAATCGTTTATGTCAAGTAATTAGAGATTTAGTAAATGAAGATCAGGTTGGGTATATCAAGGGACGTCGAGTAGCTACGCTATTGAGACTAACTGATGATGTTATTGATCATTTAAATGTAGAAAATATTCCTGGTTTGCTTTTAAGTATTGATTATACACAAGCTTTTGATAGTATATCTAAAGACTTTATGTTAACAGCTCTCAAAAAGTATGGGTTTGGGGAAGAATTCATTAGACGGTCCAAGCATTAATCGCTGATACTCGTAGTTATGTTTTGTATAGTGGCTGGACATCAGAGTATTTTGCGATTGAGACAGGATTGCGACAAGGATGTCCTTTTTCTCCCTTAGTTTTTGTGTTGGCTATAGAATTGCTAGCAATAAAGACGAAAAACTGTAGAAACATTAGAGGAATTGATTTAGGGGGTTCAAGAGATACGCTTGTTAATGTAATCAAAATTGCGCTTTATGCAGATGATGGTGCCTTATTTTTGACAGATCAGCATGACATGGTGCAAGCATTAGATATACTCAATGATTTTTCTTTGTTTTCTGGTTTGGTTATAAATAAAAATAAATCAGCAGTGGTTAGGTAGTAAAAAACATAGTACAGACAGCTTTTATGGCTTTACGTGGAAAAATAAAGTAAAGATTCTGGGTATTTATTATGAGAATAATAAACCAGCATCTCTAGTTGAGGACAATTGGTTGCAAAGAATAGAAACTATTCAGAGAATTATTCACTCCTGGGAAAAAAAGAGATCTTAGTGTAATGGGTAAAATACATATTATTAAAACATTTCTTATTTCACAAATGGTCTATGTTATGCAAACATTTGTTATTCCTGACAAGATCTTATCAGATATAAATCGCATGCTTTTTAGATTTCTCTGGCGTAAAAAACATTGTAATCGAAAGGAATTTGAAAAAAGTTAAAAGAAACTTAATGTGCAGTGAATATGAAAAAGGAGATTGAAAATGATAGATCTAAGACAGATGCAACCTGCTTTTCTCCTGTTATGGGTTGTAAAAATTTGTAAGGCCACAAACAATGAAAGATGGGCTTTAATTCCGAGAAAAATATTTCTACCCTTTGGTGAGAATGTCACGTGTTTTTTATGCAAATGCTAAAAGCGCACTTTTCAAAGGTTTAGACAAGATACATTCACATTTTTGGAAAATTACTCTGAAAACATGGCTAGATCTTAATAAACATGAAGATGTCTCACCCTTTCCCTCTTTACTGTGGAATAACCAATACATAAAATATCGAGGAAATGTCCTTTACTTCCCTGACTGGATAAAGGGCAAAATACTAAGTGTTAGTGACATGTATGGTCCAAATGGAATGCTTTCATACCAGGACGTGGTTAACAAGATAGGAGCCTCCCCTGCAAGGATCTTAGAGTATAACGTAGTGTCAACGGCCACACATATTTTTATTACTAGGGTTAGTGAACAAGATAGATATGATATAGATTTTTCAGAACCACCTCTTTTCTGTAACAAAAAGCATATATCTTGCAAGGATTTCCGTGCAACTTTGTGTTCCCTCAGTTACACAGAACCATGTGCAGCCCGTTTTTGGTCAAATAAATATGGACTGGAGTTAAATGAAAATATATGGAAGATACCCCGCTTGTGCACAAAAGAAAGCAGATTGAGAGTTTTACAATGGAAAATTTTACAAAATATATACCCGACTAATATAATGCTATGCAAAATGAAAGTCAAGGATAATCGAAATTGTTCATATTGCAATGATTAAATTGATTACATTGAACATTTCTTTTTTCATTGTCATAAGGTTATTTCGTTTTGGAAATTTGTCAGTCAATACATATTAGCTGTATACAACATAAAAATTGTGTTTTCTGAAGAAACTGTGCTTTTTGGAATTCTTAGACAAGAAAATATTGCAGACATACACTACTGAAAATATACCATAATGTGGTTACTGCAAAGATGTGTATAAGCATTTACAAAAAAAAAAAAAAAAAAAAAAAAAAACGGAATCTAGACTGCCAATTTCAGTCATATTCGAAAATCAATTGCAACTGAGGAAAATATAAAGAGATCTCATACATGCATTCACTCTTACACACGCACGCACGCACGCACGCACGCACACACACACACACACACACACACACACACACACACACACACACACGCACGCACGCACGCACGCACACGCACACACACCACACACACACACACACACACACACACACACACACACAGGGTTACAAATACATACACGTATTTGTGCATTTTGCGTGCGCGCACATGCACTTTAACACACACACTTACAGGTACACACACATACACGCACGCACACATACAACACAGTCTTGATGATGTTCCTTTCATAAAGAAAGTGTCCCCAAGGTTAATATGCCTTTTCGTTGTCCACTCCTCTGTACTTTCTTGCACTCTTTCGTTTTCGTATGTGTCAGACTGTTGCACATGGGGAATATGGAAAATGAGGGGGATCGTGCAGACATTCTGCTATAAGATTGGCTTCATCGGGGAAGAAGAGAACTGGTGAGACGACATGTAACAAACTAAATCCCTAAATTCATTTAAAAGACGCCGTTTCTGTCCGTCTGTCTGCCTGTCCGTCTGTCTGCCTAACGCTCTCTCTCTCTCTCTCTCTCCTCTCTCTCTCTCTCTCTCTCTCTCTCTCTCTACTCTCGTTGTCTTTCTCTTTCTGTGTGTGTGTGTGATTTTTTTTTTTTTGTTTTTTGGGGGGGGGGTGGAGTGGGGGCGGGTGGATGTGGGGGGTGGGGGGGGGGGTGGATGGGTGTTGGGGTGGGTGGGTGATGGTGATGGTGGTGGTGTGACGTGAAGAGCTCTCACGCGCTTGGGTAGGGGGAGGGAGAGGGAGACGAGCAATCTGGACCAATGATATCCTTTCAGGCGTGTGTATATACAGAATTGGTTGCTTACGCATAATTTGCTTCAGTATTGTGTCTTTAACAGGTAACTTCCATTATTAATATGTTTGAGAGAGAGAGAGAGAGAGAGAGAGAGAGGGGAGGGGAGGGGGGAGGGAGAGAGAGAGAGAGTGTGTGCGGGTGTATGTGTAAAACAAAATGAAAAACTGAAAATAATTAAGTCCTTTGTCTCATCTATGTTGTTTCCTTTGTATAAGCAACACATTATCCGAGTGAGTGTGCCAGTACACCACACGTTAGAACATTAACAAACCCAGACACTTTGTGTCAATTGCCAAAACCCTAAAATCAGCAAAAATATGTCCATTTGTAAGATAACACACAGACTATGCATGGTGTGTAAGAGATTGGTTGGGAAAGAAAAGAAGAAAAAAAAAAAAAAGAAAAAAAAAAAAAAAAAGAAGAAAAAAACCTAGTAGTGGAAATTATTTTTGTTTTTTTTTCCGCTTTTTTTTTTTTTTTGGCAGATGAAGAGGACAGTGGAAGCACCAAAAAATGAAGAGGTGGATTTTGGCCTTAGGGAAAAAAAGAGAGAAAAAGTTAAAAAAAAAAAAAAAAGTAAAAAAAACACCCTACCACCTTAGATACTCCATTGATCCGAGAACTGATCCCACAAAAAAAAAAGAAAAAAAAAAAAAAAAAAAAGAGCAGCGGAAGAGGAGGGATGGGACCGCCTTGCCTTATGCCGTGCTCTAGACATGGTCGACCTCGGACAGTTTATTGTCCCTACGGCTGACAGGGTGTGGGACTAAAAAAAAAAAAAAAAAAAAAAAAAAATTGTGAGTTGCACATCACATGAAGTTCACCACCGGAGCCTGTGTGTAATCTACACAAGATTGTTCCTTTTACATACAAGATTGTTCCCTTTTTTAAAAACATGTACATAAGATTGTTCCTTTTTAAAAAAAAAATGTACACAAGATTGTTCCTTTTTTAAAAACATGTACACAAATTGTTCCTTTTTAAAAACACGTACACAAGATTGTTCCTTTTTTTTTTTTTAAACATGTACACAATATTGTTCCTTTTTTAAAAACATGTACACAAGATTGTTCCTTTGACAAAAAAAAAAAAAAAAAACATGTACACAAGATTGTTCCTATTTTATGGCTGACACTGGCAGATGGTAAAACAATGGTTCTAATCCCTTTGTCAGAAGGGTTTTTTTTTTCTTCTTTTTTAAATCAAGTCCGAGCATTGGGTCTGAGATCGGTGAGTTCTTAGTTTGTGGCATTCTTGCCGAATTTATCAGTCCCCTCGTTGCCTCAAGTGCCAACTGGACTGCAACACAAGCAAAAACTATGCAGTGACTCTGGGATTTCAGAGAGGGGTACGGTTAAAAGAATTTAGGGGCTGAGGGTGCTTGAGGCTATGGCCAGCAATGGCGTGCAAAGCAGAAAGGCAGTCAGAGAGAATGAAACAAGACTATAATGGTTAGATTTTAGAGATCATTGGAAGAGCCGACACTGCGCAGGGTAATCCAGGCCGGGACGCGAATCTTGCGCGCAAACGACTATGTCGTTCATGCATTGTGTTCAAGAAAAAACGTACCCATCCCCTCCCCTACCCCACCCACATGCACCTCTTCCTTTTCCGCTTCCTCCTCCTTTTCTTCCTCCTTCGTCTCCTTTCCTTCCTCTTGTCAGGCATCCCGGGGACGCACGTGCCTGATGACGTTAACGTGTACATCACGAATGGGAGAAGACCCGAAGACAATAACATATGAGAGTAAAAAAAAACAAACAAAAAAAAAACAAACAAACAAAAAAAACCCAACAAAAACAAAAACCCCAAATTACTGCTCCTCCAAATAAATTACAAAATTTTACGACGCGCTTCGACCTATTAGGCCGTCTCGAAGCAAGACACATAACATTCAGTACGATGGACATGAAGGGCAAACAGTCACCTATCGCTTCGATCTGCGAGCAGAATTTTTTAGTCTTGGGAGAACGTTGACCTAAGACCCCAAGTTTACACCCAAATCGAAGACACGAGTTCGTCATTCGTGTTTCACTGTCTTGGAATGTTATTTGTCTTGCCTGAAGAAGACCCAACAGGTCGAAACCCGCTGTGTTTGTTTTTTGTGGTTTGTTTTGTTCCTTCGTTTGGGGGCGAGGTCATTCTGATTTTGCTCTCGTTTCCGCGGGGAGGTCATTCTGATTTTGCTCTCGTTTCCGCGGGGAGGTCATTCTGATTTTGCTCTCGTTTCCGTTTCCGCCAGCGGCCATTCCTTCCGTTTTGAAACTTCAAACAAGCGATCCCAGACTGCAAGCTTGAAAGCTAATTCCTGTTGCCTAAAATAAACATTTGCCCCACTTAAAAAAAAAAAGGAAAGGCACAGTTTAGGACTAGTCAGCATGTGTCTTCTCCCCACCCTGGTTCCCTTTGCACATCTTGCGTTTCATTCTTTACCAATTATAGTAGAAGCTACACTGTTTCTTTGTGCTAAAGTTTTGGCTGTTACTCTTTAAAACTTCGGATTTGCGCACACGCTTTGGGTATTTCCTTTGCAAGTCGTAATTTGGCCTATGACGCCGTGTGTGTGTGTGTGTGTGTGTGTGTGTGTGTGTGTGTGTGTGTGTGTGTGTGTGTGTGTGTGAGTGTGAATGTGTGGTGTGTGTGTGTGTGTGTGTGTGTGTGTGTGTGTGTGTGTGTGTGTGTGTGTGTGAAAATGAGGGATAAAATGCATGCTTGGTTTTACATACAAACCGCCAACTGACTTCTGTTCTCCTTTATCTGCCAGATTCGCAGTGTGTAGACTATAAAAAGCATGAAGGATCACAAACCTCAAAATCGTCATGACGTTAACAAACGGATCAACCCGCCCGACGGGGATTCTCGCGAGAAAGCTCGAGAGTGCTCGTTTCTTTTTTGGAGGTCTAAACTGAACTTTTACATTTTTACTTACGTATAGCTGTTCTTTACTTTCTTTTCTTTCTTTAGTTGATTTTTTTTTCCTTGTTGAAATTCACATCCATTTAAAAGAGAAAAAAATGACGTGGAAATGACCAGTTATGAATTCATTCCTAGTTAATTTGAAATTAGATTGATGCACAAAAACGTTTTGCACCCGTTTACGCGACGGCACTATAACATTACGCACGTGCCTGTGCATTGGCATGTGTGTGTGTGTGTGTTGTGTGTGTGTGTGTGTGTGTGTGTGTGTGTGTGTGTGTGTGTGTGTGTTGTTGTTGTTGTGTGTGTGTGTGGCGAGCGTGCGCGCGCGCGTGTGCGTGCATGTGTGTATGTATGTGGGCGCGCGCGCGGCGCGCGCGCGCGTGTGTGTGTATTCAAAGATCTCGTGCTTATGCGTATTTCCATGGCGACCATTCATGATCAAGATGAAAACACCAGGAGTCACAGCAGTCTTGTGCACTCTTTTTAATATTTTCTGGTTAGAAAGTCAAGCAGGATACATCTTCGTGACTATTCCTATAGTGCAAAGTACGAAGCCAAATCATACTTAACCAAATCAGTCTCAAACCTGAATCGCTGATCAGAATTCCCAACTCAATCCTTAAACAAATCTACTCACTGTTCAAATCAACACCCAGTATTCAAACTCAATAGGTATTCAAACGAACACATTTCGAATCATCATTGAAACCAAATTAACACTCAAAATGAAATAATGAAACATATCAACTTCAAGCCAAATAATTATTCAACTCAGCTAAATTCAAACTGAATTATTTTGAAACCAAATCGGGATGACAACAGAATTGCTATTCAAACCAAAGCACAACACAAAATGAAATCATTGCTCAGACTGAATCACTGTTGAAAGCAAATTAGTATTCAAATTATTCACTGATTAAACCAAATCACTCATCAAAGTCTATCACTATTTGGAGGGAATCATTATTCAAACCAGAACGCTATCTAGATTAAATCACTATTTGGAGGGAATCATTATTCAAACCAGAACGCTATCTAGATGAAATCACTATTTGGAGGGAATCATTATTCAAACCAGAACGCTATCTAGATGAAATCACTATTTGGAGGGAATCATTATTTAAACCAGAACGCTATCTAGATTAAATCACTATTTGGATGGAATCATTATTCAAACCAGAACGCTATCTAAATCAAATCACTATTTGGATGGAATCATTATTCAAACCAGAACGCTATCTAAATCAAATCACTATTTGGAGGGAATCATTATTCAAATGAGATCGCTATCTAAATTCAAATCACTATTTGGAGGGAATCATTATTCAAACCAGAACGCTATCTAAATCAAATCACTATTTGGAGGGAATCATTATTCAAACCAGAACGCTATCTAAATCAAATCACTATTTGGAGGGAATCATTATTCAAACCAGAACGCTATCTAGATGAAATCACTATTTGGAGGGAATCATTATTCAAATCAGACCGCTATCTAAGTGAAATCACTATTTGGAGGGAATCTTTATTCAAACCAGAACGCTATCTAAGTGAAATCACTATTTGGAGGGAATCATTATTCAAACCAGAACGCTATCTATGTGAAATCACTATTTGGAGGGAATCATTATTCAAACCAGAACGCTATCTAGATTAAATCACTATTTGGAGGGAATCATTATTCAAACCAGAACGCTATCTAAATCAAATCACTATTTGGAGGGAATCATTATTCAAACCAGAACGCTATCTAAATCAAATCACTATTTGGATGGAATCATTATTCAATCAGAACGCTATCTTAATTAAACCACTATTTGGAGGGAATCATTATTCAAACCAGAACGCTATCTATGTGAAATCACTATTTGGAGGGAATCATTATTCAAACCAGAACGCTATCTAAATCAAATCACTATTTGGAGGGAATCATTATTCAAACCAGAACGCTATCTAAATCAAATCACTATTTGGAGGAATCATTATTCAAATGAGAACGCTATCTAAATCAAATCACTATTTGGATGGAATCATTATTCAAATCAGAACGCTATCTAAGTGAAATCACTATTTGGAGGGAATCATTATTCAAACCAAACGCTATCTAGATGAAATCACTATTTGGAGGGAATCATTATTCAAACCAGAACGCTATCTAAGTGAAATCACTATTTGGAGGGAATCATTATTCAAATCAGAACGCTATCTAGATGAAATCACTATTCAAGCTGAGTCATTCAAGCCAAGTCAACTATTCAAAGTTATCCATCATTCAAATCAAAGCAGTTTTAAAACATAATAACTGTTTAAACCAAATCATTCGAACTCTATATGTGTCAATTTATCATATTGCATACAATTGCAAAGAAATCCCGACAACACTACTCCTTAATACAATTCATGACATTAAAGAATATATAAACCTGTTAGTATACATGATATCTGATAAAGAAATAGAGCAATTACAAAAATCACATTAAAAAAAAATGATATGAAATTACTATGTTGCCAAAATGAAAAAAAAAAAAAAAAAGGATCAATGACGTAAAAATGATCAATGACGTCAAATTCATGGATCTCATGCTGTTGGCAAGATCCAATTCATGTCTTTTTTTTCATTCTTGAGGCAGTTATTGTGCCTTTAGCTCCAAAACAACCTTTTGATTTCTTCGTGGCTGGTATTGCGTCTTTGGTTCAAAAGCAGACGATGTCTTTTATTTGTTTCATTTGCCTGGCTGGTATTGCGTCTTTGGTTCAAAAGCAGACGATGTCTTTTCTTCTTAATTAGTAACTTTGTAGTGTTTTTAGTTTAAAAACAAATGTTCTCCTTTTTTTGGTGCCTGCTGCAGCAGCTTTGGTTATACAAAAAAACAAACAAACAACCCCCCCAAAAAAAACAACAACAAACAAAACAACAACAACAACAACAACAACAACCAAACAACAAGAAACAAAAACAAAACAAAACAAAACAAAACAAACAAACAAACAAACAAACAAACAAAAAAACAAACAAACAACCGTGTCTTTTTCATTTCTGTGCTTGTTACAGTGCCATTTTCTTTAAAGAAATACTATTTATATTTTTGTGGATGGATCTTATTGTTCAAAAGCAAACCTACATTTCTTTCCCTTTTCAATTTATTGTGAAACGTCTTAGTTTAAAAGCTAAATAACGTTTTCTCCCTTTCAGAATTAAAGAATCTTTTTTTTAAGTTGCTGTAGGTTGCTTGGTGTAAAAGCAAACCATTTTGTCCAGTTTGATTGCTGTGATGGTATATTTCTTTTCTGTTCCTATCTGAATTGAGCACAGTGTTTCCAAAGCAGCAGATGGAAATGTCGTATTAATGTTTTGAACGTAGCTCCTCTGCCATTTAAAAAACAAAAACTAGCAACTGTAATTAAGTCACATAACTAAACCTTATGTACACAAATACCGTACCTCAAATGTTGCAGACTATTAAGCAAAATGGTTTTACTGTTTTGAAAGTTTTTTTTCCTCTTTTTTTTTGCACTTTATTTCATTTTGCACACACACACACACACACACACACACACACACACACACACACACACACACACACACAACGCACGCACACACACACACACAAAAGCACACGAGCTATAATGGACGTGGACGAAATGTTAACAAAAGGGACATTAAAACTCCACCAAACGTGAAGAATAGCTGCTATCACATTCTGTGCAAAAAGAATATTATGAAGCACTTATGTATCACAGACTCTGAACTCAGTGGAACATTTATGTCAGATAAAGTAAAAACGATATAGGCATTTATGTAAGAGAATATGAAACATTTATGATAGATACGATTTAAACACACACACACACACACACACAACACACACACACACACACACACACACATACACATACACAACATTTACAACAGAAAAAAAATAAAGCCTTCAACATATAAAAATGTGAAATATAGAAGGTTGCTCGCCGAATTCTATATAAGTTTGGAACTAACGAACCTATTTCAACATTTACTCCTAACGTGTGCTCATAGAAGTTTGGGTAGCTGTCCAACTGAACATGGGTATGACTGTGTCAGAATTTAACACTATTTTATTCACAGAAGCACTGTGTATGGCTGTTCAACGACCACTGTTAGATCATTACAAATATTTAAGGAGGAAAGCCACAGAAAAAAATCATAACAGGCCCTACAGTTCAATTTTTACATATGATGTAAACGTTCGCTTTAAAGAACACGTTATGCAACACTCTTTCTGACTTATGTATTGTCAGTCTGATAGAATTTAAATGTATCACCAACTCTGTATTGATACAGGAGGAAAATAGGGTACGGAAAGACACGGGCGGCTATGTAGAGACTCCAGTATGAATATTACTGGTGGACTATCGTCTCATGAGTGACAGTCCGGAATACAATGTATTGGGCAATCATAACGGATGTAGTCCAGTAGGTTATGTCAGCAACAAAAAAAAAAGTACAGTTGAACTTTCAAGACGTATTTTTGTTACAGGAAGCGATATAGTGTACTTTTCTGTGTTTGTTTCGCATTCTAGCAGAGAAATTACTCTGAGGTGTGCTCGTATGCCAGAAAAAAAAGTATTCTTATGTTGTTGTTATCCTTATTGCGTTTGTTTGTTATTTCTTCATACCCTGCAAAACATCGTATTCAAGTTGATGCTCTTTTCTGTGCCCTTTCTCCTTCCTGAAATCATCTATAACATGTATTGCAGTGGACTCTTTCCGCTCACTGAAATCTTCTATAACATGTATTGTACTGGACTCTTTCCGCTTGCTGAAATCTTCTATAACATGTGTTGCATTGGACTCTTTCCGCTTGCTGAAATCTTCTATAATATGTGTTGCATTGGACTCTTTCCGCTTGCTGAAATCTTCTATAACATGTATTGTACTGGACTCTTTCCGCTTGCTGAAATCTTCTATAACATGTGTTGCATTGGACTCTTTCCGCTTGCTGAAATCTTCTATAATATGTGTTGCATTGGACTCTTTCCGCTTGCTGAAATCTTCTATAACATGTGTTGCATTGGACTCTTTCCGCTTGCTGAAATCTTCTATAACATGTGTTGTACTGGACTCTTTCCGCTTGCTGAAATCTTCTATAACATGTATTGCACTGGACTCTTTCGTACTTATTACATAAAAAGTATGCTGACTGCAACAGATATCACAGAGCATAAAATCACAGAAAGAGCCAAGAATGTTTGTAAATATCACATCCCTAATACAGAGCATAAAATCACAGCAAGAGCCAAGAATGTTTGTAAATATCCACATCCCTAATAATAAACCACGCATAACAATACAGCAATACAAACGAATGTTATGAAGAAGCTATGCATACGAATATCACCCTAATACATCAAGAACAAAGTATAAATATCACAGCAAGTGCAAAGAATGTTTGTAAATATCACACATTCACTAGTACCATGGATATAAACACCGCTCCACAATACAGAATACAAAACCAGAATGTATATGAAGGAAAGCCTTATTGCATACGAATATCACAGAACGCAAAATCAGATATCATCCCAAGAAACAAAAGGTATTATAGATATTTTCACCACGCAAAGTGCAAACGAATCAAAGGGTGCATCCAGGAAAAAACTGTCCGTGGACATTTCATCTAGGATCGATATCACATGGAAATCAAGACGACCGCTTTCTCCAGGACGTTCTCCAGGAGACCCAGAACGTCCACGTCACCCAGAACATCCTCCGGGACACCAGGACATCCATGTGCGGCAAAACATCCACATGCTGCACAACCGCATCATCCAAGCCAGGGTTCAGCTCAGGACATGACGGCCTCCTGTTGGATGTTTTCTGCTCACACATACCACAAGACATTAATCAACGTCTGGGGCAGCAACCCGGCTGTCTATTCACAAACCGTATCACTTAAAGTCCAAGACGGTACCCCATCTGTCTATTCACAAACACTACTGCTTACTGTCCAACACCCCATCTGTCTATTCACAAACACTACCATCTGAAGTTCAAAATGGTACCCCATCTGTCTATTCACAAACACTACCGCTCAAGGTGGTACCCCATCTGTCTATTCACAAACACTATCGCTAACAATCCAGTCCCACATCTATCTATTCACAAACACTATTGCTTACAGTCTAGTCCCACATCTGCCTATTCATAAACGCTATCACTTAAAGTCCAAGACGGTGCCCCATCTGTCTATTCACAAACACTATCACTTACAGTCCAGTCCCATATCTGTCTATTCACAAACACTACGACCTGAAGCTCAAGATGGTGCCCCCTCTGTCTATTCACAAACAATATCACTTAAAGTCCAAGACTGTGCCCCATCTGTCCATTCACAAACATAATCCCTCAAAGCCCAAGACTGTGCCCCATCTGTCTATTCACAAACACTATCACTTAAAGTCCAAGATGATACCCTATCTGTCTATTCACAAACACTACCACCTAAAGTTCAAGATGGTATCCCATCGATGTATTCTCAAACGCTACCACCTGAAGTTTAAGATGGTGCCCTATTGGTCTATTCACAAACGCTACCACCTGAAGTTTAAAATGGTGCCCTATTGGCCTATTCACAAACGCTACCACCTGAAGTTTAAGATGGTGCCCTATTAGTCTATTCACAAACGCTACCGCCTGAAGTTCAAGGTGACGCCCATCGGTTCATTCACAAAGACTGTCACTTACAGCTGATACCCTGGATGGTGCGTGTCCTGTCTGTAGTTTCACAAACACCAACAGTCAGTGAATATTCAAAGTCAGTCAAGAGGTTGATGTCTTGGTTGTATCCCATCTGTTAATTCATGGTCAGTCAAGAAGTTATAATCCTGGCTGTACCCCATCTGTTAATTCACTGTCTTACAAGAAGTTATAATCCTGGTTGTACCCCATCTGTTAATTCATGGTCAGTCAAGAAGTTATAATCCTGGTTGTACCCCATCTGTTAATTCATGGTCAGTCAAGACGTTATAATCCTGGTTGCACCCCATCTGTTAATTCATGGTCAGTCAAGAAGTTATAATCCTGGCTGTACCCCATCTGTTAATTCACTGTCTTACAAGAAGTTATAATCCTGGCTGTACCCATCTGTTAATTCACTGTCTTACAGAAGTTATAATCCTGCTGTACCCATCTGTTAATTCATGGTCAGTCAAGATTATAATCCTGGCTGTACCCATCTGTTAATTCACTGTCTTACAAGAAGTTATAATCCTGGCTGTACCCATCTGTTAATTCACTGTCTTACAAGAAGTTATAATCCTGGCTGTACCCCATCTGTTAATTCATGGTCAGTCAAGAAGTTATAATCCTGGCTGTACCCATCTGTTAATTCACTGTCTTACAAGAAGTTATAATCCTGGCTGTACCCATCTGTTAATTCACTGTCTTACAAGAAATTACAATCCTGGCTGTACCCCATCTGTTAATTCATGGTCAGTCAAGAAGTTGATGTCCTGGTTGGGGCTGGAATAACGCAATTGGGACAGTGTCAAACTCGTAATCTTGGTGATCCTGGGGTTATGGGTTCGAATCTCCACCGGGCCGTTTCGGTACAGGGGATTTTTCCCTCGGAGTTAACATTGGTTCTGACTCCATTTCCCAAAGAGTCCTTCAAATGAGACAATAAAGCAAGGTTCCGTGTGTGTACGCACGCATATCATCTTGCACACACGTAAAATCCCATCACCAACTTTCGGAAGAGAAGGCCAGTTTGGCCGTTGGTGTGGATGACACGTTACACACAGCAAGCATCCTGCGTGAGAAATTGAAAGAATGGAGGAAGTAAGGAAACTGAGTGTGAACGATATTGACTGGATGACACGGTAAACGACTGAATAAAGCGCCAGCCGGCAGCTCTTCAGTCGGCACTACCCAAGTAGGCAGACCGTTACGTACACGAAAAGTGTGGATTGTCAGCGCCTAGAACCGTTGACAAGGCTCTTTATAAATGCTATATTATTACTATTATCATTCATTACCCCATCTGTTAATTCAAGGTCAGTCAAGAAGTCAATATCGTGAGTTGCACCCCCATCTGTTAAATCATTTAAAAAGTCAATGTCTTGGTTGTACCTTATCTGTTAATTCAGTCAAGACGTCAACGTCCTGGTTGTACCTTATCTGTTAATTCAAGATCAGTAAAGATGTCATTGCCGCGGGTAGTACCCCCATCTGTTGATTCAAGATCAGTAAAGAAGTCACTGCTGAGGCTAGTACCCGCATCTGTTGATTCAAGATCAGTAAAAAAGTCATTGCTGAGGCTAGTACCCCCATCTGTTGATTCAAGATCAGTAAAGAAGTCATTGCCGTGGGTAGTACCCCCATCAAGATTCAAGATCAGTAAAGAAGTCATTGCTGAGGGTAGTGCCCCCATCTCTTGATTCAAGGTCAGTGAAAAAGTCATTGCTGAGGCTAGTACCCCCATCTGTTGATTCAAGGTCAGTCAAGAGGTCAGTGTCTTGGGTTGTACACCCCCCCACCTCCCCACCCCCTATCTTTCTGTTCAGAAATACAACCAGTCAGAGGACTTTATGTCTAAGGTGATACCCCATTTTTCATTCTCAAATACAACAGGACCTTGACCATTGGCCAGGTGACACCACATCTCTCTCTGTTCACAAATACAACAGGACTTTGACCATTGGCCAGGTGACACCACATCTCTCTCTGTTCACAGATACAACAGGACCTTGACCATTGGCCAGGTGACACCACATCTCTCTCTGTTCACAAATACAACAGGACTTTGACCATTGGCCAGGTGACACCACATCTCTCTCTGTTCACAGATACAACAGGACCTTGACCATTGGCCAGGTGACACCACATCTCTCTCTGTTCACAGACACAAATGTCGACTCAAGGCATAGGACACGTGACATATGTTTTCAAAGTTCACAAAAACAAAAACGATGTCATGTCTTTCACTGTTCACAGCTCATCAGGGCCAATGGAAGAGGGAGGTGAAGGGTGTGTGTGCGTGTGTGTGTGTGTGTGTGTGTGTGTGTGTGTGTGTGTGTGTGTTGTGTGTGCATGCGTGCGTGCGTGTGTGCGTGTGTGTGTGTGTGTGTGTGTGTGTGTGTGTGTGTGTACGTGTGATGTGAGTGTGTGTGTTGTGTGTGTGTGTGTGGTGTGAGTGTGTGTGTGTGTGTGTGTGTGTGTGTGTGTGTGTGTGTGTGAGTGAGTTTGTGTATGTGTGTGTGTGTGTGTGTGTGTGTGTGTGTGTGTGTGGTGTGTGAGTGAGTTGTGTATGTGTGTGTGTGTGTGTGTGTGTGTGTTGTGTGTGTGTGTGTGTGTATGTGTGTGTGTGACGCATTGCAATGATGACCACTGCATTAGTTTGTCTCCACCTGTCTGCCTCTGAAGGGTGTGGGAGAGCACCTGGACTATGGCTTCGGTAGGTCACTCAGCTATGCTGTCTGCTCACCTCTCTCTCTGTCCGTCTATCTCCTCTCTCTGTGCTGTTCCTAGGGTGTGGGTCTTGGTGACTGCTCACCTCTGTCTGTCTGTCTATCTCCTCTTCCTCTGTGCTGTTTCTAGGTGTGGTCTTGGTGTCTGCTCACCTCTGTCTGTCTGTCCTATCTCCTCTTCCTCTGTGCTGTTCCTAGGTGTGGGTCTTGGTGACTGCTCACCTCTCTCTCTGTCCGTCCTATCTCCTCTTCCTCTGTGCTGTTCCTAGGGAGTGGGTCTTGGTGACTGCTCACCTCTGTCTGTCTGTCCTATCTCCTCTTCCTCTGTGCTGTTCCTAGGGAGTGGGTCTTGGTGACTGCTCACCTCTCTCTCTGTCTGTCCTATCTCCTCTTCCTCTGTGCTGTTCCTAGGGAGTGGGTCTTGGTGTCTGCTCACCTCTGTCTGTCCTATCTCCTCTTCCTCTGTGCTGTTCCTGGGAGTGGGTCTTGGTGACTGCTCACCTCTGTCTGTCTGTCCTATCTCCTCTTCCTCTGTGCTGTTCCTAGGGAGTGGGTCTTGGTGACTGCTCACCTCTGTCTGTCTGTCCTATCTCCTCTTCCTTTGTGCTGTTCCTAGGGAGTGTCTTGGTGTCTGCTCACCTCTGTCTGTCTGTCCTATCTCCTCTTCCTTTGTGCTGTTCCTGGGGAGTGGGTCTTGGTGACTCCGCATGATCTTGTTACAGGTCTCGACAACGCTTGAGATTTACTTCCCTTACTGTGCGGCCACACACATAGAAATGCCGGGACAAAGAGAGAGAGGGAGAACATAGAACAAAGACAGACTCCAGCCGCACAAAGACATTGGTCACCCTGACCTTCCATGTGTTTTCGCAGAGAAAGCTGCCAGCGGCTCGGTCGCTTAGACTTCCTGACTTCCGCAGCGTGTGCGAAGCCGCTGGCAGAGTTTTCAAGCGAGGTTTGCAGGCCACGCGCCACAATGATGATTTTGCAGTAAATCACTGTAAGTGATCCATGTAAGCGTTTTAAGGCCTACTGCAAGTTTGAGCCAACGTGTAATGATCAAAAGAACAACTCACCACCAATGATTTCCCTTGTCTTGGGGATTTCCACAGATGACATCACAATCTTCAAATACATGACCTTCCCCTTAGCTGACGTTACATTTCAGGCCTTTGCACTCACCTGTGGCCCTTTCTTTGACCTGCTGGTTCTCCCAAATAATCCTTCCATTGGATTATTAATGTCTCACCTGATGAAGACCTAAGAGTCGAACGCGTTGTGTTTCGTCTTGGACTCGTTGCCACGTCTCTGGGCGGTTCGCAACATTATTTAAGATTGTTAGATTCCGCCTGCAGTCCTCCGCTTGCACTAATCCATTCCATTGATTTTAATCTGTGTGCTTGGAACCACCTGGCTTGTGGCTTGATGGCTATATAGAAGATAAGGGAGAGAATCAACTTTCAGACAAAACAAGAATTCTCAAAACAATCGAACTGCACCAGCCTATAAATACTCGACTCCTTAGGCAAGGCTTGGCGTATTATTTTTTGGTGTGCAGCCTGCAACACACTTTTGTTTAAGCAAAATGGATGGTCTCTCGCAGTGTTGGCTGCACACCAAAAATTTACACGCCAAGGTTTTGGTTAAGGAGTCGAGTATTGATAGATAGGCACAATTATTATTTTTTCTTTAAGATTTGAGAAATTTTATTGAGTCTGAAAGTTAATTTCCCTTCTTTTCTTTCATATGCTCATCAAGGTGTATGCCAGGTGGTTCCAAGCTGACATTAAAAAAGAAAGGAACGGGACTATTTTGGGGAAACTCCCTCTGCGCAAAGATAGGGTCACGGGTGAGTGCGAAGGTCTGAAAGGTGACGTCAGGTAAAGGGTAGCTCAAGATTGTGAAAGATGTAAAAGGGTTGAAATTCCTAAAAACAATTGAGATTATTCGCGGCATGGGGTCGGGTGGTGACGGTGTTCATTTGATCTATCATCAATTTGATTTCAATGTTTGAACAAATCTTAAATAAATGTTAGCGAACCGCCCAGAGAACGTGGACAAACGAGTCACAAGACGAAACACAACGCGTTTCGACCTCTTAGGTCTTCATCAGGTGAGACATAAACGAATAAAACAACGAAAATTCACTTAGCTTTGATCGCTTCAGATCACTTCACAGGGTTCAGCGCAAGGAAGGCGTTGATTCAATCCTAATCGTGGCCATGGGCTGTTTCCGTTGGACGGTTCGTTCGTCAGAACTTCGGTTTACGTCCATGACAAGCACCACATGAATAGCACGACAGAGCGTTATCACTGGTGGTTTAAGTCTGACCTTCGTTTGCAAGCGACTTCTTTTCCACGAAAAGAGAGAGAGAGAGAGAGAGAGAGAGAGAGAGAGAGAGAGAGAGAGAGAAGAAGAAAAAAAAGAAGCGAGGAAAATTACCATGCTGTCTTTTGATATAATTATGTTCATTTCAATGCTGGTTCAAAACAATCTTCTTTTTTTCTATCTTTGTTGCTTTACTTTCATTTTCATTTCACTTTCAGGTTGGTGCAGAAGTGATGTGCACCATAGTCTGTCGCTGAGCTGCTGGCCTTCACCACGGTCAATGTCACGGGGAGGTCGTTGTGTTACAAACTGATCCCAGACAAACACTGCCCATGCTGCGGGCATGAACACTTTGTGCTGTCAAACATACAGCCTGCACTGCTGCCGATGGAAAGCGATCAGAATCATCGCTACAGCAGGTTTCTCCGCAGTAAATATGGCTGCATACTTTCGCTGTTGAATGGAAAACAAACAAACAAACAAACCACCAACCTACTCTGACGTCACGATCCTTGCAATACGCACAAGCGGCTAGCCAATAAATTAATTCAGTATGGAAAATTCGATGATGAAACCATCCAGTTCAGTCAAATATTGGTCAAAGTTCGACCTGCTGATCATGACACTACATGACAATCTTCATGCTTCTAACGGTTCGGCTCTTAACCGTTCCAGCCCTGGGAAACTGTGTGTTGCTGTTCTACAACTGGCAAGAAGCATTGAGGGAAAAAGAACTCTCCCAACAAACAAACAAAAAACAAACAACAACAAAAAAAAAAGGATAATGTACAGTGTACATAGCAAAACGCCATTTAGATTGACCTGACGGTTGAAATATGCCTCAGTGTCAACAGTCTACGGTTGGATCTAACAGTAGTGCACAGGGGCTCAGTTTGAAATAGGGCTGGCTTTGTACAAACGGGGGAAATTCATAGGAAATAGAAATAACATATCACAACGGATCGTGACATGGGAGTAGGGTGCTGAATTGATCGGCGTGTCATACTCACACCCCGTCCATGGCAGACGATTACTGTGGAGGCACACCCATGGCCAGAACATCAGCCAGGTCCTGCGCCATTCTGGCATCCTCTGGTCGACCAGCTGCCGGGGGGTCTCCCTGACGTCCAAGAAAACGATGCAGATACTGTCAGTCTTCTACACGAAACGTGCGGACAGCTATACCGTTGGCTTGCAGGTTCTGCAGCCCCAGGATATTCGCGTTGCTCTTTGCGTCATCTACCGGAGGATGACGGCAACGAGGGGAAGCGGCACAGCTAGGTCGGTTGATGTTGTACAACCCGGCAAAAATGATTTCAAGCTGCACCTGAGGGTTATTACGTTTGAAATCGACGAGCGCAGCGCAGCACCGTGACTGGATGTCACCAACAGCGTGCGTTTCCTGGCTATTGCAGGGCGAGAAATTCTGATAGAGTTTCACCGTCATTGGTCCCTTCGGCGCATCGAGACCGTTTAAAATCTCAAGAAGACGTTCGATCACGACAAGTTCCGCGTGTCTTTCTTCTCGTTCATTTTGCACATGAAACGGCTCGATTCCTGGTTCCATACGGCAGTCGACAACCGTGTGTGCTGTACGTTGAAAATTCAATTGATAAAAATCGAACTGTGGCACAAAAAAATGTGGGCTATGAACATATGGTCCCCAATACAGGTCAAATACTACATCACCATTCAGGGGGACAGCAGCCATTGCTGATTGATGTGGGCGTTGGTCACTTTTACCGAGTTCAAACTGCTCAGGTTGATTGGCTTCACGCTGATTGCTCGCCCTTGTTTAACACCTGCAACGAGAGAGAGAGAGAGAGAGAGAGAGAGAGAGAGAGAGAGAGAGAGAGAGAGAGAGATGCTTGAAGATGTATTGTTTTTCTATCAAATTGCACGAAGCATGCGTGCGTGAGTGCACACGTGTGTGTGTGTGTGTGTGTGTGTGTGTGTGTGTGTGTGTGTGTGTGTGTGTGTGTATTCATAGGTGCAGGCGTATGCGCATGTGCCTGTGTGTATGTGCGTGTGCTGGCATATATCTTTGTATGTGTGTGTGCCAAGTGTGCGTAAGTGTTGCTCTAAGTGTGTGTGTGAGTGAGTGAGTGTGTGTGTGTGTGTGTGTGTGTGTGTGTGTGTGTGTGTGTGTGTGTGTGTGTGTGTGTGCGTGCGTGTGCGCGCGCGCATTCGTGCGTTCTTTCGTGCGTGCGTGCGTGCGAGCGCGTTTGCATGATTGCGCGTATATGTGTTTATTTGTGTAAGCATCTGCGTGTTGTGTATGTATGTAAGAGATTTATCTGAGGGAGACGTACCAACCTTCTGACACAAACAGTTTAGGTAGTCCACTATTAGGCAAAGTTGCCAAGGAAAAGGGCAGAATAATTGTATGATACTTCAAAGTTGCCAAGGAAAACGGCAGAATAATTGTATGATACTTCAAAGTTGCCAAGGAAAAGGACAGAATAATTGTATGATACTTCAAAGTTGCCAAGGAAAAGGACAGAATAATTGTATGATACTTCAAAGTTGCCAAGGAAAAGGGCAGAATAATTGTATGATACTTCAAAGTTGCCAAGGAAAACGGCAGAATAATTGTATGATACTTCAAAGTTGCCAAGGAAAAGGACAGAATAATTGTATGATACTTCAAAGTTGCCAAGGAAAAGGACAGAATAATTGTATGATACTTCAAAGTTGCCAAGGAAAACGGCAGAATAATTGTATAATACACCTGATGAGACTGGCACAGAATACCGCAAAATAGTCACATGGTACACCACGCCAAGATTTTAGCTGAACACGCCAAAATTATAATACAATATCGTACACTGACGATTCGGAGTATGCCAAAATAAGAACATTACATATGTGACCAAGTTTCACATGGAATGCGATAAAACAATGTTATGTACTTTATCAACAGCTGCATGGTTTTATAAATCTGGATACTACCTTTCGCCACTTTATACTGTCCGATACTACTTTACACTGCCTTTTTACAATTTAACGTTTTACTAATTCATGTATTTGTACCACACTTTTACTACTGTTGATCACTTTCTTTCTACTACCTTTTTCTACATTATGCTACAGTTTACTGTTCCATGCCAGTTTGTCTTACTCAGTTACATCTTTTACTATTTTCTCCTGTTTTTTTTTTCTACTTGATATTACTTTCTGATTATCTTTTTCTTCTTTAGCCTTTTACCACTTTTTTTTTTACTCTCACTATTTTCAACTATTTATACCATCTTTTAAAACTTTCACTATTTTTTTTAACTGTGTGTTACCTGTTTGTACTTCACACTATCCTTTACTGCTTTGTAATACCATTCATTGCTGCATACGTGTTTGTAATACTTTACACTGCTTTATATTATCTTTCAAATGGCTTCGTGTTGCTTTCACTTCCTATTAATGGTTTTTAACCACTGCACATTCCTTTCTACTTATTTTCACTATTTTGAAATGCTTCTATTTCCTTATGCTGCTTCACTTCATCACATTCCTTTGCACTTCTTTTCACCACTATGTTCTATTTCATTACACTATTTTGCACTTCTCTTCACCACTATGTTCTATTTCATTACACTATTTTGCACTTCTTTTCACCACTATGTTCTATTTCATTACATTATTTTGCACTTCTTTTACCTACTGTGTACTGTCTTATTTCACTATTTTGCACTTCTTTTCACTACTATGTACTATTTTATTACGCTGTTTTGCACTTCTTTTCACCACTTTGAACTATTTCATTACACTATTTTGCACTTCTTTTCACCACTTTGAACTATTTCATTACACTATTTTGCACTTCTTTTCACTGCTATGTACTATTTGATTACACTATTTTGCACTTCTTTTTTGACTACTGTGTACTATCTTATTTCACTATTTTGCACTTCTTTTTACTTCTATGTACTATTTCATTACACTATTTTGCACTTCTTTTTACTACTATGTACTATTTCATTACACTATTTTGCACTTCATTTTACTACTATGTACTATTTCATTACACTATTTTGCACTTCTTTTTACTACTATTTACTATTCTATTACACTATTTTGCACTTCTTTTCACTACTGTGTACTATCTTATTTCACTATTTTGCACTTCTTTTCACCACTATGTACTGTTTTAGTACACTATTTTGCACTTCTTTTTACTACTGTGTACTATCTTATTTCACTATTTTGCACTTCTTTTCACTGCTATGTACTATTTCATTACACTATTTTGCACTTCTTTTCACCACTATGTACTGTTTTAATTACACTATTTTGCACTTCTTTTCACTACTGTGTACTATCTTATTTCACTATTTTGCACTTCTTTTCACTGCTGTGTACTATTTTATTACACTATTTTGCACTTCTTTTCACCACTATGTACTGTTTTAATTACACTATTTTGCACTTCTTTTCACTACTGTGTACTATCTTATTTCACTATTTTGCACTTCTTTTCACTACTATGTACTATTTTATTACACTATTTTGCACTTCTCTATACTGCTTTGCTTTCCATTTCTACCACTTCATACTGCTTTTAATTAATGTTTACTACTCTTCACAACTTTGCATACCTTTTTCATTGTCTTATCCTGCTTTTTGACTCACTTGTGTACAGAAACGAATCTATGTAACCACACAGTTGTTTATATGTGTGTGTGTGTGTGTGTGTGTGTGTGTGTGTGTGTGTGTGTGTGTGTGTGTGTGTGTGTGTGTGTGTGTGTGGCATGCGTGTGCATGCGTATTTGTGTATGTGCATGCGTGCATGTGTGTGTCTGGAGCAAATTTTGATGTTTGCATTTTCTTAAGCAAGTATACGCATTAGCATGATCAAAGCTGGCAGAATGAGAACTACTGTTAAGACGTTTCCAGCCATTCGGGGGTGAAGATGTCACTGAATCATAATGGCTGTGAATATGCTGTCAACATCAGCATTTTCAGCCTTTATTTTAATATAACAAAATATGCAGTCAACATCACCATTTTCAGCATTTATTTCAATATAACAAAATTGTCCTTTTGTTCCAAATTTTGGTCACTTACAATGATTGCTTCACACAGATAAAAGACATGATATTTTGTTCCATATTTTGGTCACTTACAATAATTGCTTTATACACAGATGAAAGACATAGTAAACGTCACTTTATCCAAACATGGCAATGAATGTTAAGACACGTTCCGATCATTTAATACAGTTTCTACTGAGCACAGATGCAGATGAAAAAACACATGACTAAACATAGGACCAACATGGGCCACTTACAGATATATCTTGCAATGTAGCTATGTAAGACAGGATGAGTTTAAGTTTTATGGTGAATCAAGCGAATGAAGCCACATTAACCTGACAATTAGACAGCCTCACTAGTTCCAAAGGTCTTAGCTCTTAAAAGCAAAAATAACGAAAAAAAAAAACAAACAATCAAAAACATCAAACCCAAAACCCCAAGGTTGTACGAACTTCCGCACTAACACCATCGAACGCCACATTGAAGTAGATGATTTGATCAAGGTGTGTTAAAGTCTGTGTACAAAGGTGGAGGAGGTATGTAACATGGGGTTGGGGGGGGGGGGGAATACCCCCCTTCTTTTGATATGAGGGGGGGGGACTGCCCCCCTTTTTCAAAAATCCTAGATTAAGCTCTAATACACACATGTGTACATCCACCACACACACACACAAAATGGTAGGTAAGCACTCGAGATCTGACCAGCGCGTTGGGCTAATGCGTAGGTCAGACATCTGCTGAGTCATAGCCACGAGACCCTCTTCTTCAATAATTGTCTCATCTTTGTTGTTAATTCATTTATCCATCAGCTTCAAATCATGCGTTGTGTGGTCTCAAAACTTAGCGGATCTGGTGTAGCGTCTATGGACTAGTCCGCACGCACTGACGCCTCCTCGATGAAACTGAAACTGAAACTGCTAGGCGATTCGGTGTTGTAAGCAGCATTTGTTTGGAGTGATGGGTGTGTATTAATTTCATCACAGGAGCAAGAGTTACCCTACTTGTTTGTTGTTTGCTGTTTACTGTTCCATGCCTCGTTTAAGATTTCCTTTCTTTTCAATCAAATCCAGGTTACCTGTATTTGTTTCTGTTTGTCCGTGCACTTGTTGTGACGAGTCACTCGACAACTCTACCTTGGGCCGTACATACATATCGTGGGTGACGGGGAAGTGACCTCCGTACCTCGTTGTAAGCTCGAAGGGCCGTTACTTGGGGATCCATATTTCGAGAGTAACCTTTAACCTCGTGTTTAGCAGTGGGTGAGGGGTGGGTAACGTACAACGAGGAAGGGCATGAGTTCACCGTGGGTTAGATCAAAACAAAGCCATTGGACACGTTCAATGATCACGAACTTCACGCGAAGTTAAGATTTCGTCGTCACAACATCTTCCAGCTGACAGACACTCTCCGAGAAAACATTGAATTTGATTTGCACAGACTGAGACACGGAACTCGGCCTCCTGCTCTACAAGTGTGTGTGTGGCTCCCAAGTTCGTCTGCTACGATAGCTGGCTTAGCTCTTGGTGTGTGTGTGTGTGTGTAGGTTAAATCAGTCTTCGTGCCTTTGTGTGTCACTGTTACTTTGTGTCAGTGTGTGTATGTGTGTGTGCGTGTGAGCGTGACTTCATCATGTTTATGGCCTTTTAATAGTTTTATCAAACTTGTTTTAATTCAGCTGCTTTTTCAGTCTTTGTGTGTGTCTGTGTCAGCGTGTTTGCGGGCATGCGCAGAAGATTGGGGGTTATTCTAGACATGCGCAGGAGAGAATCCCTCTTTTTATCTGACCTTCACCCTTTGTTTTCTGGACACTTCGTAGGTAGAAACCGAGACAAAACCCAGAGAATATAGATACGAAAGTAGATTGCGCTGAACCCACACGGTTTGTACCCAGGAGGTCATCTCGTTGTAGAAGTAAGTTTACCGACGACATGTAACTACGGCCCCTGGTTATGACAACCCAGGCGAAAACAAATGACGTCAATTTCAAAATCCCTCACATACGCCGCCCTCTCTGCCCTGCTTTCCCGTAGCCAACACGCGTTCTGGCTCTGCTAGATGAGAGCGAAAACCACCCCCTCCATCCTTCTCTACCATCACCGCCACTTCCCCCTCCCTCCATATCCACCGTCCGCATGCAGACCGTCGTGCGCCGGGCACACAGCCAGTAGATGATGCAAGTATGGTAAACAGCGCCTTGTGAATTATCATACGATGATTTCAATGCGGCAACTCACGTGTAGTTTCAAACGTTCAAAACTGGTCCAATCCCACGGTAAGGGGTGGAGGATGACAGACCTCCCCCCCCCCCCACCTCCCTTTTCCTCAGCTTGAGTGTGTCCAGGATGGGGGAAATCGTGATGGTATTGCTTAAGTGCACTAAGTTGATGTATTATTGGTCAGGCTTAACACACCAAGGTTATCTCTGCACTCATACACGCATATGCACACTCATGCGCGCACCAAACATTCACCTCTCTCTGGGAATGGGATGTCACGCATTCGTTTCTCTCCTAACATGACTGAGCACAAGAAATCCAATTTCTATGCTACTATAATCAAACATGAAAAAATCCAATTACACAAAATGAACAAATCAACGCATAAAAGATCAATACTTCCTAATCCCGGGTTATAATAAAAATGACTTCTTACCTGGCCAGTTTTCACACACACAACCACGCTTTCACACCACACCACAGTTCTTGAAAAGTCTCTTCACGTCTTCTTCAGCCCTGCTTGATGGTGATGCCCTTGGTTGACTGGCTCCAGGTTTCAGGACTGGGTCTTCGTGGTCGTCTCTGGGATCTCGACGTAGAACTCTTCTTCTTTGTCTCCTTCACCCACCTCTGGGTTCAAATTCAGTTTGTCTGTCTTCATCCACCTCTGGGCTTCAAACTTAGTTTTCTTCTCTTCCAGCTTGTCTTTCCCTAAGACTTTGCTGTCTCTTCTATCTCCCAGACCACGTTTCTCTCGACCCGTTCTCTGTCCTGCCCACCCTTCTCTCTTCTCTCTCTCTCTCCTCTGTCTCTCTCTCTCTCTCTCTCTCTCTCTCTCTCTCTCTCTCTCTCTCTCTCTCTCCTGGTGTTCTTCTCTTTCACGTTGTTCTCCCTCACTTTATATAGGGAGGGAAACAAAGGATTCCCCTTCAGGCCATGCCTTTGTCCATGCTGCTTCTCAAACCCTCCTGTTTACAAGTACCCTGAATTCTCCGTTCGCTACATTCTTCACACATCTGCATTTACACACATCCCTACCTAACTGATTAGCAAACAAACACTTGGCACCAGATGGACATCGAAAATTCCCCGCCGACTTCGGAGGCCACTTTAACATAGTAATTATCTTAAAGAGGGCTACGATAACAACATCCACACGCGTTCAACCAGCCTGACAATAGAACCAACCCAGTGACCCACGGCAATACCATCCGAACGAGTCCAAGACTCCTGCTCTTCACTGACTGTTTACAAAAGAACCTCAGCTGACTGAGTATTTAGCGCTCACTTGGTGCACCGAGGTCCTAGTGGTACATCCTCTCCCCTTTCGCTGTCGGGCAGGTCCGAACTCCTCACTACCTTAGGTGCCATCTGTCACCTGACCGCTTCGTCCTCCTTGACACGGTTCGACCGTGTGCGATGGGTAAGGCACACTTGTTAATGGTTCTATTACCTATTTGTATACTACGTACAACGTCCCTTTTGCCTCCAAGCGTTTAATGCCTTTTGTGAGAGGTTTCACGCACTTGACAGAGTGACATCCTGTCAAGCTGAACAGAAATCAACAGAGTCAAGCTCTGGGGATGTTTCCTTGGTTGTTCTGTGTGCTCTGTGCTGTCATAGCTTCTAGACAATTCCGTGTCGTACGCAGCATTCGTTTGGAGTTATGGGCGTGTGTCAGGCGACTATCTTCTGAAACGTTACTAGTACTACTATCTTCTGAAAACACTACTATAATTTTCATAAGATAGTAGTAATACTACTAACTTATGAAAATTATAGTAGTGATTTCAGAAGATAGTAGTAATAGTAACGTTTCAGAAGTTAGTAGCTTCGCGTTGCGACTATCTAGTGAAATGATCCCTGTGTGAAATTATGTCCTCTTTCTTAGTATAAAGTGGAGGAGTTAAGATTTATGATCTTGCGTTTTTTAGTAGAAATATTTCCTCTTGCACAATGATACTATGAACCATGCTGATTATGTCTGGAGAGGGAAACACGACCACAGCCCCCTGTGTTAGGAGCAGTGATCGATGAAAGTTTTCAATAACTGAATTTTTGAGACAATTAGAACACCATAGCACGAGCCCAAGGGATCCCGCAGCCGAAGGTCGGGGAGCAGACTCGCGCCTGCGCCAGATCTGTCATCGCTGCCAGCGGTGTATAGTCAGCGGAGTTACCCACGTGAAAAGCAACACGTTTCACTTGGTGTTCTATTAAGTTTCTTCCGTTTAAAGAACGGTTGAGACATGTGAATATCAAATAAAATTGTGAACAGAAATGTCTATGTACATTACTTGTAATCAGGGAAAAAATACATATAAGACTGATGTGGTTGCAAATATTCCTATGAGGGTGCAAAAAAATATCACCGGTCGTGGCCATCACGCGTGCGAACGGCTGTGCTAGAGGGGTTTTTCCCCCTTCCCCTGATGGCTTGTATTTCATTCTTGGTGTACTGATTTTGACGTCTTTTTGTAAAATCAAGTTTCAGCGCATTTGAAGCGGCTTTCTGCATAATGCAACTATTTGACTGTTACTAAACAACCTTTTCACAGCTGGGGAGTTTATATACATTATTTTTACCCAGTTTTATATCCAGTTTAAGTTTTAGTGATATTAGAAATATTCAAGTTGTTCTTCTTAAGATAAAGACTGCATTCAGCCTGAATTCCAAAGCGATTCTTGTTTTTTTTTTTTGTTTTTTTTTTTTTTTTATATATTACTGCCAGTGTCTGACCACAAATGCCACAGTTCTTATTTACAAGAACAATATCAATTGTAAGCTCGCATCAACATGAATTTTAATTGTATTGATAATAAATGCTAAAATAATAAAACAAAACATAAAAATCAATTCTTTGAACTTGATAAGTTGGTTGTCGTTATAGCGGAATCAAAACTGAGCCAGTGCAAATTGTATGGTCATCCATTGACGTCAAAACTCAGGTTTTGCTTTTTCGTCTATGGTGCAGTTCCGAATCTGTAGGCAGTCAGAAAGTGGGGATGTCTCGTGACTATAAGAGGATAGACGACCCCAGTGTAACATTTCCCTCTGAAGAAGTTGATGACTTGACAGTTGACTGGAATCTGTGCGCTCTGTGCCAGAACCCATCAAGCAAAGCACTTTTGATATGCCCAGCAAAGGAAGCGAAAGGAGATGGAGCAGGGTATACCTATGTTGCTTACAATTTGACAGCTTTTCAGGAGTTAGGTGAGTCCCCACTTTCTATTCCATTGTCTAAACTGGATGAAGGAACTTGTTTCGAGGAGACCTTGAGGAAGCACAAAGCTTCTTGGCACAAATCCGGTCGTTCAAAAATAAGCAACACTGTTTAAAACAGGAAAAGACAGCTAGCAAGTGATAAACCCAGTCCTCTGAAAACACGGAAACTTGCAGATGAATCTAGCTGTGAGACAGATGAGATGGGCACAGGACCAACATGCTTTTTCTGCAATGGATCTCTGGTGCAGCAGGGCTTCATCGAGCTCTTACTTTGCCCCTGGATGATGAAGTTCGTGCACATGCTCAGCAACTGAACGATCAAGAGCTACTCAAAAACTTGCTGTCAAAGACATGGTGGCAGTGGATTTTCATTATCACATCAAATGCCTGTCTGCCTTCTACAGACGTGTACCAGCAAACCAGGCTCAAGAATCAGAAGAAACAACAAATAGATCAACAGCGCATGCTATTGCACTTGCTAAGGTTCTGGCTTATATTGAAAACTTCCAAGATAATCCCCAAACAGCCCCTGTCTTTGGAATAACATTCCTACTTCGTCTATATACTTCTCATCAAATAGCCAGACAGCTTGGACCAAGAAAATCGAAGGCCCTTCCAGCATTTCATGCCTTTACTGGATGTGACACAGTGTCTTTTTTCAGCAGCAGGGGCAAGACAAAGAATACATGGACTATCTTTCCTGAAGTGACAGACTCCTTCCTGGCCATCATGGACAGACCATGTTCACTGACAGATGCTCTGTTGGAAACCTTCGAGAGGTTTGTTGTACTCATGTACGAACGTACGAGTGCACTCCATAAAGTTGACCAGGCTAGAAAGAAACTGTTTGCCCAGCAAGGAAGGCACCCTGAGAACATTCCTCCAACTTCAGCAGCTCTTAGACAACATCTTCTCCGTGCTATCTACCAAGCTGGACACGTCTGGGGTCAGTGTCTAGCAAAATAACCTGTGCTCCCATCTCCTGCAGACTGGGGTCGGAAAAAGAGGGACAAATGTGGCAGCCCGTGTGGACAACTCTTCAGCAGGCACCGGATTCATGTCGTGAACTGGTTCATTGTGGATGCAAGCAAGGCTGCAAAAGACGTTGCAAATGTGCGAAGGCCAACCTGCAGTGTACCGCCCTCTGCGCATGTGGTGGAGACTGCTACCAGGACAAGTGAGCTGATTTGAATGTGACGTGAGGGAAAGCAAACTTTTTTCTTTGGAAGAAAAATGTGTGTGAGTCTGAATCTGATTTATGTCATTTGCTTGGCACTGACATTCACAAACTGTTTCCCTTTCATGTTCATCGGAATATATGGTGCTTTAGAGTTATATGATATATTTAACAAACCACATAGTATATTGATAGCGAATGAGTCCTAAATAGGTCAAATCTTGCCATATAAAAAGGCAACTCAACAGTCTGTCAACTTAGGTAATAAGTATAGAGACAATCAAGTACTTGAAACCCCATCTTTCCCTTCTAGAAGCAGCTGGATTGGTCAAATCTGATACCAAAACATGTACAGATAAGCCATTTAGTAGTAAAAAATACTTGACCTACTTGTTTTTTAAATGACAAAATGCTTGTTTTCATTTTCAAAAATAAGTTTACATCATTTTTCTGCTATAAGGTAATCACTGTTAGTTATGAACTTTGCAAACTACGTGGAGCCAAAAAAACAAACAAACAAACAAAAACAAACCCTGTAAAAAATGGAAATAATAAGATTTTAAGGACTTTAACCTACTTTTAAATGACCTACTTTATTAGAGTCTTACAAGTTAGCTTCAATATAGACTTGTCTTCATATGTCTCATCAAATACATACTCAGGGTTATTCTGAAGCAGTTTTTTGTTGCAAGAATGCATTGTTTTGTGCAAAAACCGAAAAAGAAAGAACATGACACACTGACCTAATTAAATGAATGACCACGCCCTCCAGAGGTCACGCCCATTGTGTTTCCCTCTCTAATATCAATCAGAAAGGGTCTAGGTACCCACATACTAAATGGCATGCTTCTACTATGAAGTGCACGATTCACTGATATTTACTACCTTGACTGTCCCAAATTCACTGTTTGACAGCTAGTTAGTGTAGAGCGAGTTCATGTGAACAATTTATGACGTTGCTGACCAGTGGTCAGTGTCATTGACCAGTGGTCATTTTGACCCAATTTCACTGTTTCACTGCTAGTTAGTGTAGAGCGAGTTCATGTGAACAATTCATGACGCTGCTGACCAGTGGTCAGTGTCATTGTCCAGTGGTGATTTTGGCAAAACTTTACTGTTTTACAGCTAATTAGTGTAGAATGAGTCCATGTGAACAATTCATGATGTTGCTGACTACTGGTCAGTGTCATTGCCCAGTGGTCATTTTTGCCTCATTTCACTGTTTGCTAATTTCTGCGGTAAACTTTGCGCGCGCCGCGTGGTGTGTGTGTGTGTGTGTGTGTGTGTACGAGTGGAGGCAGAGAGAGAGAGAGAGAGAGAGAGAGAGAGAAGAGAGAGAGAGAGAGAGAGATTTCCATGCGCATACTTTTTACTTTTGTGGGAGTGGGAGAGAAAGATTTCCATGCTCAGACTTTTTATTTATTGTAAATAAACTTTAAACAGCGTTTAACAGTACAGTCCGTGTAAGTATTGCCGAATGGTGTGGAGAAAGATTTTGGAATAACATTTCTAACTGAAGGAAATGCGCACTTCACAGACAGTTCATTTTACTACCTTGGACGAAAATATGCACGCCTATCGTACACTGACAACGCGCGCTTATGGTATATGTGCGTATGTAGTCAAATTACCAAACGCGCGCTTATTGGACGCACCCGTGTGTACGAGTATGTGCGTGCGAAGTGCGCATGCATGTAATTTGTGTGCTTGAGTATATGTGCGTGCGTGCGATACCTAACACGCAATTGTTATATATCAACGGAAAGGGTAAAGCGCGAACTTTGTAACGAGCATAGAATTAAATACATTTTGGGTAAAATAGCAACGCTACCGTTACAGAAACAACATAAGTAAAACATAGCAGAACACAATCTTGTTTACGTTTGTTTGGTTAGTATGACAACAGCAGATGAGGAAGAAAAGGGGCATAACACTTCGCTCTTACTTTGAACAGATGCAGAGAAAGCCTGAGGTATTCAATATGTGCAATGCAAGTGAATTCTTTTTTTCTTTTCTTTTTTTTTTTTTTGATAGGAAATTAAATCATTGCACACAGTACACACTTTTCACTGTTTTGGCTTCGAATGATAAGATGTATAAAACTATTAAATACACAGAACAAATAAATCAAGCTCAGATTCTTTTCGATAAACTTGTACACCTTTACCCCACTCATTTTCTGAACTACTTTACTGAACCAGTTCTAAAACCAAATGTCATTCTCCTTCTGCCCGATATATTGGTGAAGCAGGAAATTCCACACGTGCCTTCCAGTGCCAGACAGGTCTCTGTACTCGGACTACTCTGGGGTCACAAAGGTCATCCCTGGTGCATGTAAACTTACGCTTCCAGTGGCCAGAACCCTGTTCAAAATATTTATGGCAGCTGCATCCCCTAGACGGTAGACGAGAGAACATGGGAATTTTTTTTTTTTTACAGTTGTGCCGTCACGGAGGCACGGCATGTCCGGGCAGTACAGCAGTGCTGCCGTCACCAGGGCACGGCTCGTCGTGAACGGGTCGACAGAGTTGCGATCACTATCGCACGGTGCGTCGCGAAAAGGAAGGAGAGTCGCATCTTTTTATCTACCGTCTCTGCAGTCTCTGATTATTCTTCCTTGCAAAAACTGTTTTCAGACAGAACCTGTAGTTATGGAAGCGAATCAGACAATCACAGCGGGGATTAGTATGTAAATTAGGCTAAACAGCCAATCATTTTTGGAGTTTAATCTAATTTACATATCATTCCCCGATTTGACTGTCTGAATTGCTCCCCAAAATACAGGCCCTGGCGTTATACCCTGTTGTTAACTACAGACACCTGCAGTGTAGATCATGACACTACAGCAACACTCGCATTAAGCTGATGAATCTCGACTGCGTGGTGTCAGTCTTCCCGCTGAGCCCACAGCCACTCACTCTGGGTCAAAGTCAGTCCAGGACTGAACAATCCATCGCCTCGTCAGGAATCGAACCGGACCTCAAAGCTAATAGTTAGCAGTCAATCAGCAAAATTGGGCCAGAATCACCACTAGTCAATGGCACTGACCACTGGTAACCACATTATAAATTGTTCACATGAACTCATACTACACTTATTAGCAGTCAGTGAAGTTGGGCCAAACTGACCACTGGTCGTGACAATGACCACTGTCAGTCACTTCAGAAATAGTTCACATAAACTCGTATTACTTTAAAAAAAAATTTTTTTACACATCAACATTTATCTTTGTTTTTATACATTAACAGTCAGATTTGTCTTTACACATCAACAATCACCCTTGTCTTTACACATCAACACATAAAAAAAATCACCCTTGTCCTTACACATCAACAATCACCCTTGTCTTTACACATCAACACATAAAAAAATCACCCTTGTCCTTACACATCAACAATCAAAAATCACCCTTGTCCTTACACATCAACAATCACCGTTATCTTTACACATCAGCACAGCAACAATCATCCTCGTCTTTACACATCAACAATCACCTTTATCTTTACACATCAGCACAGCAACAAACACCTTCGTTTTTACATATCAACAATCACCTTTATCTTTACCATCAGCACAGCAACAATCACCCTCGTTTTTACACAGCAACCATCACCCTTATCTTCACACATCAGCACAGCAACAATCATCCTCGTCTTTACACATCAACAATTATCTTGTCTTCGCACAACAATTACCCTTGCTTTCACATGTCAACAATTACCCTTGCCTTCACCTGTCAACAATTACCCTTGCCTTCACCTGCCAACCATTAACCCTTGCCTTCACATGTTAACTGTCATAATCATAGGCCAATGCAAATCACACAGAAAACTGTCGTAACTGTAGAGTTGCAAAGTACCAGAACTATAGAGCAACGCAAATCATGTATAGAATAACTCTGTTTTGACAATACAGTTTGCAAATCTCATAGAAAAGTGTTACAACTATAGAGCAATGCAAACCACATGAAACATCTGCGAAAACTATAGAGCATTGCAGACCACAGGGAAAACCATGTTGTAAATAAGAGCAGTGTAAAGCAATACGATCAAGTCAAGTGGATTATAGACCGAGCATTGAGGGCTTGATCAAGGCTGATACAATACAATAGAACTAGTACAATGCAATACAATACAGTTGGTACGAACAATACAATCCAGCACCAAAAAAATCAAATACAGCACAGCATAATACGGTATCATGTGATACAATACAACGTAGAGCACATATAGTTGTAGATTTAATGACACACAGGTATGTTCTGCATTATACAATATAGGACAGCTACAAATGTAGATGTCTTTTGTGTGTGGTGTGTGTGTGTGTGTGTGTGTGTGTGTGTGTGTGTGTGTGTGCAGTCGATACCAATGAGGTTAGATTTCACCTATCCACCCCCCCCCCCCCACACACACTTCCAGAAGATGATCCGTACATCCCCACAGAGTCGTCCTTGAACCGAAAGGCGAGAAAACAAAAGGCAAGGGCGCTGCAGGGAGTGCACACACCGAGAAAGGAAGAACAGAATGGGGAAGATTGGGGAAGTGAAAGGGGGGGGGGGGGCGGAACGGGGGAAAAAGTGAATTCTAAGTAGTCTCACCAGTAGCCTCTTCCCCTAAAAAGACATCCCTGTAGAGAAAAAAAAAAGTGGGGTCTACAAGGAAGTCATGAGGAAAGACCAAAAGCAAGACAACAAATGCATCAATGTGTGAGTTCGCGCGCGGGGATGTGTAAATGAGCTAGAATACGTGCTTGTGCGCCCGCAGAGTGTGGGAGGGGGTGAGGCTCTGAATGAATCTCCACACAACTGGTTAAACTATTTTGAATTGACTGATGTCATTTGAATATAAATCTATTACGTAGTGACATATGTGCTTCGAATATTGTACAAATGGGCATCGAAGCATTCGTTTTTAAAAAAAAATGCTCACACACATTTTTCCAGTTAATATTATGTGATTAAGCTGATTAAGTGCTGTTTTTTCTAATGCTCCGGTCAGTAATACCAACTATCATTTTTAAGACGTCGAACTTCACATGAACGTCAAGATTAATAAGAATATAATTCTCAACCTTTCTCCAATATGCTAAGACAGAAGGGCACTCAAAGAAAAAATGACCTATCACGTCAACAATATCTCTGCAATATGAACATTTGTTGTCATCTATGACTTTCCTCTTATACAGCATGATGTTAGTCGGATAAATATTATGCAAAATTTTCCAGTGTAAAAGACGAAGCCTTGTTTCTTTTGTTGCACGTATAGCAAAATTCCATATTTGTGGTGTGATGTCAAAGTCAAATACTCTCTTCCAAAAACCTACCGCACAAGGCTGACTATAACTATTTATCTGCTAGTTGTTTTCGAAACTCTCTAACAGTTGATAAACGTTTGCAACAAAACACAAGAGAGCTGAGGTGAGTACTATTATCAGATAACTGTAGATCCAAATAATGCTGAACACGTATAAAACTGTTTACGGCATTGCATACAACATTATATTCTAAGATACGACAGGATGAATTTCCCACTATATTGATTATTTCATCAAAAGATTTCAGTGCATAGTTGTTTGTCAACATATCGCCTACACTCAGTATGTTTTCATGAATCCAGTGTTTAAAAACAAGACGTTTCCTTGATACTTTATCGCAGTATTGTTCCAAATCACATGAGACACAGGCAACTCTAAATGGTTGTTGTTATTTAACCAAGCACGTAAAATCAAGTTCCAAAAATGTGATTTGATAAGTTGAAATCCCTTAAAGTGTGTACTTTTTATTGTTGCATAAAAACATACACACTTTTCCCTAAATGCAGAAAATTATGTTTCTGGCTACTAGCCACCATTTAGTTTAATTTGTGGCGTTATCTGTGTCCTTGTTTGAGCTTAGTTTGACAGCCCATTGTAGCAAACATGCAGTTTGAAATTCTTTTAAATCTATCATTTTAATCCCTCCCTTTTCTGTTTGGATACACAGTACAATTCTGTTAACTTTTCCAAATGCTTTTTTGTTGCAGTCTTTTTTTCCTCCACAAAAATCTATATAGTAATGTATTCACTTCATCAATTACGTGATCTGGTACAACTATTACTTGCATAATGTAGACCCACTGTGCGATCAGAAAGTTTTTACAATACTCACCTTTCCCATAATACTCAAATTTCTTTTTTCCCACATTGCAATCAGACGTCTACAGTTGTCAGTTCTACCCGCGCAGTTCTCTTTTAGTTCAGATGCACAAGCACTATTGCTGAAATACACACCCAAAATTTTTATTTTATTTTTAAATGTAAAACCCTGAAGGTTGTGTCCACTTTATTTTACTTCCCAGCCACATTGCTTCAGATTTATTTCTGTTTATTGTCAGACCTGATATAAAGGAAAACCTGTCAAATATTTCAAGGGCTAATCGCATATCGTCTTCGTCAGCTAAAAACAATGTGATGTCATCAGCGCACAAGGCTATTAATAATGTACGAATATCGTCAGCTTTACCTCTACACTTAAACTTAATGCCCTTAATCTCAGAAGATTGCCGAGTTTGATTGCCAACAATTCAAGGGCTAGAACAAAGGCTAATGGAGAAAATGGGCAACCTTGCCTGATTCCAGATTCCGCATTAAAAGGCTCGGAAATCCATCCACAGTAGTTCATACTGCTTACAGAGTTGGTTGTCAATACTGATACCCAATTCATGATGCGTTCCACGAAACCATACAATTCAAAGGAATTCAACATGAATTCTTTGGAAATACAATCAAAAAGCATGAAAATAATCGATAGTTAATAGTAAGCCTGGTCTATTGTCTTGAGGCAGCTGATCTGCGACATCATCAATCAAACGAAGCAATGTAAATACTCGTCTTCCTTTTACATATCCAACTTGATCATCGCATATCAGATTATCTATGACACTACCTAATCGCCATGCCAGACTTTTAGCTAGGAGTTTATAGTCCACATTAGTTAAAGGTATTGGTCGCCAGTTATTTAGATCATTCCTTGATAAACTTTTTCCTTTATGTGTAAGTGTTATAACGGCCTTACGCTGAGAAGAGGACATGCTACCTGTTTCAAATGCAACGTTAAAAGACGCCATTACATACTTACTGATACGACTCCAGAACACTTTGTAGAACTCGGCTGTTAGTCCATCACTGCCAGGACTAGAACCATTTTTCATTTCTTTCAGAGCACTTCTAATTTCGTGCTCTAAAAGATTGCTATCACAATATTCCTATCGTTATTACATAAAGAAGGTACAACCACACCACGCAAGAACGCTTGCGTTCTTTGTAACATATTATCACTATTTATGTTTTTCTTATATAAATTCTTAAAATAATGCCTCGGTGCAGCTAGAATGTTTTTTCTGTCCCGTAACCTCAACCCCATCTGCATTTTTTTACACTTTCCATAATTTTCGAGTTAGCACGAGCTTTCTCTAAACCAAGAAAAAAATGTAGTGTTCTTTTCGCCCTGCTCTATCCACTGTGCACGGGCACGAACCTGTGCTGCACGGGTTTGTTTCTTTCTTCTAATTCTAACTGAAGTTTCACGTGTTCTCTTTTCCGCAGTGTTTCACTGCAATCTGGGTCAGTGCTGAGAGCAGTATCTAATGTGTTCAAATCAGCGTGAAGGTGTGCTATTTTTTTTCTAGTTGACAATGCTTTCTCTTTTGAAAACTTGATGGTACATTCTTTGATATTTTAACTTTAATATTCCCCAAGTTACCTGATCGTCTTCTTCAGGGTCCTTTTCAAAATCGTCTAAAACGTTGTTCAAATAATTAACATAGTTTATATCAGAAAGTAACGAGCTATTAAATTTCCAGTACCCTTGACCATGTTCAGTATCTACAAACATAACAGACATGAAGCATCCTCTGTGATCGGAGAAAAGACACACTCTGAATCGTACTTTGCACTACTTTTTCAAAGATTGATGAGTTGGTCAACATGTAATCTATTCCAGAAATAAATGGGTTTCTTCTTGACCAGCTAAATTCCTTCTCTTCATTATGAAATAATCTCCATGCGTCCTGTAAATCACATTCACTAAGCATCCTATTGAATCTCTGTACAATATGCTGATCATGATATTCACCACTTATTACATCATACTCATTATCTAAGACAGCGTTAAAATCACCACACACGTCAGTATTACTGACATTGACATTTTTAATAACATCCTCTAGTTTATGAAAAAATACATGTTTTTCTCGTAAAATATTAGGGGCATAAACATTAACCACAATCAACTGCTTGTAACTCTGAAATCACTTTCAGGGCCAAAATTCTTTCAGATGCATACACAAGCTCAGTCTCCACAGGCAAGCCTTTTTTTAAATGAATATAACCAACCCACCGCTGTGTGTACTTTTGTCAGTAAAAGTCAGCTTCCCACCCCATTTTTTTGCCATTTTTCATTCACATTTTCAGTGATATATCTTTCCTGTAAACAGATCACGTCATACCCACTATTTTTCAAAAACTTATAAACACATATTCTTTTGTATTAGACCTTATCTCTCTCACATTCAAAGAAAAACATTAAGAGAAGATAAAGCCATTTTGGGGGGTAATGAAACGAAAGTCCACGAGATGCGCCGAAAACCGTTCAAACATTCATCACCCATGCCCATCCCTTGTCACTGTCTGTCTGTGACTGAACGAGCAGTGGAAAGCTTGGCAGGTTTTTTCACGTTTGTCAGAATGACTGGGGAATCCCCCTCTGGTGGGTCGTGGTCGTTTCGGAGTTTGCGACCGAGAACGTGTTGCAAAATCCAGTTTAAACTGACGTGTCAAAACCGGATCTTTTTCCTTATCCACGTCTTTTCCCTTATCCACATCTTTTCCCTCTTGGATGGTCTACCACTCCTCTTCTTTTTTCCCTGTTCCCCATGACGGCCAGAATTAAAGTCTGACTGACAGTCCTCCACCACATCAGTCCTTCCTTCTTTCTCACTCTTTTTCTGACCTGTCCCTTTCTCGTTGTCAGTCGCATCACAGTCAGTGTCATTGTCAGAAAGGGGTGAGTCAGTGTCAGATGTGTGTCCAAACCTTGTAACCAGTGGCAGAGGGTCCCAAACGGACATCACTGTCGGTTCCTCACTCGCTTTCTGAATCTCACAGACGGGATCCCCTTGCGATGACCAGGTAGACGACAGGCTCTGCAGGTAACCACAGTTTCCGGACACTCCCTGGCCCAGTGACCCAGTTTCAGGCAACGATTACACTTTGTTACCCTAGTATCTCTTTTGGGCTGTTCCTTGTGATACAGGCTAGCCATAAATCCTGCAACCTTCACAGATCTATCAAGCGGTTTGTCTGGGATATCTATGAAAATAAATCGCCTTCCAGTGTAGAATAGCGTCAATTTTCCGTCTCTATTCCTCATTTTTTCCAGAATCAAGGGAAAGCGTAAGACAGCTCCCAGCCTGACAAGAGCTGACTCGATGTCCGCCCCGTCGCAAGGCAGAGGGATATTAGAAATCCACACCTTTGTAGTGGAATGTTCAGTGTCGTCCTGTCCTCTGAGTACGAAAGGATTTTTGTCATACAAACGAAGCACAACAGCACCAAGTGACAAACCCTCAATTAGCAACTTGCTGCGTGCAGCCCTCATCGATGGGTAAAGTCTCCACAGTCCCAAAATTTCTTGAGCATCCACCATACTTTCTCTACCACAAATGTCGAGCGCTTGAAAAGATCGCTCGTGTTCATTTTCAAAAGAGAGTGGTAAGTCTCTCTTCAACAAGAACACGGGTTCAACGTGAGAGTCCGCCATTTTGAAAATACAAGATTCAATGTTGAAAAAGAAAATAAATAAAAATACCACAAATACAAGAGCTGACAGAAGACAGTGAGACGGACATCGAGACACAGTGGGAACGCTGCAAGAAGCTCTGGCATGACGCATGTGAAGAGATCCTTGGCAAGAAGAAGGCCCAGCACGAAGAATGGATCTCTGCCAACACCATCCACAAGCTGGAAACAAGGAGAGAGAAGAAAGCTACGCTGAACACGAGCCGAACAAGAGCAGCTAAGGCAAAGGCACAGGAAGAGCACACAGCAGCGAACAGAGAAGTAAAGAAGAGCATCAAGAAGGACAAGAGGGACTACTTTGACGACCTGGCCAGCCAAGCAGAGGCAGCAGCCAGACAGGGGAATCTGAAGGACCTGTACCTGGTGACCAAGAAGCTGATGGGTAAGTTCCAGCAGACAGACAAGCCAGTGAAGGACAAGAACGGAAACCCAATGACAACAACCGAGGAACAGCTGAAACGATGGGCAGAACACTTCAGGGAGCTGCTGAACCGCCCCGCCCCTGACACACCACCAGACATCCCACCTGCAGAGACAGAACTGCCCATCAGCTGTGACAAACCCTCAAAGGCAGAGATCAAAAAGGCCATCACGACTCTGAAAAATGGGAAGGCTGCAGGGCCGGACGAGATACCAGCAGAAGCCATCAAAGCAGACATAGAGACAGCTGTCAACATGCTATACAGCCTCTTCAGCAAGATCTGGGAGAAGGGGGAGGTACCGGCTCAGTGGAAAGAAGGAATCATCATCAAGCTGCCGAAGAAAGGAGACCTCAGAGACTGCAGCAACTACCGAGGGATCATGCTCCTGTCAACGCCAGGCAAGGTTCTCAACAGGGTTCTACTGGAGAGACTGAAAGAGGCTGTCGACCCCAAGCTCCGAGACCAGCAGGCAGGCTTCCGGCAGAACAAATCATGTGCTGACCAGATCGCCAGCCTGCGCATCATCGTGGAGCAGTCACTGGAGTGGAACTCCCCCCTCTACATCAACTTCATAGATTATGAGAAGGCCTTCGACAGTGTGGACAGAGAGACGCTGTGGAAGCTGCTGAGGCATTACGGAGTCCCCGAGGACATGAACTGCAGGACTGCCCACGCTGGCCAGCTGTCCGAAAGTTTCGAGGTGAAGACCGGAGTTCGGCAGGGATGCCTGCTGTCGCCGTTCCTCTTCCTCCTGGTCATTGACTGGATCATTAAGACCACTACAACAGGCAGGAACAACGGTATACAGTGGACACTCTGGACGCAGCTCGACGACCTCGACTTCGCTGACGACCTGGCGCTCCTGTCACACAGCCACAGCCAGATGCAGGACAAGACCACTCGCTTGGAGACCACATCAGCCGGGACAGGGCTCAAGATTAACAGGAAGAAGACCGAGCTGATGAAAATCAACACCACTGCCAACACACCAGTCACACTCGGTGGAGAACCCATCAGGGAGGTGGAGTCTTCGTCTACCTGGGAAGCGTGGTTGACCAACAGGGAGGCACGGACCGAGACGTCACAGCCAGAATCGGCAAGGCAAGAGCAGCTTTCGTCATGCTCAAGAACACCTGGGCATCTGGAGGAATCAGCATAAGAACCAAACTCCGCATCTTCAACTCCAATGTGAAATCAATTCTGCTCTACGGATGCGAGACGTGGCGGACAACACAGACGATGCAACAAAAGATTCAGACATTCTTCAAAACCTGTCTGAGGCGCATCTACAAAATCCGATGGCAGGACAAGGTCCAAAACGAAGATCTGTGGGAGCGTGCGGGACAGGAACCAGTGGCCAAGCAGATACTGCGAAGGAAGTGGGGCTGGATGGGACACACCCTCAGGAAGCCAGAATCCAGCACCACACGCCAAGCCCTTACCTGGAACCCGCAGGGAAAGAGAAAGAGAGGCTGGCCTCGCAACAGCTGGAGGCGAGACACTGAGGCGGAGTTGAAACAACAAGGGACAAACTGGACTGGAATGACCAGAACAGCCCAGAACAGAGTGTGATGGCGAAGGGTCGTCGATGGCCTATGCTCCACCGGGAGCGATGGGCATAAATGAATGAAATGACCACAAATATAGCGAAAATCCGTCCAGCCAAGACACACAGAAATTCAACAAACCTTTATCACCTAAAACTATCCCACAGAAACACATCCAATTAAAGCAACGCAGAAAAAAAAGCTGAACGGTAGCACACGAAGAAAAAAGCGGCTGTCGACTTCGAAGCCTCGCTCTCGAATCACTCGTATTACTCTAATTAGCAGTCAAACGGTCAAATTGGGCCAAAATGACCACTTGTCAATGACACTGACCACTGGTCAACCACATCGTAAATTGTTAACATGAACTCGTACACTAAATAACAAACAGTGACATTGGTAATGACCACTGGTCAATGACACTGACCACTAGTCAGCAACGTCCAATTATGTTCACATGAAGTCGTTCTACACTAATTAGCAACCAAACTGTGAAATTAGGCCAAAATGACCATTGTCAAGGACACTGACCACTGGTCAGCAACGTCATAAATTGTTCTCACGAACTCGTTCTTCACTAACTGGCAGTCAAACAGTGAAATTAGGCAAAAATTACCACTGGTCAAGGACACTGACCATTGGTCAGCAACGTCATAAATTGTTCACCTGAACTCGTTCTACACTCACTAGCTGTCAAACAGTGAATTTGGGCCAAAATGACCACTGTCAATGATATTGACCACTGGTCAGAAACGTCATAAATTGTTCACATAAACTCGTTCTACACTAATAGGCCAAATGACCATCGATCAGTGACCCTGGATAGTAATAATACTAAGAAAGAGGACATAATTTCACACAGGGATCATTTCACTAGATAGTCGCAACGCGAAGCTACTAACTTCTGAAACGTTACTATTACTACTATCTTCTGAAATCACTACTATAATTTTCATAAGTTAGTAGTATTACTACTATCTTCTGAAAATAATAGTAGTGTTTTCAGAAGATAGTAGTACTAGTAACGTTTCAGAAGATAGTCGCCTGACAGACGTTCAGTAACGATGACGCGTTAGAAAATTACGTTTTGAGTGACTTCAAATACATTATGACGCATGTTTGATTGTGACGTTTTTCAGCTCCCCCCCCCCACCCCCACCCCCACCCCCCACCCCCCTCACACGTATTCAAGATAAACTGGGAGTACGATTGTCAGGCGACTATCTTCTGAAACGTTACTAGTACTACTATCTTCTGAAAACACTACTATAATTTTCATAAGATAGTAGTAATACTACTAACTTATGAAAATTATAGTAGTGATTTCAGAAGATAGTAGTAATAGTAACGTTTCAGAAGTTAGTAGCTTCGCGTTGCGACTATCTAGTGAAATGATCCCTGTGTGAAATTATGTCCTCTTTCTTAGTATAAAGTGGAGGAGTTAAGATTTATGATCTTGCGTTTTTTAGTAGAAATATTTCCTCTTGCACAATGATACTATGAACCATGCTGATTATGTCTGGAGAGGGAAACACGATCACAGCCCCCTGTGTTAGGAGCAGTGATCGATGAAAGTTTTCAATAACTGAATTTTTGAGACAATTAGAACACCATAGCACGTGCCCAAAGGATCCCACAGCCGAAGGTCGGGAGCAGACTCGCGCCTGCGCCAGATCTGTCATCGCTGCCAGCGGTGTATAGTCAGCGGAGTTACCCACGTGAAAAGCAACACGTTTCACTTGGTGTTCTATTAAGTTTCTTCCGTTTAAAGAACGGTTGAGACATGTGAATATCAAATAAAATTGAGAACAGAAATGTCTGTGTACATTACTTGTAATCAGGGAAAAAATACATATAAGACTGATGTGGTTGCAAATATTCCTATGAGGTGCAAAAAAATATATCACCGGTCGTGGCCATCACGCGTGCGAATGGCTGTGCTAGAGGTTTTTTTCCCCCTTCCCTGATGGCTTGTGTTTCTTTCTTGGTGTACTGATTTTGACGTCTTTTTGTAAAATCAAGTTTCAGCGCATTTGAAGCGGCTTTCTGCATAATGCAACTATTTGACTGTTACTAAACAACCTTTTCACAGCTGGGGAGTTTATATACATTATTTTTACCCAGTTTTATATCCAGTTTAAGATTTAGTGATTAAAAATCGGTTTTTAAATATTAGAAATATTCAAGTTGTTCTTTTTAAGATAAAGACTGCATTCAGCCAGAATTCAATAATAATAATAATAATAATAATAATGTATGGATTTTATATGGCGCAATTCTTGGGACAACTCATTGCGCTCAGCACACACTCAAACACTCGCACTAACATGTGTTCACACACACACACACACACACACACACACACACACACACACACACACACACACACACACACACCTACCGACACAGGCGCACTTATCAAGTTCATCGGTTCAAGCGTAAACAATACAGTTGTGCATGCAGTACATAAAAGGTCAGGTCATATTAATAGACACAGCATTCAGATATTATGGTTGAAGAAGGCTTTCCTAAAGAAGTATGTTTTTAACTCTGACTTGAATTTAGATACTGTAGGCAGATCACGTAAGCTGTCAGGAAGAGAATTCCAAAGAGTGGGCGCACTAAAGCTAAATGCTCTCTCACCGACTGTCTTTAACGAGCGCCTAGGAATTTTCAGAAGTTTTTGAGAAGATGAGCGAAGAGACCGAGAAGTTTGATAGGTGGACAGAGAAGCAGAAAGATACTGTGGGAGTGTCCCATCAAAGAAACGATAGGCAAAAACTGCAACAACAATATCAATTGTAAGCTCGCATCAACATGAATTTTAATTGTATTGATAATAAATGCTAAAATAATAAAACAAAACATAAAAATCAATTCTTTGAACTTGTTAAGTTGGTTGTCGTTATAGCGGAATCAAAACTGAGCCAGTGCAAATTGTATGGTCATCCATTGACGTCAAAACTCAGGTTTTGCTTTTTTGTCTATGGTGCAGTTCCGAATCTGTAGGCAGTCAGAAAGTGGGGATGTCTCGTGACTATAAGAGGATAGACGACCCCAGTGTAACATTTCCCTCTGAAAAAGTTGATGACTTGACAGTTGACTGGAATCTGTGCGCTCTGTGCCAGAACCCATCAAGCAAAGCACTTTTGATATGCCCAGCAAAGGAAGCGAAAGGAGATGGAGCAGGGTATACCTACGTTGCTTACAATTTGACAGCTTTTCAGGAGTTAGGTGAGTCCCCACTTTCTATTCCATTGTCTAAACTGGATGAAGGAATTTGTTTCGAGGAGACCTTGAGGAAGCACAAAGCTTCTTGGCACAAATCCGGTCGTTCAAAAATAAGCAACACTGTTTAAAACAGGAAAAGACAGCTAGCAAGTGATAAACCCAGTCCTCTGAAAACACGGAAACTTGCAGATGAATCTAGCTGCGAGACAGATGAGATGGGCACAGGACCAACATGCTTTTTCTGCAATGGATCTCTGGTGCAGCAGGGCTTCATCGAGCTCTTACTTTGCCCCTGGATGATAAAGTTCGTGCACATGCTCAGCAACTGAACGATCAAGAGCTACTCAGAAAACTTGCTGTCAAAGACATGGTGGCAGTGGATTTTCATTATCACATCAAATGCCTGTCTGCCTTCTACAGACGTGTACCAGCAAACCAGGCTCAAGAATCAGAAGAAACAACAAATAGATCAACAGCGCATGCTATTGCACTTGCTAAGGTTCTGGCTTATATTGAAAACTTCCAAGATAATCCCCAAACAGCCCCTGTCTTTGGAATAAATTCCTACTTCGTCTATATACTTCTCATCAAATAGCCAGACAGCTTGGACCAAGAAAATCGAAGGCCCTTCCAGCATTTTATGCCTTTACTGGATGTGACACAGTGTCTTTTTTCAGCAGCAGGGGCAAGACAAAGAATACATGGACTATCTTTCCTGAAGTGACAGACTCCTTCCTGGCCATCATGGACAGACCATGTTCACTGACAGATGCTCTGTTGGAAACCTTCGAGAGGTTTGTTGTACTCATGTACGAACGTACGAGTGCACTCCATAAAGTTGACCAGGCTAGAAAGAAACTGTTTGCCCAGCAAGGAAGGCACCCTGAGAACATTCCTCCAACTTCAGCAGCTCTTAGACAACATCTTCTCCGTGCTATCTACCAAGCTGGACACGTCTGGGGTCAGTGTCTAGCAAAAAACTGTGCTCCCATCTCCTGCAGACTGGGGTCGGAAAAAGAGGGACAAATGTGGCAGCCCGTGTGGACAACTCTTCAGCAGGCACCGGATTCATGTCGTGAACTGGTTCATTGTGGATGCAAGCAAGGCTGCAAAAGACGTTGCAAATGTGCGAAGGCCAACCTGCAAGTGTACCGCCCTCTGCGCATGTGGTGGAGACTGCTACCAGGACAAGTGAGCTGATTTGAATGTGACGTGAGGGAAAAAGCAAACTTTTTTCTTTGGAAGAAAAATGTGTGTGGTCTGAATCTGATTTATGTCATTTGCTTGGCACTGACATTCACAAACTGTTTCCCTTTCATGTTCATCGGAATATATGGTGCTTTAGAGTTATATGATATATTTAACAAACCACATAGTATATTGATAGCGAATGAGTCCTAAATAGGTCAAATCTTGCCATATAAAAAGGCAACTCAACAGTCTGTCAACTTAGGTAATAAGTATAGAGACAATCAAGTACTTGAAACCCCATCTTTCCCTTCTAGAAGCAGCTGGATTGGTCAAATCTGATACCAAAACATGTACAGATAAGCCATTTAGTAGTCAAAAATACTTGACCTACTTGTTTTTTAAATGACAAAATGCTTGTTTTCATTTTCAAAAATAAGTTTACATCATTTTTCTGCTATAAGGTAATCACTGTTAGTTATGAACTTTGCAAACTACGTGGAGCCAAAAAAACAAACAAACAAAACCAAAAACAAACCCTGTAAAAAATGGAAATAATAAGATTTTAAGGACTTTAACCTACTTTTAAATGACCTACTTTATTAGAGTCTTACAAGTTAGCTTCAATATAGACTTGTCTTCATATGTCTCATCAAATACATACTCAGGGTTATTCTGAAGCAGTTTTTTGTTGCAAGAATGCATTGTTTTGTGCAAAAACCGAAAAAGAAAGAACATGACACACTGACCTAATTAAATGAATGACCACGCCCTCCAGAGGTCACGCCCATTGTGTTTCCCTCTCTAATATCAATCAGAAAGGGTCTAGGTACCCACATACTAAATGGCATGCTTCTACTATGAAGTGCACGATTCACTGATATTTACTACCTTGACTGTCCCAAATTCACTGTTTGACAGCTAGTTAGTGTAGAGCGAGTTCATGTGAACAATTTATGACGTTGCTGACCAGTGGTCAGTGTCATTGACCAGTGGTCATTTTGACCCAATTTCACTGTTTCACTGCTAGTTAGTGTAGAGCGAGTTCATGTGAACAATTCATGACGCTGCTGACCAGTGGTCAGTGTCATTGTCCAGTGGTGATTTTGGCAAAACTTTACTGTTTTACAGCTAATTAGTGTAGAATGAGTCCATGTGAACAATTCATGATGTTGCTGACTACTGGTCAGTGTCATTGCCCAGTGGTCATTTTTGCCTCATTTCACTGTTTGCTAATTTCTGCGGTAAACTTTGCGCGCGCGCGTGGTGTGTGTGTGTTGTGTGTGAGTGATCAGATGAGAGAGAGAGAGAGAGATGAGGAGAGTAGAGAGGAGAGAGAGAGATTTCCATGCGCATACTTTTTACTTTTGTGGGAGTGGGAGAGAAAGATTTCCATGCTCAGACTTTTTACTTATTGTAAATAAACTGTAAACAGCGTTTAACAGTACAGTCCGTGTAAGTATTGCCGAATGGTGTGGAGAAAGATTTTGGAATAACATTTCTAACTGAAGGAAATGCGCACTTAACAGACAGTTCATTTTACTAACCTTGGACGAAAATATGCACGCCTATCGTACACTGACAACGCGCGCTTATGGTATATGTGCGTATGTAATCAAATTACCAAACGCGCGCTTATTGGACGCACCCGTGTGTGCGAGTATGTGCGAGCGAAGTGCGCATGCATGTAATTTGTGTGCGTGAGTACATGTGCGTGCGTGCGATGTCTGTCTCCTAATATAAACCTAACAAGCAATTGTTATATATCAACGGAAAGGGCAAAGCGCGAACTTTGTAACGAGCATAGAATAAAATACATTTTGGGTAAAATAGCAACGCTACTGTTACAGAAACAACATAAGTAAAACATAGCAGAACACAATCTTCTTTACGTTTGTTTGGTTAGTGTGACAACAGCAGATGAGGAAGAAAAGGGGCATAGCACTTCGCTCTTACTTTGAACAGATGCAGAGAAAGCCTGAGGTATTCAATATGTGCAATGCAAGTGAATTCTTTTTTTTTTATTTTATAGGAAATTAAATCGTTGCACACAGTACACACTTTTCACTGTTTTGGCTTCGAATGATAAGATGTATAAAACTATTAAATACACAGAACAAATAAATCAAGCTCAGATTCTTTTCGACAAACTTGTACACCTTTACCCCACTCATTTTCTGAACTACTTTACTGAACCAGTTCTAAAACCAAATGTCATTCTCCTTCTGCCCAATATATTGGTGAAGCAGGAAATTCCACACGTGCCTTCCAGTGCCAGACAGGTCTCTGTACTCGGACTACTCTGGGGTCACAAAGGTCATCCCTGGTGCATGTAAACTTACCCTTCCAGTGGCCAGAACCCTGTTCAAAATATTTATGGCAGCTGCATCCCCTAGACGGTAGACGAGAGAACATGAGAATTTTTTTTTTTTTATAGTTGTGCCGTCACGGAGGCACGGCATGTCCCGGCAGTACAGCAGTGCTGCCGTCACCAGGGCACGGCTCGTCGTGAACGGGTCGACATAGTTGCGGTCACTATCGCACGGTGCGTCGCGAAAAGGAAGGAGAGTCGCATCTCTTTATCTACCGTCTCTGCAGTCTCTGAATATACTACCTTGTAAAAACTGTTTTCAGACAGAACCTGTAGTTATGGAAGCGAATTAGACAATCACAGCGGGGATTAGTATGTAAATTAGGCTAAACAGCAAATCATTTTTGGAGTTTAATCTAATTTACGTATCATTCCCCGATTTGACTGTCTGAATTGCTCCCAAAAATACAGGCCCTGGCGTTACCCTGTTGTTAACTACAGACACCTGCAGTGTAGATCATGACACTACAGCAATACTCGCATTAAGCTGATGAATCTCGACTGCATGGTGTCAAGTCTTCCCACTGAGCCCACAGCCACTCACTCTGGGTCAAAGTCAGTCCAGGACTGAACAATCCATCGCCTCCGTCAGGAATCGAACCGGACCTCAAAGCTAATAGTTAGCAGTCAATCAGCAAAATTGGGCCAAAATCACCACTAGTCAATGGCACTGACCACTGGTCAACCACATTATAAATTGTTCACATGAACTCATACTACTTATTAGCAGTCAAACAGTGAAATTGGGCCAAACTGACCACTGGTCGTGACAATGACCACTGGTCAATCACTTCAGAAATCGTTCACATAAACTCGTACCACACTAATTAGCAGTCAAACAGTCAAATTGGGCCAAAATGACCACTTGTCAATGGCACTGACCACTGGTCAACCACATTATAAATTGTTCACATGAACTCATACTACACTTATTAGCAGTCAGTGAAGTTGGGCCAAACTGACCACTGGTCGTGACAATGACCACTGTCAATCACTTCAGAAATTGTTCATATAAACTCGTATTACTTTAAAAAAAATTTTTTACACATCAACAATTACCTTTGTTTTATACATTAACAGTCAGATTTGTCTTACACATCAACACATCAACAATCACCCTTGTCTTTACACATCAACACATAAAAAATCACCCTTGTCCTTACACATCAACATTCACCCTTGTCTTTACACATCAACACATAAAAAAATCACCCTTGTCCTTACACATCACACATCAAAAATCACCCTTGTCCTTACACATCAACAATCACCGTTATCTTTACACATCAGCACAGCAACAATCATCCTCGTCTTTACACATCAACAATCACCTTTATCTTTACACATCAGCACAGCAACAATCACCCTCGTTTTTACATATCAACAATCACCTTTATCTTTACACATCAGCACAGCAACAATCACCATCGTTTTTACACAGCAACCATCACCCTTATCTTCACACATCAGCACAGCAACAATCATCCTCGTCTTTACACATCAACAATTATCTTGTCTTCGCACAACAATTACCCTTGCTTTCACATGTCAACAATTACCCTTGCCTTCACCTGTCAACAATTACCCTTGCCTTCACCTGCCAACCATTACCCTTGCCTTCACATGTTAACTGTCATAATCATAGGCCAATGCAAATCACACAGAAAACTGTCGTAACTGTAGAGTTGCAAAGTACCAAGAACTATAGAGCAACGCAAATCATGTATAGAATAACTCTGTTTTGACAATACAGTTTGCAAATCTCATAGAAAAGTGTTACAACTATAGAGCAATGCAAACCACATGAAACATCTGTGAAAACTATAGAGCATTGCAGACCACAGGGAAAACCATGTTGTAAATAAGAGCAGTGTAAAGCAATACGATCAAGTCAAGTTGATTATAGACCGAGCATTGAGGGCTTGATCAAGGCTGATACAATGCAATAGAACTAGTACAATGCAATACAATACAATTAGTACGAACAATACAATCCAGCACCAAAAAAATCAAATACAGCACAGCATAATACGGTATCATGTGATACAATACAACGTAGAGCACATATAGTTGTAGATTTAATGACACACAGGTTTGTTCTGCATTATACAATATAGGACAGCTACAAATGTAGATGTCTTTGTTGTGTGTGTGTGTGTGTGTGTGTGTGTGTGTGTGTGTGTGTGTGTGTGTGTGTGTGCAGTCGATACCAATGAGGTTAGATTTCACCTATCCCCCCCCCCCCCCCCACACACACACACTTCCAGAAGATGATCCGTACATCCCCACAGAGTCGTCCTTGAACCGAAAGCCGAGAAAACAAAAGGCAAGGGCGCTGCAGGGAGTGCACACACCGAGAAAGGAAGAACAGAATGGGGAAGATTGGGGAAGTGAAAGGGGGGGGGGGGGGGGGGGGGGGGGGGGGGGGGGGGGGGGAACGGGGGAAAAAGTGAATTCTAAGTAGTCTCACCAGTAGCCTCTTCCCCTAAAAAGACATCCCTGTAGAGAAAAAAAAAAAAGAAAAAAAAAGTGGGGTCTACAAGGAAGTCATGAGGAAAGACCAAAAGCAAGACAACAAATGCATCAATGTGTGAGTTCGCGCGCGGGGATGTGTAAATGAGCTAGAATACGTGCTTGTGCGCCCGCAGAGTGTGGGAGGGGGTGAGGCTCTGAATGAATCTCCACACAACTGGTTAAACTATTTTGAATTGACTGATGTCATTTGAATATAAATCTATTACGTAGTGACATATGTGCTTCGAATATTGTACAAATGGGCATCGAAGCATTCGTTTTTAAAAAAAATGCTCACACACATTTTTCCAGTTAATATTATGTGATTAAGCTGATTAAGTGCTGTTTTTCTAATGTTCCGGTCAGTAATACCAACTATCATTTTTAAGACGTCGAACTTCACATGAACGTCAAGATTAATAAGAATATAATTCTCAACCTTTCTCCAATATGCTAAGACAGAAGGGCACTCAAAGAAAAAATGACCTATCACGTCAACAATATCTCTGCAATATGAACATTTGTTGTCATCTATGACTTTCCTCTTATACAGCATGATGTTAGTCGGATAAATATTATGCAAAATTTTCCAGTGTAAAAGACGAAGCCTTGTTTCTTTTGTTGCACGTATAGCAAAATTCCATATTTGTGGTGTGATGTCAAAGTCAAATACTCTCTTCCAAAAACCTACCGCACAAGGCTGACTATAACTATTTATCTGCTAGTTGTTTTCGAAACTCTCTAACAGTTGATAAACGTTTGCAACAAAACACAAGAGAGCTGAGGTGAGTACTATTATCAGATAACTGTAGATCCAAATAATGCTGAACACGTATAAAACTGTTTACAGCATTGCATACAACATTATATTCTAAGATACGACAGGATGAATTTCCCACTATATTGATTATTTCATCAAAAGATTTCAGCGCATAGTTGTTTGTCAACATATCGCCTACACTCAGTATGTTTTCATGAATCCAGTGTTTAAAAACAAGACGTTTCCTTGATACTTTATCGCAGTATTGTTCCAAATCACATGAGACACAGGCAACTCTAAATGGTTGTTGTTATTTAACCAAGCACGTAAAATCAAGTTCCAAAAATGTGATTTGATAAGTTGAAATCCCTTAAAGTGTGTACTTTTTATTGTTGCATAAAAACATACACACTTTTCCCTAAATGCAGAAAATTATGTTTCTGGCTACTAGCCACCATTTAGTTTTATTTGTGGCGTTATCTGTGTCCTTGTTTGAGCTTAGTTTGACAGCCCATTGTAGCAAACATGCAGTTTGAAATTCTTTTAAATCTATCATTTTAATCCCTCCCTTTTCTGTTTGGGTACACAGTACAATTCTGTTAACTTTTCCAAATGCTTTTTTGTTGCAGTCTTTTTTTCCACCACAAAAATCTATATAGTAATGTATTCACTTCATCAATTACGTGATCTGGTACCACTATTACTTGCATAATGTAGACCCACTGTGCGATCAAGAAAGTTTTTACAATACTCACCTTTCCCATAATACTCAAATTTCTTTTTTCCCACATTGCAATCAGACGTCTACAGTTGTCAGTTCTACCCGTGCAGTTCTCTTTTAGTTCAGATGCACAAGCACTATTGCTGAAATACACACCCAAAATTTTTATTTTATTTTTAAATGTAAAACCCTGAAGGTTGTGTCCACTGTTTATTTTACTTCCCAGCCACATTGCTTCAGATTTATTTCTGTTTATTGTCAGACCTGATATAAAGGAAAACCTGTCAAATATTTCAAGGGCTAATTGCATATCGTCTTCGTCAGCTAAAAACAATGTGATGTCATCAGCGCACAAGGCTATTAATAATGTACGAATATCGTCAGCTTTACCTCTACACTTAAACTTAATGCCCTTAATCTCAGAAGATTGCCGTAGTTTGATTGCCAACAATTCAAGGGCTAGAACAAAGGCTAATGGAGAAAATGGGCAACCTTGCCTGATTCCAGATTCCGCATTAAAAGGCTCGGAAATCCATCCACAGTAGTTCATACTGCTTACAGAGTTGGTTGTCAATACTGATACCCAATTCATGATGCGTTCCACGAAACCATACAATTCAAAGGAATTCAACATGAATTCTTTGGAAATACAATCAAAAGCATGAAAATAATCGATAGTTAATAGTAAGCCTGGTCTATTGTCTTGAGGCAGCTGATCTGCGACATCATCAATCAAACGAAGCAATGTAAATACTCGTCTTCCTTTTACATATCCAACTTGATCATCGCATATCAGATTATCTATGACACTACCTAATCGCCGTGCCAGACTTTTAGCTAGGAGTTTATAGTCCACATTAGTTAAAGGTATTGGTCGCCAGTTATTTAGATCATTCCTTGATAAACTTTTTCCTTTATGTGTAAGTGTTATAACGGCCTTACGCTGAGAAGAGGACATGCTACCTGTTTCAAATGCAACGTTAAAAGACGCCATTACATACTTACTGATACGACTCCAGAACACTTTGTAGAACTCGGCTGTTAGTCCATCACTGCCAGGACTAGAACCATTTTTCATTTCTTTCAGAGCACTTCTAATTTCGTGCTCTAAAAGATTGCTATCACAATATTCTCTATCGTTATTACATAAAGAAGGTACAACCACACCACGCAAGAACGCTTGCGTTCTTTGTAACATATTATCACTATTTATGTTTTTCTTATATAAATTCTTAAAATAATGCCTCGGTGCAGCTAGAATGTTTTTTCTGTCCCGTAACCTCAACCCCATCTGCATTTTTTACACTTTCCATAATTTTCGAGTTAGCACGAGCTTTCTCTAAACCAAGAAAAAATGTAGTGTTCTTTTCGCCCTGCTCTATCCACTGTGCACGGGCACGAACCTGTGCTGCACGGGGTTTGTTTCTTTCTTCTAATTCTAACTGAAGTTTCACGTGTTCTCTTTTCCGCAGTGTTTCACTGCAATCTGGGTCAGTGCTGAGAGCAGTATCTAATGTGTTCAAATCAGCGTGAAGGTGTGCTATTTTTTTTCTAGTTGACAATGCTTTCTCTTTTGAAAACTTGATGGTACATTCTTTGATATTTTAACTTTTAATATTCCCCAAGTTACCTGATCGTCTTCTTCAGGGTCCTTTTCAAAATCGTCTAAAACGTTGTTCAAATAATTAACATAGTTTATATCAGAAAGTAACGAGCTATTAAATTTCCAGTACCCTTGACCATGTTCAGTATCTACAAACATAACAGACATGAAGCATCCTCTGTGATCGGAGAAAAGACACACTCTGAATCGTACTTTGCACTACTTTTTCAAAGATTGATGAGTTGGTCAACATGTAATCTATTCCAGAAATAAATGGGTTTCTTCTTGACCAGCTAAATTCCTTCTCTTCATTATGAAATAATCTCCATGCGTCCTGTAAATCACATTCACTAAGCATCCTATTGAATCTCTGTACAATATGCTGATCATGATATTCACCACTTATTACATCATACTCATTATCTAAGACAGCGTTAAAATCACCACACACGTCAGTATTACTGACATTGACATTTTTAATAACATCCTCTAGTTTATGAAAAAATACATGTTTTTCTCGTAAAATATTAGGGGCATAAACATTAACCACAATCAACTGCTTGTAACTCTGAAATCACTTTCAGGGCCAAAATTCTTTCAGATGCATACACAAGCTCAGTCTCCACAGGCAAGCCTTTTTTTAAATGAATATAACCAACCCACCGCTGTGTGTACTTTTGTCAGTAAAAGTCAGCTTCCCACCCCATTTTTTTGCCATTTTTCATTCACATTTTCAGTGATATATCTTTCCTGTAAACAGATCACGTCATACCCACTATTTTTCAAAAACTTATAAACACATATTCTTTTGTATTAGACCTTATCTCTCTCACATTCAAAGAAAAACATTAAGAGAAGATAAAGCCATTTTAGGGAGGTAATGAAACGAAAGTCCACGAGATGCGCCGAAAACCGTTCAAACATTCATCACCCATGCCCATCCCTTGTCACTGTCTGTCTGTGACTGAACGAGCAGTGGAAAGCTTGGCAGGTTTTTTCACGTTTGTCAGAATGACTGGGGGAATCCCCCTCTGGTGGGTCGTGGTCGTTTCGGAGTTTGCGACCGAGAACGTGTTGCAAAATCCAGTTTAAACTGACGTGTCAAAACCGGATCTTTTTCCTTATCCACGTCTTTTCCCTTATCCACATCTTTTCCCTCTTGGATGGTCTACCACTCCTCTTCTTTTTTCCCTGTTCCCCATGACGGCCAGAATTAAAGTCTGACTGACAGTCCTCCACCACATCAGTCCTTCCTTCTTTCTCACTCTTTTTCTGACCTGTCCCTTTCTCGTTGTCAGTCGCATCACAGTCAGTGTCATTGTCAGAAAGGGGTGAGTCAGTGTCAGATGTGTGTCCAAACCTTGTAACCAGTGGCAGAGGGTCCCAAACGGACATCACTGTCGGTTCCTCACTCGCTTTCTGAATCTCACAGACGGGATCCCCTTGCGATGACCGGGTAGACGACAGGCTCTGCAGGTAACCACAGTTTCCGGACACTCCCTGGCCCAGTGACCCAGTTTCAGGCAACGATTACACTTTGTTACCCTAGTATCTCTTTTGGGCTGTTCCTTGTGATACAGGCTAGCCATAAATCCTGCAACCTTCACAGATCTATCAAGCGGTTTGTCTGGGATATCTATGAAAATAAATCGCCTTCCAGTGTAGAATAGCGTCAATTTTCCGTCTCTATTCCTCATTTTTTCTAGAATCAAGGGAAAGAGTAAGACAGCTCCCAGCCTGACAAGAGCTGACTCGATGTCCGCCCCGTCGCAAGGCAGAGGGATATTAGAAATCCACACCTTTGTAGTGGAATATTCAGTGTCGTCCTGTCCTTTGAGTACGAAAGGATTTTTGTCATACAAACGAAGCACAACAGCACCAAGTGACAAACCCTCAATTAGCAACTTGCTGCGTGCAGCCCTCGTCGATGGGTAAAGTCTCCACAGTCCCAAAATTTCTTGAGCATCCACCATACTTTCTCTACCACAAATGTCGAGCGCTTGAAAAGATCGCTCGTGTTCATTTTCAAAAGAGAGTGGTAAGTCTCTCTTCAACAAGAACACGGGTTCAACGTGAGAGTCCGCCATTTTGAAAATACAAGATTCAATGTTGAAAAAGAAAATAAATAAAAATACCACAAATACAAGAGCTGACAGAAGACAGTGAGACGGACATCGAGACACAGTGGGAACGCTGCAAGAAGCTCTGGCATGACGCATGTGAAGAGATCCTTGGCAAGAAGAAGGCCCAGCACGAAGAATGGATCTCTGCCAACACCATCCACAAGCTGGAAACAAGGAGAGAGAAGAAAGCTACGCTGAACACGAGCTGAACAAGAGCAGCTAAGGCAAAGGCACAGGAAGAGCACACAGCAGCGAACAGAGAAGTAAAGAAGAGCATCAAGAAGGACAAGAGGGACTACTTTGACGACCTGGCCAGCCAAGCAGAGGCAGCAGCCAGACAGGGGAATCTGAAGGACCTGTACCTGGTGACCAAGAAGCTGACGGGTAAGTTCCAGCAGACAGACAAGCCAGTGAAGGACAAGAATAGAAACCCAATGACAACAACCGAGGAACAGCTGAAACGATGGGCAGAACACTTCAGGGAGCTGCTGAACCACCCCGCCCCTGACGCACCACCAGACATCCCACCTGCAGAGACAGAACTGCCCATCAGCTGTGACAAACCCTCAAAGGCAGAGATCAAAAAGGCCATCACGACTCTGAAAAATGGGAAGGCTGCAGGGCCGGACGAGATACCAGCAGAAGCCATCAAAGCAGACATAGAGACAGCTGTCAACATGCTATACAGCCTCTTCAGCAAGATCTGGGAGAAGGGGGAGGTACCGGCTCAGTGGAAAGAAGGAATCATCATCAAGCTGCCGAAGAAAGGAGACCTCAGAGACTGCAGCAACTACCGAGGGATCATGCTCCTGTCAACGCCAGGCAAGGTTCTCAACAGGGTTCTACTGGAGAGACTGAAAGAGGCTGTCGACCCCAAGCTCCGAGACCAGCAGGCAGGCTTCCGGCAGAACAAATCATGTGCTGACCAGATCGCCAGCCTGCGCATCATCGTGGAGCAGTCACTGGAGTGGAACTCCCCCCTCTACATCAACTTCATAGATCATGAGAAGGCCTTCGACAGTGTGGACAGAGAGACGCTGTGGAAGCTGCTGAGGCATTACGGAGTCCCCGAGGACATGAACTGCAGGACTGCCCACGCTGGCCAGCTGTCCGAAAGTTTCGAGGTGAAGACCGGAGTTTGGCAGGGATGCCTGCTGTCGCCGTTCCTCTTCCTCCTGGTCATTGACTGGATCATGAAGACCACTACAACAGGCAGGAACAACGGTATACAGTGGACACTCTGGACGCAGCTCGACGACCTCGACTTCGCTGACGACCTGGCGCTCCTGTCACACAGCCACAGCCAGATGCAGGACAAGACCACTCGCTTGGAGACCACATCAGCCGGGACAGGGCTCAAGATTAACAGGAAGAAGACCGAGCTGATGAAAATCAACACCACTGCCAACACACCAGTCACACTCGGTGGAGAACCCATCAGGGAGGTGGAGTCTTCGTCTACCTGGGAAGCGTGGTTGACCAACAGGGAGGCACGGACCGAGACGTCACAGCCAGAATCGGCAATTTTGATGAAATAAGAAAATTGTTTGGAGGCGGGAGGTCTAGAAGTCCAACAGTAGACCTTGTGTCTAAAGATCTACACCTTCACAGTGTTAGACTTGATGAATATTTAACAACGAAATACGGTTTATGGATTGACCTAAGGTCAACAGAGGATAATCAGTTGCATGGGAGTGGGAGAACAGTTAAAGACGTAATAAACATTCAAATTGATAAAGAAAAAGAGAGTGATAAACCGCTTAATGTACATTTGTTTTTAATATATGATGCGCAGCTGAATATTCAAGATAACAGATTAAAAGATATCCAATACTAAATTATTTTTATTTTAAAAAAGCATGTCTGTTACGACTTATCCAAAAGTGCCCAAAGAAGAGAACTCTGTTGCTGTAGACATAAAAACTTTCAGATTAACCAACATTACACAAATGCAAACCCAACTAGAGCAAGACCTTTCAAAATACAGCAAGACCAAACGAAGGTATTCTGCTGTCTTTAATGCTGTTACATATGTTAATACTGGAGCATCGATCACTAGTGCTTTAACAGCAGGAACAAGTGTAGGTCTCTTAGCAACAGGCGTAGGTGCACCGGTAGCTATACCTCTAGGTGGTGTGTCTTTAACTCTTGGTTTATGCTCAATAGCTGTAAGTGCTGCCAGCAAAAAAATAAAAACTAAACTCCAAAAGCACACAGCTATAGTTCAACTAATAACAGCTAAACTTAGTTCCTTCAAACTGACAATTAATAAAGCACTTGCCGACTCGAACATCACGGATGAAGAATTTAGTCGCCTACAGGCTGATTTTGAGGACTACAAAAGACAAAAGTTTGATCTTCAAAGAAAGGCAAGGGCAACTTTTTCTCAACAACCAGACACCGATCAGATAAAAAAGGAATGTTTAAAAAAAGTAAACGAAACATTAAACTCTGTTCTAAACAGCTCACATTAACAACCCCAAAGGGCGTTTATACTTTAGTTTATGAGTCCAAGCACAAAAAGACCGTTGATATTGATTCTGATTAAGTATTTTTTTTTAATTTAAATAAATATTTTGAGTTAGAAAAGAAACTCAACATGGCTAAGATATATGAAGACCCGGACGAATTGTTTGAAGCAATGCTCGAGGAAGAGCGTTTGTCAAAAGCTTTAAATGAGGTCGTTTTAGAAGTTATTGATCCGACAAACGTGCAGGCAAGCGTTGTACATGCTATTTCTCAAGTTCCAAGTAAACTAACAATAAACCCTCCAGTTAAAGTAAGGTTAGTTGTTTTAACCCGTTCGCTGCTTGAAGCTGCTTGAAAATGTTACAAACAAAGGCTTTCCCAGTGCCAGGGAAATCTAATGATTTGGGGGTAATAATTAACAAAAAATTCTAGCTCAGAAACTACAAAAGATATAACAATGAAATATATATGATTTTTGAAGGAAATTGAACGAAGATTTTGAATCTGGGCTTCTTTTGTTTTAATTTTGATAATAAAAAAGTATTTAGACAATTAGATTTGGATAGATTTTTTTGCACGATCAAAAGCATATGTATTTACCACTACATCTTCACATCCAAACAAGAACACAAAGCAAAAAAGTTGAAAATAAAGTTTGTATTGTCACACTACACCTGTAAATGAAAGTAAAACAGTTTAGAAGTCTATCAAGACGCTCACACTCTATGCAGACAGGTCAGTCCACGACCACGCCCCCCTCTCCCCACCACGCCCCCTTGCTGGACTTCAACCCTCTCTTTCACTGCTCCTCTTCCCCTACCTTTCCCTCTGCCCTGTGCCGCGCCGCGAGCAGGCCGCGCTCCCCTCTCACGCTGACTACCACGTCACTGACCACTGGCACGCAGTGCAGAGTACACACAAGGCGAGCTCGTTCGACGCTGGCAAACCAGTCAGCTGAACACACATTGAGGTCACACAGCCCGACACAATAACTGACGAATACGGTTGGCAATTCCATCACTATCATCATCTCACCTTCATGCTCGAGTGAGTCGTTGAATAAAAGATTATTGTCTTTGTCAAAAATCATTAGCAGAGCCTGCTCAGCTGTGTAAATACGTTGATTTGGTCGCTGCGCTTGTCGAAGGTTGCGCCGCCATCTTTGCAAGCGAGACGAAGTGCTGGCTGGTCATCCAGTCAGTGATGAGAATAAATGGGCTTTCCCCTCACGTGTGGTCATTTACATATCATTTTAATACTACAGACATATAAGGCTTACTACGCACACTCTATTTAAGTCTGTTGATAGAAATAGTAACGAATGAAAATTCAAGAAAAATGCATGACGTCAGTGGACGGCCCATAGGCACTGGGAAAGCATTTTTAATGCGGCGTCAGCTGACGGCTTAAAGGCACTCTACGGGTTAATCGACTATATAACAATAAACGAAGAAAATCTAGAAGTCTGGGTCTCAACTAAACAGCAGACTATTCTTTCTTATAATGACTTAACACCCGGTTGGGCAGATCAACTTCTTACACAGTTTAATGAAGCCTCTGAAGCAGCTAAAATGAGAGGCTCTGGTTGGTCAGAGGGTGAAGTCCTAGACATCAGATTAAGACAGGCTAAGTATGAGCCGATTGTAGGCAAGTCTTACATTCCACTGCCTCCAACATTAGTTGCAAAGAGAGCAGTTCTGAACATAAAGAATTCAGACAACAAATGTTTTATGTGGTGTGTTCTTGCAAGGCTGCATGTACTCCGCAAAAACGCAGAGAGAGTATCTAACTATCAACCTTACATCAATGATCTTAATTTCAGTAGAATATCCTTTCCTGTTAGCTTAGACAAAATTGATCAGTTTGAAGAACAGAATCACCCAATAACTGTTAACGTATACACATGGTCTGAGGAAACAAATTTGGTGCCTATCAGAGTGTCTAAGAATAGTCCGTCGATTGGTGAACCAGACAAAAATCATGTAGACTTACTCCTGATGTCTTCACTGGCAGGGCTACCGCACTACACATTGATACGAACAATGAGTAGATTATTGGCGCATACTACAACAGATCATGGCAAACAAGAATTTTGTAGAAAATGTTTAACAAGAATTCCGTCCGTTCAAGCTGCGAGCGAACATGTAAAACATTGTCTCAGTCCAGTTGACTGCAATACAGAACTAATTATGCCAAGAGAAGGCAGTAAGGTTAGTTTTAAGAATTACAAAAAACTCCAGAGGTCGCCATACGTTGTTTACGCAGACTTCGAGTCGCTTATTGTTCCTTATGAAGGACCAGCTCCAAAACATTTACCAAAAACAGTTATAATGAATAATCACCAGATTTGTTCATTTGCCTTCATTGTTGTCAGGTCGGATGGCGTCCATTCAAAGCCAGAATTATACAGAGGACCACATGCAGCAAAACATTTCTTAAAACGCATGCAAGAAGTTCGTAATGTCTGTTCTAATAATCTAGTCCTATCCGATCTTAAGATGACCCCTGAAGATCAAGATCGCTATGACTCAGCCACTCACTGTTGGATTTGTGGTTTAGAGCTAACACCTAAAAGTTTAAATCCAACAGTAAGAGACCATGATCACATTAGCGGAAAGTTTAGAGGAGCAGCGCATAACAATTGCAATCTTCAACTAAAGTTTGATCCTAGGACTTGGAGACTTCCTATATTCTTTCATAACTTGCGAGGTTACGACTCTCATCTTATATTGCAAGCAGTAACTAGTGCCTTTAGGGTGTCATGCATTGCGCAGTCATCAGAAAAGTACATGTGTTTCACTTTAAATAACCTGTCTTTTTATGACTCTATGCAACACCTGATGGGGGGGTTAGAGTCACTAGCAGGATCCTTAAAGTCCTGCCCAATAACGGAAGAATATTTTGACCCAACGCTCGTTAGAAAGGGCGTTTATCCTTATGAGTACATGAACAGCTGGGAAAGGTTTGAAGAGCCAGCCCTTCCGCCTAAAGGTGCGTTCTTTTCTAGTCTCAGAGGAAAGGACATCAGTGATTCTGATTGCCAGCATGCTCAAGATGCGTGGCAGAAGTTAGAGTGTAAAACGATGGGAGACTATCATGATTCCTATTTAATGGCGGATACCTGTTTTGTTGGCGGACGTCTTTGAAAATTATAGGAAGACCTGCATGAAACATTACAGCTTGGATCCTGCGCATTATATTTCTGCGCCTGGGATGAGCTGGGACGCTTTCTTAAAATTTACTGGAGTACAAATTGATTTATTGTCTGACCTGCCAATGCTTCAGATGATTGAAAACGGATTGCGTGGGGAATCAGTATGGCGTCGCACCATTACTGTAAAGCAAACAACAAATACTTGGACGACTATGATCCAAGTAAAAGGTCTAACTATCTCATGTATTTAGATGCAAACAATCTGTATGGATGGGCAATGGCGCAATCACTTCCATTACGCAACTTTAAAATGTACACAGATACGAATAATATTCAAAAAGCATTAAAGTGGTTGGGCAGTTTGACGCCAGATCAACAGTGTGGATACATTCTAGAAGTTGACTTAGAATATCCTCAGAACTCCATGACCTGCATAATGACTATCCATTAGCAGCAGAAAGTCTAAAGATGGCAAAAACAGAACCACCTAAACTTGTGCCTAATCTTCGAGGCAAAAAAAATTATGTCTGTCATTACAGGCTTCTACAATTTTATTTAAGACATGGTTTGAAGTTGACAGCTGTTCATCGTATAATTGCTTTTGATCAAGAACAGTTCATGAAACCATACATAATGAAGAACACTGATCTCAGAACTAAATCCACAGATGCTTCAGAAAAAGACTTTTTCAAGTTGATGAACAACAGCTGTTTTGGAAAGACTATGGAGAATCCGCACAAGCGTAAAGATGTTAGATTGGTCACCAGAGAGAACGATGCAATTAAGTTGACTTCAAAACCTAATTATCAGGACTTCAGAAGATTTCATGATCAGCTTTTTGGCATAATGATGAAAAAAAAGAAAGTCAAATTGGATAAGCCCGTTTTTATTGGGTTTACTGTTTTAGAGCTGTCGAAGCTTTTGATGTTAGAATTTCTTTACGACTACTTTAAACCCTTGTATCCTGAGTCCAAAGTACTTTACACAGATACAGATTCCTTTGTAATCGATATCCCTACTGAAGATATCTATAAAGACATGGAATTAGAAGTGGCTAAAGGGCATGCTGGATGGTACGACACATCTGATTACCCTAAAGATTCACCTTTGCATTCAACTGTTAACAAGAAGGTTTTAGGAAAGATGAAGGATGAATTATCTGGAGGTGTGATCAAGGAGTTTGTTGGTTTGAGGTCGAAAATGTACAGTCTTTCAAGCCAAAAAAAAGTTGTTAAAAAAGCAAAGGAATATCTCGTAGTGTTGTGCAATCAAGCATATCCCATGACAACTATAAAGAAGCATTGTTTGACAATAAGACTTTTCATCATGACAACGTAAAACTACGATCTAATCTACATGAGATCAACACAACTGTTGTAACAAAGAAGTCATTAGATAGAACAAACACAAAACGTGTGTTTGTTAATCCAGAGTTTTTCATATGCAATCGGGCATTGGAAAACAGCATAATTACATACCTTCCGCGGGTTTATATTTTTCCTCAAATTTATCTAGAAGCTCAATCATATCAATATCCAATTCAGACAAAATTTTTCTCATGTTTGCTTGATGTGCACGAATTTTTTTTATTTTTTCAAGATATTCTTTATCCGTTATTCTGATAATCAAAATTTGGGATCGTAGGCGATCAGGATGCGTTGCCGTGTACCGATGAATCCACTTAATTGTTTCCTTAATAGCTGAACACGTATCATATGATTCTTGTATTAATTCTAAGGCTCTCTTTTTTTATCATCATTTTAGTTTCATGTAAGATTTCTTCCTTTTGAGCTTCCATTTTAAACTCAAATATATTTACGTAAATTAATTAAGCGGAACTGTGTCTGGTGGGATTATTTGCAGTTCTTCCTTCACAAAAGATCTTTGAGGGACTGGTCGTTTTGTTGTGTCAGTTTCTCGTAAATAATACACTGGCGGATTCATTTTCACAATTTTTTTTATCTCATATGGATCAACACTCCAAACTGGATCTGTTGCCCTGATGCGAGTGTCCCCTTCCGCTTCTTCCGGTGAATAAAGGTACCTTACTTTCAAACCAAATGGCAATAGTTTGCTGGATGAAGACTCTCCTTCAAAACATTTATTGTTTGTTTTCTGATTGCTTGTACTGGTTTTAGACCTTTAAATTCTTCATTATTCATTGCGCGCAAAACTGAGGGCAGTCTTCTAACCCATTCTGTGTTGCGAGAATTGTCAATCAGCTCTCTGTGATACTGGTAGGAGAAAAGTCTTTCAGATAACTGTTTGTTAAAGTTTTCAACCAAAGCCTGTGATCTGTGAACTCCTGGAATACCTCTTTTAATGGTAACTCTATGTTTTAACAATAATTGATTCACTTGACCTTTAAATTTTTTCCATCATCGACTTGAATCATGCGAGGATAAGTTAAGGGTCCTCGTTGATATATCAGTTGTAAAGCGACAGCAACAGCAGAAGCACTCTTTTGTGTTAATGGTTCCGCATCTTTGTATCTTGAAGCTATATCAATGACTGTAAGTGCGTACTTAAATCTTTTTCGTCTAATCGTATCATGGGGTAAATATAGAAGATCCATTTGATGGGTGTCGTTTGGTGTTATATTCACAAAGTGTGGTCTCTGTATTCGTTTAGGCGCTGGTAGATAAATTTGCCAAATCGCTTGTTTAGATAACCATTCCTTTGCTGTTTGTTCACTGACTCCAGCTGCTTGGCTTAGCTTTTTAATTGCCGTGATTCCCTTCCAATATCCTTTTGGTGAATAATAGATCTTGTTCATTTTTTATTCAGCCAATACTTTGTGCAACAAAATACACAACGGTCATACCAACAACAATAAACAATATTTCTTGCGTCTTTTGTTTTTCTGATGGTTGATAAAAATCGCTGAATTTTGGTGGGGGCAATGTTTCAACTTGTTTGCCTGTTACTAGAAAATATTCTTTTATTGCCTGGTCAACATCTTTAAATGTGTAAGCTGCATGTCCCTGTTGTTTAAGTCTGTCGTTAATAAAATCTAACTGCTCCATTCTTTGCTTTTCATAGGTGTCTTGTGCAGCGGCTAGTTGCTCCATAGCTCTGTTATGTCTTTTTCTCTCATCGTTATTTTGTAGTTTACTAAACGCGTAATTACTTCCGCTGAAAGCAAGCGCGTTGACCACTGCGCCACCAATCATCATTATGAGTGAAGCCATTTTTATATTTTTACATATTTATATTTTCTGGAATTATTCCTTGCTTAACTAGAAAATCTTTCGTAGCAAATGAAGCTGTAATGGCAGCAAACCACTTTGCTGAGTCTTCAAAATCTAGCTTGCCAAGATCTGCTGGTTTTATTCTTAACAAGCTTTTACCAAGCATTGTGTATCCTACACTTAGGCCTGCAATAACAGCAGAATGGTATACAAGGTTAGTAATAGTTTTTTCGGTGCTCATTTTTAAAAAATAAAATAATTATAACTAACAGCTTCAGGGCAGCCTAAACATTCCTGAACTTATGATTACAAATGATCAAGTTGATGACCAAGCTATTATGCGCAAAAAGGAAGGGCTGTATTCTTTAGCAGCATGTGGAAAAACAAAACAGTACCTCGGAAATGAATTCAGCATAGAACAGATTCAACAGATGTCGCCACAAGACATTGTAAAGTATCACAACAGGTATGAAGCGCAACTGGGGTCAAGAATGGTAAAAAGTGTTGGGCAAACGGTTCTTAGTTTGTACACTAAACTAGTTAGTAGATTTGCTCCCATTGATTCTGAACAAGATTTTATGTATGATTTAACGCAGGATCCAGTTTTAACAAAGTCATTAGAGTCTCTAGGATGTGATCTATATTACAGATTTGGAACATTGTTATCGCCATTAATCATGGGATTAATTACTTTTAATCATATAGATTTTGTTTCCCTTCAAAATGACCGAGCCAGAAAATCAGCAGAATCAGAAAACATTGATGGAGAAAGTGACCAGTAAAAAGCCTCCTCATCCTGGGCGTGTTGCAGCAGGGAAAAAATTAGCAGAGTGGAACAAACAAAAAAAATTAATGTTGCAATCACAGAATATAACTCATAATGAAAACATAACACCGCCAACGCCAACAGTTGTTTCAATGCCAGCTGTAAATACACAAGTTGATTCAAGGCCTACAACACCAAAGTCTTTATGGAATATTGAATTTAAAACAATTGTCATTTTTGGCGTCATTGCTGCTGGGGTGGTTATTACGGTTATAAAATATATAAACAACGCCAGCAAAAACCAAAGCAGTCCAAAAAATCTCAGCCACTAAATACAGAAGCCGAACAAAAAAGCATGCCAGAACTGCCAACAACAAAATCTCATTTTGATCCATTTGATATGCAATAATATGTTAAGAACTTAATAAATAATTATAAGTGACTTGAATAAAAACTTGATAACGACTTGATGACGACTTGATGAAAACTTAAATAAGAACTTGATAAGAACTTGATGACGACTTGATAAGAACTTAATGACGACTTGATAAGAACTTAATGACGACTTGATGACGACTTGTTAAGAACTTGAATAAGTACTTGAATAAGTACTTGAATAAGAACTTGTTAAGAACTTGATGATGACTTGTTAAGAACTTGATGTTGACTTGTTAAGAACTTAAATAAGAACTTAAATAAAAACTTGTTAAGAACTTAAATAAGAACTTGAATAAGAACGTGATGCCGACTTGAATAAGAACCTAGAACGACTTAATGACGATTTTTTCATAAAACACAATTAATTGTTACATTCTTTTCCGGGGAGACAACTCCTCTGAAGGGTTTGCTGCCTTTATGTAGTATCTAGGTCAGACATGTCTGGCCACGGCTTACTCAACTGCATAATTGCCGAGTCGAAGCGTCGCACTGTTTCCGGGTTCGTGTCGAGTTACACATAACGGATGTAAGGGCGTCGTTTACTGTAGGCCACCACGCGGCATTGTATAAATTTAGACGGCTAAATTCCCCACCGGCGTCGTTTAGTGCAGGCGTTAGACGTCATTGTATAAATTTAGGCGGCTAAATTCCCCACCCCAAAATAATCTTTTCCCAATTTTATGTATTAAAAGCCGCATTTTTATATTCAATCTAATAAAGTATTTAAAATAGATTTTATTAAAAAGTAGTGACTAAAAAGTAAGGTAAGATGCACTTTGTTAATTAGCTTTTGGTGTTGTTTTAACAAAATAAAAACAACTTTACTCTAGGCAAGTAGACACCATGTAATTGTAAGCGTTTGTTTGTGTACAGTATATATATAAATCTTGAAGATAACAACATTGGGGATATGCCTGCAGTAGTTTTAAATACTTGGTTGTCATGGTATTGCAAAAGTCTAAATTTGCCCTCTTCTGACCTCTAGTGACTCTTCCCATTTCGTGTTTCGTTTGTCTGGGTCACTGGCGCGGCTATAAACGCCCGTAAACCACATGTGTTGTGTTGTCTGGGTCACTGGCGCGGCTATAAACGCCCGTAAACCCAAATCTGGAAGAGTCACTAAAAAGGGGGTGAGGGGATTGCCCAAATTAGACAAATAGAAAGCAGGCAAACAAGTATAAAAGTATACTACTGTTGGAGGCATATTCTCAAAACCCTTCACATCTGGCCGTGTTATATGTGACCCTCTGGGTCTGGCTTGGGGCCCTAGGGCGCCATAGGGTCTCAAGTGAGATCCAGAGGTGATCAGTAATGCGGCCAGATGTGAAGAGTTTTGCAGAAATTTTGATGAATGTATGCGTGAAAATGATGTTTATTGATCAAGAAAAACGAAGCAAAAATTAAAATCTGAAAAGTTTTCTAAATTAGTGTTAAAAACAGATAATTCTACACATTATGTATGTTTGTAAAGTGTTTACTATTAGAGAACTATAAAATAGGCACTCTGGGTAAGCCGGCGGAGCAACAGCGAAACCGGCTTCAGCCGGTTGGAGCTGGCGGAGGTGGGTGAGCCAGAGTGCCTATTTTATAGTTCTCTCGTGTCAACATCAGGGATTTCCACTTAAAGTGTTACATCAACAACCTACCAACTGTTAATCCACTGTCGTCCATTACGAAAAAAAAAACCGACACACACACACTCTTATAATG